>JALPQD010000127.1:2444310-3644310 GCA_023101885.1 Typhlomys cinereus
CAAGTAAAAGAGAAAAATCAATCTTCATTTGCATCTGCCTGCATTATCAATATGTCAGATGTCAATCCAAACTCTGAAACTGTAAAAATCTAAAGGACTTATTTGGGATGGTCTTAGGGATGTGATTCAAAAGACTCAGGAACAGATAACTCTGGAAGACAGGAAAAGTGAAAGTTCCTATGGACTATTGAATGCTGAAGACTGATAAAAGATAGTCAAAAGAATGGGGAAACAGCAAGAAACTGTCCAGCAAGGAAGGGTCTGATAACTTCTTGATATGCATCTTGATTCACTGAACACAATAAATACCTATCTATCTAATTGTTCTTCCAGTCTGGTCCTTCCAGATAGCTTCAGTCAAAGCTGGAGATAACCAAAATTCATGTTTTGTCAGTAATTTGAAAGTTAAATTAAATCCTGCTCCCTAATGGTTTCTCAAGTCAATTTTGAAAAACTTAACGGGAGCCCTCATCACAATCTTACTTTCACTTTCACACACATAAGAGGAAGCTTTCTTTGTTCAAGTACAGCGCCCTAACCTTAATTATTCCATATTATTCAGAACACCCTTCTGAGGGACTTTGATTGCCTCAAGGTTGTCTGCTTTGACTAACAAGTTTGCAAATTCTTCAAATATTTCTCTTCTGATGCTTGTGAGTGGTGTTTCCCAGAATCTACATCCTGACTTCCTCTGTTCTGGCTCTGGCTAATTTCTGCAATCTCTGGCTCACACAGGTCCACGCCCTCGCCTCTGTCCTAGCTACTCTCTACTTCACACTACCAGCTCCACCTCTTCAATTTTAGAGGCTCAATTTTAAATGGACTGTGGTCTGGAATTTCTCTATAGGTCGTAAACGAGTAATTACAGCATTAGGTTAATGGATAAAGGAATGAAGAGTGATTCTGATCATGTATGAGAGTCATGTCAATGAATAGACAGAAACTAACAGGAGAGACAGGCTTAAGAAATACGAGTTTATTTGAGTTGAGAGCCTATTAGCCTATTAGTTTAGCCTTATGGCAGTAAAGCATTTGAACAGAAGGGATAGCTGAAGGTAAGAGAGAAAGAGAAAGAAAGCCACCATATCAGCCCTGCAGGAGGAGACTACCTATTTCTGCATGCCTTGGTCCAATTTCTGACCCAAATTGTGGGAGATAATAAAATGGTATTGTCACAATCCATTTTCTGGCCCTATAACAAAATAACAGAAAAAGGATATTTTACAAAGAGAAGTGGTTCATTTATCTGGATGTCCAAAAGTAGTGTTGACATTGGCTTTTGACCTTATAGGGAACAGCTTCACAGAGGGGAGCACTCATCTGAGAGAGGTCTCACAGTGAGACAGAAGCAAGAGCGCTAGCCAGGAAGTTAAATTCACTTTACAGTAACCTGTTCTGCAAGCGCCCTTCCAGTCCTGTGAGATCTAACCCACTTCCATGATAATATGGTCAACCTCCTGATCAAGTATCTTCCACTGGCCCCACCACTTAAAAGTTCCACAGTTTCTGAGCATTTCCTCATGAGACTAGTGTTGCAGCAAATCAAATCACACACAAACCTTCTCTTAAGCTGCTAAAATATGAATTAGTGTATAAGACATAGAGTCTTGGTTTCCTTTTCTGTTGTCGTGATTAAAAATATCCGGACAAAAGCAACAAGGACGAAGGGTTTCTTTAGGCTCACAGTTCAAGGGCACAGCCCATCATGGAGGGGAAGCCCAGGCAGCAGGAGCTTGAAGCAGTTGATCACATCATTGCAGCTACACTCAGGAAGCAGGAGGATGAGTGCTAGTGCTCAGTCGGCTCCCTCCTTTTCAGGACCTGAGCACAGGAAGTGGTGCCCACCACTTTCAGAGAGGGTCTTCCCACCTGAGGTAACTTCATGGACAGAATCCCTTGCAGACATAGAGCTTGTCTTCCAGCCACACTGGAGTCTGTCAAGTTGATCATGACCATTAACCATCACAGTTAGAAAAGAACATTAATTAGACACCACAAAGTACTATGTAAAATGATATCACACCTAAATTATACCTATAAATACAAGTGTTTGTTTCTGAAATGATCATTTCAGAGGAAATACATTATCACTTATAAAATGCTGAGATAATTTCATTGTTTACTACAATTGTACTACCTTCACTTTTGTGAAAAGCCATGTTGTCAGAAATTATTAAAAATCAAATAAGCAGAGGCTGGAGAGGTGGCTCAGGAGTTAAGCCTCTGCCTTGCAGGCAGAAGGTCCTGAGTTCGGATCCTAGACCCCACGTATAGATGCCGGGCGGAAGCAGAGCAGCCTGCGTTTCTGGTCCTGGTAGGACGGAGCCTGTGAATCCCAGGGCAGAGTAAACAAGGAGGAGGTAGAGGTGTCCATGGTGGTTCCCGAATTTGTCCGTGGTTCTACACACACACATACATATATACACACATACATACATACACGCACAATTGAATAAATAATAAAAAAATTTAAAAATCAAATAAGCAAAGTTGTTAAATATTCAATCACACAGAAACCAGTGGATATGCATTTCTTACAGAAAACAAAACTAAATACTTTCTTGCTTATAATAAGGAACAAAGGAAAAATGGAACCCAAAGCATCCGTTTGTAAGAGGCAAATCTGACCTAAGAGCTACTCTGCTTACTTATGCTGTGATAAATCTCAACAGTAATTAGGAAATTTTTTTCTTTTTTTTCTTTCTTTTTTTTTTTTTTCTTCCACTCATACAAAGTTGATAAGTAACCCCATTCCCCTCCCTCCCTCCACCCCTCCCTGGACCCTCTTGTTCCCTCCCTCCTTTTGCCCTTCCTCCCCTTCCCCCCTCCCTTTCTCCCAGTGTTCCCCCCCCCCCATTCTGGAGCATCCTTCACTGTGCATGTCAAACTTCCCTCTGGGACCTGCTTTCTGATGAGGTATAAGGACTCAGTGGCATAGCCTAGAGCTCTTTTTTGTGCTCCCCTTAAGTATAGGAACATGTGCATGTGCGTGTGTATGTGCGCGCCTGTGATCCATGCTAGACTTTGGGGGTTGAATGATATGTTGGTCACTGCACAGGTCATGCAAAGTCCTATTATGATTACCTCGGCCCCAACTATATGGAGAATCTTGCATATCAATGCTCCTCCCTATCTTTAGGCTCTTACAATCTTACCACCGCCTCTTCCACAAATTTCCCTGAGCATTAGGATGGGGAGAGATCAGGCTACCTGGTTCCAAGTGGTTGATGTAGAGTCTCTGATTTTCTGAATTATGGTTTGTTGATTTTTTTTTTCAGTTTTGCTGCTCCTGCACCTTCCTTGGCTCCATCCTGATGGGTATTGGATGTCAACCCTGGCCAGAGATAAAAGGCTATTAAAATAGAGTCTTATTATAAGAGTAGATTCAAAGGTAGATGGAATAAGAGTAGGAGACCGCTGGGGGGGGGTTCAGTCTCTCTTTTTCAGGATAGTTACCTTCTATCTGCCAGACTCTATGCCCTCCCTTTCTGGTGAGATCATACCCCATCAAATGCACGTAACCAGTAAGGAAAGTCTGTGAGCCCAACTAGATGTCTCATTACTTACTTGCAGTCCTTGATGGTGGCCTATTATCTCTGCTGTAGCATGATCCCCTCTCTCCTAGTTTCTGGCGGGACCCTCCTTCACCTTCCCTCCCTACGTATAATCTTTGCAATTACTGTAGGTCTTACAGATATTTATCTTTGAGTGTGTCACTAAGTGGGTTTGGTACTAGTATCCACCTATTAGGGAGTACATATGGCACTTAATTTTCTGTGTCTAGGGATACTTCACTCAATATAATTGTTTCTAATTCCATCCATTTCCCGGCAAATTGCATTAATTTATCTTTTTGATGGCTGAGTAGTATTCCATTGTATAAATGTACCACATTTTCATTATCCACTCATCAACTGTTGGGCATTTGAGTTGATTCCATGACTTTGCTATTGTAAACAGTGCTGCTATGAACATGGTCGTGCTTGTGCTATCAAGGTGAATTTTTGCTGTATGGGGGATTATTCCCAAAAGTAGAATAGCAGGGTCATATGTCATTTCAATCTTTAACTTTTTGAAGAATCACCAGACTGCTCACCAGTGTGGTTGTATAAGCCTCCATCCCACCAGCAATGTAGGAGAGTTCCCTTCTTGCCACATCCTCTTCAGCATTTGATGTTGTTTATACTGTGGATTTCTGCCATCCTGACCAGGAAGAGATGATAATCAGGGAGGTTTTGATTTGCATTTCCCTGAGAGCTAAGGATGCGGAGGATTTTTTTAAGATATTGTTACACAGTTCAATTTCGTCCCTGGTAAAGTTTCTTTTAAATTCCAAGGCCCATTTTTTTTAAAGTATTTAAAAATTTTTTTTTATTATTTATTCAATCGTGTGTGTATGCGTGAGCATGCATGTGTGTATGTATGTGTGTGTGTATAACCACAGACGAATTCGGGAACCACCATGGATGCCTCCACCTCCTCCTTGTTTTACTCTGCCCTAGGATTCACAGGCTCTGCTACCAGGACCAGAAATGCAGGCCACCCCGGCTTCCACTTGGCGTCTATACTTGGGGTCTAGTATCTGAACTCAGGACCTTCTGCCTGCAAGGCAGAGGCTTAATCCCTGAGCCACCTCTCCAGCCCCCCAAGGCCCATTTTTTAATTGGGCCATTTGTTTCCTTGGTGTTTAGTTTTCTAAGTTCTTTGTGCACTCTGGATAATAGAGCTCTATCAGATATGTGGTTGGTGAAGATTTTCTCCCATTCTGTGGGTTGCCTTTGTGGTCAAGTTACAATCTCTTTATCTGAACAGAAGCTCTTTAATTTCATAAGATCCCATCTGTTGAGTATTGTTTGTGGTGAGTATGCTATTGGATTTCCTTTTAGAACTGTTGTCCTAGCCCAATCAGCTCGAGGGAGTTCCCTATCCTTTCAACTATAGTTTTTATAGTCTCTGGCCTTATATCAAGGTCTTTGATCCATTTGGAATTAAGTCTTGTACATGGTGACAAGTACAGGTCCAGTTTTAATCTTCTGCATGTGGAGACCCAGTTTTGCCAGCACCATTTGTTGAAGATGCTGTTCTTTTTCCATTGGATTTTTTGGGCCCCTTTGTCAAAGATCAAATGGCTGTAGTTGTGTAGGCTTATATCTGGGTCTTCAACCCTTGTCTATTGATCTGTGTGTCTATTTTGGAGTCAGAACCAGGCTGTTTTTATAGCTATGGATTTGTAGTATAGACTAAGGTTTGGTATGGTGATACCTCCAGTAATGTTTTTGTTACTCAGGATTGCTTTTGCTATCCTGGGTCTTTTGTGCCTCCATATGAATTTTGAGATTATTTGATTAACTTCTTTAAAGAATTGCTTTGGGATTTTGATTGGTATAGCATTGAATCTGTGTATTGCCTTTGGTAGGATGATCATTTTTATGATATTGATTCTGCCAATCCAGGAACATGGGAGGTCTTTCCACCTTCTGGTGTCTTCTGCAATTTCTTTCTCTAAGGTGTTATAGTTTTCATTGTAAAGGTCTCTTACTTCCTTGGTTAGGTTTATACCAAGGTATTTCATTTTTTTAAGGGATATAGTAAATGGGATTGTTTCTCTCAGGGCTTTTTCACTTCTTTCAGCCTGGGCATAGAGGAAGGCCACTGATTTTTGTATGTTTATTTTGTATCCTGCCACCCTGCTGAACTCCTGTATTAGTTCCAGGAGCTTCCTGGTGGAGTTTTGGGGATCACTCTGGTATATGATCATGTCATCTGCAAGTAGAGATAATTTGATTTTTTCCTTGCCAATTTGAATCCCTTTTTTTTTATTATTATTTATTCAACTGTGTGCATGTGCGTGTGTATGTGCGCGCATGTGTGTGTGTGTCTGTGTATGTGTAGAACCACGGACGAATTCGCGAACCACCATGGACTCCTCCACCTCCTTCTGCCCTGGGATTCACAGGCTCCGCCCTACCAGGACCAGAAGCGCAGGCCGCCCCCGCTTCTGCCTGACGTCTATACGTGGGATCTGGGGTTCGAACTCAGGACCCTCCACCTGCAAGGCGGAGGCTCAACCCCTGAGCCACCTCTCCAGCCCGCCAATTTGAATCCCTTTTATCTCCCTTTCTTGTCTTATGGCTCCAGCTAAGACTTCAAGTAAAATATTGAATAGAAGTGGTGACAGTAGACAACCTTGTCTAGTTCCTGATCGAAGCAGGAGTGCTTCAAGTTTTTCCCCATTGAGTATAATGCTTGCTGTTGGTTTTTTGTACACCACTTTTATTATATTGATAAAAGTTTCTTCCATTCCAACCATCTCTAGGGTTTTGATCATAAAGGGCTGTTGGATCTTGTCATAAGCTTTTTCTGCATCTATGGAGAGTATCATGTGGTCTTGGATTTTGGGTTGGTTTATATGGTGAATTATGTTTATTGATTTCCGTATGTTGAACCAACCTTGTGTGCCTGGGATAAAGCCTACTTGATCCCCATGGATAGTCTTTTTGATATGTTTTTGAATCCGATTTGCTAAGACTTTGTTGAGAATCTTTGCATCTGTGGTCACCAAAGAGATTGGCCTATAGTTTTCTTTTTTTAAGTGTATCTTTATTAGGTTTTGGGATTAAGATGATATTAGCTTCATAGAAAGAATTTGGTAGTGTTCCTTCCTTTGCTATTTGATGGAACAGTTTAAGGAGTATTGGTGTTATTTGTTCTTTAAATGTCTGGTAGAAGTCTGTGCTGAATCCATCTGGTCCAGGACATTTTTTGGTGGGGAGATTCGAGATTACTTCATCAATTTCCTCATATGCTATAGGACTATTTAAATAATTCACAACTTCCTGATTCAGTTTAGGTAAGTTGTGCTTACTTAGGAATTCATCTATTGCTTTTGTGTTGTCAAATTCCACAGAGTATAAGTTTTTGAAATATGACGTTATAATTCTCTGGATTTCTTGGGTATCAGTAGTGATACCTCCATGTTCATTTGTAATTTTGTTAATTTGTGTTTTCTCTCTCTTGCTTTTGGTTAATTTAGCTAGGGGGTATATCAATCTTATTGATTTTTTTTCAAAGAACCAGCTTTTTGACTGGTTGATTCTCTGTATCGTTTTCCTAATCTCCATTTCGGTTATTTCTTCCCTTATTTTGCTAATCTCCTCTCTTCTACTACTTTTGGGATCCGATTGCTCTAGTGTCTCTAAAGCTTTAAGCTGCATTATTAAGTTATTTATTTCTGATGTTTCCATTTTTTTGATGTAGACATTAAGAGCTATGAACTTACCTCTTAGGACAGCTTTCATTGTGTCCCATAGATTTTGGTAAGTTGTATTTTCATTATCGTTCACTTTCAGGAAATCTTGAATTTTCTTTTTAATGTTAGGAAATTTTAAATTCCTAACATTAAGAGCAAATTCCTAATTTTAGTCAGAAAACATCTTGTTATTCACAAACATGAGGACACTAATTTTTTATCCTACAGAAGGTAAAAATAAGACAGGCAAACATGGTTCACGACCTCTTCTTTTCCCTTCCATTTTTTGTTTGCCCAGCCTTCCCCAAAGCTCATCCAAAACATGCCCCCCCTCCCACTTTCTGAACATCAGAATACTAGATCATTAGCTTGAAGTTTCAGGATGTAAGGTCCTGAGAAACCCTCACTGAACTCAGGTTAGTAGGAGGTACAGGTGCCACATTACTGAACTGTAATGGCTCAAATTTTCCTCATTTCAGGACTTGGCCTTTCCTACCTACATCAGAAGACAGAGCAATGCCAGACACACAGAATCCTACATTGCAACTCTTTGCCACTGTGTAATAACTGCCTTCTTCTTAACTAACTTAATTGTGCATCTTGCAATATCTGATACTCCTTGGAATATAATGTGGTCAGCAGCAGGTCCAGGCTGAAGTTCTACTCTAACAACCATGGCAGGACGAGAGGTGCCATAAAGATGCAGCCAGGCTTGCATTGCTAGGAAGGGGCTCAGGCTCTGAGATTGCACCTACCTTTACTACAGGCTTGGGATTGCAGTATATTCTGATTCATCAGACTGAGCTATGTGGACTTAGGCAAGCGTAAACAGAGTAATAGATGATGTTTCCACATAACCCATAGAAAGAGACAATGGAGAGGAATGTTTCACAGAGGAAATTGGAGATTCTTCTACCAGCAAAAGCAGGAGTGAGTACTTGCCAAGGAACCCTTCTTGATAACCTATTTCAGTTGTGCTTTCTTGCAATGATACACATGGTGCTAGGGGTACAGACTTCCAGTTACTTGTGCTTGATAGTCATCTGGATCCTAGATATACAGTTGTTTTAGTCACTTTTCCTATTGTTGTGATAAAATGCTCTGACAAGATCATCTTAAGGGAGAAATGATTTATTTTGGTTCACATTTCAAGGCAGAGTCCTTCAGAGCTGGGGAAGAAAACATGAAATTCTTGAAGCAGCTGCCCATACTGCAGACAGTCATGAAACAGAAGGCTATGCTAATGCTCAGCTTCATTTCTCTGTTTTACACAGTCCAGGATCTCCTGCCCAGGGAATACTCATGACCATGATTAAGAAGGGTCTTCCCACATCAATTACTGCAATCAAGACAATTCCTGTCATGGTTTGAAATGCGTCCCCCACAGGCTCATGTGTTTGAGAAGGTCATGCGACCTTTAGGAGGTGGAGCCTTGCGGGAAGAAGGCAGTCATAGGGGGTGGGCCTTGAAGTTGGTTAACCCCACCTTGCTTGAGTGAGTGAATTTGCTCTCGAGCTTGCATGCAGAAGCTCTCTGTCTCCATGAAGGCTGTAACATAGCCCATGTTGCAGTTCACCTGCATGGTTGCTGATAAAATCACCATCAAACGACTTAAGGAAACAAGAAGTTTATTCTCAAATGATTATCTAGTTACAGTTCTTAGTCCAGCTTGGCAGGAGAATCCACACCATCACCAATAGACTGAGGGAACTAGGCCACATAATATCCACATAACAGCTGAGAGAGGGACCAATCCTTACTTGCTGACCAGCATGTCTGGCTAAGTATACAGAAGGATGCTAGCTTTCTCAAACAGACTCCTCCATCTTATTCATCTACCCAGGGTTTAGTTCCACCTGTCACTGGCTGGGCCTTTTCCATCCACTAAACAATCTCCTGCAGGTTCACTCTGGGCTTAACTCAACTATTAATTCTCTACAAATGTGCCCAGACCACAAACCCTCTACCAAAATGTTGACACCTGTGACTACTGACAGCCAGTCTCCATCCTCTGCCACCAGTCTTTCTGCATGAAAGACTCTATCTCCTCTAACTATGAGCTGAATAAATCTCCCTTTCCCCCTTAAGTTGCTTGACTCTGGGTGTTCTCTCAAAGCAACAGAGAAGAATAACCTTACAGAAATAAGTAGAGTGGTAGAGTACTGCTGTGAGATTAAAATCACCTGGCACCACAATGTGAATTGCTTTGAAGTCAAGAGAAATTTGTGAAGTCGTTGTTTGTAAAGCTGAGAGAAATTGGTACCCAACAATAAGCAATTGTTTTGATGTGGCTAGTTTGCCTTTGGAACTGTTTGCTGGGAGAAATACAGAGAACTTTGGGACTTTGTACTGATAAAAGCTTTGCATCTTGGAGATGGGGCCTAAGAGGCCATTCTTATGAGAGCTTTGAAGAGATTGATGCTGTTAGAAATGCAAACATAGAATCTCAGCTTGTGATTGTCCAGAGTGGAGTAAAGTGAAAAGTGGCAAATAGGGCCATGTTTTGGCAGAGAGTTTAATTAAGTTTTGCTTTTGTCTTAAAAACTTGCCTGAAGTTAAATTTGCGTGTTTGGCAGAAGACTTTCAAGGCAAGACAATCTTGACAGTGTGGCCTGGCTACTCTTCAACACTCTTGTTCAGAGTTATGAAAAAGAGTAAGGAATCAGGCAGAAGCAAAATTGTGTGGTCTGATGAGGAAAAATGCAGTGGCAAATTTAAAGAGCCAACCAGGAAGAGATAGAGAATAAAATGGCAACTATTGTTAAACAGATAAGCTCCATTAGTAAATCAAAACCTGCTCTTCATTTGAATTATAGGAGAGCTCATACCCTGAGGGCAAGATTCTAAGAGAAGGATCCCACCCATAAGAATGGAAATCCTTTTGAAAAGAAAGAACTCAAGGGTGGAGCTGCAAAGAAAATCTGTTTCTCCTCCAAAACAAAGACTTAAGAGGAATTTTGCCTACATTCAGCACAGAAAAGCTGAACCAGCTAAGTCAAGGGAACCAATGTCCAAACCAAGGCTGTAGCAGAACTTTGGTAAAGTTGTCCACATAGTGCTGACTTCAGAGGCACCAAAGATGTAAGAGGAAAAAGGTGGATCCCTCCCCCAAGGTTTCAGAGAATTGAAGAATCCAGGCAGCATGTGGCAAAAAGTATGCAGTTTGAGGCCCAAGAAGGAGAGTTTGTGCTAGGAAGTTGAAGCATGATTTGCCATTGAGAAATGAAGATGTAAGAGATGCCAGAGTCAATGTAGGACACCTGCCAAGGAGAACTGCATATCCTAGAAGAAGCAAACTCAAGAGAGTGATGTGTTCTAGAGACAGCTGTGCTCGGAGGTGGAACCGAAACCCTTTAAGACTGAGATGCTTTCAACAAGAAGCTTCTTTCCTGGATTTGGACCTGCAGGATTTGGAATTTGTCCGGCTGGTTGGCAGTCTTGTTATGGACAAATATTTCCTGAATATGCTCATATTCCTCCCTATAGAATGGGAAGTTTTATTCTGTGCCATTGCACATAGCTTGTCTTTTGATTTTACAGGAGGATTTGGACTTTGGAGTTTTTGGATTGTGTTGGGACCACTGATGTAGTCTGTGTTGAGACTTTCATGGTCGGACTGATTATGGTTTCCATACTGAGATGTCAATGAGCCTGTGGGGGCCAGGATTGGAATGTCATGGTTTGAAATGTGTCCCTCACAGTCTCATGTGTTTGGGAAGGTCATGGCACCTTTAGGAGGTACTGGAAGAAGGCAGTCACAGGAGTGGGCCTTGAGGTTGGTTAGCCCCACCCTGTTTGAGTATGCGAGCCTGCTCTTGAGCTAGCAGCAGCTCTCAGCCTCCATGTCTTCAGTGACTTAAACTGTCTCGAGCTTCTGCTGCCAGCCATTTGCCTTTTCACCCATGAAAGACTATATCTCCCCTCTGGAATTATAATCTGAATAAATCTCCCTTTGTCCCTTAAATTGCCTCTGATTGTTCTCTCACAGCAACAGAGAAGAGTAACTGATACAATCCCTCACAGACATCCTCAAAGGAAGTCCTTGTACTACATAACTCCTCACAGGTATGTCTGGAGGCTTTTCTTAGCAGCATCTAGTTGACATTAACCACCACGAAAACAGGGAGGGTTTTCTCCAATGAAAATAAAAATAAATTCAAGAAAAGCTTAAAAGGTATGGAAATGTCAGCTAGGCAGATAAATTAATTCTCAGAAAGATGGGTGGTTAACAAAATCTATACCTTTGAGGTTTGAGAGTCCAGTTCTTTGATGTGCCTTTTCTAAGTTACCATCACTAGTCAATTTTTCTTCCTTAATTTTTAAAACATTGCTCACATATTAACAGTTTCTTTCTTAGTGTGTCCATAATCTCACATCAGTAAGAACATGGCATGACTATCTGGGGTTTGGGCCAGTGTGGGTGATGGTGATGAAAGGAGAGAGAGAAGAAAGAAAGAAAGAAAGAAAGAAAGAAAGAAAGAAAGAAAGAAAGAAAGAAAGAAAGAAAGAAAGAAAGAAAGAAGAGGGAGGAAAGGAAAGAGAAAGAAAGAAAGAAAGGAGAGGGAGGAAAGGAAAGAAAGAGAGGTAAGGAGGGAGATAAAGAGGGAAGGAAGAAGGAAGGGAGGAAAAAATGGCAAAGAAGAAAGGAGGGAGTAAAAGGGAAGGGATGCCCTAAAGAAGAACAAGAGAGAAGAGAGGAGGGAATGACAGCAAGAAAGGAGATAAACTCTCTCTTGATGTCTGTTTTTGACTGAATGTCAGAGTCAGGAGTCTATATACATTCAGCAATACTTTGCTAATTCTGAATGTGAACACCAGATGGCAATATTTCTGAATGGCTGTTAAAACTGTCTGCTCAAGACAAATGCCAAATATCTCAAGATTGCTTTAGCTTTGTTCTGGCTGCTCTGGGGGAGATAAGAATACGATTCTTTAGGTTGTTGAAGTTTTTTTAGTTTTAAATCCATTCTTTAAAAACTTTCGAATCAAGGTTTATCTTTGTAGCTAGTCTAGAACTGGGAGTATAGTCCATCCAAGTGCTGGGATTTCAGACACAAATCACCATGTCTATCTAGAAATAATTATTAAATGAACTTTTTGACCCTCCCCTGAAGGAATTCTATCTGCTTATATATTGTGTGATTCTTAGTTTTCCTATTTAAACATTTTCTGATTCTGTTTTTCTTTTTTTATTTATATTTTTTAAAAAATTTTTAAACTAAATTTTTCTTTTCCTCTCCCCTTATTCCCCATTTCCCTCTCTCTTCCTTTTCTTTTGACAATCCTTCATCTCCCCCTGTGGCACTCCCTCCTATCTTCAAACCTTTTCACTTGCGTGGCCCACCATGCTTCATCTAGTCTGTTTTTGATGTCATATGACTGACACGATTCATGCTTCAGCAAGTGTCATAGATCAGTGGGTACACCATTGAGGACAGGATCCTCTTTTTCTTCTCTATTAGTTCTAATGAGTCTCTCAGGGAGGTGTGGAGCTCCTTGAGTTCTTTCCCTTTTCCTGATGAGATGTTGATAAGATAGTTACCATGTCTAAGTATCTGGCCTACCCTTGTCCTTCTTTACAGTCTTACCATCTTACCACCCCCTCTTTTAAAAAACTTTTAAAAGGAAGCATTATCAATTTTAATTTTGTATTCACTTAAAGAGTCTAAAAATACAGCAATTAACTAGTGGGATTTCAGGAAATTGACAAACATGCTATATAATCAGAATTTTTGGTATCTATTCATTTAAGTTATTCAATAAATATATTTGATTGAAAGACTCTGCTATAAAAGATAGAAGAGTGCATAATTCTTGGGGACTTCAACACAGCCCTCTCAACATGGGATAGATCAACAGGTCTAAAGCTTAACAGAGACACTTTGGAACTTAATCAAATCCTTAAAGAAATGGACCTTACAGATCTTTATCGAACTTTTCATCCACGCACCAAGGAATACATATTTTTCTCAACAGCACACGGAACATTCGGAACATTCTCTAAAATAGATCACATACTGCGCCACAAAATGAATCTACACATATACAAAAAAGTTGAAATTCTAACCTGTGCCCATCAGACCACCACAGCCTAAAGCTGGACATCCACAACACAACAAACAACAGAAAATACACCAACTCCTGGAAACTTAACAATATGATGCTGAATGAGAACTGGATTCAGGAAGAAATTAAAAAAGAAATTCAAGATTTCCTGAAAGTGAATGATAATGAAAACACAACTTACCAAAATCTATGGGACACAATGAAAGCTGTCCTAAGAGGTAAGTTCATAGCTCTTAATGCCTAAATCAAAAAAATGGAAACATCAGAAATAAATAACTTAATATAATTTAAAGCTTTAGAGAAACTAGAGCAATCTGATCCCAAAAGTAGTACAAGAGAGGAGTTTAGCAAAATAAGGGGAGAAATATCTGAAATCAAGATTAGGAAAATGATAGAGAAAATCAACGAGTCAAAAAGCTGATTCTTTGAAAAAATCAGTAAGATTGATACACCCCTAGCTAAATTAACCAAAAGCAAGAGAGAGAAAACCCAAATTAACAAAATTAGAAATGAACATGGAGTTATCACTACTGATACCCAAGAAATCCAGAAAATTATAACATCATATTTCAAAAACTTATACTCTGTGAAGTTTGACAACACAAAAGAGATGGATGAATTTCTAAGTAAGCACAACTTACCTAAATTGAATCAGGAAGTTGTGAATTATTTAAATAGTCATATAACATATGAGGAAATTGAAGAAGTAATCTCGAATCTTCCCACCAAAAAATGTCCTGGACCAGATGGATTCAGCACAGAGTTCTACCAGAATTTTAAAGAACAAATAACACCAATACTCCTTAAACTGTTCCATCAAATAGCAAAGGAAGGAACACTACCAAATTCCTTCTATGAAGCTAATATCATTTTAATCCCAAAACCTAATAAAGATTCATTTAAAAAAGAAAACTATAGGCCAATCTCTCTGATGAACACAGATGCAAAGATTCTCAACAAAGTCTTAGCAAATCAGATTCAAAAACATATCAAAAAGATCATTCATGGGGACCAAGTAGGCTTCATCCCCAGCACACAAGGTTGGTTCAACATACGCAAATCAATAAATGTAATTCATCACATAAACCAGTCCAAAGTCCAAGACCACATGATACTCTTGATAGATGCGGAAAAAGCTTTGGACAAGATCCAACAGCCTTTTATGATCAAAACGCTAGAGACAGTGGGAATGGAAGGAACCTTTATCAATATAATAAAAGCTATATACAACAAGCCCACAGCAAGGATTATGCTCAATGGGGAACAATTGGAATCATTCCCACTTCGATCAGGAACTAGACAAGGCTGTCCACTCTCACCACTTCTATTCAAAATTGTACTTGAAGTCTTAGCTGAAGCCATAAGACAAGAAAGGGACATAAGAGGGATTCAAATCGGCAAGGAAGAAGTCAAGCTATCCCTATTTGCAGATGACATGATCTTATACCTGAGGGATCCCAAAAACTCCACCAGGAAGCTCCTGGAACTAATTGAGAAGTTCAGCAGGGTGGCAGGATACAAAATAAATGTGCAAAAATCAGAGGCCTTCCTATATGCCCAGAATGAAAGAAGTGAAAAAGCCTTGAGAGAAACCATACCATTTACTATAACCCCTAAAAAAATGAAATGCCTTGGTATAAACCTAACTAAGGAGGTAAAAGACCTTTACAATGAAAACTTTAAAACCCTAAAGAAAGAAATTGCAGAAGACACCAGAAGGTGGAAAGACCTCCCTTGTTCCTGGATTGGCAGAATCAACATTGTAAAAATGACCATCCTACCAAAGGCAATATACAGATTCAATGCTATACCAATCAAAATGCCAAAGCAATTCTTCAAAGAAGTTGACCAAACAATCTCAAAGTTCATATGGAGGCACAAAAGACCCAGGATAGCAAAAACAATCCTGAGTAACAAAAACACAGCTGGAGGTATTACCATACCAAACCTAAGTCTATACTACAAATCCATAGTTATAAAGACAGCCTGGTACTGGCTCCAAAATAGACACACAGATCAATGGTTAAGGATTGAAGACCCAGATATAAGCCCACAAAGTTACAGCCATTTGGTCTTTGACAAAGGGGCCCAAAGAATCCAATGGAAAAAGAACAGCATCTTCAACAAATGGTGCTGGCAAAACTGGATCTCCACATGCAGAAGATTAAAGCTGGACCCGTACTTGTCACCATGTACAAGACTTAATTCCAAATGGATCAAGGACCTTGATATCAGGCCAGAGACTTTAAAAACCATAGTTGAAAGGATAGGGAACTCCCTCGAGCTGATTGGGCTAGGCCAACACTTCCTAAACAGACATCCAATGGCACAGTCACTGCTACCAACTCTCAACAGTTGGGATCTTGTGAAATTAAAGAGCTTCTGTTCAGATAAAGAGATTGTCACACGAGCTCAAAGGCAACCCACAGAATGGGAGAAAATCTTCACTAACCACATATCTGACAGAGCTCTACTGTCCAGAGTGCACAAAGAACTTAGAAAACTAAACTCCAAGGAAAACACTGGCCCAATTAAAAAATGGGCCCTGGAACTTCAAAGAAACTACCAGGGATGAAATTAAAATGTCTAACAATTATCTTAAAAAATGCTCCACTTCCTTCACCATCAGGGAAATGCAAATCAAAACTTCCCTGAGATATCATCTTACCCCGGTCAGGATGGCAAAAATCCACAATACAAACAACGACAAATGCTAGAGAGGATGTGGATAGAGGGGAACTCTCCTACATTGCTGGTGGGAATGCAGGCTCATACAGCCACTCTGGCGAGCCGTCTGGAGATTCTTAAAGAAATTAAAGATTGGGCTGGAGAGGTGGCTCAGAGGTTAAGCCTCTGCCTTGCAGCCGAAGGTCCTGAGTTTGGATCCCAGATCCCACGTATAGACGCCAGGCGGAAGCCGGGCGGCCTGCGTTTCTTGGTCCTGGCAGGGCGGAGCCTGTGAATCCCGGGGCGGAGGAAGTGGAGGCGTCCCTGGTGGTTCCCGAATTCACACACAGACACACGCGCACACACGCCCAATTGAATAAATAAAAAATTTTGAAAAAAAAAAAAAAAAAAGAAATTAAAGATTGAAATGCCATATGACCCTGCTATCCCACTTTTGGGAATAACCCCCCATGCAGCAGAGGTTCGCCTCGATAGCACAAGCTTGACCATGTTCATAGCAGCACTGTTTACAATAGCAAAGACATGGAATCAACCTAAATGTCCAACAGTTGACGAGTGGATAAGGAAACAGTGGTACATCTATACAATGGAGTACTACTCAGCCATCAAAAATGATGAATTACTGGAATTTGCTGGGAAATGGATGTCATTAGAAAGAATTATATTAAGTGAAGTATCCCAAACCCAGAAAATTAAGCGCCGTATGTACTCCCTAATAGGTGGCTCCTAGTACCAAACTCACCCAGCCCACATTGAGACACTCAAAAGTAAACCTATGTAACACAGTAATTGCAAGAATTATGAACAAGAGAGATGGGTTAGGAGGGCCACACCAGAAACAAGGAGAGAGGGGACCATGTTACAGCAGAGAAAATAGGCCTCCATCAAGGTCTGCAAGTAAGTAATGAGAAACCTGGTTAAGTTCACAGACGTTCCTTCCTGATCTCACCAGAAGGGGAGGGCATATAGTCTAGCAGATAAAAAGTAATCATTTTGCAAATGGGTGATGGACCCCTCCCTCAGTGAGGTTTCCTACTCTTATTACATCTACCCTTGAATGTGCTATTACAACAAGACTCCAGTTTAACAGCTTTTTGTCTCTGGCCAGGGGGTGACATACAGTGCCCAGCAGAATGGAGTGGAGGGAATTGCAGGAGCAGCAAAACTGCAAAAGAAAATCAACAAACCACAATCCAGAACTTCAGAGACTCTATATCAATCACATAGAACTAGGACAGCCTAATCTCTCCCCATCCTGGAGCTCAGGGACATTTGCGGAAGAGGGGGCGGTAAGATTGTAAGAGCAAAAGGATGGGAGGAGCAACGATTTGCAAGATTCTCAACAATAGTTGGGGCCAAAGCAATCATAATGGGACTTTGCATGCCCTGCGCAATGTCCAGCGCACTGTTGCCCTCATAAAGTCTAGCATCTGTTAAGGGCACCGAGACCCCTGGAGGCAAGGGATTGACAGCCATAGTAGTGATCTTATGCTTAAGGGGAACAAGAGAAAGGGCTTATGGAAATGCCACTGGGTCCTTATATGTCATCGGAGAGGAGGACCCAGTGGAGAGTTAGGCGTACACAATAAAGGACTCTCTGGGAATTGGGGGGGAGGCACTGGGAGAAGGGAAGGGGGAGGAGGGGGTTCGGGGGGAGGAGGGGGGAGGGAGGGAACTGGTAAAAAATTTTTAAATGTATAATTAAATTTTTAATTAAAAAAAAAAGAAAAAAAATAAGAACTTAAACCTGAATAGGCAAAGAGAGATGGTGAACTTAGGTATTCAAGGAGGAATATGTCACAGAACTATTACATAGTTACAGATAGATGCATACAGAAATATTTGGAGATGCATACGTGTTATTATGCATGCACACATCTATATCAGCTTGGTAGACCTAAGGAAATGATATCAATAAGTACATAGTAAAGACAAAGTGTAACTTTTGCATACAATGCTTACAAGGGAATCACGTAGCTATTCAACCTTGAAGAATGAGAAATTTTTCCTGTAGATGTACAAACTACTGTTCTCTGTTAAATTTCATATTTAATATATTTTAAATTTTTTAAATTTATATGTGCCCACTCCTTGAGTGGGAATTGCTCAGAGTAATAGTACACAGGAAGAACACATGGAAAAAGAGGAAAAAGAGAAAGTTCACAGTGGAGGAATCTACAAACATTGCCTCTGACACCCCAATGTTTGCAAAGTAATTGATACTGCTTCATTGATAGGGTACATCCTTGATAGACTGAGATGAGAATAACATGGCTTCTTTTCTCTGTCTTCTTCATCAAGAAAAGTGTGAAAATTTATGGAATAATTTCCATAGAATAGCATTCTCAACATTGCCACATATTTTTAAAAACCATGGAAAATCTGAGAAACATTTTAGCCAGGAGTGGCTCAAAGGGACAAGATGAATAAATATGTCCAAGACAAGATTCAGGAGCATGATAAGGACACAGAAAAAAACAAGGAAACATTGTAAAGTTTAACTATCGCACTATTGTGGGTCAAAGTTTTCATTTACTGTGACCAATATTTCATATATTGTAAGATGACAATGCCAGAGAAAAGTAAATAAAGCTAAATGTTCTCTTAAAAAAAAAAAACGCTAGAGACAGAAGGAATGGAAGGAACCTTTATCAATATAATAAAAGCTGTGTACAACAAGCCCACAGCAAGGATTATGCTCAATGGGGAAAAATTGGAAGCATTCCCACTTCGATCAGGAACTAGACAAGGCTGTCCACTCTCACCACTTCTATTCAATATTGTACTTGAAGTCTTAGCTGAAGCCATAAGACAAGAAAGGGACATAAGAGGGATTCAAATCGGCAAGGAAGAAGTCAAGCTATCCCTATTTGCAGATGACATGATCTTATACCTGAGTGATCCCAAAAACTCCACCAGGAAGCTCCTGGAACTAATTGAGAAGTTCAGCAGGGTGGCAGGATACAAAATAAACACAAAAATCAGTGGCCTTCCTATATGCCCAAAATGAAAGAAGTGAAAAAGTCCTGAGAGAAACAATCCCATTTACTATAGCCCCTAAAAAAAATGAAATACCTTGGTATAAACCTAACCAAGGAGGTAAAAGACCTTTACAATGAAAACTGTAAAACCCTAAAGAAAGAAATTGCAGAAGACACCAGAAGATGGAAAGACCTCCCATGTTCCTGGATTGGCAGAATCAACATCGTAAAAATGACCATCCTACCAAAGGCAATATACAAATTCAATGCTATACCAATTAAAATCCCAAAGCAATTCTTTAAAGAAGTGGACCAAACAATCTCAAAATTCATATGGAGGCACAAAAGACCCAGGATAGCAAAGACAATCCTGAGTAACAAAAACACAGCTGGAGGTATTACCATACCAAACCTTAATCTATACTACAAATCCATAGTTATAAAAACAGCCTGTTACTAGCTCCAAAATAGACCCAATAGATCAATGGATAAGGATTGAAGACCCAGATATAAGCCCACAAAATTATAGCCATTTGATCTTTGACAAAGGGGCCCAAAAAGTCCAATGGAAAAAGAACAGCATCTTCAACAAATGGTGCTGGCAAAACTGGATCTCCACATGCAGAAGATTAAAACTGGACCCGTACTTGTCACCATGTACAAGACTTAATTCCAAGTGGATCAAGGACCTTGATATAAGGCCAGAAACTATAAAAACCATAGTTGAAAGGATAGGGAACTCCCTCGAGCTGATTGGGCTAGGCCAACATTTCCTAAACAGACATCCAATGGCACAGTCACTGCTACCAACTCTCAACAGTTGGGATCTTGTGAAATTAAAGAGCTTCTGTTCAGATAAAGAGATTGTAACAGGAGCACAAAGGCAACCCACAGAATGGAGAAAATCTTCACTAACCACATATCTGACAGAGCTCAACTATCCAGAGTGCACAAAGAACTTAAAAAACTTAATACCAAGGTAACTAATGGCCCAATTAAAAAATGAGCTGTGGGGCTTAAAAGAAACTTTACCAGGGATGAAATTAAAATGTCTAACAAATATCTTAAAAAATGCTCCACTTCTTGAGCCATCAGGGAAATGCAAATCAAAAGTTCTCTGAGATATCATCTCACCCCGGTCAGGATGGCAAAAATCCACAATACAAACAACAATAAATGCTGGAGAGGATGTGGATAGAGGGGAACTCTCCTACATTGCTGGTGGGAATGCAGGCTCATACAGCCACTCTGGCGAGCCGTCTGGAGATTCTTAAAGAAATTAAAGATTGAAATGCCATATGACCCTGCTATTCCACTTCTGGGAATAACCCCACATACAGCTAAAAATCACCTCGATAGCACAAGCACGACCATGTTCATAGCAGCACTGTTTACAATAGCAAAGACATGGAATCAACCCAAATGTCCAACAGTTGATGAGTGGATAAGGAAACAGTGGTACATCTATACAATGGAGTACTACTCAGCCATCAAAAATGATGAATTACTGGAATTTGCCAGGAAATGGATGTCATTAGAAACAATTATTTTAAGTGAAGTATCCTAGACCCAGAAAATTAAGTGCCATATGTACTCCCTAATAGGTGGCTCCTAGTACCAAACCCACCCAGCCCACCTAGAGACACTCAAAGATAAATCTCTGTAATACCTATAGTAATTGCAAGGATTATGAACAGGAGGGATGGGGTAGGAGGGCCACACCAGAAACAAGCAGAGAGGGGACCATGTTACAGCACAGAAAATAGGCCTCCATCAAGGACTACAAGTAAGTAATGAGACATCTGGTTAAGTTCACAGACTTTCCTTCCTGATCACTTACAACGAGGGGGTATGATCTCACCAGAAGGGGAGGGCATATAGTCTGGCAGATAAAAAGTAACCATTTTGCAAATAGATGATTGACCCCTCCCTCACTGTGGTTTCCTACTTTTATTACATGTACCTTTGAATGTGCTCTTATAACAAGACTCCAGTTTAACAGCTTTTTGCCTCTGGCCAGGGGGTGACATACAGTGCCCAGCAGGCTGGAGCGAAGAGCATTGCAGGAGCAGCAAAACTGCAAAAGAAAATCAACAAACCACAACCCAGAACTTCAGAGACTCTATATCAACCACCTGAACTAGGCTAGCCTAATCTCTCCCCATCCTGAAGCTCAGGGACATTTGCGGAAGAGGGGGGCGGTAAGATTGTAAGAGCACAAGGATGGGAGGAGCAATGATATGCAAGATACTTCACACAAGTTAGGGCCGAAGCAATCATAATTGGACTTTGCATGCCCTGCGCAATGTCCAACACACTATTGACCCCACAAAATCTAGCATTTGCTAAAAGCACCAAGATCCTTGGAGGCAAGGGATTGACAGCTACGGTAGTGTTCTTATGCTTAAGGGGAACACAGGATAGGATTCAGGGGAATACCACTGGGTCTTTGTACATCATCGGAGAGGAGAGCCCAGAGGAGAGACTGGCAGGCACATTAAAGGATTCTGCGGGGATTGGGAGGGGAGGCACTGAGGGATGGGGAGGGAGGGGTGAGGGGAGAGGGAGCAGGGGGTTCGGGGGGAGGAGGAGGGAGGGAGGGAACCGGTGTACCTACTAAGTTTGTATGAGCGGAAATAATAATAAAAAATGTTTTTTTAAAAAAAAAAGATACAAGAGTGATGAAGGAAGATTCCCAATATCCAAATTTAGGGCTTAGCATGCACACATACAAACAAGCACAACACTTCCCCTGCATACATTCACATGAAAACGAGGGGGAAACCCATAAAAATCCCCAACTTTTGGGAACTTTATAAAGGAAAGCAACAAAAAGATACACAAGTATACAAAATCTTGTGAGATAAATCCAGGATATAATGAATTCTGAGATATAGAACGAATGATTTCCTCCTACCCAAAACCAACATTGATCTCCCCGCTCACTTTTCTCAAACTGAGTCAGCAAAATGATGCTATTTACCTAGGAATTTCCAAAAATCATTGCCGCTTTCCTGAAATTCCTGCAATTAGAGACAGGGAATCATTTCCTTCAACACTTAAGCTGTGCTGAACAACTGTCACCAGATGGCGCCAAATTGCAGTCAGGATCAAGATGGATATGGGTTCTTAGGCAACTTTCCCAGGACAGTTGAGACTCGCCTTACTTTATCAATCTCATTCTGAAAGTCAAGACTGACACGCCAAAGACAAACGTTTGGAAAGAAAAAGGACTTTGTTATTTCACAAAATAAATGATAGTTTATATAAAAACCTAAGATCAACTTATTAGAAGAAATGTTTTCAAGACAGGGAGGTGGCTCAGCAGATTAAGGCTCTGCAGTTAAACCCGAGGATTTGAGTTCTTTCCAAGAAAACAGTGGAGGCAGACGGTGGCTTCTGCAAATTGTCCTCTGGCGGCTCTAGTATGCGGTGGCACACACTTGGCTGTTCTCTCTCTCTCATAAAAAAAAAAAAACTTAAAAAAACAAGTATTTCCATAAAGTCAATATACAAACTTCAGTTGCACTTGTATAAAATATATCAAGCGCTCAGGAAACATTCCCATATTGTGATACTGTGTAAAACAATTTAAAAATATGTTCCATTTAAGTAGTTTAAAAATTAAATAAGTAGGGCTGGAGAGATAGTTCAGGGTTAAAATTCTGTCTCGCAAGCAGAAGGTCCTGAGTTTTGATCCCAGGTCTCACATAAAAAGGCCCAAAGGCACCAGCCTGCACTTTGGACTCTGATGGGCGGAACCTGGAAAATCCAAGTGCTAAGCAAGGAGGTAGAACCAATCCAGGATGATCCCCCAAGTCATCCTTGGTTTTGCACAGGAACACACAGTGCCTTCTGACACACACACACACACACACACACACACACACACACACCATAAATAAATGAAATATTAAAAAAAATTAAATAACTAAAAAGACTAACTTACCCTTTGAGGCTTTGCACATGTGGCTGCTGTGTCGCCCGTGCGTCGATAGGTGGCAGAGAGGAGCGAGGCCACTGTGGATGAATGTTCAGCGTTCAGACCTGTGATCCTGTCAGTGTCTGCCAGTCTTGTGCAGCATAGACTACAGCCAGCATCTTCTAGTTGAACAAGGACTGGCGGCAATCAGTCGATAGCTTTTCACAAACCCAACATAAAGGGAATCAGAGTGCAGAGAGAAAGTTTCAGTGAAATTGACTTTTTGGTTTTTAACTTAGAGCTCCAACCGGTTTCCCCTCCATCTCCCAACCAAGCGAGAGATGAGGGGAGACAGGCACTGAGTCACAGGGAAATAGGGTGGGTGGGAAGGCAGCGCCCAGGCCCCTGCACCGTCCCAGGACCGCTGCCTTGCTTCCCGACCAGTTGGTGGCTCTTAGGTAGTTTACCGCAACTTGGTAAGGTAAAAACACTTCTAAGATCTGTGGATTCAATACTATGGCAGCGGGTGAGCCTGGCTCTGTGTACTGCTGAAACGTCCTCCAAGGGTCAGGCTCCAGCCTGCTCATATAGTAGGGGGTGGGGAGGAGTGGGGGGTGGTAGCCTCACAGAAGCCCGACAAACAAAACTGGCTGTCTTTAGCTTTCTTATGGATTCTTAGCCATGTGGAACTAGAAGTTCAATTATAACTACATCCTAAGCATATTTTATGCTCATTTTATATCATAATCCTACTTTTTTTTAATAACATGAAGTTTAGGGAAGTATGTTGGGAGGGTAGCCAAGGGAATTAGGAGGGGGTAGTTATGATCAAAGTGTACTGTATACTGTATGAGCTTGTCAAAGAATAAATAAAAATAGTAAAAAGTAAATGTAATAAAGAAATTAAGGAAAAAAACTATGAAATTTCATTTTAAGATACTCAGAAACTTTACCTAGATGTAAAACCATGTTGTATTCACAAAGAGAGTCTAATTTAAAAGAAAATCCAAAAAGAAAAGCAGTCAGTTTTTCTCAAATTTAATTCCAATTAAAATATCAGCAGAAGTTTTACTTCTATGAGCTAACAATAAGATATTTGTGTTAGTTGATGAAATACCTAAAATAAACAGTAAAATGAAGACAGCTTCGTTGTGACTCACAGTTCTGCAGGCTTCAGCCCAGGTTTGGCCTGAGTTGATCCCTGCAGGCCTGGAGAAGGCTGAGCATCAAGGTGGGACTGTCATAATGGAGCAAAAGCAGCAGAAGAAGAAAAGGAGCAAGGCACTGGGGTAAAATACATCCTGAGGACCCACCCCTTCCTCTGGATCCTGCCTCCCATATTCCCCATCACCTCCCAGTAGCACCCCTAGGTGAGGACCAAACCAAGGGCTCTCTCCCTGTGGAATCATAAGCTGGAGCAAGTGCCTCTTTCCTTAAGTTGCTTTCATCAGGGAATTTTATCTCAGCAACAAAAATAACTGAGACAACTGACTGCACCATGAAGAGTCAGAAAGATCAAAAAGCTTTTGGTACCTAACAGGACTGGCAATGCTGGCAAGTGAGGAGGAGCCACATAAAAAGAAAGAAATTCTTATTTATTTCTTCTTTTTCCTGTATATTATGTGATGTAATTCTTTTTCTTTCTTATTATCATTTTATATTTTCATACATATAATATATTTTACTTATGTGAGAGAGAGAGAAAAAGAGAAAGAGAGAGAGAGAGAAGGCACAAGTATGCATGCAATAGTGTGCAGATGGAAGCCAGGCAGAGGCCAGGAGACAGTTTTTCTTTGGAAGTCAGTTCTTTCCTTTCACCATATGAACTTCCTAAAATCAAATTCAGGTCACCCAGTTTGTGAGCAAATGCCCTATCTGCTATTTATAATTTATTTATAATAAACACATGATTAATTGTTAAAAAATATGAATTTCCCCCTTACAGAGGAATCTTTTTTTATTAATTAATTTATTCTTTCCACTCATACAAACTTAATAGGTACCCCAGTCCCCTCCCTCCCTCCATCCTTCCTCGGACCAACTTGCTCCCTCCCCCCCTTTCCCGTTTCTTTCCCCCCTCCTTCCCTTTCTCCCATTGCCCCCTCTCCCCCTCCCCTTCCTGGAGGATCCTTTAGTGTGAATGTCAAACTTCCCTCTGGGTCCTCCTCTCTGATGAGGTGTAAGGACTCAGTAGCATTGCCTAGAGTCACCATTGTGGCTATTAATCCCTTGCTTCTAAGGATCCTAGTGCCTGTGATCCATGCTATATTTTTTTTGGGGGGGGTCAATGCTACAGCAGTCATTGCAGGTCATGCAAAGTCCGATTATAAATACTGCGCCCCTAACTTATGTGGAGTATCTTGCATATTGTTGCTCCTCCCCATCTTTAGGCTCTTACAATCTTACCGCCCCTCTTTTGCAAATTTACCTGAGCTTTAGGATGGGGAGAGATTAGGCTGGCCTGGTTCCAGGTGGTTGATGTAGGGTCTCTGATGTTCTGAATTATGTTTTTTTTTTCTTTCCAGTTTTGCTGTTCCTGTACCGCACTTGACTCCATCCTGATGGATATTGGATGTCACCTCCTAGCCAGAGATAAAAGGCTATTAAATAAATTCTTACTATAAGAGTAGATTCAAAGGTAGATGGAATAAGAGTAGCAGACCTCAGTGGGGGGGGGGTCAGTCTCCCATTTACAGGATGGTTACCATCTATGGGCCAGTCTCTATGCCCTCCCTGATTGGTGAAGTCAACCCGCTCAGTTGTAAGTGACCAGGAAGGAAAGTGAGTGAACTTAACCAGTTGTCTCACTACTTCCTTTCAGTATTTAATGGTGGCCTATTTTCTCTACTGTAGCATGAAACCCTTATTCTTTGTTTCTGATGGGGCCCTCCTTCCCCTTCCCTCCTGTTTATTATCTTTGCAATTACTGTAGATATTAGAGGTTTGTCTTTGAGTGTGTCACTAAGTGGGTTTGGTACTAGGATCCACCTATTAGGGAGTACATACGGCGCTTAATTTTCTGTGTCTGGGATACTTCACTCAATATAATTGTTTCTAATTCCATCCATTTCCTGGCAAATTTCATTAATTCATCATTTTTGATGGCTGACTAGTATTCCATTGTATAAATGTACCACATTCTCCTGATCCACTAGTCAACTGTTGGGTATTTGGGTTGATTCCATGACTTTGCTATTGTAAACAGTGCTGCTATGAACATGGTTGTGCTCGTGCTATCAAGGTGAATTTTTGCTGTATGGGGGATTATTCCCAAAAGTAGAATAGCAGGGTCATATGGCATTTCAATCTTTAACTTTTTTCAGAATCGCCAGACTGCTCGCCAGAGTGGTTATATAAGCCTCCATTCCCACCAGCAATGTAGGAGAGTTCCCTTCTCGCCACATCCTCTCCAGCATTTGGTGTTTGTACTGTGGATTTCTGCCATCCTGACTGGGGTGAGATGATATCTCAGGGAGGTTTTGATTTGCATTTCCCTGATGGCTAAGGATGTGGAGCATTTTTTAAGTTATTTTTTAGACAGTTTAATTTCGTCCCTGGTAAAGTTTCTTTTAAGTTCCAGGGCCCATTTTTTAATTGGGCCATTTGTTTCCTTGGTGTTTAGTTTTCTAAGTGCTTTGTGTACTCTGGATAATAGAGCTCTATTAGATATGTGGTTAGTGAAGATTTTCTCCCATTCTGTGGGTTGCCTTTGTGCTCCTGTTACAATCTCTTTATCTGAACAGAAGCTCTTTAATTTCACAAGATCATATTTGTTGAGAGTTGGTAGCAGTGACTGTGCCATTGGATGTCTGTTTAGGAAGTGTTGGCCTAGCCCAATCAGCTCGAGGGAGTTCCCTACCCTTTCAACAAAGGTTTTTATAGTCTCTGGCCTTATATTGAGGTCCTTGATCCATTTGGAATTAAGTCTTGTACATGGTGACAAATATGGGTCCAGTTTTAATCTTCTGAATGTGGACATCCAGTTTTGCCAGCACCATTTGTTGAAGATGCTGTTCTTTTTCCATTGGATTTTTTGGGCCCCTTTGTCAAAGATCAAATGGCCATAGTTGTGTGGGCTTATATCTGGGTTTTCAACCCTTATCCATTGATCTGTGTGTCTATTTTGGAGTTGGTACCAGGCTGTTTTTATAACTATGGATTTGTAGTATAGACTAAGGTTTGGTATGATGATACCTCCAGCAGTGTTTTTGTTACTCAGGATTGTCTTTGCTATCCTGGGTCTTTTGTGCCTCCATATGAATTTTGAGATTGTTTGGTCAACTTCTTTAAAGAATTGCTTTGGGATTTTAATTGGCACAGCATCGAATCTGTATATTGCCTTTGGTAGTATGGTCATTTTTATGATATTGATTCTGCCAATACAGGAACATGGGAGGACTTTCAACCTTCTAGTATCTTCTGTAATTTCTTTACTTAAGGTTTTAAAGTTTTCATAGTAAAGGTCTCTTACTTCCTTGCTTAGATTTATACCAAAGTATTTCATTTTTTTAGGGGCTATAGAAAAAGGGCTTGTTTCTCTCAGGGCTTTTTCACTTCTTTCATTCTGGGCATATAGGAAGGCCACTGATTTTTGTATGTTCATTTTGTGTCCTGCCACCCTGCTGAACTTGTGTATTGGTTCCAGGAGTTTCCTGGTGGAGTTTTTGGGATCACTCAGGTATATGATCATGTCATCTGCAAATAGAGATAACTTGACTTCTTCCTTGCCGATTCGAATCCCTTTTATCTCCCTTTCTTGTCTTATGGCTTCAGCTAAGACTTCAAGTACAATATTGAATAGAATTGGTGAGAGTGAACAGCCTTGTCTAGTTCCTGATGGAAGCAGGAATGCTTCAAGATTTTCCCCACTGAGTATAATCCTTGCTGTGGGCTTGTTGTATACACCTTTTATTATATTGATAAAGGTTCCTTCCATTCCAACTGTCTCTAGGATTTTAATCATAAGAACCTGTTGGATCTTGTCAAAAGCTTTTTCTGTATCTATGTCTCCATAGATGGAGACATATGGTCTTGGATTTTGGACTGCTTTATATGGAATTACATTTATTGTGTGCCTAAGATAAAGCCTACTTGATCACTGTGAATGATCTTTTGGATATGTTCTTGAATCCAATTTGCTAAGACTTTGTTGAGAATCTTTGCATCTATGTTCACCAAAGAGATTGGCCTACAGTTTTCTTTTTTAAGTGTATCTTTATTAGGTTTTGAGATTAAAACGATATTAGCTTCATAGAAAGAATTTGGTAGTGTTCTTTCCCTTGCTATTTGATGGAACAGTTTAAGGAGTATTGGTGTTATTTGTTCCTTAAACGTCTGGTAGAACTCTGTGCTGAATCCATCTGGTCCAGGACATTTTTTGTTGGGAAGATTTGAGATTATGTCATCGATTTCCTCATATGTTATAGGACTATTTAAATAATTCAAAACTTCCTAATTCAATTTAGGTAAGTTGTGCTTACTTAAGAATTCATCCATTTCTTTTGTATTATCAGATTTCAGAGTATAAATTTTTGAAATATGATGTTATAATTCTCTGAATTTCTTGCATATCAGTAGTGATAACTCCATTTTCATTTCTAATTTTTTGAATTTTAGTTTTTTCTCTCTTGTTGTTGGTTAATTTAGCTAGGGGTATATCAATCTTACTGATTTTTTCAAAGAACCAGCTTTTTGACTGTATCATTTTCCTTATCTCAATTTTGGATATTTCTCCCCTGATTTTGCTTAGCTCATGTCTTCTACTGCTTTTGGGATGGGATTGCTGTTGTGTGTCTAAAGCTTTAAGCTGCATTGTTAATGGAATTATTTGTGATGTTTCTATTTTTTTGTTGTTGTTGTAGGAATTAAGAGCTATGAACTTACCTCTTAGAACAGCTTTCATTGTGTCCCAAAGATTTTGATAAGTTGTGTTTTCATTATCGTTTGCTTCCAGGAAATCTTGAATTTCCTTTATAATTTCTTCCTTAATCCCATTCTCATTCAGCATCATAGCATTTAGTTACCAGGAGTTAGTGTATTTTCTGTTTATTGTGTTGTGGACGTCAAGATTTAGACCATGGTGGTCTGATAGGATACAGGCTAGAATTTCAACTTTCCTGTATATGTGGAGATTCGTTTTGTGGCCCAATATGTGGTCTATTTTGGAGAAAGTTCCATGTGCTGCTGAGAAAAATGTGTATTCTTTGGTGCGTGGAGGAAAAGTTCTATAGAGATCTGTAAGGTCCATTTCAGTGAAGGTTTAATTAAGTTCCAAAGTGTCTCTGTTAAGCTTTTGACCTGTTGATCTATCCCATGTTGAGAGGGTGGTGTTGAAATCCCCAAAAATTATTGTTTTGGGGTTGATTTCTTGCTTTAGACGCTGTCGGGTTTGTTTAATGCATGTGGAAGGGCCCGTATTAGGTGCATATATGTTCAGTATTGTGAAGTCTTCCTGGTTTATTGTACCTGTGATTAAATGTAGTATCCATCTGTGTCTCTTATGATTTTTTTTGGTTTGAAGTCCACTTTGTCTGACAGCATAATGTTTCCTGGTTCCATTAGCTTGCAGAATTTTGGACCAGCTTTTTATTTTTAGGATGTGCCTATCTTTTGTGGTGAGATGAGTTTCCTGATGGCAGCAGATTAATGAGTTTTGATTTTTAATCCAAGTTTGTAATCTGTGTCTCTTGATTGGTGAGTTAATTCCATTGACATTTAATATTATAATGGATAAATTACTTTTAATTCTGGACACTTTTTATGTTTAGTGGCTTTCATAAGTGTGTTATTTGGCTTTTAGGTTTTGGTGGTATTATATTTCCCTTCTGTCCTCCTGGATATGCTTGTTCTTTTCTTCATGCTTCAGTATCTTTTCTAGCATTTTTTTAAAGGCCTGATTTGGTAGACATGTAAGCCTTCAAGTTGTCTTTGTGCTGGAAAACTTTTCTTTCCTCCTCAATCATGACAGATAGTTTTATTGGGTATATCAGCCTTAGTTGACATTTTTGCTCATTCAATACTTGAAGTACATTACTCCAAGCTCTTCTTGCTTTTACTGTTTCCTTTTTTTAAATTTTTTTATTGTTTATTCAATTGTGCATGTGTGTGTGTGTGTGTGTGTGTGTGTGTGTGTGTGCGCGCGTGTAGAACCACGGACGAATTCGGGAACCACCATGAACTGCCTCCACCTCCTCCTTGTTTACTCTGCCCTGGGATTCACAGGATCCGCCCTAGCAGGACCAGAAATGCAGGCCGCCCCCGCTTCTGCCTGGCGTCTATACATGGGGTCTAGGATCCGAACTCAGGACCTTCCACCTGCAAGGCAGAGGCTTAACCCCTGAGCCACCTCTCAGCCCCACTTTTACTGTTTCCTTTGAAAAGTAATTTTTATTAAATTAATTAATTAATTTATTTTTCCACTCATACAAACTTAATAGGTACTCCTGTCCCCTCCTTCCCTCCACCCCTTCCTGGACTTCCCTGCTCCCTATTTTTGTTTCTTGAACTGCTTTTCTCAATTCCTCCAAGTGTCTGTTGTATTCCTGTTCAAAGTGGTTGATGCAGTTATTTAATTCCTCCTGGATTTCCTCTTTCATAATATTGATCATGAAAGTTGTTATCTTGGGTCTGGTTTTCTTGGCTATTTTCTGTGAATTTGTTCTGGTTAGAATTTGTCATTATACGGTTAATTCTTTCGGTCGGAGATTTGTTTTCTTGGATTTTGTTTGTCATGGATTTGCACTTCTCCTTCCTTTCCCCCTCCTTCCCTTTCTCCCAGTGCCCCCTCCCCCCATCTCTGAAGCATCCTTTAATGTGTATATCAAACTTTCCTCTGGGTTCTCCTCTCTGATGAGGTGTAAGGACTCAGTGACATTTCCTAGAACACTTTTTTGTGTTCCCGTTAAGTATAGGAACACTATTGTGACCGTTAATCCCTTGTGAAGTCATTTGTTATTTTAATAGGTTTACCTTAAAAGTAACTTGATTTTTTTCCCCTTGAAGCTCTCAGCACCATTTCTTTGTCTTGAATGTGGAGTGTTTTGACTATTATTTGCCGTGGCGAGTTTCTATTTTGGTCATATCTGTTTGGGGTGCAGAATGTCTCTTGTATTTGGATGGAGCTCTCTTCCTTTAGATAAGGAAAGTTTTCCTTGAAGATAATTTGAAAATTTTCCTCAGGTGTGGTATTTTGGGATTTTTGTTCCAGTATTCCATGAATGTGCATGTTAGGCTTCTTCAGGATGTCCCATATCTCTTGAATATTCCTCCCAAGTACCTTTTTGGCTTTAACAACCTCTTTCATTGAGCTGGTTAATTCTATCACCTTGTCTTCAAGATCTGAAATTCTATTTTCTGCTTCATTAGTTCTGCTAATAAGACTCTCTGTTGAGTTCTGTGTTGAAGATAACTTGCCTTTTAGTTCAATTTTAAACTCTGCTTGAGACTGTTTTAACTGCTCTATGCCTATTTTTGTTTCTTGAACTGCTTTTCTCAACTCCTCCAAGTGTCTGTTGTGTTCCTGTTCAAAGTGGTTGATGCGGTTATTTAATTCCTCCTGGATTTCCTCTTTCATACTATTGATCATGAAAGTTGTTATCTTGGGTCAGGTTTTCTTGGCTATTTTCTGTGAATTTGTTCTGGTTAGAATTTGTCATTATGCAGTTAATTCTTTCGGTAGGAAATTTGTTTTCTTGGATTTTGTTTGTCATGGATTTGCACTTTGACTGGGCATTGATGTTTTCTCTCTTAATACCTTCTTTCAGCTTCTGCATGTTTTTGACTGAACTGAATTAGTTGGTATTACTGCTCTCAAGCAGTTATTACTAGTGTTTGCCTTGGAGTTGGGTACACTTGTCTGTTGTTATTGTTTTCTAGATGAGGCTATTAGACTGTTAGTACATCAATTAAGTCAGGTTTAGTGGACAGGGGATTAATATTAGTATGGTAGTGCACTTTCACAATTTAGTACCTTGGTGATATGTGAGGGTGAGTGGTATAGTCCCTGAAGTTGTATGTTTTGGGGGTGACTACATGGAAAAGTTACTCTACAGTAACTAATAATTTGAGGAACAGGATGGTAAAAAGGGGGTTTACTTATCTTTGGGCTGGATGTGAAGAATCTCTCCCACGTGATAGGATGATTGTAGAGGACTTCAGATGTATGGCCTTTGTCCCCTAGAGCTTTGCTTGGGTCTTCTTTGGACTCTGTTGAATTATGATGAACAGTGTGTCCTCCCTGGACGGCAAGCATCTGTGCCAGCAGAAAGGGCAGAAGTGCAGATGATGGCTCAGTTAACCTGGGGACCTGGGGTGTGGCCTAGTGGCCCTTCCTTCCCCGGGGCAAGCTGGGTCCTGCTCTGACTGGCTAGTGGAAGGAGCTGGGGCGAGTGGATTTACCTGATGATTAGTGTGTTCTCCCTGGACTGGGAGTGTCCTGGGCAGGCAGAAAGGGCAGAGGTGCCTGAAAGGGCAGAGATGCAGAGGATGGTGCGGTTAAGCTGAGAAGAATCTTATATTGAAGAAATGACGGAAGTAGAAAAACCACCATTTGGTGACCATCTTAATAATTGTTCTCCACAAAATTGATAAGGAATGCCAAAACTATCAGGTTGAATTTGGTGACAAACAGGATCATTCTACAGCCTAAAGCTCTAACTTCACAAATTATTACAGAAAGGAAAAGGAAGCCACTCTGGTGAATAAACCTTGAAAACCTACCTCATAATCAAGGCTGATATCATTCAAAATAAGGAAATTGGAAATTTTATGATTCCTTGCATGTTGCACCAAAGAGAACAAAAGCCCTTCTGTGTAGCATTTCTGCTGAACATGTCATCTAAACATGATAGATATCAAGGAAATAAACACCCGAAGAAAAAGTGTAATTGAGAAATATACAAACATAATTCTCCCTGACTGTTGAAAAACATAAAGGATTATGATGACAACCAGAGGTATTACTCTAGATTAATAGCAACGGGTGTGATAAGGACTCAAGGCAGGGAACAGGTAAACAACTCAGATACTGTTCCAGGTCAGGGGAGGACATGGACACATGGAGGGAAGAAATGGGTTGATTCTAAGTGGCATTTTATTGAAATAACTACTGAACATCTAAAATGTACTATCATTTAGATAGAGTAACACACTAGTGTTAACTTCTTTATTGTCTGTGGTTGAGTACCTTTGTTTTCAGAGATTATATGTTCAAGGACTTTTTTTAAATTTTAGATTAAACCACCACCTTTTATTTAAAAAGTCAAATTAAAAATATTGGAATATAAATTTTCTTTATAAAAATTTTTCGCAAAGAAAAAACATATCAAATAGAAACAATTTCTAGAGTGAAGCTACCACATATATGAAATAAAAAAAATTAAGCTAAAAGAGTATATGCTTAAGGATTTTGAGGCAAAGGTACATTATATCTATATCTTATTCTCAAATGATTCAGAAATAACAAAAACTTACCTAAAAAAATGAGGCAGCAAATATAGCAATCATTATTTAGTTGGTGAAAGGTGTACAGAAATGCTTTGAAATACACTTTTGAAACCTCTTTATGCTTTTAATTATTTTGCAATTAAGTGCATAAAATAGCAAGAAGGTCTGGAGAGATGGCTCAGAGGTTCAGATTCTGCCTTGCAAGCAGAAGTTCTTTTTTTTTTTATTAAAAATTTAATTATACATTTTAAAATTTTTTACCAGTTCCCTCCCTCCCCCCTCCTCCCCCTCCCCTTCCCCCAGTGCCTCCCCCCCAATTCCCAGAGAGTCCTTTATTGTATACGCCTAACTCTCCATTGGGTCCTCCTCTCCGATGACATATCAGGACCCAGTGGCATTTCCATAAGCCCTTTCTCTTGTTCCCCTTAAGCATAAGATCACTACTATGGCTGTCAATCCCTTGCCTCCAGGGGTCTCGGTGCCCTTAACAGATGCTAGACTTTATGAGGGCAACAGTGCGCTGGACATTGCGCAGGGCATGCAAAGTCCCATTACGATTGCTTTGGCCCCAACTATTGTTGAGAATCTTGCAAATCGTTGCTCCTCCCATCCTTTTGCTCTTACAATCTTACCTGCCCCCTCTTCCGCAAATGTCCCTGAGCTCCAGGATGGGGAGAGATTAGGCTGGCCTAGTTCTATGTGATTGATATAGTCTCTGAAGTTCTGGATTGTGGTTTGTTGATTTTCTTTTGCAGTTTTGCTGCTCCTGCAATTCCCTCCACTCCATTCTGCTGGGCACTGTATGTCACCCCCTGGCCAGAGACAAAAAGCTGTTAAACTGGAGTCTTGTTGTAATAGCGCATTCAAGGGTAGATGTAATAAGAGTAGGAAACCTCCCTGAGGGAGGGGTCCATCACCCATTTGCAAAATGATTACTTTTTATCTGCTAGACTATATGCCCTCCCCTTCTGGTGAGATCAGGAAAGAACGTCTGTGAACTTAACCAAGGTTTCTCATTACTTACTTGCAGACCTTGATGGAGGCCTATTTTCTCTGCTGTAACATGGTCTCCTCTCTCCTTGTTTCTGGTGTGGCCCTCCTAACCCATCTCTCTTGTTCATAATCCTTGCAATTACTGTGTTTCATAGGTTTACTTTTGAGTGTCTCAATGTGGGCTGGGTGAGTTTGGTACTAGGAGCCACCTATTAGGGAGTACATACGGCGCTTAATTTTCTGGGTTTGGGATACTTCACTTAATATAATTCTTTCTAATGACATCCGTTTCCCAGCAAATTCCAGTAATTCATCATTTTGGATGGCTGAGTAGCACTCCATTGTATAGATGTACCACAGTTTCCTTATCCACTCGTCAACTGTTGGACATTTAGGTTGATTCCATGACTTTGCTATTGTAAACAGTGCTGCTATGAACATGGTCGAGCTTGTGCTATCGAGGCGAACCTCTGCTGCATGGGGGGTTATTCCCAAAAGTGGGATAGCAGGGTCATATGGCATTTCAATCTTTAATTTCTTTAAGAATCTCCAGACGGCTCTCCAGAGTGGCTGTATGAGCCTGCATTCCCACCAACAATGTAGGAGAGTTCCCCTCTCTCCACATCCTCTCCAGCATTTGTCGCTGTTTGTATTGTGGATTTTTGCCATCCTGACCGGGGTGAGATGATATCTCAGGGAAGTTTTGATTTGCATTTCCCTGATAGCGAAGGAAGTGGAGCATTTTTTAAGATAATTGTTAGACATTTTAATTTCATCCCTGGTAAAGTTTCTTTGAAGTTCCAGGGCCCATTTTTTAATTGGGCCAGTGTTTTCCTTGGAGTTTAATTTTCTAAGTTCTTTGTGCACTCTGGACAGTAGAGCTCTGTCAGATATGTGGTTAGTGAAGATTTTCTCCCATTCTGTGGGTTGCCTTTGAGCTCGTGTGACAATCTCTTTATCTGAACAGAAGCTCTTTAATTTCACAAGATCCCAACTGTTGAGAGTTGGTAGCAGTGATTGTGCCATTGGATGTCTGTTTAGGAAGTGTTGGCCTAGCCCAATCAGCTCGAGGGAGTTCCCTATCCTTTCAACTATGGTTTTTAAAGTCTCTGGCCTGATATCAAGGTCCTTGATCCATTTGGAATTAAGTCTTGTACATGGTGACAAGTACGGGTCCAGCTTTAATCTTCTGCATGTGGAGATCCAGTTTTGCCAGCACCATTTGTTGAAGATGCTGTTCTTTTTCCATTGGATTCTTTGGGCCCCTTTGTCAAAGACCAAATGGCTGTAACTTTGTGGGCTTATATCTGGGTCTTCAATCCTTATCCATTGATCTGTGTGTCTATTTTGGAGCCAGTACCAGGCTGTCTTTATAACTATGGATTTGTAGTATAGACTTAGGTTTGGTATGGTAATACCTCCAGCTGTGTTTTTGTTACTCAGGATTGTTTTTGCTATCCTGGGTCTTTTGTGCTCCATATGAACTTTGAGATTATTTGGTCAACTTCTTTGAAGAATTGCTTTGGGATTTTGATTGGTATAGCATTGAATCTGTATATTGCCTTTGGTAGGATGGTCATTTTTACAATGTTGATTCTGCCAATCCAGGAACAAGGGAGGTCTTTCCACCTTCTGGTGTCTTCTGCAATTTCTTTCTTTAGGGTTTTAAAGTTTTCATTGTAAAGGTCTTTTACCTCCTTAGTTAGGTTTATACCAAGGTATTTCATTTTTTTAGGGACTATAGTAAATGGTATTGTTTCTCTCAAGGCTTTTTCACTTCTTTCATTCTGGGCATATAGGAAGGCCTCTGATTTTTGCACATTTATTTTGTATCCTGCCACCCTGCTGAACTTCTCAATTAGTTCCAGGAGCTTCCTGGTGGAGTTTTTGGGATCACTCAGGTATAAGATCATGTCATCTGCAAATAGGGATAGCTTGACTTCTTCCTTGCCGATTTGAATCCCTCTTATGTCCCTTTCTTGTCTTATGGCTTCAGCTAAGACTTCAAGTACAATATTGAATAGAAGTGGTGAGAGTGGACAGCCTTGTCTAGTTCCTGATCGAAGTGAGAATGCTTCCAATTGTTCCCCATTGAGCATAATCCTTGCTGTGGGCTTGTTGTATACAGCTTTTATTATATTGATAAAGGTTCCTTCCATTCCTACTGTCTCTAGCGTTTTGATCATAAAAGGCTGTTGGATCTTGTCAAAAGCTTTTTCTGCATCTATCGAGAGTATCATGTGGTCTTGGACTTTGGACTGGTTTACATGATGAATTACATTTATTGATTTGCGTATGTTGAACCAACCTTGTGTGCCGGGGATGAAGCCTACTTGGTCCCCATGAATGATCTTTTTAATATGTTTTTGAATCCGATTTGCTAAGACTTTGTTGAGAATCTTTGCGTCTGTGTTCATCAGGGAGATCGGCCTATAGTTTTCTTTTTTAAGTGAATCTTTATTAGGTTTTGGGATTAAAACGATATTAGCTTCATAGAAGGAATTTGGTAGTGTTCCTTCCTTTGCTATTTGATGGAACAGTTTAAGGAGTATTGGTGTTATTAACTCCTTAAATGTCTGGTAGAACTCTGTGCTGAATCCATCTGGTCCAGGACATTTTTTGGTGGGAAGATTCGAGATTACTTCCTCAATTTCCTTATATGTTATAGGACTATTTAAATAATTCACAACTTCCTGATTCAATTTAGGTAAGTTGTGTTTACTTAGAAATTCATCCATCTCTTTTGTGTTGTCAAACTTCACAGAGTATAAGTTTTTGAAATATGATGTTATAATTCTCTGGATTTCTTGGGTATCAGTAGTGATAACTCCATGTTCATTTCTAATTTTGTTAATTTGGGTTTTCTCTCTCTTGCTTTTGGTTAGTTTAGCTAGGGGTGTATCAATCTTATTGATTTTTTCAAAGAACCAGCTTTTTGATTGGTTTTTTTCTATCGTTTTCTTAGTCTTGATTTCAGATATTTCTCCCCTTATTTTGCTAATCTCTTCTCTTCTACTGCTTTTGGGATCAGATTGCTCTAGTTTCTCTAAAGCTTTAAGCTGCATTGTTAAGTTGTTTATTTCTGATGTTTCCATTTTTTTGACGTGGGCATTAAGAGCTATGAACTTACCTCTTAGAACAGCTTTCATTGTGTCCCAGAGATTTTGGTAAGTTGTATTTTCGTTATCATTCACTTTCAGGAAATCTTGAATTTCCTTTTTAATTTCTTCCTGAATCCAGTTCTCATTCAGCATCATAGTGTTAAGTTTCCAGGAGTTAGTGTATTTTCTCTTGTTTGATGTGTTGTGGATGTCCAGCTTTAGGCCGTGGTGGTCTGATAGGGCACAGGTTAGAATTTCAACTTTCTTGTATATGTGTAGATTCATTTTGTGGCCCAGTATGTGATCTATTTTGGAGAAAGTTCCGTAGTGCTGCTGAGAAAAATGTGTATTCTTTGGTGCGTGGGTGAAAAGTTCGATAGAGATCTGTGAGGTCCATTTCTTTCAGGGTTTGATTAAGTTCCAAAGTGTCTCTGTTAAGCTTTTGACCTGTTGATCTATCCCATGTTGACAGGGCGGTGTTGAAGTCCCCAAGAATTATCGTTTGGGGGTTGATTTCATGCTTTAGACGCTGTAGGGTTTTCTTAATGAATGTGGAGGGGCCCGTATTGGGTGCATATATGTTCAGTATTGTGAAATCTTCCTGGTGAATTGTACCTGTGACTAAAATGTAGTATCCATCCGTGTCTCTTATAATTTTTTTTGGTTCGAAATCCACTTTGTCTGATAGCATAATGGCTACCCCTGCCTGTTTTCTGCTTCCATTTGCTTGTAGAATTGTTGACCAGCCTTTTATTTTTAAAGCGTGCCTATCTTTTGTGGTGAGATGGGTTTCCTGCAGGCAACAGATTGATGGATTGTGATTTTTAATCCAAGTTTGTAATCTGTGTCTCTTGATCGGTGAATTAAGTCCATTAACATTTAGTGTTATAATGGAGAAACTATTGTTAATTCCAGACATTTATTATGTTTAGTAGCTTTTATAAGTATATTGCTTCGCTTTTAATGGTGTTATATTTGCCTTCTGTTCTCCTGGATATGCCTGTTTTTTTCTTCACGCTTGAGTATCATTTCTAGCAGTTTTTGAAGGCCTGGTTTGGTGGCCATGTATCCCTTAAAGTTGTCTTTGTGCTGGAAAATTTTTCTTTCTCCCTCGATCATGACTGATAGTTTTGCAGGGTAAATCAGCCTGGGTTGACATTTTTGCTCATTCAATACTTGAAGTATGTCTCTCCAAGCTCTTCTTGCTTTTACTGTTTCGACTGAGAAGTCATTTGTTATTTTAATAGGTTTGCCTTTAAAAGTGACTTGTTTTTTCTCCCTTGAAGCTCTCAGCACCAGTTCTTTATCTTGAATGTGGAGTGTTTTGACTATTATTTGCCGCGGTGTGCTTCTATTTTGGTCGTATCTGTTTGGGGTGCGGAATGCCTCTTGTATATGAATGGGCCTCTCTTTTTTTAGATGAGGAAAGTTTTCCTTGATGATCGTTTGAAAAATTTCCTCAGGGGTGGTATTTTGAGATTCTTGCTCCGGTATTCCATGAATACGCATGTTAGGCTTCTTCAGGGTGTCCCATATCTCTTGGATATTTCTCTCAAGTATCTTTTTGGCTTTAACAACCTCTTCCATTGAGCTGGTTAGTACTCCCACTTTATCTTCAAGGTCTGAAATTCTGTTTTCTGCTTCATTAGTTCTGTTGATAAGACTCTCTGTGGCGTTCTGGGTTGAAGATAACTTGTCTTTTAGCTCAGTTTTAAACTCTGCTTGAGTTTGTTTTAACTGCTCTATGCCACTTTTTGTTTCTTGCACTGTTTTTCTCAACTCCTCCAGATGTCTGTTGTGTTCCTCTTCAAAGCGATTGATTCGATTATGTAATTCCTCCCGGATTTCCTCTTTCATAGTATTGAACATGGTAATGATCATATTTTGAAAGTCGTTATCCTGGGTCAGGCTTTCTTGGCCTTTTTCCGCGGGTTTGTTCTTGTTGGAATCTAACATTATGGGATTAATTTCTTCAGTGGGAAATTTGTTTACTTGAGTGTTGCTTCTCATGGATTTGCACTTTGACTTTGGCATTGTCATTTTAACTCTTAAGATCTCTCAATTTCACTAAACTGAATTATTTGGCCTGGGGTACTGGTGAGCGGGGCCCGAACGGGGACTCACCTAGGGCGTGGGGTGAGGCCCGGGTGGACCGCGTGCGTGTCCCGACCGGCGGAGCGGGGGGTGTGGCGAAAGGGGACGATAGGCGCGTCGGCGTGGGGCTATTTAACCCGAGGGCAGCTGGGGCGGGGCCCGGGCGCAGGGGGAGGTCCTCCTCGTCCCTCGGCCCCCGCGCGGCTCCGGCTGGATGGCGGGAGTCGGAGCCGGGTCCCTGTGGGCTGACCTGGGGGTCCTAGAGCGTGCGGTGAGAGCCCGGCTGGATCTCGCGTACGCGTCCCGACCGGAGGAGCGGGGGGGGGGGGGGGGGGGGGGGTGGCGAAAGGGCAAGCAGAAGTTCTTGAGGATGATTCCTGAAATCACCCTTGGTCTTCCACAGGGACACAGAGTGTCCTCTGCCACACACACACACACACACACACACACATACACAAATAAGTAAATATTTTAAAATAGCAAGGAAATAAACATAAAAACATACTCAGTAACCACATATATACAATTACTTCCATAGCTTGTCTTTTTCGCATGGCGGGGAGCGGTAGGGCACCAAGGATTGTGAACCCAAGGGCCTAAGCTTTATTGAAAGTACTTTTATAGAATTCTAGTCAAGAAAACAGCAGGAAGAAGCAGGTAAGCTTAAATATCAAGCAAAACAGCATAAGAAAACTTATGGGACCTTGGCCTTTTTTTTTTTTTTTTTAATATATTAAAAGCCTAAACAAATGTGACAGCCTCAAAGGCCAGATGTCAGGCACGGAAAGCAAAACATGGATCAACGTGATGGTATTAATTTCCATTTCCTGAAGTAGATAACAACATGTACACATTCATTGTCTTGTTTACCTTTAACCATTATTCCCACATATGTTTGTTTGCATGAAATATTATATTTTAAAGCAGAAAGAAAAAACGAAAGGCATGAGTTACGGGTCTCCTGGGCTGAAGGGACCCCTGAGGTAACTGGCCTGGAATAGGCTTCATCTCTCTGTAGCTCGGATTCTCCAGCTGGAAAAGGGAACACACTTGCTATAGCAAGAAAGTCTAACCTATTCCCATGCCCCCCTCCAGCCGTTATATAGACTCAAACAGTATTCCAATTGTTGGGTCTTGAGATGTAGCCTTGTTCAAATTCACAAGGGCCATCTTTCAACTGCCCCAACAGTGCGGCATCGTTATGTAAGCTCACTGAACCGTTTGATATTCCTAGTGTTTGCGTTTCTCCATTGTTTTGTCCTATATTGTAACTTAGGAAATACAGAGAGTAGATTTGTGAATCTCTTCAGAATACTAAGTAGCATTCTATTTGCTGTACTAATTTCCTGAAATGTATGATTCCATCAATTAAATGTTCTGATAAGCAGTGATATGTATACCCATGATATCAAATTTATTTCCTTGTAGGAAAAAGAAAGGAACACAAAGATCCAGTGTGCAGTTCTGTTGTGACATACTTGGCAGCAAGTGCTCATTAAGTGGTACCTGTTGTTATTGCTGTGTTTTCTCTGATATGCCAATATCATGTGAGTTTTCTCAGGGACTTGTGAAGACACATCTACCTCTATTCATCCCAGATGCACAGAACAGCAACAGGGTTCTGCCAAGCACAACTTGGCAAGCCAGTGAGTTTCCTGGAGCAACTGGTAGGAGAATGGGTGACTTCACACTTCCAGCACCAGAGTCTCATCCATACCATGAAGGAATGACTCCCAAAAAGTCCCCCTCCCTCCACCCCACCCTCCGGAGCAATTTAAGGTTGGCTATGCTAGCAAAGAGTGTGAAACAGCAAGGATAACTTGAGAAAAGCTGTATCACCAAGGAGTCCCATCAGGTAACATGCTGGAAGCTACACTGCCAAAGAGTCTCACTTCTGCCAATCATTCACCTCCTATATAATCCTGGGGACGAGGCTGATCTTGTGAAGATCACCTGACCCTGAGCCTGAGCCCTTTGAGCCCCTGGAGCCCCTCAAGTCTTGTAAGCTTCATTCTCCCTGCACAAGAACCTATTAACCAACCTGGTCTCATGGTCTGGGGTGAGCGATCAGCTGCTACTCTAACTCAAGATGGCGGTGGTCATGTCCATCCTGAGGAAACAGCCAGTGCAACATGCAAGAGATAAGCATTGTGCACAGGCTATATAATAGGCCTGATAAAGTTATAAAGGTTTAGAATAGTCTTTATAGTGAATTGATAGGGAAATTAGGAAGAAAAATGAAGTTTTTCTGGAAGTCATCAAATAGTTTTAGAGCCAGGAACTTTATGCATTCCCCCCCTCCAATTTACTCTACAGTCTGGAAGGAAGAGAGCTAGGGAGGAATAGGCATTATACTGAAAGTTCTGCTCTAGAGGACTGTCGCACCAAAGAGCTTCAAGCAGAAAGCGCTGCAGAGAATGAGACAGATGTCACCTGTCAGGGAAGCTGTGTGGGCAGGAAGCTTTCTCTTGTATAAAATTTTTGGAAAGGATGCTTTATTGAGGGGAAGTAGAAGATTTAAAGTGAACGTGTAATTAAATAATTACTAAAGAATGTGAAATAAAAGCATGCATGACAAAATGCTTTCTGATACAGAATAAGTGAATCCATCTCTAATTTTTCAATTTTATTTTATTTACTGTTTGTACATGTATGTACATGCAGGCACACATGTGCTACGGCGTATGTGTGGGGTCAGAGGACAACTTTAGGGAGTCAGTTCTTGTCTCCTACCTTGTTGAGAAAGGGTCCCTGTTGTTTCTGCCCCTATGCAGTGTCCTCCAGGGTAGCTGCCCTGAGCTTCGGCTATCAGGCTTGCACAGCAAATGTTTCCACCAGCTAAGCCCACCCACTTCTATGTTGTTCATGAAATAAGAAAAAGTTATTCTTACGTATTATGTGCTGAACTTGCTTGCACAATTTCCCTTGTAGTTTAATTTAGGTTTTTATGTATCAAAAAATCTAAACCAATAAAAGAACCTCAAATATACATTGTTCAGCCACTTCATTCAAGGATAGCTTTCAGTAAAGGATGTAACAAAAGAACTGATTGAAGATTATTTTTTCAGAATGAACTCCTTTATAAAAACAGGAGTACACAAACATCTGATTTAAGCCCATGAAATGCAGTAGGCAGGAGCAGAAGAGCAAATCTGCAAGGGTTATTCATCAGTCATTTGGTGAAGAAAGGGAATAACATCAAACTTTGACATCTAGACCCACCTTGATGAAGCAGGATCTTTCTTATTGTTCCTGTTGCAGGCTACCACAGTATCTTATTCCAGCTGACTTTTCAGCTTCCAGCTGATTTTCTTGTCTCGACCACACTGTAGTAGTAACTGAGATTATGGAGTAAGCACTACATCTGGCTTTCTACGTGGATTCCAGGGATGGAGTGCAGATCATCACAGCTGTTCCTATTCAGTGCAGCAATGGTTATGTGCAATCCTGAGAAAACAACCACGCATCCTGTGAAGAGACAAGGGCTATGCATGGCGATCATTTTTTCCTGCTGAGTCAACTTTCCAGCCCAATGAAGCAGATTTTTTTATCATTAAAACTTGAAATGACAAAAAATAAATCTTGGAATTGCATCAAATGCAAGCTATGCTTTCTGACATCCACATAAAAGAACATTTTTAGCAAATGAACATTGGGAAAACTCCAATTCTGAATCTATTGGGTTAGCACCATGCAGGGAATTTTCACAATATCATATGCAGTGTTTTTGTTTTGTTTTATTTAAGATTTATGGCATTCCCCCTTAAAGAAGGATCACCTTTCTAAAGTATACATTGTCACAATAATTTGTATAATACATATATCTTCCCTATTTGAACAGCTGAATGTTGACTCAAAACTAGGTTGAAAAAAAATACTAGAATGAGACTAGCCAATACAGCTGGTAAGAATTCAAGGTTGTACTGATCTTTTATGTTAATTGTTAGAAGCTTCTCTCTTATTGTACTTAGAGTGTTGTTCCGTTTACAAAAAGGTGCAACTTAGCAATTGATGACTAGCTTTCAGGCACATCTGTGAGAATTATCTAGTTAAGACAAGCCTGAGCAAGCCCGTGGGAGATTGTCTGGTTAATGTGGGGGACCAGCCCTGATAAGTGGGACCTGTTGCCTAGGCAGGTGGATAAGATGAAAGGGAGCTGGTTCAGTATTTTGATGTTACAGGAAGACTGAGAAGCAAGAACGTATGTCTCACTCTCTCGGCAATTTGTGTGGCTCTCATGTGGCCTATTAGTTCCCTGTGTTCCTGACACTGATGTGAGCTACAAACTGTAAGTGAGAATTGTAAGCAAGAATAAACTCTGCAATGTTTACTCTTAACTACTGCTGTGAGAGAACATTCAAAGTCAAGCAACTTAAGGGAGAAAAGGAGATTTATTCAGCTTACGGTTCCAGAGGGGAGATACACTCTTTTATGGAGGAGGCAGCATGGCTTTCTGCAATATTTTGGCCTCAATCTCCTGACTAGCTGTGATTATGCAGGGTTTGCAACCTGCACGCTCACCTCAATATTCTGATAAGTATGAGAGTAGGATTGACAGGAATCAAATCAGGCTGGGTCAAGAGGGGATCCTGGAAAAGCCAAAAATCAAATTATGCTTATGATGGAATCTAACCTCTTATACACCATGACACAAGGTGTTATGTCTGTACACTGCACAGAGTGATGGCAGACAGACTACAGATGCAAGGTCAAAATAGGTGGGACCACCAACAACAACACAGCCCTGCCAATTCTTAAACATGTTGTTATTCCCTAATCACCCCATTCATTGTGGGGAAAGAACAGACTGCTAATAGGTCAAGAACATGGTGGTACAATAAAGCTCTGTGCCCATCATTTAGATGTATCAATTAAAGTCTAAATGACTTCCAGAGAACAGGAAGAAATATTTCACATGTGTATGTTTGCAAATTCATACAAATAGGTCTAGAAGATTACATAATGAATTCTTAATAGTGGTTACCCTTTAGAATTTCTTTTTTACTTTATATGTACTTCAACATTACTTGAATGACCACAGCATGCTATTTTATTAAGACATGGAAAATATTGGCCATCTAAGTGAAACACTCAGGGAATGGTTGCTTATCTCCATACATGGTCCACGTAGGCAGTTTGTCTTCCTCCCTTTCTTTCTCTCTCTCTCTTTCTCTCTCACACATGAGTGTTTGTAAGTGCGGACCCTTGCCATGACAAGCATGTGGAGGTCAGAGGACAACTTTTTGGGTATCATTCCTCACCTTTGCACCTTGTTCAAGATGAGGTCTCCTCACCGCTGCTGTGTGTGGCGTCTCTACACACACACACACACACACACACACACACACACACACACACACACACTAGGGTATGACTCCAGGCCATCAGAATGGAGAAAGGCAAGTTTGGCCACCCGCTCCTCCGCCTCAACTCTCCAGAGATTTGGACATGGGACGGGGAGTTTGTCAGAGCAAATCTCGATTTATTGGGGGGAGGTAGTAACAGCTTATATAGACAAAGGACCACAGGGCATGAAACGGGCAGCCATTTGTGTCAAAGGTCAACACAGCACCCAAGCCTTTCAGGTCAGACCCAACGTATCTCAGTAAGGAAGGCAGGTCAATACCTGAAAGCCAATTAGAGCTCTCTGTAATGTGATCAGGGTTACGCCAGGACACTAGCTCTCAACCATCTTTGGTCCCATGTGCTTGACTATGCCCTGGGGTAATTCCTGGGCAGGCCCAACACTGTTGTAGGAGACTGGCTGACAAAGATCTTCTGCAGATTCTTAGGTCTCCACCTCTTGTTTCTCACAGATACGTTGGAATTACAGACATTTATGCTATTCAGGTCAGATTTTCAGTGAATTCCAGAGATCCCAACTTAGACTGTTGGGTTTGCATAGTGCCTTACTCACCAATCTGTCTCCCAAGCCCCCACACTAGCAGCTTTTTAAATTGCTCCTGTAGCAGGAAGCTCCTTAGCCCAGCCTGATGTCTCTCTCAGAGAACAGAGTCCAATATTCTCAAAAAGTAGCTTCATTCTGGATTGTCAGTGCAATAAGTAGGCAAATCAAAGTCCAACATGATATCAGTTCACATAAGGAGAGACTGAAACAAATCACTCAAAACTGTGGGCCAATTCATCTCTGATCCTTAAGGGTTTCACAGCTAGGCAAAGTTTCTAAGTCTCATCAATATTAGATTAAAGATGTACCTTAGGTGGTGGAATGCTTGTCTAGTACACAGGAAGTCCATATCTCCAGCATCACACAAATGAGATATGGAAGCATGTGCCCGTAATCCTAGCATGTTGGGGTAGAGCAGTCAGATCAGAAATGCGAGGTCAGCCTCAAGTACATAGCCAGGTTAGAGTTGCCTTAACTGAAGGGAAAAAAGGGGGAGAAAGAAGGAAAGAAAGAGAGAGAGAGAGAGAAAGAGAGAGAAGGAAGGAAGGAAGGAAGGAAGGAAGGAAGGAAGGAAGGAAGGAAGGAAGGAAGGAAGGAAGGAAGGGAGGAAGGAAGGAAAGAAAAAGAGAAGATAAAACGGAGAAAAAATCTCCCTCCAATCCCTGCCCTCCTGCCCAAGCCCTCCCCCCTCCCGCCCCCACTCTCCCTCCCTAAAGAGAAAGCCCTCAAAATCATCTAGGTTTCTCAATTTTATATTTTGTTTCTTCTTCTACTCCATTATTTTATAAAAATTTGAACACAGATATATACAGTCAATGTGTGACTTTGAATATTTTACCTTAATTTTTCTCAATCTTAATACTGTTGACACCTGGAGCTAAATAATTCATTTGGGTAAGAGATCATCTCTAAACTCTATTCATCAGTGTCAGTAGCAGCAATCCATCCCATTATGACAAACAATAGATTTCTCCTGACACTGTCTAAGGAGGACAAACAGAACCCTGTTGGGCATGGATATTAATGGAATAACATTTAGCCACTAAAAATAATGGATTAGTTTTATATATATTGTAGAAATAAATTCAATAGTAAAATATAGTGAAAAATGAAAGATGCAAAATTGCATGTACATTATTGTATGTCAGTAATGTAATAATTTTAAATGATTATTAAATAATAATGATTGCTATTAATCATTATAATCAGCCAGGCTGGTTATGTGACCTCAGGATGGTTTTTAGCAGAAAGATGCCTCATTGATAAAGGCGTTTGCTGCCAAGCCTGATCGCTCCCTGGGACCAAGATGGTAAAAGGTGACAACCGACTCCACCAAGCTCACACACACACACACACACACACACACACACACAGGTGCACTGCATGCATGCACATGCACACATATACACACATATAATAAATAAGCAAATAAATGTAAAAATAATTATAATCTATTATTAGCAGATAACAACTAGTATACAAATTCTATTCCATTTTATTCCTGGACATAGAGGAAAAAATATCTTCAACTTAATAATAATATCCTTATTAACTAAATGCTTACTTTATAATGAGCTCAGTGTTCACAACAATAGAAGCATTAAGTAGTACATGGCTTAAAATAGCATGTATTCTCTTAATGCTTTGTACTTCCATCTGAACATGACAACATCTCCACTGTCGCAGACATCTATACTAGAAGGATTCCAGCAGAAAGAAGCATGAGAATGCAACTCAGTAGGCATATCAGATGAGAAGGCATGCTTTCAACAGTGACAGAAATGTGTCTGGTTGAAGATGTTGATGCTAAAGATGCACTCCAAGGAAATATGAGAAAAAGCAAATTATTAAAAGAGAATGGGAGCTGCTTTATCACCCTCATTTATAAATATGACATCCTGTGGCAATAGCTAGCCAGGTAGATCTGGATTTGGCCCAGGATGGAAGGAGACTAAGGGTTGCTATTCTGTCTTAACAACAAATAAAAGAAGCTGAACAAACCATGAAGTCAACAACTCTTCTTACATTTATGAAAGAAGACTCTGTAAGCCATTCACAGTTTGATAAATTCAAATGCATAAGATCAACAAAATTGTGGTATGCATAAAAGTCCACAAAACTTGTTTTGTAATAAATGAAGCAGTAGCATTACCTGCCAGTAGGTCCCTCCCTTTTCTTTCAGATCTTGGAGTTCACCCAGGATCCTTGCTTACTAGGTAGGTAGGTACTTTATCACCAAGCTATATCAGCCCTTATTAGTACCTGTACTGAGACTCCCTATTAACTCTTCCCTTTTTCCTTTCTTCTTAATTTCCAGCAGTGATCACTTTTATTTTAAGAATGTCTTTTTTTTGGGGGGGGGATTCTTCAAATACTCCATCAGCTTTTCTGTCCAAGAGATGACTTGGACCTTGTTGGAATCTATGTGATGATTGAACCTGTGTCCTGAACAGACAGTACGTAGTGATTCAACCATATATCATGCTGGCCTCTTTTCCCATAGTTTGGCACCAGGGATACTTTTGAACAGAAATTTTCTTTCCTTTTTCAACATCATTCCTTTATATCTTTTTATTTCGTGTGTGTGTGTGTGTGTGTGTGTGTGTGTGTGTGTGTGTGTGTGATACATGTATGTGAATGTATTTATACACACACATGAGTACTGCTTTTGTTTGGAGGCTAAATCCTGTTACTTAGCACAGGCTGATTTGGACTCATGTAGCCCACCCAGCCTTGGAATTGTGAGTCTCTTACCTTTGTTCTCAGGTGCTATAATTATAAAAGCAATGCCATTTTCCTTAATTTTATAGATTGTGTGTGTGTGTGTGTGTGTGTGTGTGTGTGTGTGTCAAAATAAGAGGGCACTGTGTGTGTCTGTGACTTCGGAAATCACACTGGTTTGTTCTACCTCTTCTTTGCTTTTCCTCTGGAGTTTCCCAGGCTCCTTCTAGGGCCGGAAGTGAAAGCCACTGCCATTTCAGCCTGGTGTTTTTATGTGGGATCTGGAACCTGAACTCAGTATCTTCTGCTTTTGAGACAAAGGCTTGACTCCTACACCTCTCTCCCGCTCTAGCTCAACCATTTTGAATTTGCTCTTCTGATGCTTGTTCCTGGTGACCTTTGGCAATGAACTTTGTAGCCTTTGACCTCTGTCCTTGATGAATCCTATGTTTTCTGCTAGTAGTCTCCCTTATCCAAGGTTTCACTTTCTGCAACCTCAATTATCATGATCAACTGTTTCGTGGAAAGGTGAAACAGAAAATTCTAGAAATGAACAACTCATGAGGTTCAAATAAATTTTATTTGGCATATTGTTCTAATTTATTATTGCTGTTGCTAACCTCTTCTAGTGTCTGATTTACAACTTAATCAAGTATATGTATGCCCAGAAAAAAAAAACTACAGTTATCCTCACTTGCAGGAATTTACTGATGATTTTGGAACATATAACCCAAAGAGAAAGATGTCTGCTACTATGTGGTTACTGTAGAAGGAAGTTTTGTCCTGCTCTCTTCTGTACCTATTCAACTCAGGGGAACAATGCAGAGAGCATATAGAAATAACTAAAGTGGCATCTAGTAGTCTAAACAGCTTGCAAGGTGGTACAAATCACTGTTACCTGGGACTGGCATGGTTCCATGTGTCCCCTGTTTCCAAGTGTCCAGCCTTTCTTGGAAGTGGGTTCAGTCCCTGAATATACAGACCTTAAAAGAGGCTCATGCCACATGCACCAAGCATATGTCAAGTGTCCTCCCTTCCAAATGACAAGTCAATGCTTAAACACAGACACGGAGGGTCTCAAGAGAGGGCATCTACAAGACTTCCTCTTCTATTCAGAGATTGATGATCCTCTCGCTTCTGGCTTCCTGCCTCAGAACTCTGCATGGGCCTCTTACACCCAAGAGGAGAGACTTGTGTCTAGCAAGCCTCCTTGGACAATGTCTAACCAAGGCACTGGCTGCTGAGTGACAGGGACAGTGTGACTGCATGTCATTCCGTCTGAGGATGGCCTGGCAGATGCGGGTGGTCTAGATGCTCATGGGAGCACAGTGGCATCAGTTATCCACAGGCTTCCCCATCTCCCTTTCCATGGAGGCAACCTGGCCAGAATACACTAAAGACAGTGTTAGGGTGTCATTGATCTTTTCCCAGCACTTAGAGTCTTTTATTAAGTATCATATTTGTATCGTCTTATTACTTGGAAGAAGTCCTGGCTCATAGTACCAAATAAATGGCAGCTTTGTGTTACAATAATAATTGTTATTCATATATTGTGACTACTATATTAATATTCATGTTATTGCAGCTTTTCATTTATCTTTTGAATTTCTCATCTAAGTCTTTCAATTCAAAATATAAAAATCATTGTTAGAAGGGGGAATAGGTCTCTAGCTCATGTCCCCAAAGATAGCACAATTTTGGTGAGCAGCTTAGATTCAGTTTTTTTTATACAAAAGTCACAGTGCAGTACAGAGAGAGAGGGAAAAAAGAGAAAGAGAGAGAGAGAATGAAAGAGAGAGAGCAACTGAAGCACCCATCTATCAAGTCTGAAATATGAGCTTTTGAATAAGCCCTTAGCTCTAGATTACACATCAGTTCCCAAACTCATAGATCCCTTTATCTATCTCAAAGTGGCCACGGGAAATGCTAGTTGTGCAATATTACCCATCTTTCCCTAGGGGAATGCTCTGCCAATGCGTAGACATGAAATTTATCTTCCCTAGTCACATCTCCTTTGCCAAATCCATTGGAAAGTCATTCATTTTGGAAGGTTTATTTAATCAATCCAGTTTGCGGCCAAGGCACCTTCCTGTTCTGTAATCCAAATTTGGGACAAAATGCAAACAGAACTGGATCACATGCATGAAGATAAATGTGAGCTACACCCCAGTGAGGACTGCTAGTAATATGATCAAAAGAGAAAAACACCACAAGCCACCAAATTATATTTATGTTAAAAAAGGCACAGAAAAATACTGTCATTGTCCAAACCAAACAAGCTATTTCCTCCCATCTCTGCAACCAAAGAGTTTCTGCAACCAAAGAGTTGCAACCAAAGTGTGTAAAGTGGGCCAGTGGCTAAACAGGTTCTGGAACCAGATGCATTTGAATCCTATGTCCCACCATTCCCAGTTCTGCACTCCTGGCCAAGTTCTTGAACTTCTTAAGGCCTTGGTCACATCTGTAGATGTGGGAATGCAGTTAGGGTCATAGAGTTGCTATGAGTTTAAATTAGATAGTACAAATAAAATCTTATAACATTGTCTCTTGCACTTTTTACAATGATCATTATTAGTGTACTATAGTATTAGTATTATAATACAACAATAATAAATTGTACTAGAGTATTATTACATAACAATAATAAAATAATTAATAGCACTAATACTATTATGTTTTATTCTATTATAACTCTTATAGCTGTTTAGTTTCCATTCTTCCCTCTAAGTCTCCAATTTGGAATATAAAGTTGCCATTGAAGAGGGAATTAGGTCTCTTTTCCTCATGTGCCCACAGTACAACTAAGGTGCTCAACTTGGATACACTTCATGTTCTGTGGAAGAAGAAAGAGCAAAGGAAAGAGGTAGAAAAATGGAGGAAGGAGGGAAGCAGGGAGTGGGAGGAAAAGGGAAAGAGAGGAGGGAAGGAGATAGGGAAGAAAATAAAAGATTAACTGAAAACATAGTCAAACATCGAAAATCAACAGTCACAAGCCATGATTTCATCAGTGGGAGCAGAATTCTTTTAACCTCACAGGTAACTTGACTGTCCTTTTTCTCAATCTATTTATATATCTGGCAGTTTCATATGTCACAGGCACTGTGACAGAAATTTTTCAGGCATTAGATTCATTGAGTTTATATATACACAGACACAGAATTCTGAGGGAAAACAGAGACTGGAGCATGAGTTCATACCCCATACATAGGTGATTCAAAAATCTGCCATGACACAGAATCTCCATGTAGAGACCGACCAACATTTATGTAGACAAGCTTGTCAATTCAAACGTTTTAAAGGTACACAGTACTGCACCTGTGTGTAACCCCAGGACCTGGAAGGCAGACACACTGCATTTGAATCTCATGTGCCACCATTCCTAGCTCTGCATTCCTGGCCGAGTTCTTGAACTTCTTAGGTAAGATTTCTGGAGTTGACAGCCGGTTTGGTCTGCACAGTTAAGAGCAGGTCAGTCAGAAATACATGGGAAGAGCCTGTCTAAAACAAGCAAACAAATAAAACAAGAAGTCAATTATTATTCTCCCTAAGAAGATTATTCTCCCTACAAAGGTATCATACTTGCTTATAATTGAAGTGACCTCTTTCTCATGATTTTGATTGTATTCATTCCTAGCAAATAAACACATGCTGTAAATTTCGTGATGTGCTCATGCAATATTTTTATGCACTAAAGATGTTCCTTTTTACATTCTAGCATCAGTTAGCTCTTTCAAGAACCATCCTGAGGCTCCATCTGTTTATCTTAGCACAGAGACCATCATGTCTGTGTCTGCTTCATTTGCTGAGGAAAGGACCCTAGTGTTTAATTACAAAGGAACAACAAAAAGCCCTTTCATTCTGTCCCTCTCCCCCTTGCGCTATAAAAACAACAGGCTAGGACTATGGAAGGAAAAAAAAGATTAGAAGTCAGTGTTTATAATCTTAGGCTCAACTATCCTCCAAACTAGCTACAAAAGTGAGGATTTTTTTTAAAACATCATACAGAGAGCTATGATTTTAAACCCTTTAATTTCACTTTGCTTTGCCTTTGAAGTACAAAACCTCCTTGAGCTTTAAATAGCCTTCAAATTTTAACTCTCTGTGAGGTTGAGGTTTGCAGGTCCCAAAGCCACTGTTTGTCTACCAAAAGCATGAGGAAGACCCGCATACTGACTGTACAGCTACCAAATCTAGAGCTAATTGCTGTGCTAGTGACCAAAAGGCTGTAGGGGAGAAACAAAGGCTAGCTGAGTAAATTCTGTTGCCTCCAAATCTTAGTCCTTGGGTTGAATTTTTGCATCCACTAAAGCAGAGGCGGGAGGGGAAGAAGGAATGGGTACTTTATTCTTGACTTTTAAAAAATTAGGAAAATGCCTTCCTTAATTCCTATAACAAGCCTAGGTTATTAGCTTTTTGTAACAGTTGTTAAGTGAGAAAATGTAATCAAGTCAGTATTAACAAAAATTTCAGATGTTTAGCCTGCGTCCTGGTTCTCAGCCTGGGTAGTCCTTAGACTCACCCCGGGCCTGCGCCCTGAGATTCATACCCCACTGTCCAGCAAGGGCTTGAGCACTGGCATGTTTGAAACTAGCAACCACAGCCACAAGTCCACATCTTGCTAAATAAACCCTCAAGCACATTTAAAACCTAAGGAACCCACTGTCCCCAGCACCAACCACACTGAGCTAAGGACACATGGCTATTTGAAAATTGAAGACTGCATAACTGTAATCCAAATACCTACAAAAATAATGTTTTTAAAATTCTTTCCTTGTCTTGCTATAATAAGAATATATAACAACAGATATTTCTAATGGAGTAAATTCATCAAAACGCCAAGCTTAATTTGGAAAGAAATCCTAATTTGAAAAATAAGGATGTAAATGGCAATAACAATTAAAGCACTTATATAAGTAAGGATCAGGCCGCTCTAAAATTCAGAGTAACACTGAAATGATGCCTTCCAAGCCAACAAAGTCTTTTTAGATGAGCACTCAATAACGGGGTTTGTTGTGAGCGTTGTTGTTACTGTTTATTTGGTGCTTTTTTTAAAAATAGGGTTTCATGAGGCCCAGGCTGGTCTTGAACTCTCTGCTTACTGAATAGCAGTGAGAATGATATCACATCCTCCCGACTCCACCTCCCTCCAGAGTGCTGTCCACCATATCCTGTTGATAAGGTACTGGGGAGTGAACCCAGGACCTTGGGCATGCTAGGCAAGCATACTGCCAACTGAGCCACATTCCAGCCCCATCATTAGCCTTTCATGAACTGTCCTGAGAGTGATGATGTTCAGCATGTGATTGAACATGAATAGATCAAGGAACTGCCCAAAACAAAAGAAATAACACACACACACACACACACACACACACACACACGCATGAGAGAGAGAGAGAGAGAGAGAGAGAGAGAGAGAGAGAATTCAGCCATAAGGCACCTCTTTGCAAACCTGGAAACCTGAGTTGGCTCCCAGGAAACCCACCTGGTAAAGAAAGAACTGACTTCTGAAAGCACACATGCCTCTCTCTCTCTCTCTCTCTCTCTCTCTCTCTCTCTCTCTCTCTCTCTCTCTCTCTCTTTCTCTCATCTATCTATATCTATATCATCTATCTTTCTCTACTTTCTCCCTCCCTCCTAAACAAAACATCCTTTAAAAAAAGAACCGCATGTACACATACAGTACAATTTGAAAGAACAGTTCAAGTCAGTCAGTGCTCTCACTGAGCTTTGGGGCAGAGGGAAAAGACCAGAAAAATGAACTGTGAAATGACTTCAGACAATTAGAATTTACGAAGCTAAAAAGTTCTCCAGCTTCCTCAGTCAGATGTTTAAAGTGATTTTATTTATCTTGATAGGAGAATTCCAAAGACCTACAATGATTCATATTTAATTATGGAAACGAAAATATTCTCCACAGTGAAATTACCGGTAGATAATACTATAAAAATAAAAGGGAAGAACTGGAGTTTCCACTTGAATGGCTCTAGAGACTTGAACCACAAGGGGGCGTTTTCGCAAAAGTCAACACTTGAATTTTAAAAGATGCAGATAAATCTTGACTTCTGCTTGAATGTCAAAATGATACATGCTAATCACCATAGTGAATGTAGCAAAAATATTTTTTCACTTCTCTGTATTTGTGAGTTTCACTCTTTAACAATTTCATACATATATATAGCAATATTGATTACTTTCCCGTATACTTTTTCTTATCTGTGCCTCCACTAGATTTCTTTCCCCATAGTCTTCCAAGATCATGTCCTTTTGTGTTGTATTGTGTCCCATGGGGTTTAACCACCACCTTTTGTGTGACCCTGGGGTCAGGATTTTCTAGAATGCTCCCTTATAGGTACACAATGTGGCAACATTTTTAACAAAGAGTATAGAGAACTCTGTTTTAGATTAATACATTAATTACACGCAAGTTAGACTTGCGAAAGCATAACAACAAATTACCTTAGTCCTTAAAAATCTTGCTTCTAATATAAATTTCTAAATCAAGCTATTGGAGAGAGTAAAGGAAAACTTCGACATAATCAAATCTCTCTATCTCACAAATCCAGAACTTGGCAATTCAGAATTTTATCAATTGACCAGAATTAAATTGTGGACCTTAACATGTGGTGAAATCTTAATGTTTACCTGGCCAAACCATCCAACATGCCTACTGGCTAGCAGTGTTATATTCGCGGAGCACGTACTAAACCATGCTTGGTGGTCTCTGGGTTTTCCGAGGAGTCTTCAGATGATTCCCACTTCCCAAAAGAAACAGTCCACCTCTTCAATTCCAACTGTCAACCTGAGCTGGGGCAATGCTTTCTTCTTGCTCTGAGAACCTTCTGAAACTGTTCTTACCACGGTTACCGTGAGCTTCCAATGGCAAAATGCAATGATGTCATCTTTCCTTTCTTTCTCTCTCCCTCCCTGAGTCAGTGTTTCAGTATGTAGTACAGGTTAGCCCAGATCACAAATCTTTCTGCCTCAATTTACCAAGTACTAACGCTACAGTGTACACTGCTATATCCCTTTCTCTGTCTGTCTGTCTGTCTCTTTTTCCTTTAAATATTCTACCTCATTTTATGTTACTTGGACTCTCCGGGAGCATTTGACATTAATGACCACAGCTTTGAAATCTTTGTGTCTTTTTTTCAAACTGGCAGCCTAATTTAATTTCTTTTCCAAGAATTAGATAAGTGACAAAAAATGTGAAAATCCATGCTTTCCTACAGGACACTTGTCAGAGTTTACAGGTAACTAGTGAGGGGCATGGATTTGGTAAGCAGGTGGGATTCAAACGTTGAAATCCCATGGAGTCCGGAGGCCATCACACTTTCTTTGCATCTCAGTTTCCTCACACATAAATGTGAGTAACGATAGTACTATAAATGGAAAAATCACAACTCTCATCTTAAAGGGATAAAAGTTATTTTACTCCGGAGCCAAATATGAGTGACCATCGCCTGGGATCAGAGATTCGTGTGTCTCAAACTCCCATGTTCCTCTGTGGTAATAGTCTCTTGGGGATCCATAAACACAGAAAGCCGTAAATCAAGACACTTTTCAAATACATTGGTGGAAACATCAGGTAGGTGGCTTACAGCAAAGCAGGGAGAGCTCTGTCACAGGCTACAGATGCTATTGTTATGGGGTCCGGAAGTCCACCCAATGAGGCACAGACAATGAGCTTGACTGAAAAGGATGTTCATTGAAAGTGGGTCAAACAGAACTGAAGCTTCGGACTCCACCCAAGTTCTGGACCTTAGATGCAACCTCAGGACGCCAGGACTCCACCAGAGTTCGGGACCTCATGATGGAGCCCCAAGTAAGGTCAGGGGGCAGTTCTTATAGCAGTTTCTAAGTTGGTACGTACTGTCCAGCTTAGTGACTCAAGCTGGCAGTTTCAGATAATGGTTACAGCTGGAATTCGGATAGGGGTGAGGGGAGGGATGATGGTCCTGTTGACCCAAGGCTGTAACTATGAAACCAAGTGATCAGCAGGTAGCGAGAACACGTTTTGACTATCTTTTATAAGTAAGCAGTGACTATCCTCATGCATAAGCAGTTTACAGAAGCCAAAGGAGCAACTAGTCTAAGGTCAAATTTTTTCCATAGCATATTTTCTATAGCACACTGCATATAGTTTTATCATAACACACAGAGAGTGGGGTCTTCCTTTTTCTAGACCACCATAATATCTAATGACATTTTTAGTCTTTTCTAAGACTAAAAAACCAGAGGTCTGGTTGAACATTCGGAAGATTGTAGCTGGTAGTCACCATGTTGTTAGGTCACATACAGAGGAGTACGATAAGTGTCAATTAAAGAGGCTAAGGACCGGCCCAAGATCATCTGGCTCAGCATTTGCAACATTCCCATCTCTCCACTTCATTGTCGCTGTGTCATGTCAATCAGCCTCGTAGGTGTAGCAGCTTCTTTCTAGGAACTTAAGTTCATAGTATCTAGTATCAAGCTCATTAATAAGGTAACATTTGTAAATTTCTTGCAACACTGTAACTGACAAGTAATAAGTTCTACATGTGTATGAGTCAAATAGAAAAATCTCTGAAAATTATGTAGCTATAAATGCTATCAGAGCAAGAATCACATCTATTCTGCATTTTATGGTCTCCCACCTAGCTTTTTCTTCCATACTGAACTGTGTGCTGACAGAGTAAAGGAATAAATGTAGACATGAAAAAGAAATATCCAACAATGTGGGTGGGAGGCAGGTGGTTGGGTTTCACATGGAAAGAGCACACCCAAGCTGGAGAGATGACTCAGCAGTCCTTTACTTCAAACTGAAGGACCTGAGTTTGAATCTCCAGATCCTGTATAAAAATGCTGGGTGGGCCTGGCAGTCAATCTGTAATACCAGCCCAGGAGGGCTGGGTCTGGAAATCTCCGGAGCAAGCTGGTTAGCAAGACTAGCCCTAATGACATGGTCTGGCTTAAATTAGAGACCTGCTCAAAGTAACAAGAGTGCTCGCTTTGGCAGCACATGTATTAAAATTGGAATGATACAGAGGAAGATTAGCATGGCCCCTGAGCAAAGATAATACACAAATTCATGAAGTGTTCCATATTAAAAAAAAAACCACAAAGTCACGAGGCGGAGAATGATCAAGGTCTTCAAAAGCACAGTCACATGTGTGTACATTCACACACATGTGTCTACTCACATGCAAAACATGCATGTGTACATATACAACTGGCCTGCTAATGCTCACTGCTGGAGACTTACAAATAGACAAGTTCTTTGGACTGCTCCCTCCCTTCTTAACAGCCTTCAGCCCACTCCTCTGTTCTTCCAGGTCATAAAGCTGAGCTATAAAAAATGCTTCTAGTCCCTGAGACCTGGCAGCCAGTTAGACTTCCTTGTGACTTCTTGGGACCCCATGTGTGTGTCCCCCCTCTCCGGCCCTCAGTGGTGCTTCCCAAAGCTGAATCTCACTGCTGCGGGGTCCCTCTGAGTTCTGTATGTGTCCAGGCTCACATGTTCAGGAGTCAAAGATTGAGACCAGAACACACATAGAGGATTAAGGCAGAGTTTATGAGAGGAGAGAAAGAACGGAACTCACCACCGATGTGAATCCGTGAGGGGCAAGGGAGCCCTGGAGACCTCATGGGCTCCAGGCATGGGATCCATGAGGGGTGAGAGAAAAGTCAGATAGGGACTCAGGGCCTCCAGACATGGAGTACCATGAGGGGCAAGGACAAAAAAGCAAATGATTGTCAGGGTCCAGAATATTTATAACCATACTCAGGCCCGCAAAAAGTGGCTTTTCCTCATTGATGAGCTCCAGTTTCTGCAAATCTAATTAGAACTTTCGGTCCTCTACATCTCGTTGGTCTATTTATACAAGGCCCAACCCAGTTGATCTTGTACCTAATCTCATGGTGGGGCTTGTTTACAATGGAGAACTAATTTCCATACACTTTTATGAACAGAGGGTTGGGAGAAGTTGTCTCTGTGAAGGATTAGAGTTAGTTCCTCCATATCAATAGTGTGTGTTCCTTCAGGATCCCAGCAGTGGGGATGACCTTTGAAGACCTTCAGAGACTGTTCCAGCTTGGCCCCTAAACACTACTGTGTGCATTTAAGCTGATAAATCCTGGAAACTGGCAATTTTTGGATGAAAGTGTATGTGTGATTGTGGGAACCAAGGGTGGCATTAAGAATCATCCTGGATTGCCCTCATAAAGTCTGTTAAGGGCACCGAGATCCCTGGAGGCAAGGGAATGACAGCCATAGCAGTGCTCCTATGCTTAAGGGGAACAAGAGAAAGGGCTTATGGAAATGCCACTGGGTCCTTATATGTCATCGGAGAGGAGGACCCAGTGGAGAGTCAGGCATACACAATAAAGGACTCTCTAGGAATTGGGGGGGAAGCACTGGGGAATGGGGAGGAAGAGAAGGGGAATGAGGGGGTTCGGGGGGAGGAGGGGGGAGGGAGGGAACTGGTAAAAATTTTTAAAATGTATAATTACATTTTTAATAAAAAAAAAAACGACCATCCTAAAAAAAAAAAAAAAAAAAAAAAAAAAAAAAGAATCATCCTGGATTGTTCTATCTCCTTATTGCTTTACTCAGGGCTTTCCAAGTTCTGCTTTTTAGGGACAGAGCTATAGGTCACTGCCATATCTACCTAACATTTTTATGTGGAATCGGAGGATCCAAACTAAGATCCTTTTGCTTGTGAGGAAAAGGCTTTAACCTCTGCGCTATTTCCCCAGCAAAAGTACAATTTTGATCAGCTTTCCTGGGGATTAAAACCTCCTGTTCTGGCCAGACAGAAGGCATGAAAGCTCTACAATAAATTCATAGGTACAAAAATAAGTGAATCTTTCCTTGTTCAATTTCTTCAGGCAGAATGGAGAGGACTTAATTGAGCAGGTAGCCTGGTGACCTTTGAAGATCAAGAGATGGTTCAGGGGTTAAGACTGTTTTGCAAGCAGAAGGTCTTGAGTTCAGATCCCAGGTCTTATGTAAAAAAATGCCAGGTGAAAACAATGGCAGCCTGCACTTCTGACTCTGGTGGGCAGAGTTCTGGGAAATCCAAAAATGAAGTAAAAAGGAGGTAGAAGCAATCCAGAATGATTCACAAAGTCACCCTTGGTCATTCACAAGGACGCACAGTATCCTCTGAGATACACACACACACACACACACACACACACACACACACACACACACAATGAATAATAACAAATAATTTTTAAAAGGAAAGAAAAGACTCTGCCTTACAAGAAGAAAGTCCTGAGTTCGAATCCCGTGTCCCATATAAAAAAATGCCAGGTGGAACTGGGAGTGGCCTGTACTTCTGGCCCTAGTGGGTGGACCCTGCAAAAGAAGGTAAAAGCAATCTAGGATGATTCCTGGTCACAGTGCCCTCTGGCACACACACACACACACACACACACACACACACATACACACACACACACATGCTAATAAAATATTTTTAAAATTTTTAATATAACAGAACTATAGAATAACTGAGTCAAAAGTCATAGAGAGGATGTTCACATAAGGGATCTCTCATTACCTAAAAGTCCCTCCTGAGTAAATCTCAGGAAAATAAAACTAAAAGCACTGTGTATAAAAAGTACAGTATACTTGCACAGAACAAGCCTGCCTCTAAGTCAAATGTTCCAATTATGTGTTTTTTAAAAATGTGTATTTGATTTATTTATTGGATGGCAGGAAGACATGTGCATGCATGGCACGGTACTTAAGTGAAAGTCAGAGGACAACTTTCAGAAGTCAGTTTTGTCTTTCCACCATGTGGGCTTCTGAGGACCAAACTCAGCTCAATCCCCAGGGATTGATCCCCAGTGTAGAATAAACTGGGAGTCACGGCACATACCTGTCACCCCCACTATTGAAAACCTGAGACAGCTGTGTCAGGAGTTCAAGGACATTCTTGACTACATAGCAAGATTGACAACCTGGGTTACATAAGATGCTGTGCTCTTTTTTTAAAAAAGAAACTAAAATCATAAAAATTTTTTTAAATTTGTCAATGTTAATTTTGTAATTTTTTAGAGATCTATCCAACTCACTATTTGCCTGGCTTCAGGGTAAAAGTTTAAAGTTGTGAATCCAGGAGACTGGACACTTCAGTGGACTTAATTCAGCCCAGGCAAATAGCACGGATAAGCAAGCTGTTCTGCTCACTGTCATTCAAGAATCATAGTTTGCTCCATCTTCTTTTCTTTTTCTTCTTTCCATTTTCAAGTGTATGTGCGTATGAGATGTATGCACGTGTGTACAAGATGTGTGCATGTTGTATGTGTGCTTGCATGTGTGTGGGGGGTATGCATGTGACTGTGGAGGTCCAAGGCTATTATCAGGAAACGTTTTCAATTGCTCCCCCACATTATTGTTTTCAGGTTGGGTCTCTAATGAAACCCAGAACTCGCATATACAGCTAATCTGGCTAACAAACTTACTCTGGAGATTCCAAGCCTCTACTTTCTGCAGAATTATAGTGGTTGACGTAGGATCTAGGGATGTGAAATCAGGTTCTTTTTTGCCTGCACAGCAAGTGTTTTAACCACTGAGACATCTCCCCAGCCTGGGACCAAACCCATCTTTCTAATGCACTTCCCTCTCTAAAGACTCAGTGCTATTGAATTGTTAGACCAGTAAACCTGTTTTTTTATGTCCATCCAGCCAATACTCTCGGATCATCCTTGGTCCTTTCTTCATCTCCTGTGCTGCATCGTTCAGCTGAGCACATGTGCAGAGTACAGCGGCCTCTCCTGCCCCTGCCATTGTCACTTCGCCCTCACTTTGTTTTCTAGAATGGGCTGATGCCAAGTCTCCACTCCCAGTTCTGTTTTCTCCTTAACATTTATTGCTTCAAAAAGTATTTTATTTATGTTGGAGAGAGAGAGAGAGAGAGAGAGAGAGAGAGAGAGAGAGAGAGAGAGAGACAGATGGAGACAGAGACACAGAGAGAGAAGAGAATGTTTACATAGATAGATGCCACAGCAAATGTGTACAAGTCAGAGGACCACTTTTGGAAGTCAGTTCTCTTCTTCTACCATTTGGGCTCTGGGGATCAAACTCAGGTTGCCAGGATTTGCCCACAAAGTTATGTACCCATTGAGTCCTCTCATCAACCCTTGGTATCTACTAAGAAAAAACTAATAAAAACCTGTGCATTCTGATAGTCTGAGTTCAAGTTCATTTGGTACACCTCCAGCACTTACAATGTTGCCCACATAAACTGGATGCTTAGTAAATGCTGGTTGGGGGAAAGCCTCTCTCCTCCACTGAAGTCTCTCTCGCCTTTTTCTCTGAAATTCAGCCACAGTATAGTCCTATTTGCCACCCAGAGAAAGCAGAAGAGTCAACACGCAGAGCTTAGCACATACCACTTCCATTTATATTCCATTAGGAAGGTTTTGGGTGCTGGGCCAACCTAGCCACCAGGGTTCTGGAAATAGCATCCTGCTTGTCAACCCCAGGTCCACATAGATTCTGTCATTTAGAGAAAGGACAGAACACAAGCTCCTGGCAGCTGCAGCCTCTGCTTAATCTGGTCTTTACAACAGTATGTGCTATCTGATGGCAATAGCATCAAAACACTTTAGAGACCCCAAAGTGAATTACAGACTAAAAGCAGACAAGACCGTGTAAACCAAGAGTGCTTAGCAACATTGATTAGCAGTTTGCTTATCAAAGTGTGAGTCAAGGAAAACATTTGACCTAAACTTAGTGCCAGATATCCTTGGTGATTGCTTTAGACAGAAACTGTGCAGATCACGTGGCCATTCTCTTTAGACTTCGGTTTCTTATTGTTCAATGAAGACAGAAAAGTATATATAGTAGATAATTAGAAGTAAACAGAGCCGGGGCTGAGGACATGACTCAGAGATTAAAACCTTTGCTTCACAAACAGAAAGACCTGAGTTCAGATCCCCAGATCTCAAGTAAAAAATGCTGAGCCCATATGTCAGTGGCCTGTAATTCCAGCCCTGCAAACAGAGCCTGGAAAACTCAGAAGCAAAACAAAAAGGAGATAGAATAATCTAGGATGATTCCCAATGTTAACCTTGGGCCTCCACAGAAATACCCACTCAAGTGTTCTTTTGTATACACACACGCACACACTACACACACATACACAAAGAAGTAAAAAGTAGGATGCAGCAAAAATCAAAACTCAATTATTAGAATTCCCAAATTAAATTAATTTATTTCTTCCGCTCATATAAAGTTGATAAGTACCCCATTCCCCTCCCTCCCTCCACCCCTCCCTAGATCCTCTTACTCCTTCCCCCCTCTTTCCCCTTCTCTTCCCCCTCCCTCCCCTTCTCCCAGTGCCGTCCCCCCCCCCCATTCCAGGAGCATCCTGTTGTGTGCATGTCAAACTTCCCTTTGGGTCCTCCTCTCTGATGAGGTGTAAGGACTCATTAGCTTTGCCTAGAGCTTTTTTTTTGTGTTCCCCTTTAGTATAGGAACACTATTGTGGCTGTTAATCGCTTGCCTCTAAGGATCCTAGTGCCTGTGATCCATGCTAGACTTAGAATTCCCAAATTAATTTAACAAAACACTGGACTAGCTTTCTTCGGATAAACTCAACAATGTACACAACAACCTCGTGTAACCTGGAAGGCAGAGAGGCACAGAACAAGTCCAAGCACGATGCTTGTGGAACGCACGGTCTCAGGAACTGAAATCAATCAAACTGGAAATCATAATATTATGCTTCATCTAAAGTTCAAAAAAAATTTAAATCTTGTAAAACCAATTCATTAAAGTTAATCCCCACAGCTGGCAAATAAGGGTTTATATTGTCATGCATCCAGATATAAGCACAACAATGAAAAGCATTCATTAATGAGGCCTGTGTCAGGCACCAGAAACTGACCCTGGTGCTTAGAAAGATCTTGTTGACCACTGTGAAGGTTTATGATGTTTTAGGTGGTAAATTTGCACCTCAGAAAGAAATTCAAGGAAGTGGTTTCAATGAGCACCTTTCCTGCAGTCTCGTGAAGGGCATCCAAATGAATCCAGCAGATGTGAGTCCAGTGAGAAGATGGGGCCTCTCCACTGAACCCTTAAAACTAGCATCTCAAATGTCATAAAAATTCAACTATGGGACTGGAGAGATAGCTCAGGGGTTAAACCTCTGCCTCGCACACAGATCCTAAGTCTGGATCCTGGATCCCATATAAAAACATCAGGCAGGAATGGGGACAGCCTGTACTTCTGGCCCTAAAAGGCAGAACCTGAAAAACTCCAGAGCAAAACAATTCAGGGTGCTTACCAAAGTCACCCTTAGGTCTCCACAAGCACATACAGTGCTTTCTGATACACACAAACACACATACACACAAACACACATACACACAAATAAGAATATAAATTAAAAATATTAAAATTCAGCTTCTAGATATTGTCTCCAGCCTTCTCTTCTTAACATTTCTGAGCTATTTTTGCATTGCACCTGACAAAACTAACATATTTAACACATGCTACATGTATACTAGTCAGTTTCCCATTGCTGTGACAAATATATGAACTAATCAACTTTATTGTTGTTTCTTGAAACGGTCTTATTATGTAGCCCAAGGACCTTGAACTCACAGTCCTGCCTCAACCTCCTCCGTGCTAGGACCACAGACATGTACTGCCATGCTCAACCAAGGTAGCCAACTTCGAGTGGAAAAGGGTTTCTCTAGGCTCCTGGTTCAGAGGTCTCCGTCTATGGTCCCTGACTCCATGGTATAAGAAGCAACATCATAGCTGTGGGATTCATGTGAAGCAAAGCTGCTGACAAAAGTCAATGACTTTATGGCATTTAGAAACAAGACAAACCGGCTAGAGAGGTGGTTCAGGGGTTAAGCCTCGGCAGAAGGTCCTGAGTTCGGATCCTAGACCCCACGTATAGACGCCGAGTAGAAGCTGGGGCGGCCTGCGTTTCTGGTCCTGGTAGGGCGGAGCCTGTGAATCCCGGGGTGGAGGAAATGGAGGCGGCCATGGTGGTTCCTGAATTCATCCGTGGTTCTACACACACACACACACACACACACGCACACAATTGAATAAATAATAATAAAAACAATTCTAGAAAGAAGAAAAACAGGAGGAGGAAGTGGAGAAAGAGGAGGAAGAGGAGGAGGAAGAAGATTGAGAAAGGGAAAGAGCAAAATCCCAGTATTTAAGGGTACACTCTCAGCGTCCTTCCAATAGGTCTTGCCTCTTAAAGGTTTTGCCACCTCTCAGTAACAGTGCAGATTGGCAAATAAACTTTTAATACATGGGCTTTGGGCGGGCATAATTGGTCCAAACTATAGCAATATGCAAAGTTAATTTTTAGCCAGCATTTACTGTTCAGTTTCATTTCTTGATTGCAGCCATATCATAACCTCACAATTTAAGGAGAAAGTTTTTCAGCTTGCTGTTTACTTGTTTTCATAACTTGAAGTGTTCCATAACTTTTGGGGGGATAACAAAGAATCTTTATACTATAAGAATGTTAATAACATAAAAAAATGAAAACACTTTCCAGTTCAGTAGCATACTAATCTACTTTAGCTGTAATATCAAACAAACTGCCAAATTAGGATATCAGGAATGCTTTCTATACAATTCTAAATAAAATGGTGCTTGCTATGTGCAAAGTAATCATTTCCCTCTTTGTTAGCACTACTTCCCAAATATTAATTAATAAATCCTGGAATCAAGCCTCTTTGGATCATTCTTCAAAAGATTATGTTGCTTAAATGAGGCTTTAGGTTTCTTGAGCCTGAAGTAACTGGAGGCGGGGGAGGAAATTAATTTTGAAACAAAACAAAATTTGGAGTTACTTGGGCTCTAAATAGTAATCAGAATTTAACTCCGTCTCTTTGGTATCTTTTTATAGCCAATAGATACTTCTTTTCCTTACACAATATAGAATCACTTGAAGTGTATGTGAGTGCATATATGCATGTGCATTATATTGTATACTTGTGTTTTGTGTGTTGTGTGTGTTTGTGTGTATTCATATAGGAATGGAAATAGAAGTTAACATTGGATATCTTCTAAATTACTTCTCTACCTTCTTTTCCTTTTCCTTTTTTATTTCTCTCTCTCCACCTTATTTTTTATGGGGATATTTTATTTTATTTTATTTCTTCATGCATAGGTGTAGGTGTGTAGGTGTGTATGGGTGTAGGTGTGTGTGCAAGAGGACACTGTGTGTGCCTGTGAAAATTAAGGGGGACTTTGGGAATCATCCCAGATTCCTATGCCTCCTTATTGCTTTGCTCTGGGATTTCCCAGGCTCTGCCCACTAGGGCTGTATATCTAGGGCACCTTATTTTTTGAGACAGGGTCTCTCACTAAGCCAGAAGTTCATTAATTCAGCAAGTCCCAGGCATTCTCCTGTCTCTGTTTTCCCAGAACTGAGATTACAGGCATACCTCAGTGCCCAGGTGCTATGTGGGTACTGGACTCCAAACTCAGGTCCTTAAAAAACTGAGTGGCAATTACATTATCTCTTGCGTCATCTCCCCATCCCTCATTAAAGTTTTCAAAGTAGACCCCCAGAGGCAGTCAGGAATGACAAAGTGTTTAGTAACAGTGAGCCCATGGCAATGGCGTCTAGTCCCCATGCTATTAGTAAGGCTAGCAAGGGAGAGAGGAATTGACTGACTGTGTTGTCACAAGATCCACCTCCCCTGGCAAACAGGCCTGGGAAATGCTCAGACCTCATAATGTTCAGTTCCGTGGACCCAGCCCTTATTTTCCAATAGTTTTATCATTTTTTTTCTTATGGCCATACTTGTAACCATCATGTAGGTTATCATTATTCTCCCTGGTTTTGCTAAGATTAAGCAAACAAGACAGACAAGAACAGTTTCTTTCCTATGAAGTAATGAATACTAGGGTAAATATTAATTTGGGCTTACTGCCTTAGGATCTAGGGTATCAGTCATCTATTGAATCATCTATCTACACACTTGTAGAGTCCGCACATTGTAAATCCATAGGGCTTTTTGTTTGCTTGCTTTGCTTACATATATATGTGTATGGAAGCATGTATATGCATGTTTTTGTGCGGGGGAATACATGTATGTGTAATTGCATGTATTTGTGTGTATATATATGCTTGAAGTCGATATCGTTGTCTTCTCTGATTGCTCTCCAGTTTTCTTTCTTTTTTTTTTTTTTTAAGTCAGGGTATCTTAATTGAATCCGGAACTCACCAATTAGCTAGGCCAACTAGCCGGCTTGTCATGGAAATTCCCTCTCTTTGCCTCCTGAGTGCTTGGGAATACAGGTAGCCACCATGGTTAACTAGTTTTTATGAGTTCTTTTTTTTTTTTTTAAGAATTAAGGCAAATTTTTATTAGAGAAGAGAAAGGACAGAACTCATGGATATGGAGTTTATGAATGAACAAGAGAGCTGCTTACGTGGAGATCCGAACTCCAGTTCTCACACCTCATTCACTGAGTCACTTCCCCACTCCTCCATAAGATTTTCCCTGTTTCCTTGGGGCCAACACACCTATTTTTCATTTACAAAATTTTTGTTTGTTTGTTTGTTTGTTTTTATTCTGTGTGTGTGCGCACTGTGTGTGTGTGTGTGTGTGTGTGTGTGTGTGTGTGTGTGTGTGTGTGTGTATCTATCAAAGGGTACTATATGTGCCTGTGGAGGCCCAAGGATAACCTCAGGAATCATCTTGGATTGCTTCTACCTCCTTGCCTTGCTCTGAGATTTCCCAGGCTTTGCTCTCCAGAGCCAGAAGTATAGATTGCCTCCAATTTTGCCTAGCATTTTTATGTGGGATCCAGGTTCTGAACTCAGGAGCTTCACTTTCAAGGCAGAGTCTTAACCCCTGAGCCATCTCTCAGTCCCCGCGTCTGCTTTTCATATGCCAGATTTGTACTGAAAAAGCAATGTGCTTCCCAGGTGAAGTCCGTCGCATGATGAATTACACCCTTCCAAAGCATCTCACGAAGAACATGCTCCTGGGGATATTAACAACAAAATCACAGTTCAGGCTTTGCAAATACGGGCAGCACCACAGCATTTTTGGAATGCCAATGATTTGGCAGTGTGGTAGTTTTGGGTTACTCTTTCCTAAGAAACACACAGGGAAATTTCTTCAAGCTTAGAAGAATCCAGTGGGTGAGTGCTTTAATGGGCCCCTCATACCTCTTGACCCCGGAGGGTGGGATGGAACAGACTGAAAGGACCGGCTTTTAGGGAAAGAGCTTGGGCCAGCAATTGCCTTCTGATTTTCCGATGACCTTCTACTCCTGTTCACTGGCTGTGGTGTGTGTGTGTGGTGTGTGTGTGTGTGTGTGTGTGTGTGTGTGTGTGTGTGTGTGTCTGTGTCTATCTGTGTGATATTTGGGTATATGTATATGTGAGGGTGGGCACACTCTTGCCACAGTGTACATGTGAAAGACAATTTGGGATTTTTTTTTTTTTTTTTTTGCCTTTCCACCTTGTTTGGATCTCTTAACTATTACTGCATAAGTCAGGCAGGAATGAAGAAGGCTAAGTCCTTGCCTCTTGCAATGTATGTAAGAATGGTCTTCATGCTTGCACAGCAAGAGCTTTTCCCATTAAGCTATCTTCCCCAGCCCTGACTTTGCCTTCTGATGCATACAGGAAGGCTCATGGCATTTGACATTTTGAGGGAGATATGGGCATTGTCCTGTATGGTCTTATACCTTTTTTATAACCAGCATTGCTAACTTACACCATGTTGCAGGAAATATGGTCCCATTGCATGGGCTTTGTACTCCACGTGCCACTCTGAACCCCGCTGGCTTTGAGGAACTCTTGTTAATAAACACCACTGTGCCTTACCCTGCCATCTTACCATAGATCATTGGCAAACACTTCAGGATAAATTCTGAAATGCTCAATATAGCTTGTTTCCTAAATGTATGACCCCTGCTTACCTTTCCAGGTCCAACTCAGCTCCATCAAATACTGAGGATTTGAACTCGGATTCTTACACTTGTGTGGCAAGTATCCCCCTGACTGAACCATCTCCCAACCCATAATAGCTAATCTTGATTGTCAATTTGATAGGATTTAGAAGCACCATAGAAACAAGTCTGTGAGCACTCTGCAAAGAAGCTTCTACATTGGCTAAACTGAGATGAGAAGCTCCCCTGTACCTGGAGATGGCACCGTCCCACAGAGTGGGGTCTAGAACAAAATAAAGGGGAGAAAGTGAGCTGAGCAGTAACATTCATCACCCTCGTTTCCTGACTGCAGGTGCAATGTGACCAGATGCCTCAAGCTTCTGCTGCTATGACTTCCTTGCCAGCATGAATCCTTTGTTTCTCAACTTAATTCTTTTTCATGTTCCAGCAACATGGAAAATAACTAATATACGTGCTGAACATGAACTCCAGAAGAACACATCATGTAAATTCAACTGTGGTCCTGTGGAGTTCTGTAACTGCAAAGAGCTTTAGGTCTGTGCTTTGTTGCAGGGTAGTTTTGCCTTGTGACTTCCTTTTGCAGCTATGGGACAAATCTTGGGTTAAACATCTCCAAACATGTGCCCCTTGATCAGCAGGTTCCTCTCATGAGGTATGTCCTCTGTCGCCCAGCAGCAATCGCCTCGTGTCAGAATAGGAGCAGAAGAGCGCATGATAGGGCTGCATTTGTTCAGCGCTAGTTCCAGGGCCACTGTCTTCCTTTCATGAGGTGTGCTCTCTGTCACCAAGCAGAAGAAGAGACACCTCTGCTGAACAGTCTAATCTTGGAGAGAATTACATTAATAATGCTTGTTTAGATGGGCTCTAGGGCCATGTTTTCCCCATAGCTGACTTCTAACCCATGGCTCAGATGACAACGAAGACAGCCCTGCACATTCTCCAAGGCCAAGATCAGGGCTGGAAGCAAAGCATAAGAATTATTGTTAGAAATTCTCCCTCTAAGCCAGCTGACTCTTCAGTTCTTGGGCCATTTCTTTTAAGTGTAGCTCCCTTACGATTCCTAATCGGTTTGGGCCATGCATAATTTATGTCTTCTATTTTAAAAGTGCAATGAGAAATCGATAAGTAAACAAACACACATACTGTTATAAATGTCCTCGAAATATTTATATTTGTCATCTGTGCCATGCTGTCCTTTTCCCAGAGATAACGAGAGCAATGGATGTCATTTCTTTGCCAGTTGTTACAGTGAGGTTTCAGTAGAGTTGAATGAAGTATTAGCTAACATTAGAGAAGAACATGCTATACTAGAACTGTGTGTTAGGGTGACCCATAGAAAGCGTGCAATGCTGCAGTAAGTGGAAGTTTCAGTACATTAAAGTGTTCAGTCTATAGGGTATCTCTGGATCATTTCCAGCTAGCAACATCCTAATGAAATTCCTACCATGCAAATCACATCCTGGTATTGACTGGTATTATCAGTATTATGCCAGACCAAATTCTGGTATTTCATTATATCACATGGATTTGGTAGGTCAACACTGCAATATGATCTGTGCTGCATTTATGTATGGTCAAGAACTTCATTCAGTAAGTATCTGTTAAATGTCTGTGATGTGCCAGTCACCATGCCAGGCAATGATGATACGATAATGGACAATTCTTCCTGCCTTTCCATTTACTCTGTTTCCATGACTAAATCCTTTCCTATACTCTGGAAGATAGGCAAGTGGATGCCTGGAAAACCATATGTATATGACGAGGGCTTGTTGGATAAATAAATACACAAATAATTAAACAGAAGTCACTGAATGACTATTTAGATCTAGTCAGGTCTCAGGTTCCTGAACCAGTAAGTAGTATCCCTCTCTCTTCTCTTCCTTCTCCCTCTTTCTCCTCTTATTCTTCCTCTTTTTTCTTTCTCTGTTCCTTCTTGTTCTCATCCTCTTCATCATTATCTTCTTTTTTTCTTTGGTTTTTGTTTGAGAAATGGTCTTGCTAGTAGCCACGCTGGACTCAAACTCAGGATCCTCCCACTCCTAAGTACTGGTATTGCAGATATGTAAGAATGTACATCTTCCTTTATCTCTCTTCTTGGAGTCCAGAATATAGAACAGATTTACTCTTAGCTGCCATTCTGCCATTCCATTTGTCCTGCCCAGTCACATGGACACATGGTTCCCCCATTTTCATTTGTTCTGAGGACTAATGAGATAACTCTGTAGGTAAAGACACTTGTCATATGAGCCTCTCAGATTAAGTTCAATCCCTGGTCTCCAGAAGGAGAAAGAAAGAATCAACTCTTGACCTCTACATGCAAACCATAGCATCTGTGTACACACACACACACACACACACACACACACACACACACACACACGAACACACATTAAAAATCATTTACTCTTGTCAGAGTTAAGTACAGGTTTCAACTAGATGGTTGAGAATTTGGGCCTGGGTACATTTGTAGAGAATTAGTAGTTGAGTTAATCCCAGAGCAAACCTTCAGGAGATTGTCTAGTTGATGGGGAAGGCCCAGCCTATGGTGGGTGGGACTAGTCCCAGGGCAGGTAAATTAAATGGTGAGAACTGTTGGAGAAAGTTGGCTTCCTTGTGTATACTTGGACAGGTATGTGGGGCTGGCAAGTAAGGACTGTCCCTTTCTCATCCATTATGTGTATATTATGTAGTTAGTTCCCTCGGCCCTGGTGTTGGTACATGCTCTCCTGATAAGCTGGATAAACAACTGTGATCAGGATCATAAGAGAAAAAAAACTCTTGTTCCCTTAAGCTCTTTAATGGTGATTTTATCAGCAACCTTGCAGGTGAACTGTAACAGCTCAAATGAAAAAAAAAGGTCTAGAGTAGCAGAAAGATCAGATTCGTAGGTTTAACAAGCAACTAGTTAGCTAAGTCCTTTCCCCTTTGCAGCCCCCAAAGTTAGTCGTATGCTTTGTTGGATTTTAATTTAATAATTTTCTAATATGTGTATTTTTCTATTACATTTTAATTTAATAGTCTCCTAACATATCTTTTTTTAATTGATTAGACTATGATGTTATTTCACAGGTTCCAGAAATGAGGTGCCTCATAAAAAGAATATAAAAAATGGACCATTGCATTCCTTGTGTCTTGAACTTCTCTCTATGGTGTCTGTGTGTACAGGCCCCAGATCAACTTTTAGTTCTTGACTGACAAGGGCCCAAAGTATCACAATAGGTCTAGAAGAGCCTATTTGGTGGCTGATTAGCAGGGGTCTTGCAGACACCCAGGCATGGGCAGCAAATGTCTCTTCCATGCAAAGATCCAAGTTAGAAATTGGGTATGTTCACTGAAATTCTCAAGAAGGTTCCAATTAATGAAAAAGAATGACTGACATAGTGTTGCATCTATGAATACAGATAACTACCCAATATATTTTTGTTTCTGGGTATGCAATAATCATAATGCATGAATCATACTACTTTCAAGATTACCATTACATATATCAGAAAAACCCATCGAACAACTCTTTGTTTGGTAAGACTACTATTTATCCACTTCACTAAAATTGATTTATAAAGTTGTGGGCAGAAAATTAAGCAATAAAACTGCATATGGACTAGTTCCTATCCTTGCTTGACATCTAGAATGTAACAGGATATGGAAGTGGGGAGCAATAATACTAAATTAAATATGCTAAGTGCTGGAGAAGAACTTAGCTAACCTGCTGTCAGGACAAAGAAAAAAAAGCAGGTATCCTCATTTTCTACAATGGAGATCATGGAGACCTGTGCTTACAAGTTCATGGAAACTGAACATACAAATAAAAACATTCTTGTCCGCCAGCTCCCCAGGTGAGTGAGTGAGAGAGCCTGTCCCAGGCCAGCCCAGCCCAGCCTCCCACCCCAGAGCCCCCCCTGCCCCTCCCCCCCGCCCCCCGCCTGCCCAGCGAGCACCCAGGCCGACTCCGGCTTAGCCTGGGCCCCACCCCGGACCCCAGCCCCTCGCATCCTCCCACCCGGCTTGCCTCTGCTGCCCTCCCAGGTCCCAGGTGAAGAATTCTGCCATCAACATCAGACCCTCTGCCTCTCCAGCCCACCAGGGACCTACACACGTGGTCCACGGAAGACACACTGCTACTCAGAATTCAATAGAGTCCAAAAGGAAACTCAAACAAAACTCTAATGAACAAAGGGAACACAGGCCATACATCTGGACTCCACTACAATCATTATATCATGTGGGCGAGATTCTTCACATCCAGCCCAAAGATAAGTAAATCTTTTTGTTTTTCACCTTACTGATCCTTTCTAGTATCAATTGCTGTAGATCAACTTCCTCATACAGCCACCCCAAAAACATACAACTCCAAGGAGTACACCACTCACCCTTACATATCACCAAGATACTAAATCGTAAAAGTGCACTACCATGTTAATATTCACCCCCTGGTTACTTAACCTGACTTAACTGATGTACTAACAGCCTAATAGCATCATCTAGGATATAACAATAACAATACACAAACATACCCAATCCAAGGCAAGCACTAGTAATAACTGGCAAATGTAACAATACCAACTACATCAGTTCAGTAGAAAAACACACAGAAACTGAATGGTCCTACAAACAAAACAACAATGCCCAAGTCAAAGTGCAGATCCACAAGAAACAAAACCCAAGAAGACCAAGCTCCCACCAAAAGAATTAATCCCATAATGATGGATTCCGACCAGAACAAATTCACAGAAAATAGCCATGAAAGCCAGACCCAACATAACGACTTTCAGAGTATGATCATTACCATGATTAATACTATGAAAGAGGAAATCCGAGAGCAGTTAAACAACCACATCAACCACTTTGAACAGGAACACAACAGACATTTGGAGGAGTTGAGAAAAACGGTTCAAGAAACAAAAATAGGCATAGGGCAGTTAAAACAGTCTCAGGCAGAGTTTAAAATTGAATTAAAAGACAAGTTACCTTCAACCCAAAACTCAACAGAGAGTCTTATCAGCAGAACAAATGAGGTAGAAAATAGAATTTCAGATCTTGAAAACAAAGTGGGAGAATTAACCAGCTCAATGGAAGAGATTGTTAAAGCCAAAAAGATACTGGAGAGGAACATTCAAGAGATATGGGATACCCTGAAGAAGCCTAACATGTGCATTCATGGAATACCAGAACAAGAATCCCAAAATACCACACCTGAGGAAATATTTCAATTCATCATAAATGAAAACTTCCCACAACTAAAGAATGAGAGGCCTATCGAAATACAAGAGGCATTTCGCACTCCAAACAGATATGACCAAAATAGAAACTTGCCACGGCAAATAATAGTCAAAACACTCCACTTTCAAGAAAAAGAAAAGGTGCTGAGAACTTCAAGAGAAAAAAAGCAAGTCACTTTTAAAGGTAAACCTATTAAAATAACAAATGACTTCTCAATGGAAACACTAAAAGCAAGAAGAGCTTGGAGAGACATACTTCAAGTATTAAATGAGCAAAAATGCCAACCCAGACTGATATACCCGGCAAAACTATCTGTCATGATTGAGGGAGAAAGAAAAGTTTTCCAGCACAAAGACAACTTGAAGGGATACATGTCTACCAAACCAGGCCTTCAAAAAATGCTAGAAATGATACTCAAGCTTGAAGATAAGAACAAGCGCATCCAGGAGGACAGAAGGGAAGTATAATACCACCAAAACATAAATATCAAACAACATACTTACAAAATCTACTAAACATAAAAAATGTCCAGAATTAAAAATAATTTCTCCATTACAACATTAAATGTCAATGGTATTAACTCACCGATTAAGAGACACAGATTACAAACTTAGATTAAAAACCACACTCCAACAATCTGCTGCCTTCAGGAAACTCATCTCACAACAAAAGATTGGCATGTACTAAGAATGAAAGGCTCGTCCAAAATCTTGCAAGCTAATGGAACCAGGAAACAGGCAGGGATAGCAATTATGCTTTCAGACAAAGTGGACTTCAAACCAAAGAAAATCATAAGAGACACAGATGGATACTACATTTTAGTCACAGGTACAATTCACCAGGAAGACTTCACAATACTGAATATATATGCACACAAAAAGGGCCCCTCCACATTCATTAAGAAAACCCTACAGCATCTACAGCAAGAAATCAACCCCCAAATGATAATTCTTGGGGACTTCAACACTGCCCTCTCAACATGGGATAGATCAACAGGTCAAAAGCTTAACAGAGACACTTTGTAACTTAATCAAACCCTTAAAGAAATGGACCTTACAGATCTCTATCGAACTTTTCATCCACACACCAAAGAATACACATTTTTCTCAGCAGCACACAGAACTTTCTCCAAAATAGATCACATATTGGGCCACAAAATGAATCTACATATATACAAAAAAGTTGAAATTCTAACCTGTGCCCTATCAGACTACCACGGCCTAAAGCTGGACATCCACAACACAACAAACAAGAGAAAATACATTAACTCCTGGAAACTTAACAATATGATGCTGAATGAGAACTGGATTCAGGAAGAAATTAAAAAGGAAATTCAAGATTTCCTGAAAGCGAATGATAATGAAAATACAACTTACTAAAATCTCTGGGACACAATGAAAGATGTCCTAAGAGGTAAGTTCATAGCTCTTAATGCCTACATCAAAAAAAAAGGAAACATCAGAAATAAACAACTTAACAATGCAGCTTAAAGCTTTAGAGAAACTAGAGCAATCTGATCCCAAAAGTAGTAGAAGAGAGGAGATTAGCAAAATAAGGGGAGAAATATCTGAAATCGAGATTAAGAAAACGATAGAAAAAAATCAACCAGTCAAAAAGCTGGTTCTTTGAAAAAGTCAATAAGGTTGATACACCCCTAGCTAAATTAACCAAAAGCAAGAGAGAGAAAACCCAAATTAACAAAATTAGAAATGAACATGGAGTTATCACTACTGATACCCAAGAAATCCAGAGAATTATAACATCATATTTCAAAAAATTATACTCTGTGAAGTTTGACAACACAAAAGAGATGGATGAATTTCTAAGTAAACACAACTTACCTAAATTAAATCAGAAAGTTGTGAATTATTTAAATAGTCCTATAACATATAAGGAAATTGAAGAAGTAATCTCGAATCTTCCCACCAAAAAATGTCCTGGACCAGATGGATTCAGCACAGAGTTCTACCAGACATTTAAGGAGTTAATAACACCAATATTCCTTAAACTGTTCCACCAAATAGCAAAGGAAGAAACACTACCAAATTCCTTCTATGAAGCTAATATCATTTTAATCCCAAAACCTAATAAAGATTCACTTAAAAAAGAAAACTATAGGCCGATCTCTCTGATGAACACAGACGCAAAGATTCTCAACAAAGTCTTAGCAAATCGGATTCAAAAACATATCAAAAAGATCATTCACGGGGACCAAGTAGGCTTCATCCCTGGCACACAAGGTTGGTTCAACATATGCAAATCAATAAATGTAATTCATCATGTAAACCAGTCCAAAGTCCAAGACCACATGATACTCTCGATAGTTGCAGAAAAAGCTTTTGACAAGATCCAACAGCCTTTTATGATCGAAACGCTAGAGATAGTAGGAATGGAACCTTTATCAATATAATAAAAGCTGTATACAACAAGCCCACAGCAAGGATTATGCTCAATGGGGAACAATTGGAAGCATTCCCACTTCGATCAGGAACTAGATAAGGCTGTCCAATCTCACCACTTCTATTCAAATATTGTACGTGAAGTCTTAGCCGAAGCCATAAGACAAGAAAGGGACATAAGAGGGATTCAAATCGGCAAGGAAGAGGTCAAACTATCCCTATTTGCAGATGATATGATCTTATACCTCAGTGCTTCCAAAAACTCCACCAGGAAGTTCCTGGAACTAATTGAGAAGTTTAGCAGGGTGGCAGGATACAAAATAAATGTGCAAAAATCAGAGGCCTTCCTATATGCCCAGAATGAAAGAAGTGAAAAAGCCTTGAGAGAAACCATACCATTTACTATAACCCCTAAAAAAATGAAATACCTTGGTATAAACCTAACCAAGGAGGTAAAAGACCTTTACAATGAAAACTGTAAAACCCTAAAGAAAGAAATAGCAGAAGACACCAGAAGATGGAAAGACCTCCCATGTTCCTGGATTGGCAGAATCAACATCGTAAAAATGACCATCTTACCAAAGGCAATATACAAATTCAATGCTATACCAATTAAAATCCCAAAGCAATTCTTTAAAGAAGTTGACCAAACAATCTCAAAATTCATATGGAGGCACAAAAGACCCAGGATGGCAAAGACAATCCTGAGTAACAAAAACACTGCTGGAGGTATTACCATACCAAACCTTAGTCTATATTACAAATCCATAGTTATAAAAACAGCCTGGTACTGGCTCCAAAATAGACACACAGATCAATAGACAAGGGTTGAAGACCCAGATATAAGCCCACAAAATTACAGCTATTTGATCTTTGACAAAGGGGCCCAAAGAATCCAATGAAAAAAAAAAAACAGCATCTTCAACAAATGGTGCTGGCAAAACTGGATCTCCACATGCAGAAAATTAAATCTGGACCCGTACTTGTCACCATGTACAAGAGTTAATTCCAAATGGATCAAGGACCTTGATATAAGGCCAACTATAAAAGCCATAGTTGAAAGGATAGGGAACTCCCTCGAGCTGATTGGGCTAGGCCAACATTTCCTAAACAGACATCCAATGGCACAGTCACTGCTACCAACTCTCAACAGTTGGGATCTTATGAAATTAAAGAGCTTCTGTTCAGATAAAGAGATTGTAACAGGAGCTCAAAGGCAACCCACAGAATGGGAAAAAATCTTCACGAACCACATATCTGATAGAGCTCTACTGTCCAGAGTGCACAAAGAACTTAGAAAACTAAACACCAAGGAAACCACTGGCCCAATTAAAAAATGGGCCTTGGAACTTAAAAGAAACTTTACCAGGAATGAAATTAAAATGTCTAACAAATATCTTAAAAAATGCTCCACTTCTTGAGCCATCAGGGAAATGCAAATCAAAACTTCCCTGAGATATTATCTCACCCCGGTCAGGATGGCAGAAATCCACAATACAAACAACAACAAATGCTGGAGAGGATGTGGAGAGAGGGGAACTCTCCTACATTGCTGGTGGGAATGCAGGCTCATACAGCCACTCTGGCCAGCCGTCTGGAGATTCTTAAAGAAATTAAAGATTGAAATGCTATATGACCCTGCTATTCCACTTTTGGGCATAACCCCCCATGCAGCAGAGGTTCACCTTGATAGCACAAGTCCAACTATGTTCATAGCAGCACTGTTTACAATAGCAAAGTCATGGAATCAACCCAAATGTCCAACAGTTGACGAGTGGATAAGGAAAAGGTGGTACATCTATACAATGGAGTACTACTCAGCCATCAAAAATGATGAATTACTGGAATTTGCCGGGAAATGGATGTCATTAGAAACAATTATATTAAGTGAAGTATCCTAAACCCAGAAAATTAAGCACCGTATGTGCTCCCTAATAGGTGGCTCCTAGTACCAAACTCACCCAGCCCACCTTGAGACACTCAAAGGTAAATCTATGTAATACCTACAGTAATTGCAAGGATTATGAACAGGAGGGATGGGGTTGGAGGGCCACACCAGAAACAAGGAGAGAAGTGACCATGTTACAGCAGAGAAAATAGGCCTCCATCAAGGACTGCAAGTAAGTAATGTGACACCTGGTTAAGTTCACAGACGTTCGTTCCTGATCATTTTCAACTGAGGGGGTAGGATCTCACCAGAAGGGGAGGGCATATAGTCTGGCAGATAAAAAGTAACCATTTTGCAAATGGGTGATTGACCTCTCCCTCATTGAGGTTTCCTACTTTTATTACATCTACCCTTGAATGGGGTCTTATAATAAGACTCCAGTTTAACAGCTTTTTGTCTCTGACCAGGGGTGACATATAATAACCATCAGGATGGAGTGAAGGGCATTGCAGGAGCAGCAAAACTGCAAAAGAAAATCAACAAACCACAATCCAGAACTTCAGAGACTCTATATCAACCACCTAGAACTAGGCCAAACTAATCTCTCCCCATCCTGAAGCTCAGGGACATTTGCGGAAGAGGGGGTGGTAAGATTGTAAGGGCAAAAGGATGGGAGGATCAATGATTTGCAAGATACTCCACACAAGTTAGGGCCGAAGCAATCATAATTGGACTTTGCATGTCCGGCGCAATGTCCAACACACTATTGACCTCACAAAGTCTAGCATCTGCTAAAGGCACCAAGATCCTTGGAGGCAAGAGATTGACAGCCACAGTAGTGTTCCTATGCTTAAGGGGAACACGGGAAAGGGTTCAGGGAAATGCCACTGGGTCCTTGTACGTCATCGGAGAGGAGGGCCCAGAGGAGAGTCAGGCATGCACAATAAAGGACTCTCTGGGAATTGGGGCGGGAGCCACTTGGGGGATGGGGAAGGAGGGGTGAGGGGAGGGGGAGCAGGGGGTTCAGGGGGAGGAGGAGGGAGGGAGGGAACTGGTGTACCTATTAAGTTTGTATGAGCAGAAATAATAATAAAAATATATTTAAAAACATTCTTGTCATATCTATGGAAAACAGAGCCAAGAGGTCATGGCAAAAAAAAAAAAAAAAATTCTCCAGATCACAAACAATTTTTTCTCACTCAGCCCTAGCTTAAGAGTCTGCCTTATCTTGAAGACTGCATTTTTTTCTTTTTACTGACTGCCAATGAAACTGTGACTTTAAGACTAACTTTTTACATCGTCAATGCTGTACCTGTCAGTCAAAACTTGTAAACTCCATAAAAGAGCTTTCATAGATTTCTGTGTTCTAACTAATACCCCCAAACGTATCTTTGTTCTCTGGGAATAACAGAGGATTCTTGACCTCTGCATGTGTGTTCTTTGTTGCAATTCTGGCTATTTTTGTCTCAAAATTACTTTATTTATGTTCTACTCTACATTTTTGTTTAATAAGGACATGCTGTGACGATAGACTCTCCCACTTACAGCCCTTATCAAGATAAACACATGTAAACACCCACCAATTGTTAATTTCTCTTCCTAAGTGAAGATGTCAGGCTTGCTCTATCTGTTTTATCTCTGTGTGTGTGTGTGTGTGTGCGTGCGTGTGTGTGTGTTTTAGTTTCATAACTATTTGCTATTACAGATCCTTGACCCAAACAATTAGGGGAGGAAGGGTTTTACATAGTTCATAATTCCAGGCTGCAGCCCATTGTGGGAGGAGTCATATCAGCAGGATCTGAGGTTAACTGGTCATGCCACAAACACACTGAGAGTAGTGGCAAGGACCAGTGTACATACCTATTTGCTTGCTTGCCAGTGTTGCCAGATTCATCTATTTTCTATCTTTATCCACCTGCCCAGAGGATGGTCTCGCTCACTAAGAGCCAGGTCTTCCCCTAGTAACTATGCAATCAAGACAATCTCCTATAGGCTTGCTCAGAGGCCTGTCTTAACTAGATAATTCCTTAGTGCATTTAGAGAACCACCTTCTAGGTGTCAGGTTGACATGTGATTCCATCAGGGTATCAGTGTGTGTGTGTGTGTGTGTGTGTGTGTGTGTGTGTGTGTGTGTGTGTGTGTGCATGTGTCTCCACATGCATATGGTAGGCAGAGGACAACCTCGGATATCAGCCTCTGGAAGCACCATCCACCTTATTGAGGCAGGATCTCTCATCAGTCTGAGCTACCACTTCAATTAGGCTGGTGAGCCAGCGAACCCTAGGGACCTATCTGTCTCTATTTCCTCAGCGCTGAGATCACAGAGGTATACCTCCATGCTCAGCTTTTTGCACGGGTGTTGGAAATTGGACTCGGTTCCTCCTGCTGGCATGGCAGGCACTTTAAGAAGCAAACTATCTCTCCAGTTCCTTCATTACTATTTAAAATAGTGCTAGGTGCCGCTCCACTTTTTTTTCTCATTACTGAATATTCATTCTGGTCCCCCAAATCGTTATTGAAAAATCTAAATCCATTCTGTTTCTGGGCACTAGCTACTGAAAGCTATTTGTAGGACCAGTGAGAATACTGGCAAGCAAAAACAAAACTCAGGCCTGAAAGGACCAGCTCCCGAGGGCATGGCCAATTGCAGGTGGCCCCAAGTGCAGCACCAAGGAGCTCTCCAGTCTGCAGTACCTAGGTAACCAGGTTTTTCGGTGCACACAGCTACACCAACAGGCCCAAGAGAGCTGGAATACTCCTCCTGACCATTTTTTCAAGTTCTGAAGACTCATGAGGCCCCAACGACACTTGTGGACTATGGTAATGCGTAATTCATCTCCACTTTCTCATCTTCTTGAAGGACATGGTACAACCTATAAGATAACCCTGAGAAGGGAGAAAGAACTAGAAACATTTCTGGACTTTTTTGACCACTCTCTGTCTCTTCCCCAAGGAAGATGGAATGGTATCTCTGACACAGGGAAGAAGGAGTAGAAGTTGTTTTTTGTTCCTTTCCTTGAATTAAAATGAGCGTCTAGAGTTCCTTGCCTGTGAAGCTGGTGTCCTGATACATGAAGACATTTGAACACGGGATAGATATGAACAGAGGGCAGTGACATGCAGAAGCAGATGGGACACCAAAGGGTCAAGAAGGCAGATGTGGTGCCACCACAAGCCAAAGGATGTCTGTGGCCACCAGAAGCTTGAAGTGGCAGAGGGTGACCATTTCCATGCAGACTTTCATGGGGAATGGCCCTGTTACAGACTACTCTCAGGCTTCCCTTGAGAAACTAGTCACTCTGCTAAGTCCTAGTCAGCTGTTAGACATGATGAACACTCACTCGGCTGTGAACTACCTTCCCCAACTGACTGAGTGTTGAAATCAGTGGATGTGAAGTAGGTATCGAGAAAGTGGCAAATATCCTTGGAAACTGAAAGCAGGGCCAAAAGTTTGATCTTATTTCTCAGTTGTTTCTGATTTCAGATGGAGAGAGAGCTCTCAAATACAGGCTGATGCATATAGTACGTATCTGAACACCCCTTATCTTCATAAACACTCTGCAAGCAGGTGCCTTCTGTTCTTCTAAGGTCAACATTTGACTCTGTTTCTCACTCTATCTTTTCCCAAGACTTAAAGCTAAGTGTTTCTGTCCAAAATACCAAAATTCCAAATCAACTCATTTCTTAAGATTTAGAGCAAACTCATAAAGAAGTCAGGTGCAATAACTAGAAGAGGCCCTTGGAAGAGGCCCCACTATGTCGTGGGGAATTTTGCATGAGATGGCAAACATCTGTGGCATGGTATATGGATGGCAGGAACACTGCCATCTTTTCCATGTTAATTTGAACATGCCACCACTGTCTGGGGAGTTGAACATATATGATTGGGAAACTCTCTCTCTCTCTCTCTCTCTCTCTCTCTCTCTCTCTCTCTCTCACATACATACACACACACACACACACACACACACACACACACACACACACACAAATCTATGCATGCTCTGTATTAGTAAAATGGCTCTGTGATAAATATGTGAAATTTTTGCTTGAAAAGAAAACCCTACTACTATACCTACTTCATCAGTGAGAAAACCTAAGACATGCAGGGATCATCCAGAGACAAGAAATGCAGAGAATTGGGGTGTGGGCAGCCAGCTGTGTTCTGGACACTGCCTCTTACAGGCGCCATGCCAGGGATGAGCAGTTTAATGTTTCCATTAAAAGAGATGCCATGGCCAAATAAGAAAAAGAATCTTTGGTGGGGAAAAAAGTGACCTTCTCTTTAATCTCTGCTGATCTTCCCAGAGCCCTTCCATCGCTATGGGCTATAGGCTTTCCTTCAGGATGGGCAAAGCATGGCCACAGAGCAAGCTCCAGCAAACACTGGTCTGAAACCCACTGAGAGAACACCTTGGGAAGTACTCTTGGGTCTGAGTGTCTAAGATTTTTAAAAATAATTTCCTTAATGTAATCAAAATATCCACATTTCCCTTTCATGTTGTCCTTTGAGGCAGGCTGATCACGAACTCCCCATACAACTGAGTCTGGCCTTCAGCTCTTGATCTTCCTGCCTCCATCTCCCCAATACTGGAATTGCAAACGACACGTGGGAGCCTCTCCCAGCCTCACTTAGGATTTTTTTTCTTCCATGCAGAGGTCTCTGTGCTTTACCTCCCCCCACCTACTACAGGGCTAACTCTGATCTATCCTTGTAAGAAACTTCTCAGATCCTGTTGCCACAGTGGCCGATACTCGAGGCACAGTTGACAGAAGTTCCTTTTCTGAATAATTATCGTCTCTCAAGAGATCTGCTATTAACCAGGCATTGCTTGCGGCTTGTACACTACCCCAGACATGTTATGTGCTGAATCTATATCTGCAAGGACAGCAGTGCTCCAGCTAGTGGTTATCGTTTTGCCTTGCTAGGAGAGATAAAGCTATTTCTTAATTTAAAAAAAGAAGTTACAAATTTCTTCAGCACCTGATCATATACTATATGGCTATTTTAAAATAATTCCTTGGAAATCACTCTGGCACTGGGGAGTAGGCGGTGGGAGGATAGAAATGAGCTCTTTCATGCGGTCCAACCCATTTTAGTTCCCATTTCACCATCAGAGTTTGCAATAAGGTGACTTGGCATTAGCTCTCATGGAGATTGTAGGCTGTGACAAGGAAAATAAGCAAATGTACTCTTTCTCAAAAATAAACACTATAGTCACTCACCTCTCTTGTTTCTCTTGAGGCTGTGGGATTAGCAGAGGAGGAACTTTGTGGGGCTGGGATGGGGATTCATTGGTAGAATGGTTGTCTTGTATGTTCATTTATCATACTTGGTTTTACCTTCACAAAAAATTCACTGGAAGCAACCTTGTAAATGAAAGACATGAACTTAACCTTTTCACTTTATGACCATAACCCTTTGTACTCTCAGCCTTCAATGCTTTCACCCCATCTTCTTAGGTAAGCAGGAAAATTGAATGTCGGTTCTTTTGAGACAGGGCCTGACTAATGCCCATCTCGAACTCACCACCCACCTGCCTCAGCCTTTCTAGTTAGTAGCTGGGATCACCAATGTGGCCAGCAATGTCTGATCTCAGACTCAGAAGGTAAGAGGACTGTCCTGAGCATCCTGGACACAAGGTCAAAGAAGGAGTGGAAGTGGCTAGGCAGAGCCTGCTCAGATGTGACAAGTATTTCATCTGAGAGCCATGAGCATGGAGCTCTGCACCTTCACTAGTGGAACCTCCACCCCACGCACTATGAAAGCTCACTTTACACCTCCCAACAATCCGGACTCCCGTCATTAACTGCACTTCAGCAGCAAGACCCTTGCGGTACTTAACAAAGCCCCTTGACCAAAGGGGATTAAATGGTGTTATCACTTGGCACAGTGTCCACTCTAAAGTAATAATCTTCGAAATCTCTCTTCTTTGATAGCAATGTTCCCAAACTGTTATGGTTTGATGCAGACATCAACTTGGCAGTGGAGGGTTCAAGATCTGGGCACATTTGTAGAGAATTAATAGTCAAGTTAAGCCCTGAGCAAAACTGCAGGAGATTGTCTAGGGAGGCCAGCCCATGGTGGGGGGACTAGTCTGTGGGCAGGTGAATAAAATAGAGCTAACTGGTTAAGGAAGTTGGTATCCTTTGGTATACTTGGCCAGATAACGATTCTCTCTCTCTCTCTCAGCAAGTTCTACGCATGTGGAGGGGCCAGTTCCCTCAGCCCTTGGTATTAGTGAGAATTCTCCTAGCAAACTGGATTAAAAGCTATAATAAGACTATCATTAACCAGAAATAATAAGCTATTTGGTTGTGAATTTATTGGCAACATGCAGAGCACTTGCAATGCAAGACTACACTGAATTCCTCCTGTTTATAAACTTGAACCTTTCCTAGCCCCAGGGCCTCTGCAGTACAGCCTAAATTCCATCCCTTCATTAGCTGAATTAATGTTATAAGTTTCTACTTTATGTTAGTTTTTGACCTGTTGTTCTCACTCTTAGCTGCACATGGGAATCATTCAGGGAGTTTTGTTTTTTTTTTTAAACCATACCTCAGGATTCTAATATGATAGTTCAAAGTACAGTCTAGACATTGAATGCTTTACTCTCCAGTATTAAACACCATTGCCTGTGTACTAGTGATCCAGCAGTGTGGACAAGCTCACATTCCAAATTCAAATTCCAACTCGCCTTGTACATCAGCCACCTCAACTGCTTGACAGTGGGCTACTGCTGCACCTCCAGGCCCCCAGTCACAGATGGACCATGGAGCCCCTGACTCTGCTGATTAGACGACTTTTATAGCTCCTTTCTCAGCCTGACTCTCAGCTCTGACAAATGCTTATCTTCTGCCAGCTTCCTTGCTGAGAGTAGATACTTCCAATCTTTCTCTGGAGTGCCTATCAAGATCTTGTCTTTTTATTCTTAGTCAATAACCTCTCAGAAACAAAACCCAGTACTACCATGAACTCTTTCCTCTTCACTGTAGATTTGCATATTAAGTACCTTAATATCCTTTCTACCTTTCATTCTACTCTCTCTCAGAATTCTCTGCCTTTTCCAGCTGAGCTCAGGCCCTGCCTGTTGAAGTGACTTAGAATCACTCTTCCTTCTCCCTTTGCTAACATATCTCCTGAGTTTTCAGTCACTACAACCTGTATCTCCATCCCTCCACCTGCCCCTCCATAGCTGGGATCACCTTCAAAAGTGCTGCTTTTCCACGTCATGGCACCCAAAGCAAATCATCCTGTTTATTTGGCATCCTGAGACTACACACAGGCTTGCTTTAGCCCTTCTGCCACATCAAAATTCAATGAGCTCCTGTGGTTATTTGAGGTTCAGCAGCCTGCCTTAGCATTCCAGGAGGGTCTGCCCCCATGAACTGCTCTGGTAAAAGCTGCCATTGGCCTTGTTGACAAAAGCAGCTTCTACTTCTCTGCCTCCTCTTGTTCTTTAGCAAAACATATCAATCATGAATATTCTTTAGTTTAAAATGGCCATAGTTTGTCAAGATAATGTGGCATCAGAAGCTAGGAAGTAAGTAAGAGCAGGCTACTTTCCTTTTTCTGGCTCCTTGAAAGTCTAGTTGTTTATATGCTGCTACCAAAAGAAATGCCTGAAAATCTATAATCAGCTTATCTTATCAGAGAAGAACATCACTGTGGGAAAAAGTACCTAGAGTGAATTGGCTAGGGAATCGATACATTGTGAGATGCAAGGATTACTTGGTATAAAGCCACGTATAGCGACACATGCTTGTAATCCTAGCTCTCCGAAGACAAAAGTAGGAGGATCAGGAGTACAAGGTCAACTTTTACTACATAGTGAGTTCGAAAGCAGCCAGGGTTGTGTCATAGACCCCGTCACCATAAAAAAAAAACCAGCAAAATTTTTTTGTATTTTATCATATCCCAAGGATGGCCTCACAAATTATTTAACATCTGGAGCACAGATAGATTTTCTGCATTTTTCATGAGAGTACATTTGGGGAATTTGTGCATCATGAATCTTAGGATGCTGATAGGGAGGAAGATGAGGATGGTGGTGGTGGAGTATACCTGTGTTGTGTATGTGTATGTGTATGTGTATGTGTATGTGTATGTGTACGTGTACATGTACGTGTATGTGTATGTGTATGTTGAGAGTTAAACTTGGAACTGATGAGGGGAAACCTGCATAGTTGTTTATCTTATTTCTATATTGCCCTTTTCCATCATAAGTGGCTTACTAAAGCAAGATTTGCAAAGAAAGGCATATTCCCACACAAGTAAGAAGGGATAAAATACTAGCCACTCAGCATATACCTATGTATTTACCATGTATAGCAGTTGGTTTAGGGTCAATTCTGGGGTCATGGTCTCTTCCATTCGCCCCTTGTCCTAATCCTACCGGGCTGGAGATGTTGAGTTTACAGCTTGAGATATGCCTTAGCATGAATTCATCTGCCACATGTCCCCACACTTTAAGGGCAGTTGACTGAATGTTCAACACTCATCCACAATGATCCATTTCCTGCACTTCCGAACCCCTTTATTTACTCTGTGCACTGACACTTCCCTGAAATCACCCTAATGATCTCAACTTTCAGCCTCTATATGGGTCTGACAGGGAGGAGTGCCCCAGGAAACCTGAGCAAGTTAAACATCAGCACCTGGGCATGGAGACCCAGCAGTTGAGACAGGGCGCACATTCTAAATTCAAATCCAAACTCTCTTTATTCATTCATTTATTTATATTCTTTTAGGGCTTTATAGATAAATTCACAATTTTTTTACCTTTACTATCTTGTCCCAATCCCTGTTTTCCTCTATTTCAATGCTTCTTCGTCTTCACCTGTCTTCTTTCTGTGCTCATGTCCTTCTGTGTGTATATGGCTTACTACAGTCCTGTCTGAGTTCCCAACCATATCTGGGCATTTGCTGGAGTGAGGATAATATATCAGTGGCCACAGTCATGCGGAGGGTTGCTCCCCTTCTCTCCCATTTAGTCGCAATCCTCTTTGGTCTCTGAGGGAGGTGTGATGTTTCTTGAGGTCTTTTCTCTTTCATGATGTAAAGTAGACAGGTCAGATCTTATGGGAGTTGACACGGCTGCACTGAGTTCATGATAGTAGAAACCCGGTCATGTCCAGAAGATTCTGTCTAGTCAAATGTCTCTTACTACTTTCAGTCTCTTATGGACTCACCACCCCCTCTTCTGCAATGCTCCCTAAGCCTTAGGTCAAGGATGGTTTAGATGTCCTGCTTGAGGCTGAGCAAGCCTCGGTCACTTATTTTCTGCACTTTGGCCAGTTGTGGCCAAAATCACTTTTGTAATTTTCCTTTCAGCTGTAGTTTTGTGTGGCTACAGTCCCTCAAACGAGACCCCACTGTGACCCAGCGCTTTTCTCCCCACAGCTCCAGCCTCGTCATCACTGGATCTTTTCTTCATGGTTAGCGGTGGTAATGACTTCCCAACGACTTGAGAGTTCCTCTACATTTCTTACTGTCTTCATTCTGCTTTCTAAATAGGGCTTGCATGAAACTTGCTTGAATTAAATTCTTTGAGTAGGCATCTTCTTCCTGCCAAGATCTGACTCTCCGAGTACATGAATTTCAGTGAATGTAATCATTGCTATTATACTAGTTTTTTCTCTTAACTTTTCCTATTTATGTGGTTAACTACAGCTTGAATTATCCAGCATGTAGGAGAGGCAGTGGGAAGTCAGAAGGTAGCCTGTTTGGCAGTGCCAAGGAAGTTAAAACCAGTTCCAAGCAGATTGGCATACTGCCCATGAGTCAAGTTAAAAAAACTTTGAAAACAGATACATTAAGCTTTCATTTAGTTTAAAATGAAATTTGATCACATTATAATTATGAAATCCTTATGCATTCATCTTATTTTCCCAACTGTGCTGGGAACCCTGAAAATAGGAATAATGCTATGGTTTTACCCCCTTTAGAAAACTCAGCTTATAGTATTTACTTATAACAGACTATAGCAACTGTGTAAAATAGGTGAAAAGAACAGGTATTCAAATGAACAGCAACAAGCTGTTAGCAAAGAAACTTAACTATGAAGTGTGAAAATGATGAAAATTTTCGCTTCCAGTTTGATTAGAAGAAAATGAGAATAATGAATGAAATCAGACAATGAAGGCTGACAGTAACTGTCCTAAAAGGTCAATGAGAAAAGGGTGAGGGTGGGTGTGCTAGTTAGATACAGGGGTCAACAGGACAACTGAAGACTGACCCTTCAGGTGTATCGATGAGCAATTATTTAAACAAAGAAATCCCTGAGTGAGTCTGTGGGAGACATTCTCATTGATGTGGACAGACCCAGGCTACAGTGGTTGGGTCAGTCCTGGGCAAGTGAAAGAGATGAGCTGTCTCAGCAACCCAGCATCCTTTGCAGGCACGAGCGAGAAGGTGCGTTCCTCTGGGCAGTTCCTGTGGATGGTGTGTCCAGTTCCCTTGGTTCCTGATGTTGGCATGAATTCTCCTGACATGCTGATTCTCTGTGACTGAGAGTGATAAGCAAGAATGAACCCCTTAGTCCCTTAAGTTGTTTTGGCCAAGTAGTCATAACAACAACAGTGGGAGAAAGCAAATGGGATGTGTGGATGGATAGAGAGTAGACCTGAGAAATTAAATAGAAAACATTGAAGTCTTAAAACCTTGTGTGTGTGTGTGTGTGTGTGTGTGTGTGTGTGTGTGTGTGTGTGCTGGTCAATGCATGCACACTGACTCAGGTTTACTGGCTCATGCTTAGGTTCTCAGCTTTTACATAGGTTGTGGGGATTCAAACTCAGATCTTCACATTGGCATGGCAAATGCTTTACCCCAACTGTGCTATCTCCCCAGCCTGAAAACACTGAATTTTAAGAGCACAAAAGCAAACAATTTTCAAAAGAGTTATAGGCAATTACTTTTCTTTGGAATCTATAAGCATTTAACATTAAATACCAAATGCAAACTAAGAAGGCACCGAAGCTTAATTTAAGAGGGTGCTGTAAAGATTTGATTAATGAGTTAAAGGCACATGAAAGCACTTTGGATCCTTTTCAACAACACCATTAGTATAAATGCAAGGTGTTATTTCATGCCGGACTTATAGATTATACATATGATATATGCTTTAATGGCCACTATCTGAAAACACAGTTAAGACTGGGAGAGTTGAGAAAGGAATGAGGAACAGAGAGATTTGGTCTGTCATTACTCAGCTTTCATGTTTTCTTATCCTTGACTATATTTATAACCACAGCACTAGGAAGTTGTAAAGATAACTGATGCAGAGTTTATTATATGCTGAAGGTCATTGACTGGATACTTTTATATAAGTAGTACAACACTGTGAAATTGCTAGCACTAAATTACAGAGCACATGTGCCTATGTAAGCTGACTTTGTTATCTCTCTCATTGGACATTTCCATTTCGGCTAACCACTGAAAGGAAGGGGCTGCTGTGTTAGCATATATCTTCCAGGAATACCATCCTCCTTGACATGGCGATGATCTTTACATTTCAGAAAAATATCTGCTTTAATTTGCATCTCAAGTCTTCTTAAGAAGGGCGAGTTGACTGAAGGTAATATAGTCACCAACGGGGCCTTAATAAACTGTGTGAAGGAAGATCCATGTGAGTTTCTAGTTGAAACAGAGCCAGGGGAACAACTGGAGAGGCAGCTCTGAAGCTAAGGGGTGTGTCTTGGCAGGCAAGCTGTTCCCATATGTCTCTTGCAAGTCACTTTTCTGGGATTTTTTAAAGCAAGGGCTTCTGTAATAATAGATAGCTCTGTGATAAAGATGGTGGGGTGGCTAAAGTGCTTGGCTTACAAGCATGAAGGCCTAGTTCCATGTCTAAAATCTTCACAGAAAAGCTGTCATGATGGCATGCATTTGTAATCCCAGGGCTGTGGTAATCCCAGAGGCCAGGATCCCTCTGGCTCTGTGAATTCCATGCCAAGGAAAGAGCCTGTCACAAAGGAGGTGAATGGTATTTTTGGTAACAACATCTGGAGCTGTCCACCAGCCTCTACATGAATGTGTACACACATGCATGTATATAGATATTGTCATGGTTTGAAATGTGTCCCCCACAGTCTCATGTGTTTGACAAAGCCATGGCACCTTGAGAGGTGGAGCCTTGCTGGAGGAAGGTACTCACAAGGGGTGAGCCTTGAAGTGGATTAGTCCCATTCTACCTCTAGGAGAAGTCTGCCTTGGCAGCAAGCAGTCTTGCAGCTCTCAGCTTCCAAGATGTCTGCAGTGACTAAGCCTCCTTCAGCTTTGGCCAGCCAGTCATGTCACTTTCGCCATGAGAAACAGTATCTCCCCTCTGGAATTGTAGACAATAAATCTCCCTTTCTGCCTTAAGTTATTTGACTTTGGATGCTCTTTCACAGCAATAGTTGAGAGTAACAATTACAGATACGCACACATAAATGTATGAGAAAAGAATGCTCTTAAAAAAACAGAAATAATCATTTAGTTGTTTTAGAGACTTCTCTTCCTTCATACTGGAGTTTTTACACATGACTGTCAAGGAAAGAGACCAAGAATGTGATGGTGGGGGTGATTTTCACTCTTTAGGAGAGGCCTCTGATAGTCTTTTCCAAGAAGACATGATCCCTATAGAAATCATAACTAATATTTCTTTAGGATGGATATAATTTAACCTTAACTATATAGCTGAAAGGTAGAAAAGAGTATTACACTAAGCTAGAATTTTCAAGCATTTTCCTAACCTGAGAATTATCTTGGGCACTTCTTAAAATGGTGTTTAGAATCTCTTCCCTAAAGATTCATTAAGTCATGGGTGGGCTCTGTGATTATGAGTCTTACAAAACAAGTAAGTCCAGACAATGCTATTTCCACTAATCTCTCTAGGAGATTATCATCACAACACGACCTCCTTTGCTGAATTTTCCAAGACATATTCTCCCATCACCCTGTAGCAGACTCTGAAGAATATAGCCATGTGTTATATAATCCCAACCTGAACTTCTACGGTGGAAGAGAGGGCCATCCAGGGAAATAAAACCATCTGTTAGTCAGTCACATGCATGCACAGAGGCCTCTCTTCTTGCTCAGCCAGCAAATTCCTCAGAGTAAAACTGTGCATTCTGATCTCTCTAGCTCTAATTGCCCTGTCTATATCCACTCTGTGTACTACTATTTTAGTAATCTGCTGGCTTCCTCTTCTGATCAGGGGGGTGTGGCATCCCAACCTCTGCTCCTATTAGAATCTATCTTTCTTCACTCCCAGAAGCTATTGAGAGCTTTTAAACCTCTTTTCTTTTCTCTTGCCTATTACCTTAATAGTTGTTATTTAGGTTTGTCATCTGCTACCAAGCTTGTATGGTCTTTGGACTGTAAGGATGGGAAGAAACAAATACAGAATCCTTGTAGCAGTTTGGCCTCAGCATGAAACAGCAAACACACAACGAGACCATGGCATGGTCCTCCTCTGGACACATCTCAACTCTATTATGCTAAGTCCATCTCCAGCCCATCCTGGCCCTATGGTACTTTCAACGATTGGCCCAGCCTGGAGAAAGGCTATGGAATCCGCAGGGGGTAGGAGTGATTTCTGAGAGGACACATCTATTAGATACTTATCCTGCTCTCCACCTATTTGCATAATAATAGGATCCATTACCCCATCGTGCCCGCTCCATCCTTTCACCTGAATCTTCCATAATTACCACTTTCTGACCGCAAGCTTTCCCACACACTCCTTAAAATAGTCCTAGAAAGACACATGTCATGGCATGTCATGTCAATTATATGTGGTATCCGAATTTTTCAAACTTTCAGAAATCATGTGGGATCCCAAGTCCCACATAACTAACCTGTGTGCTCAGCACAGGAGCACTGCTGGGAAAAAAGCCCGTCTTGGTACCACTGTGGTCTGACTTCCCACCAAAGTTCCGGTTAAATTTCTCGGATCCATGCATGCTCTCGCTCTACAGAGAGTCTCTGTCTGTTGTTTCCATTCTTTCTAAAACCCATTCCACTTCCTTATTCTCAGTTGATGGCCAGAGAGGCCCCTGAAGATGTCCACATTCCAGCCCCTGAATACATGAATATATTATACAGCCAAAGGGACTTTAAAGATGTCATTATGAATGAAGGCCTTAAAATGGTGATATTGTCCTGGGTTATGCAACCTAACCCAATTTAATCACATGTGCCTTTAAAAGCCAAAATATCCTCAGCTGGGGCAGATTTGTGACTGAAGTCAAAAAGGTTCCAAGTATAATAAGGATTCAACCCACCACAGCAGGTTTGAACCAGATGCTTCCAGAAGCTAAATAGTACTCCATCCTTCCAAACCTCTCCACCCATCCACCCCGACCTACTGACAGTAGTGGGCATAGGAACCACAATTCTACAACTGGGAGGAACTAGACTGTGCTTACTGCCTGAGCCTGGAAGCTCTGGATGATTAACACATTTCAGCTTCATAGACCTTTTATTGAGAAACTATTTAAGAAGATTCTAGGATTGCTGACCTCGTTTGTGTTTGATGAGTTTGTGATTACAGAGTGAAAAGCAATGATAATATTAGCCATAACACTGGGTAGTAATCCCACAAAGATGTTCTGACACTTTAAGGTTGAGCATGTAACTGCTCATATTTCACACTACCATCACTTGAAAGGCAGTCACTACCAAAGCACCAATTTAAATTGCTAATCTCACTCCCCTTTTCCACCAAGAAATGTCTAAATTAAAAAATGTGCAGTTTACTACTTTTTCTATTTAGTTCAGGATCTTGCTGGCATGAGGCACAAACCCTAAACCTTAACTGTTATTTCAGGCCGCTCACACCAGATGGGGTTTCTTCCATGATGAAATGTTAATAGTCCAAATCCTATGGAAGTACACATAACTTCAATGACTTCATATATGCAACTGCCTTGTCATATCCAGAAAATAATGTCTGGCTGCAACAATATCCCCTTTCAGGTTCTTACAATCTTACTGCCACCTCTTTCCCGATATTCCCTGAGCTTTAGATTGGGGTGCTTAAATATCCTGTTTAGGGTTAAGCAATCCACAGTCACTTCTTTTCTACACTTTGGCCAGTTGTGATTGTCTGTAACAAAAACCTTTCATTGCAAAAGGAAGCCTCTAGATTTAACACTGAATGCTTCTTTGAACTATGAGTAAAATGACAAATGTTGGAAAGGCAGTTTGACATAGTATCTTTAGAACCTTAATAATATGCAATCCTCTAGGGCCTATCTCTTCCCTTTTCATAGGTTATTTTCCTGGCTTACAATACCAAGAATGTGATCCTTGCTGAAAAGTGCCTTAAATTCAATCAGAAAGCTGTTGGTTGTCCTCTTGACATTCATGCCACTATTGTATTGATGGCTACTTTTTGCTAGGGTGGTTTTTCTTGTAATTTGCAGCTCTCACAAGTTGCTAAAATCGGTGATTAAATGGTGACATAATAGCAACCTTGGAGTTAGGAGTGAAAAATAAGACAGTAGGAATCTTCTGTCACCCTACTAACTAGTTTTATGGTCTTTGTGAGCAATGGTTCTTCCTTTTTGTTTTGTTTTGTTTGTTGTGGGGTCAGAGGAATGAACACACACACACACACACACACACACACACACACACACACACACACATTTTAAGTCAAAGGGTTTAATATTTGGTGTGCATGTAACTATATTAATTTGTGAGATCTATTAGGATAAATTGCCACAGTTAAAAGCAGCTTAATCAAGTGAATTATATTTTCACATAGTTCTGGAACTAGACATCCAAGACACTGATCAACTGGCTGGGTTTTCCTGATCCTTCTCCTCCACTTGTATCGTTCATCCTCTAATTATGTCCTTTATGGTCTTTGTATGTGCATCTCTGTCATCTGTTTTCATGCCCAGTTTTCTCTAGGACACAGACTTCAATCTAAGATCCTAATTTTAATTCTATCTGTATTTCCTCCTCAAGGCCTTATCTTAATATACATGATTTCTGCTACAGGCTCTGCTATCTTTTTTTTTTTTAACTTTACCATACATAGAGCAAGAACACTCTAAACTCAGTAGAAAGTACATGTAGGATCTTTTCCTAAAATATGCTGAATGATTCCTGTTTCTGATGCTTGGTAGTAAAAGTGAGGCACCTGTTCTCAGATAATCTCGATATCCTGAGTCACTAAAAAACATTCTACAGAGAACTGTACTATTAGACTATCAGTTTCGGTAGGTTAGGTATCTTAGATGCATTTCAACTTATGATAGCCCTAATTTAGGATGAGTTTTTCAGGCATGACACAGTGACAAGTCAAGAATATCTGTATCATCACATTTTGATATATGGGGGCCTAGGGCTTTAGCATCTGCATTGGGAGCACACACTTCAACAATCTGCAAATAAGGCCATATTATTTAGATACTTCACCAAGTCTCACCATTTTGCGTTGCTGTTGCTCTTTCTCATCTTTCAGGTTGTGATGGTTAGTCTCAAATGTCCACCTGACACCTGGGAATGGTCCTCTAGGCACATGTATGATGAATTATCTAGTTAAGGTAGACCTCGGGGCAAGCTTGTCAAAGATTTTCTTGATTGCATAACTGATGTGGACAGATCCAGCCCACAGTAGGCAGGACCATTCCCTAGGCAAGTAGATGAAAATGGACAGAGCTGATTGTGCACCAGCAGGTAGGTAAGCAAATAAGTAGGCAGCATTGGTCCTTGCCTCTACTCTTGCTCATAGGACCTCTGCCAATAACAACTTGAGGATTGAAGACTTAGTCTTTGGGCACATCTGTGAAGAGTTATTTGGTTAAGGAAAGCCCTGGGCAAGCCTGTAGGAGATTACATAATTGATGTGGGAAGACACAGCCCATAGTGGATGGTCCACTCCTAGGTGGGAGGTAAGTTAGAGAGATTTGTTTCAGTATTTTGACTTACAGGCATTCTGGCAGGCAAGGGGAAGTATGTCCCTCTCTGGACTCTTTGTGTGGATGTGGTGTGGCCAGTTTCTTTGGCTCCTGATGCTGGAATGAACTCTCCTGCCAGGCTGATGGACTATAACTGAGAATCCTGATTGTGGGTGGACACCACCACATCCATTTCATCCGGCGTTGGGAATAGAACCCCGGGCCTCAAGCTTGTTAAGTAAGCATGGATAAACTGCATACCAGATTCCTATTTCATCAATTTCAGAGCATTTATTTTCATGATTCTAAAACCCTGTACTCATTAGCAATCACTGTGAATTTCCTGCCAGCCCAAATTTTATCAATTGATATTAGAAATGCATTAGCACTCCTTATTGATCAGAAGTCCAAGAGGCTACTTCTCAGGCCCCTTCAAATGGCACTCAGTCAGGATTCCACCACGCTTCAGCCTTCCAGAGAGCTCCATCACTGAATCCAAGGGACATCTTTCACTCTTTATTTTACTTGCACTTTTAGGGCCTCTTTCTCAACAAGAAACTTCCCTGGGTCACTTTCTGCTCTCGGTGGATGAATACTTTCAGCCTTTTCTGCGCAGGCTCCTCTTCCCTCACCAGGGAATGCTGGGCTCTCTTTTGGATCTCTTTAAGCTTGGAATCCTTCTTGGCATCTGCCATAGTTAAATACAGATGTCAACTTATCAGTTGAGGCTTGGAGTTCTAAGCGCATTTATGAAGAATTAGTAGTGAGTTAAGCCCAGAGCAAGCCTGCAGGAGATTGTCTGATTGTCAGGGAAACCCAGCCCATGTTGGTGGACTAATCCCTGGGCAAGTGAACGGATGGAGGGACCTGGTTGGAAAGTATTCTTCTGTTTAATTGACCAGATATGCCGGCCAGTGAAGATTGGCTGTTCTATGAATATATATACCAACAAGGAACTGTAACCAGGAATTGTAAGCCAAAATAAAAACCTCTTGTTCCAGTGCACAAAGAACTTAGAAAACTAAACACCAAGGAAACCAATGGCCCAATTAAAAAATGGGCCCTGGAACTTAAAAGAAACTTTACCAGGGATGAAATTAAAATGTCTAACAAATATCTTAAAAAATGCTCCACTTCCTTAGCCATCAGGGAAATGCAAATCAAAACTTCCCTGAGATATCATCTCACCCTGGTCAGGATGGCAAAAATCCACAATACAAACAACAACAAATGTTGGAGAGGATGTAGAGAGAGGGGAACTCTCCTACATTGCTGGTGGGAATGCAGGCTCATACAGCCACTCTGGCCAGCCGTCTGGAGATTCTTAAAGAAATTAAAGATTGAAATGCTATATGACCCTGCTATTCCACTTTTGGGAATAACCCCACATACAGCTAAAAATCACCTCGATAGCACAAGCACGACCATGTTCATAGCAGCACTGTTTACACTAGCAAAGTCATGGAATCAACTCAAATGTCCAACAGTTGACGAGTGGATAAGGAAACTGTGGTATATCTATACAATGGAGTACTACTCAGCCATCAAAAATGATGAATTACTGGAATTTGCCGGGAAATGGATGTCATTAGAAACAATTATATTAAGTGAAGTATCCCAGACCCAGAAAATTAAGTGCCGTATGTACTCCCTAATAGGTGGCTCCTAGTACCAAACCCACCCAGCCCACCTAGAGACAGTAATTCCAAGGATTATGAACAGGAGGGATGGGGTAGGAGGGCCACACCAGAAACAAGGAGAGAAGGGACCATGTTACAGCAGGGAAATAGGCCTCCACCGAGGACCCAAATAAGTAATGAGACATCTGATTAAGTTCACAGACTTTTGTTCCTGATCATTTACTAGTGAGGGGGTGTGATGTCACCAGAAGAGGAGGGCATATAGTCTGACAGATAAAAAGTAACCATTTTGCAAATGGGTGATAGACTCCTCCCTTACTGTGGTTTCCCACTTTTATTACATCTACCATTGAATGTGCTTTTATCACAAGACTAACAGCTTTTTGTCTCTGGCCAGGGGGTAACATACAATGCCCACCAGGATGGAGTGAAGGGCATTGCAGGAGCAGCAAAACTGCAAAAGAAAATCAACAAACCACAATCCAGAACTTCAGAGACTCTATATCAACCACCTAGAACTAGGCCAGCTTAGTCTCTCCCCATCTTGAAGCTCAGGGAAATTTGCGGAAGAGGGGGCGGTAAGAGTGTAAGAGCAAAAGGATGGGAAGAGCAATGATATATAAGATACTCTATACTAGTTAGGGCTGAAGTAATCATAATTGGACTTTGCATGCCCTGCGCATTGTCCAACACACTGTTGACCTCACAAAGTCTAGCATCTGCTAAAGGCACCAAGATCCTTGGAGTGAAAGGATTGGCAGCCACAGCAGTGTTCCTATACCTAAGGGGAACACGGGAAAGCGTTCAGGGAAAGGCCACTGAGTCCTTGTACGTCATCGGAGAGGAGGGCACAGAGGAAAATCAGACATGCACAAGAAAGGACTCTCTGGGAATTGGGGTGGGAGGCACTGGGGGATGGGGAGGGAGAGGGGTGGGGAGGGGAAGCAGGGGGTACGGGGGGAGGAGGAGGGAGGGAGGGAACTGGTGTACCTAATAAGTTTGTATGAGCTGAAATTAAAAAAAAAAACCTCTTGTTCCCTTAAGCTGTTTATGATTATGAATTTATTGGCAATATGCAGAGTAACTACTACTGATTCTTCTCCCTGTGACTTCCAATGTTATCATTTGTTCTCATATTCATTATCTCCAGACCATAATTCTTTTCTGAGCTCCGCACCAGTATCACCTGATCCTCATGCCACATCTCCTTTTATGTTTCTCATGCTTCAAACACACTGGATTTAAAATTCATTATCTGCCCTCCCCTCCTTCTGCCAGTCCTGCCGCTACCTTACCACTTCCTTTTTTGAGGAAGGACATCAACTTCACGTAAGTGCTCAGAGGAACAGGAGTCAGTCTTGTACACTTGATTGATCTGAAATCTCTATTTCCTTCCGTGTGTGTGTGTGTGTGTGTGTGTGTGTGTGTGTGTGTGTGTGTGTGTGTAGGTACATGTGTATGTTTTTATATTGGAGTATGTACAAGTGTGTGCCTATAGAAGTCCAAGGATCATTTATGGAATCATCCTGGATTACTCTACCTACTTGTTGCTTTGCTCTAGGGTTTCTCAGACTCCAATTTCCAGGATCAGAATTACAAGCTGCCATCATTTCCACTCAGGGGTTTTTACTTGGGACCTGAGATCCAAATAAGGCAGCTACTTCCATTGTCTTTCAAAGCGCTTGGTCCACTTCCCTCCCATGAGCACCCTCCTTACCCAGACGCTGCTGTCCTGTACCTCAACAGTTATGTGTGCTGTGTCCAGTCTGGAAATGAGATGTTGATATTAATGAAATATGGCACAGAACTTCCTCATTCACATTACTGAGCACCCCAAAATACATTTAACACTGTAAGATTTCTAGTCAATATCTAGCATGTACTAACTATGAAGAGGATAGTCAAAGGATTTTGTTAATAGAAAGATGTAAAAATAGGACTAATGGAGAGATGGCTCAGAAGTTAAGATTATGCCTTGCAAGCAGAAGGTCCTGAGTTCAGATGCCACCAGGTCTCACCAAAAAATGCTAGGCAGAAACAGCTTAGGGCAACAGTTCTGGCCCTTGTGGGTGGAGCCGGAGAAATCCCAGAGCAAAGCAAAACGGAGGTAGAAGCCATCCAGGATGATTGCTGAAATCATCCTTGGATCTCCACAGGGACACACAGTGCCCTCTGATACACACACACACACACACACACACACACACACACACACATGCTTTCTCTCTCTCTCTCTCTCTCTCTCTCTCACACACACACACTAAATCAATTTTTTAAAAAAGTTAAAAAAGAAAGATGTAAAAATAAAATGTTTTCAAATAAAGAACTAAGCTACCAGATTTTAGATCCCATTCAACATGATGAACATGAACACATAAGCATATTTTGGCACATCATGGAGCCACTAACATGATTTTAAAGACAAAATGACAAAAGATACTATCTGTTTCATATTCTGTTGCTGTGAGTACTATCTGAATCAAACAATTTAGGGGAACAAGAAGATTGTTTACTGATTGATATTTTCAGATTATAGTTCATCATGGCAGAAGTCGTACCAGCAGGAGTTGAGGGAACTGGCCCTATGGTGTCCACAGCAAGAGCAAAGGAGCTAGGACCAATACTATTCTCAAGCTACTGATTTACATCTAGCTCTCTTCTCTATCGTTATCCATCAGGCCAGGGAATGGTCCCCGCCCACTTCCCACATCAATTATGCAATTAACAGTCTCCTACAGGCTTACATTTAACTAAATAATTCTTATTAGATGTGTCCAGAGGCGCACATCAAATATCAAGCTGAAATCATTTGGCACAGACATGATAATAGAGCTAAAAATTTAAAAATAAGATGTCTATGATAGCTATATTCTTTCCTTCATACTCTAATTAAATACTAATTACTTAATATTCTGTCCCATGGTATTTTGAGAGTTCTGATAATTTAGAATAAGCATGTCTTAAGACTAAAAAATGTTAATCAAAAGAAGTCTGTCTGTGCGGACACTTTAAGATAAGGAATGCCAAAGTTAAACTCTGGAGCCAAAAGTTCTGGCTTCATATTTTGGCAGTGTTATCAAGTGTGATTTTGGGCGACAATCTCTTGCTTATCTCTAGTTTTCACATCTAGCAGACGATGCTATGAATGTCTCTCTCAGAGACCTATTAAACATGTCATCTAAGAGTACAGGTAAAGCCATTTGAAGAGTCCTTTGCGTGTAATAAACACTCAATAAGCAGTGGGCATTTGTTCTTTTAAAGAGGCCTGGAATAGAATAAGAATCTCAAACCTTGAATGCAGAGTGGGAGCAACCCTACCTTAGAGTTGTTTTGTTTTTACAACTAGACAAATTGCCTGACGGCATGGGCTGATTCTAATACCACTTACTTAGCTTTCCAGTTTCCCACCATGTTTTTTTAATTACAAAAGCAATAGAGCTTATTAGAAAATATTCTAGAGAGGTAAATCTCAGTTGCTCTGCTGTCTCTCATTGGCAAGAGGGAAAGTGATGGCTTTGCACATCAGTTGACTTTAGCATGGATTCTACTAACATCAGATTGGAGATATTAGAGGGAAAAGATTCCATATACAGTTGACATGTGCAGGCTTTTTCTTGCCACTGTTTCCTAAATAATATTGCTTAAGGACTATCTACATAGCATTTATTTTGTATTAAGAATTACAACTACCTTGGAGATGATCTCAAGTATATGGACACACATTCGTTTGCATGGAATATTATGCCATGTTATACAAGTGATTCAAACATCTATAGATTCTGATATCTAAGAGAGTCTTGCAACAAATTATCTTCAGATACTGAGGTTATGTGCATTGAGTTAAATTATATAGATTCTTGGGAGTTTTGATATTGTTATGTAAAATGGTACATGTATTTCTTTTCTGCTTATATTTTTCACTTAAGGAAAGGTTTTTATTTTATTTTATTTTATTTTTGCCTTTGTGTCTCTTGTATATATCTGTCAGTTATCAGATGGTACAGTGTATCCCTGTGGAGGCCCAAAGGTGACTTTGGGAATCACCCTGGATTGCTTCTACCTCCTATTTGCTTTGTTCTTGAGTTTCTCAGGCTCCACCTTCCAGGACTGGAAGAACAAGCAACTTCCATTTCCTTATTTTTTTTTGTCATGGGATTCAGGATCTGAACTCTGAACTTTTTGCTTGAGGAGCAGAGGCTTAACCCCTCAGCCATCTGTCTGGCTCAACTAAAAAACAAAACAAAACAAAACAAAAAACAGAGACTATATAAATAACTTTTATTCCTGTGTTTCAAGGACTACACAGAATCTCCTAACTTGAAATTTTCCTCACCACTTGTTTATTCCTTTCATCTTGCTCATTTGTTTATTTGCTTGATAATTACATGCCAGGCATGGCAGAAGGTTTGACCCCAGGAAAATCACAAAATATGCTTTGAGAAATATCTTCATGTGAAATTACAAAGCTAAATCATCGAATTGCTGAGGCAGGTTTACAAGGTGCATGTGGCGATTCAAAGATAAATAACCATGAGTACCTAATGGAAACACAATGAAAATTCAGAGATTATATTCATGGCTTTAGGGTTGTTAAGACAGGAATGTAAGACGAGATATGTCCTACAGATTTTTTTCTGTTTTAATCAGTTTGCTTAATCGAACCAAAGAAATAACGTGTGCAATTTGATTTAGGGTATGCTTGCTTTAGAAAAATGGTTGACATGAACACTTTTACCTATCAGCTGCTCCCATACCACTTTATTTTGAAACAGGTTAACTAATTATCTTCCTGCTACACCAGCTGGAATGCTGAAATTACAGGCACCTGCCATAATACCAGCCCTGCCTACCAGATCTTTCTCTCAGGGAAACAGATTTTTTTTTCCGTGCAAAGATCTCCCTAGGTCAGGCGAGCACTGTACCACTGAGCTATAATCTCTTTCCCTTTTTTCTCCCTAGGAGTAGTCTTCATTATTTTGATGACAAAGGCAGATTTTTCTAAACTTAGATACATTGTGTTATGGTTTGTTTGAATGGGAGTTGCCCCTGCCACAGGCTCAGGTGTTTGAATCCTTAGTTGTTGGTGTTTGGGAAGGTCCTAGCACCTTCAGGAGGTGGAACCTAACTAGAGGAAGGCAAGAGGAGGAGGCCTCAAGGTCGGTCAGTCCTGCTCTGCTTCTGCGAACAGTCTGATCTAACAATCTGCTGTTTGCCTTTTCTGCTTCCATGATGTCTAAAGTGATTCTGGCGCCCCCCCCCCAGCTTTATCAGCTAGCCGTGCCTTTTCCACCATAACAGACTGTATATCTCTCCTCTGGAACTGTAAGCCACATAAATTTCCCTTTTTTCCCCCTTAAGCTGATTGAGTTTGAGTATTGTCTCACAGCAACAGAAAAGAGTAACTGTGGCATGTTGCAAGAATAAAAGCTATAATTAAATAAAAAGAAACCTCTCTCTGTGAGATGGATGAGTGTTCAAAACAGAAATTAAGATGAATAGTCTGCTTCCTCAAACGTCAATGAGTAGCATGGAAAAACCTCATGCCGCTCATTCATAAAGTACTATGCTATTTTAAGATCAATGAGTTAAGTATCTTGAGACAGGGTTTTGTGTATCCCAGACTGGCCTGGAACTCCCATGTACAGAAAGCTAGTCTTGAACTCCTAATCCTCCTGCCTATACCTTCTAAGTGCTGGGATCACAGGCCTGCACTACCACATTGGCTTTATTTGGGGTATTTAAAAGCCACAGCAAAATGACCTAATTATTTATTTTACAATGTTTCAACTGAAGAATAATAGAACCATACATTCAAAGGTATCCCACCAAACTGCCTTCCACAGAAAGGCCCAGACAGCTGCAGAACTTGCATCAGGCACCGGTGCAGGCTGGACTGAAGGCTTCGGGGCTGTTGCATTTCATCCATGTATCTTGTTCAAAAGTCCACCATGCCATTTTCTTGAGTTCTGTAGAAATTCTTCCTCAGACATAGATTCTGGACATGCAAAGACTCTGGTCATGAAATGGGGAGATGAGCTAGTCATCCAAACTCACCAGGGGTGCTACATACAGAATCTTGATCCTTTGTGTCACTCATGGTCACCAAGCTTCTCAATCAGATCTGTGGTGGTCTGGAAAAATTGTTGGTTCAGATTTCCATCTACTCTGCCTGCATCCTAGCAAACCAATCCATTTCTATTGCCTTCTGGGCACGATGCCTGGGCTTTGTAAAAGTGAAAATGAACTCCTTATTGAAAAGGGAAAATAAACCCAAGGAAAATAAATTTCAATTGTTGGTGTTCTCTTCCGGGTTCTTACCTTTTCAGAGCTTGAAAAACAAGTGAATTTTTCCAGAACAATGATGTTGAACCTTTGATAAATGTTGGGAACAATTTCTTGTAAACTTCCGTATGGAGAAATCTTACTTCAGAACTGTGGACTGGAAACTGTCCTTACATGTTCTTATTTGCTATCATTGTGTTTAATAACCATAGACAAAGATAATTTACACAAATGATCTCCACATAGGACACTAGAGGTGCCTCTCAATATTTTTGGTTGATTACATGAGCACATAGGCATAGAGATAGACTTTAACATGAAACAATTCTGTCAATTAAATTTAATAATGACTAATTAGGTCCTAATTAGACCATCTGAGGACATCGTTGGCTTTGAAAATAGCTAGCACGTGTAGAAGCTGCTGCAAAACCAAGGAACCTAGAGCTTTGACCGTTTTTAAGCGACAACACCCTTTCAACACCTAACCTGCTGAGGTTTTCAGAGAAACTGCCCACGACCACCTCTGTGTCCCCAAAGCAGAGGGAAAACCACAGTTCAAGGTTAGAGAAGAAAATTTCTCTTTCAGTGTTCCTGTTGGTTACGGCGTGTCATCCTTCCCAGGACGGATGCAGCGCTCCTAACGGGTCAAATGACGAGGCAGTTCGCATCATTAGCCTCATTCACTGGAGCAAGCCCACCCCCAGCGCACTGGAGATGCTACGAGGCTGGTAGGTGACTAACACTGCTGGTCAATCTAAAGTGTTTGGAAATCCACCCGTTTGACCTAGACCGGGGACACCACCCTTTTGAGTCAACGCGGGTGTCCCCTGGCCCACTCGTGTCGTAGTCAGGGAGCTGTTTCCGAAACCCGAAGAGGTGCGGGGGTGGCAGATCCCTTCCCGGCCCCACCCTTGAAAGTTGCTGGGAGCCGCATCCAGAGAACTTTCCCAGATAGATCGCGGGCCCGGCTAGGGGAGGTCTCCCCGGGAGGGTGCGAGCGTGCCCTCGGCCTCTGTGCCAGGAGCCACAGCGCGCTCGCGGGCCAAGCCCCTCCTTCTCGCACGGTGAACGGGCAGGAGAGGGGAGGGTCCGCTGGGATTCGCTTTAAGAAGTCGCACCGGTTTGTCGAGCTCCGCGGTGTGCCGGCAGAGCCACCGCAGCGGAGCGGGCGCTGCTGCCAGCGGCGGGCGGGTGAGTCACCGTGGGGAGCCGAGGGGGCGGGCGAGGGTGTGCGAGAATGAATGATGTCAGGAGCGCGCGGGGCGGGGAGAGCGCGCCCCGGGCCGCGGTAAACAGCGAGCGGCGCGCCGTGCCGCGGGCTCGGCTCAGCTGGCCCGGGGAGACCCCGCCCTGGTGCCCGGAGCCCGGCGGCTGGCTGCGGCGCGGCGGGCGCGGCCTGGGGGGGCGGCGGCCCAGGCAGCGGAGACCCAGGCAAACTTTTCCGGCGCCCGGGGCCCGGCGTGGAGACGCGGATCGCGGCGGCGGCTAGGGTCCCCCCGCCCCCGCGGCAGATCCTCCTCTCCGGAGCCGGTGGCTCTGGCGTTCGAGCCCCAGCTGCGAGCGGTGAGCGGCGCCGCCGGGGCCGGGAGGAGGATGGGCTGCAAGGCCGGCGCGTCCTGCGGAGCGCGCGGGGGAAGGTGGTTGGCCCGCGGCGGGGACGTGGCTGCAGCCGCCCCCGGGCGCCCCGCCCCGGGCATCCTTCCTGGATTGTCGTCTGCTCGGAGGATCGTCCGTGTCCTTGCTCCCAGCCTTCGCGGCTCATTCATTTGTCATCCATGCCGAGGACTCGGCGCCGGCGTTGCCGTGACACAGGTTAAACCGTAGGTCGTGTGCGGAGCCGCGCCGGGAGGTCAGGGCTGAAGTTCAGGTGGCGGAGGAGGGACAAGAGGTACTTACCGATGATGTGTGAACACCGGTAGGCCGGCTCCAGGCTGCCCACGCGGAACCCTCTGTTGGCATTCAGAGCTGCACCCCTGAAGGGAGACTTGGTTCGTCCACGCAGATAGGTGGGAGTGGACCCTGGTGACCCTCTGTGAATCCGGTAATCATTCCGTCTCTAAAGCAAAGAACTCAAACGTTATTTCCTGTGATCTTTTATTGATTAATCCGTCATTCTTCTATGCTAAGGCTCGCTTCCTCTAAAATAACCTTAAAGTCGCGTTAAATTTTGGTGAGTTTTAACTCTTAGCAGTGGGCTCGCCGTGGACTTTAAATCACAACTTAACTCTCCATTTGTTCGATTTCATTCCTCCTCTACGCGAACTCTAGGTTGCCTCGAACAGCCTGAACTAGTTAAATGGCATCAGAACTACTTCTGAAGATAATGAGGATTAAATAAGGATTAATGAGGTTAGCAATGAGAATGAAAGCACTCAAGACTGTCCTAATGTCTTCTGTGAAACAGATTCCAACCAGTTGTAACTGTTACCTGTAAACAATCCCAAATTCCAGATTGCTTTAGGAATGGCCAATTAATTGCCTGTTAGCAGGTGAAATATTTGGCTAGTTCCTGGTGGTGGGAAGGGACGTTTGGCAGGAAGTTAAACACTTCAGGGTGGATACCTGAGAAGGTACAGGTCCCACCTTGTGTCATCTGAACTGCCACTCAATGTTTCAGCAAGTCAAGACAGTGGCGGAAAGTGACAAGCCTGGAATTAGCTGGTTTGTGGAAAGTAAAGTTTACCAATTAATTTTTTTAAAGAAGTAATGTATTTTTTGGAGCCTATTTTCTTCCTTCACGGATGATCTAACTTCAGAGTCACCTCTTGGTTGAAGGTTTGTTTTTTTTTTTTTTTAAAGGTTAATATTTAACTTGGTTTTGTTAGTTTCTTTTAAAAGTAAAGTTGGTTGACTTATGAACTTTCTGTGAAACCCACGGGCATTCTCAGGTTGCTGCTCCCCGATGTGGGCTGGGATGAACTGAAATACTTGCTCTTTTCATATCTATAAACAATGTAAGTGTGTAGAGGGGTGGCAGGTGCTGGAATCCAGTTGTCCCACCATTGGAAGATAATCCCTTAGCTGAGCTACTCTGTACAAGTTCCTTATGGTCTTCCAATGTTGGAGGACTTAAGTAGAATATACAAAAAAAGAGAAATTATCTTCCAGATTATCCTTTATTTGTTAAACAGTAAAATACAGATTAGGACCTATTAGGACCTATTAAAAGTAATATTGTGAAGAGAGATTTTTGTTTTTCTTTTTTCTTCTTCTTCTCTATTTTTTTTTCTCTCTCTCCCTCTCCTTCTCTCTCCCCTCCTTTTTTGAGAACTTGTCTGTGTAGGCCAACCTGGCCTTGAACTTGAGTCATAGTCCAACTCAATCTCCCAAGTGCTAAGATTGCAGATGTATATGACCATGCCATGCTTTTGAGTGGGGGTGTGTGGTGAGGGCAGGCAGGGAGAGAATGACTAATTTCTAGGAAAGACTAAAGAGAAGTTTACCTTTATCTTCTAATGGAATTGATTTCTTACCTACTAGTATCAGATAATCATTCATATTATTTATCTGCAGAACATTTACTAACAACCATTACATACCATCCATTGTTCTGGATGTCATGCAATAAATATATATAAAGATGACTGAGTCCCTTTTACTGCCCTTGAGACCTGAAGCCCAGTAGAGCAAAGCATAATCTTCAATTATGGAGAGAGAGAAAAGATGCTAAAAAGGAGAGACCTGGAAGGAAACAAGAAATGATTAAGCTCTGCTAGACTGCCTCCCACTCCCAATGGGAAACTTAATGGTTTTGTAAGGCTCTATAGGCAAAATGTTCTGCTCTACCTAATAACATAGCACTGAACAATTAGATTTAAATAATGTTAAAACAAAGTTACTGAAGTGAAAACAAATTTTATTCATTGTGAGCAAAGCTCTACGATCTTGAGAGAGAGAAAGAGAGAGAGAGAAAGTTCCACTTACTGGTTTTCCAGTAATGTATGAAAAGTAATGCAATTTATAAAAATTTAAGACGATCGGGTTAAATAAATCAGCTGTTATCCCATTAGCAGCAAATCGCTTACTTTTGTATCTCCTCACTGTTTTACACCCATATGCACATGGAACACTGACCTGTATTGAGTTTACTGGGGACCAGTATTGGTTGCTTAGTAGGACTGAGGCATCTCTGAAATCCCACTGCAGTCCTGTGAGATATGTGCCCTTCCCCTTTGTTTTGTTTTTACTGGAGAGAAAGTGATTTATGAAAACTATAGAATCTTCTCAAAGTTTCCCAGTTAGAAAGAGAGCTGTTCTCACACTTCTGGGTGTGTTCTCTACATACCAATGTCTGACTTTCTTGCCATCCAAAGATGGGCATCACTATGTCACTGACACAGTCACATATGACATGTGAGTTTTCTAGTTTGTGGTTGTATCTGAGCCAATCCTGTGGGGTTTTTTTTTTTAACACCAATTTCATTTCCAGGTTTCATTATTTTAAGCTGCTCTGCGTTAAATGCCCTGATAGCTATAGTTCCCTAGCCAGAATTATTTTTTAGCTATTTTAAAAAGTGAAAGCTGTTTAAGGGGACCTTTAAAAAAGTGTGTGTGTGTGTCTGTGTGTGTGTGTGTCTGTGTGCATGCATGTGTAAATCAGAGGCACCACGTGTGCCTGTGGAGACCAAGGGTGACTTCGGGAATTATCTTGGATTGCACTACCTCTTATTTGGTTGCTCTGGAGTTTCCCAGGCCCCACTTTCCAGGACCAGAAGTTCAGGCCACTGCCATTCCTTTTTGGAGTTTTTACATGGGATTCAGGATCTGAACTCAGGACTTTCTGCTTAACTCCTGAGCCATCTCTTTGGTCTAAATTGGCTGTTTGGTTTTTTTTAAGACCATGCTCAGAATGGACAAACTTTCTCCATTTTATTTTATTTTATTATTATTTTATTTTTTTATTGTCATAGCTCAAACCCAAAGCCCTGCTCAGCCACATACTTTGTCACTGCAGTACACCCCTAGCTCTTCTTTCTGTTTCATTTGACTTCAATGTTCCTTTACTGGGCCCTGAGCTTTGGGTCAGAAAATCAACCTTGGTGTACCTCTTGGCGGGCAGTGGCTCGTTATGCTGGGGATTATCTGATGAAAAGAGAACATTCCAGCTTTCTTAAAGTACTATTTGTGTTTTTATTATTAGTCATGAAACTAAACTAGAAACAAGCTGGAACAATGCTGATGTTAACAGGCAGTTCTAGAAAAGAGATTATGCTCCTATAGTTCATTCCTCACTACTGGTGAGATAACATTAAATTGAACAGATTTACCAGTAGGTTTGGGTAAGTGACATCAATTTAAATAGGTCACTTCTCTAAAAACCTGTGTCATAAGTGTGACTTTGTTGGGTTGACTTAATTGAGGCTGGCTTTAATTATAAAATATTATATAAAGATTCTCAAGTTTTCAAATTATATCCCATCTTCTTCATACAATGTGTGTGTGTGTGTGTGTGTGTGTGTGTGTGTGTGTGTGTGTCAGAGGGCACTGTGTACACCTATGGAGGCCCAAAGATAACTTCAGGAATCAATCTGGATTATGTTACCTCCTCTTTGCTTTGCTCTGGGCTTCCTAGGCTCTACTTTCCAGGGCTGGGAATGCAGGCCACTGCTATTTCCACCTGGGGTTTTCCATGGGGTCTGGGATCTGAACTCAGGACCTTCTGCTTGTGAGGCAGAGGCTTAACCCCTGAGCCATCTTTCCAACCCTTACCCAAAGTTTTAATTTTGCCTTGGGCTTATATTTGTATTTCTAATGTAAGTTAATTTAGCCTTAGAGTTTTAAAATATTTTGCTTATTTATGAGGAAGAGAAATACGAACATGTGATTATGCATCCTATGGCGCAAAGGTGGCAGTCAGAGGCCATTTCTTTCCTTCTACTATGCGGGCTTCCAGGGATCAAACTCAGATCTCTGGGTTTGTGAGCAGGCACCTTACCTGCTGAACTATTTGTGTGTCCAAACCTTACAGTTTTGCTAGGCCTATTCATGTATAGGGATGTGAAAGTCAATGTCTTCTAGATCCATTTCAGTTCATTAATGTTTAACAACAGTTTGTGACTTGAAGCAATATGTAAAGACACAGCCAGTAGAATTAAAGTGTAAGTGGATACTGAGTTACTTACTGACTGGTTTTTCTCTGATCACTAGATCTTTATACCGTTTGATGATTTGCTTATAACAGCTTGAAATTCCTAGAGTTACCTCATTGTGTTAGGCTCAAATTCTTGTATCGTTCTGTACTGAGAGGGGACGGATCAAGAGCTTTTGCTTTATAAAAGTTATATCTAAATTGATAGTATCACTTAAAGCTTTCAAACCAAAACTTTACCATTGTTTTTAAAGAGTGTGTTTGTGTGTCCCGTGTAGTATATCTGTTGAAGCATATGGAAGCCAGAGCACACGTTGCAGGAATTGGTTCTTGCCTCCCTCTGTGTTAAGAGAGGGCCTCTGTGTTGCTGCCACACTACATATACTCTTTGCTGGATGGTCCATGAGTTTCCCATTGATTTTCCTGCCTCAGCTTCCCACCTCTCTTGCTGGACCACAGATGTTTGCCATGGCTTAGCTGGTTTTTACGTGAATTCCAAAGATGGAACTCAGGTCCTCAGGTTTGTGTGGCAAGTGCTTTTCCTACTCACTGAGCCCTCTTTCTTTACTTCACTTTATTTATTTTTTGACACAGGGTTTTCTATGTCGTCTACACTAATTAAGCTGCCCATAAAGTTGTAGCAATCCTCCTGCCTCTGCCTCCCGAACGCTGGGCTTACAAGTGTGAGCCATCAATCCCAGCGCCTTTTTCTTGTCATGAAGCATCAGCTGTATTGAAACGGACTTCGGTGATCTTTTCTTTCTTTATACCTCTGTGTGTGAATGACTTGAAAAATCATTGAAACCCCTCAAGAGAAGGGAATGGAAGGTAAGGAAAGGCATCCGATGACAGAGAAGCAGGAAAGATGTACAGCTGCTGGTTGTGAGACAGCGAACGCTTCGGGGCCCTTCAGGGAGATGAATGCTTCTTTTCAACCTGGTACAGCAGAACAGCTCGCCCACAGATGTGTATGTCAGCTGTACAAAGAGCACCCGGACGCCCAGCCAGTGCCAGCCAAGTTGGGAAGCAGCTGAAATACCAGCCTCTGGTGTGTGCAACTCCAAGGTTCCCCGGCCGTGCTTGCCTATGCCAAGAAGGCTCTCAGCGAGTATCAGAACAAAAGCAAAATGCTGTCCAGCCGAGTCCTGGCACCAGAGGCATTACGTTTGCAAAGAACTGGGGAATGAGTCCCTGCCTCTGTAATGCGATCGCCTCATTATCTTAAGATGAGTAGGAATGCAAAATACACGGTACAAATTGGACTTAAGGAAGTTTCCCCAACTTCTTTAAGAAGGAGAGAGAAAGCCCCGAGGAAAGGAAAGGTGGGGGACAAAGAGACAGTAGTGTACCAAAGGCAGCTTCCATGTCCTTCTTTAGGGTCGTCCCTGGGCCAGATCTGATAATCACCTCCTCTGTTGGACCTGCATCCTTCTGTTATTTGTTCCTGGTGGCATGTATGATTTGAGAGTGCATGTTGCCACACATGCGCCAAGGCATCCATACGGAGGTCAGAGGACAGCATGCAGGAGTTGGTTCTCTCCTTTCATGTGGATGGTGGGGATAGAACTCAGGTCATCAGGCTTAGTGGAAAGCTTTCACTTGCTGAAGCTTCTCACCCACCTTAGGGGAATATGTTCTGGCCCTAGGAGGGTAGGTTTTGATTTAGTCTCGTGCGTCTGTGACCATTCAGAATAGTTCTCTGCTCTCTGGTGTCCAAGGCCATGAAGAAGTGCCCTGCCTGGCTTCACCAAGCAGATATGGACTTGTTTCTTTCCACTTTGGTCTTCACTAGGTGACCTTGAGTAATTTCCTCAGATGAGCCTTCAATTTCTGGCTATAAGATGGGAATAAGATAATCTTTACATCATAGGGTAAGTGTATGAATTATATGTCATGTATAGAAAATATGCTGGAAAGCTAGAGAGATGGCTCGGGTTAAAAGCTTTGCCTCACAAGCAAAAAGACCTGAGTTACAGATCCCATGTAAAAATTTCAGGTAGATATGCAGTCTGAAATTCTGGCCCTGGAAGGCAGAGCCTGGAAAACTCAAGAGCAAAGCCATGAAGAGATAGAGCACTATAGGATGATTCCTGATGTCAGCCTTGGGTCTCCAGGCATACTCACTCAAGTATCATCTGGTACACACATACACACATGCACATGTATACGCACACACAAAAAATTGGTTCAGGTATCAAAAATTGAGTATTCCGCACAAAGGTAGCTTATTCCTTCTGGGAGAGAGTCTGTATATGTTATGTCTTGCCAGGGATGGTGGGGTCTGGATTTAACCCTCCACTATATCTGAAGTACACTGGATGACTATCGGTGGCAATGTCCTTAAATGGAAGTACTTTCAATAGTAGCATGTTAGGTGGGCTGCAGATGCTCACAGGTTTTTAAGGCTCTGTCATCATCTGCCCAACCTCTCTGCAAATGCTGTAGCAGGAGTCTGTCACAGCTGGTACTGCTCCCACCAGCACTCCCATCTGGGGAGTACTGTACCACGGATTGCACTGTCTCTGAAATGTAGAGCCATTAAGAGTCACAAACCCTACTGTCCTTGCCCACGCTGTGCATCTTCTCTTTAGGAGGCCCCAGACAGTATTCAACACAGCTACCACTGTCTTCTGTGATTGACATTTGCTCAGATAGTTGCTTGACTGTCAGTAGAGCTACCTTCATAGCAGCAGAGGATGTGGTTTGGGTTAGATTCTTATGTGGACCACTTCTGGGAGAATGCCGCTCAATGTATTTGCACATATATAAAGTAAATCTCCTATGGTAGATTACTGAAGGCTGTAAAGTGTGCTTCTGTGGAACAGAGTTTGGCAAGTTATAAGCAGCAGTCAAGAACAGGGCATTCAAATATCAATATCACTCTTTTTCAGTCAAGGAATAGGTTCTACCTTGAGCCTCCCAGAGACACAAAGGCCCACTCACACCTGGTATTAGCTCAGTGAGACCCCATTGGGTCTCTTAAAAAGAATGCTCGAGGATGATAATGTAACTTGCCTCAGCAGTAGTAGGAAAGGAATATGGACCTAGGGCCGGTTGTGTGTGTTTGGCATCTCATGCCAACCGTGGTCATGAGCTGCCCAGTCTTTCCAGATATTTTATGGGCAAGCCAAGTGTGGCAAGGATGAGAGCTGTTTTATTGTACATGGAAAATTAACCATTTTGAGAGAAAGGGGCTTAGCTTGATGATTTTATGTATTTTTATATGTAGCATATATTAAAAACTGACAATACTAAGGTTTCAAAGAAAACCAAAGGACAAAAATGGTAGATTTACTAATTTAGAGCAAGGAAAGCCAGCTGAGATTTTTTTTTTTTTTTGAGCAGAGTTCCAAGGGCTATTATATCCCTTGATGTGGTGTCAAACATTCACATTTGCTTGGGCAAAATGACCTGCCACCTATGCTGGTGGTGATAATGGTTAAGGTTATCATTTGGCTTCTGAGTTCAGCTTACCTTTAATGCTTTTTAATGTGGCATTTGCTCTGCTTGCCTACGCATGAGTTCTCTGGAAACAAGCACTGCCACAGAAGGGCTTATTACATTTAAAAAATGGCTTCATTTCTTGGGGCCTCTTTAGTGAGTTCCTAGAGGGCTGTGACCCCCAGATGAGACAGTGTTTCAGAATCACCGTGACAGTTTGTGGGATTAAAAACAGGGGTTATCATTGGATTAGTTTTGTGGGCTTTTTAAATGAATTCTGCTATCATAATCTCATATTGTGAGATTTCAGACAGACAACTTCCTTTAGTTAACGGTCTCTTATGCGATGTAGAAATAGTTTTAGTAGAGGACATGAAGTCTTGTGGGCTGCAGATGTGACTCAATGGAAGAGCACTTCCCTACCATGTATAAATAAGGCTATCATTTTGATACCCAAGCTATAAGGATAAATCAATGAAATAAAAAGGAAAAATTTAAATTGTGGAACTTTCCTGCCTTAGGAAATGAAATGTAACTTCAAAAAAATACAGGTGAGAAAATAGCCAAATGGCACATGTATATATAGGTGTGTGTATATATGTGTATGTGTATGCGTGCACACACTTGCACACATGTATGTATGTATACTAACTTTTCTAGGAGTAAAGAGTCAGTGTTGTCTAGAAATACAAAGAATTTGCAAACTTGAAAACCATAGACATACATTATGTTTTATCTTTGCAGTACTTTGAAATAATATATACTCTTTAGAGTTGTAGTTATTCCATTTAGGGGTGTGTGTGCATAAAATATGTCCTGACTGTTTCTTGTTTCCCAAATGAGGAAAATGTTGCTATATGAGAAACCTTTAGTTCTCTGAAGCACTTCTGTAGTGAGTTTTCTCAGCCCTCAGTTCTTAGTCAAGGACCATCTCGAGCACTGGGTACGAGTGCAGGGCCCCACAGGACTCTGATGAAATGACTCTTAGTTAATAGTTTGCTTCTCCCTACATGTGCCTCTGGGGCTCCAGTTAGTTCTATTGCTATAAGGAAACGCACATTTCAACCCATTTATAAAGAGCAAAGATTCACTTTGGCTCCCAGTTTTGAAGTTCATGACTGGATGGGCCTGTTGCTTTGGGCTATTGGTAGAAATAAAAACCAAACCAAACCACTCACTTCTCAGCCAGAAACCAAAGGAAAGGAGGGCCTTGAAGTCCCACAACCCCCTTCAAGGACACGCCTGCAGTAACTTCAGAGGCTTTTCCCTCCGTTCCACCTCATGAAGCTTCGGACACTTTCCCAGAGCACATCTGTGGGGACCAAGCCTTTAAGACATGGTTCTCTGGGAAACAATCAGTATCCAACCTTGGCAGAATGAGGCTGCCCTTGAGAATGTAAGTGGCCGAGTAACTTTCATTAGTATTTGAAGGGTATCTGTTCAGTCTCCGAACCATCAGTGGTGAATTAATAGATTGATATGCCCTGTTGTGTATTTTACTAATATGCACCATAGCTGCAAAAAGTTATTTCTGCTGGGTGAACTGATGAAACCATGACGAAAATTGTAAAGAGAGACCCCAAAAGACCAATGCTGATCTGTTGCAGGATGTGACTGTCCCCTGAGAACCTAGTACCGACCAATGAAATTAACCCATGAGCCACACATGATAACCACATATATAACTTGAGTTTTCCCAGTGTCATTATTTTTAAAAAAGAAACAGGTAACCCTGATAATATATCAATATATATTTTGAATTTTTATATTTGAAGTCTGAGGTGTATTGTACACTTGTAGCATAGCCTTTTGGATTGGTCAGATTTCAAGTGCTCAATTTTGACTTGTGGCTGGCAGGTATTGTGCTGGGGAACCAGCTTGTCCTTAGGAGAATATTTGCTGCGTGGATCTGAAGACAGTCTGTTAAAACTTGCTGCCTTAGTCTCTGTTATGTTGCTGCAAAAAAAAAAAAAATCCAAGATGGGGTGTTTCACTAGATTTCCTTAGCTCCCAGTTGTGGAGGTGTAAGAGCATAGTACTCATAGTAGACTCTAGTGAGAGTCTCAGGTTGTATGACAGCCTGGTGGATGGCAGGAACATCTCCGTGAGTGACAAATGAAATAGAAGAGGCCAAAAGTAGGGTGGATTCACCTGGTGACAGATCGCTGCTCCTGTAACTGGCCAGTTTCAGCAGGTCCAGGTCACTCCCAGAAGTGGGGATTGATTTCTTTAGAGGGAGATGCCCCTGTACCTCATTCCACTAGGAGTTAGGGACTTCTCCAGCTGTGTGTGTGTGTGTGTGTGTGTGTGTGTGTGTGTGTGTGTGTGTGTGATCTTTCATATGGGATTTCAGGGACTGAACTCAGGTCTGCATGTCTTGCTCACTGTTCCATCTTGTTTTTGAGACGGGTTCTCTCTGAACCTAGAGTTCAGCAGTTGACTAGATTAGCTGGCCAGCAAGTCTTAGGGGATCCTTCCGTCTCTGCCTATTAGTGCTAGGATAACAGACATACTTTGCCACATCCAGCTTTTATATGGCCACTGGGAATCTGAACTGAACTCACCTCCTCATGCTTGGGCAGCAAGGAGTTCATCCACTGAGCTGTCTGTCAGTTACAGCAGACCCTGTCTCATACAGATTCAATCATGCTTCCAATATTCCTGCACTGGAGATCAGCACATAAATCTTTGGAGGATCCTCAGACCATATCCAAACCCCTAGCAGTTGTCCTTTGATTCTGTTGTTCTTTCTCAGCTCCCTTCACTTTCTCCCTTTCCCTGTCTTTTCTATCTCCATCCTCTTTCCCTTCTCCTCCTTCCTCTTTCTCCTTCCTTGTCTTCCATCTATCCTTCTGTTTTTTGAGACAGGGTCTCACTGTATAGCCCAGGCTGTCCTCGAGCTGACAGTCTTCTTGGATTACAGGTGTGGGCCACCACACGTCTGGTGAAATACCGTATTTTTAGAAGTTGTCTCCATGCGGTAGAAACCTGGCTCCCGTGTTCCTTGCAGGCGTGACTGTGCTAGCTGTGAATGAAATGACACCACAGGGCTTCACTACAAGAAAACCCCCCTCTGCCCAGCTGGCTACAAACCTGTCATCCTATCCTTTCCGTGTGTGTGTCTGTGTGTGTATGTCTGTGTGTGTGTGAGAGAGAGAGAGAGAGATGCTCTTTTTCAGTTGCTCCTTGTGAACCTTCATTGTGTTCCCCCTGGGAACCCCTAGCTACTATAAACTCTGGATCTGAGAAATCATTACTCGATATCAAGTATCAGTTTGTCCCAGGAGATAGGATTAGGATATTAAAACAGGGTCGATAGATGGAATGTGGTGTAGGGGCAGGGATGCTGCTGTCCTTAGTTCCTTCCAGAATAGCTGCATCCCACACCATCTTTGATTACTTACTATGTAATAAACTTTTTCGTTCTTCTCTTTCTCTCCTTCCTTCCTTTCTCTTTCTTCCTTTTTCTCTTTTTTCTCTTTCTATTTGTCTGTCTGTCTGACTGACTGTCTTTCTTGTGGTACTAGGAATCGAAAGTAGGGCTTTCCCATATGCTAGGCAAATGCTCTACTTTTGAGCATATTCCAAGCATTTGATGTGTGTGTGTGTGTGTGTGTGTGTGTGTGTGTGTGTGTGTGTGTGTGTAGTCTAGGCTAATCTCAAATTCATGATCCTCCTGGCTTGGTTCCAAGTGTTACTAGAACACTGAGCTGTAGACACTCTTCTCGAGTCTGTCAATGGCAATTCAACATTGCAGGAGTTGTTGGTTTTTTTTCCTCTCTGACAGAATGTCTTGGAATGTGTGATAAAAGAAGCAGGTTCTGAAAGGGATTGACAGGATGATAAGCAAAGAAAGCAGATAGTGAAATCTGTCAGATTTGGATCAGTTCCTTGAAGGGAAGAGGAAGATCTAAAGAAGCCTTCCCAGAAGCAGGGGAGATGGGACAGATAAGTGACAGTCAACAGACGTGTTAGCTAAACCTTGCACACTTGCTAAGGAGTATGATGTTTATTTCAGTATCATAAGAATATCACAATATCAAATATCGCAAGCAGTGAAACAAGCAATTGCACGATTGACTTACAAGTGTGGCACATCTCTCTGGCTGTTGGCAGAGGTGGGTAGGAAGAGGCAAGGACTGCATATGAAACAATTTGCAGCATTCTGTGTAAAAGAGCTATGGTTCAGGGCAGGATGACAATTGGAGAGATAAAGCAGATAGGTTTGAGAGTCTTGGAGATGTACGGATAGGATGTATAGCATGACATAGGGGGATCAGACAGACATCCTAGTGTTTTGTGTGAGGGATTATTTAGCCAGTGGCTAATTTAGTTGTTTTTTAGTCATCCTAGAGGAGGTAAATGTTAGGTAACAGCCACTTGTGCCTAAGACTTGTGTGTAGGGCATAGATGGAGGTTGGAGTTGTAGACATTAAGGGACATGTTATGATATTTTTGAAGGCAGAAAAGCCTTGAGAAGCAGCAAAGTGAAACAGGTCAAGGAGGGTCTCCAGACCAGAGGAGCCATGGAGCCGATGCCCCGAGTCGATGGTTGAAAAGAGGGTGTGGTAATCAGCTCTATGTTGCAAGGTGTTGACAGTGCTCGAGAGGGCGGTCTGCAGGAACCTCCATTAGCGTGTGCTGTAGGAAGCCTTCCTCCATCTCCCTCTTTTGTATCTGAAAGAGCCATTCTGTCACTCACACAGCTACCATATTATACTATGATTTGTTGTTGACTGTGTGTTCCTACCAGACTCAGAATTATTTGAGAAAAATTTATGTATTTATATTATATACATGCATATATGTATTACATATTTGCTGAGTTAATGAGCTGTGTAGTGTGTGTGTGTGTGTGTGTGTATAAAAAGGCACTTGACTATGTGCGTGCTGGTAGAGCCCAAGGGTTTTGCTTTGCTCTATGGTTTCCCAGGCTCTGCCATCTAGGGTTAGAATTGCAGGTCACTATATGTCCACTGGCATCTTTTTATATGAGATCTGGGGATCTGAACTCAAGTCCTTTTGCTTGCCTTTAACCCCTGAGCTCTCTCCCCCATGAATATTCTCAAGTATTGCCTTTTGCTCATTATCCACACTTAATGGCAGAGGCAAACTTAAAGTCTGCTCTCTCTCCCCCACCACTCTACTGCACTCCTTCCCACATCTCCGCATCTCTGTCCTTTGCCTGTGGCTAGGATGTCTCTACCTAGGATTGTATCTCTTCTTTTTTCTTGGGCCTTTTCATTGTACCCTGAGCTCGGTTGCCTGGGTGTTATGTGTGAAATCTCATGGAAACCACTGGCCAACTTTCAAAATCTCATCTCTTCACACCATTGTGTGATCTCTTCAGGTTTTTCTTTTTCTTTCTTTTCCTTTTTTTTTTTTTTTTTTTTTTTTGGTGTTTTGAGATATGGTCTTGCTACATATCCTAGCCTGTCCCATAACTCCCAAATGCTGAAATTACAGGTGTGTAACACCATGCCGGGCCTCACTTTTTGAGTTAGGATCCCATGTAGCCCAGGCTGGCCTTCTGAACTTCTGAAGCTCCTGATCCTCACCCCCTCCCCAATGCGTCACTATGCCCAGCAGCCCCCAGCATTTTTGAAACATATGCCCCATTTTCACTGGGAGTGTCTTAAAACCCAAGAAAGTTTGGGGTTCACTGCTTTGGTAGGATGTGACTGCAGCATTTCCAAAGGTTGCTTTGGCTTCTTTCTGCTCTCCTTCTCTCGTTGGGTTGCTATTTTGCTGGATGGAGTGACTTTTTTTACTTCCACCTTGGTCACTTTGTTTTTCCCTTCATTATCCTCCTGTTGCTTTACTCCAATTATGATAGTTGCCATGGAGACATGAAGCACACACTAATGGAGAATAATCCTTCAGGTGGAGGATAGAATCAAGAGGATGAATAAGTCTTGTTTTTCCGCAAATGTTTCCTAGTAACAGAAATAATTGCTACTACAGACTATGCTAGAGAAAAAGTTGTGTATGAGATTGTTCTACTTTCATAAACATAATGGCTTTCTTAAGGTGTTAATTTTTTTGAGATATAAGAGAATACAGACTGAACCCAAACTTATAGCAATCCTCTTATCTCAGCTTTCTGAGTGCTGTTATGACAGGTGTTTGCTACTACATTTAGGCAGAAAGAATTAAAGAATTAAAGACTATGTTCTTCCTGTAGATTCTCTATTTTAGTGCTTAACTGTTCTTTAGTACACATCCTTTGTTTGTGGGATGGTGTCCCATTTGGACAAAGTCTTTTGTGGGCATTATGTTCAAACCGTTTGTTAAAAATAAACTTAATGAAGGCAGACTGCATTTGAATGTTATTCCATCTGAGTTGTATTTCATGAAATCTTTTTGTTTTCTATAATTATGCACATCTCATTTCCTGGTTTACCCTGCATGTTTCTGTGTCCTTGTGTAATTATTAATTAGGAGCTTAGGTTCACTCTCAAATTACATTTAATTTAATTTATATATAATTTAAGTCCATATTTATTATATATATTTTAAATATTAGGGAAAAGATGTATTTTATGTATTGGGGGGTTTTAACACATGTACACGTTTATATTTTTTCTTGAGGTTTTTCAACTACACTTGTAGATAGAGTCTTATTGGAAAGGTAAAGTATCTTTTTGTCTAAGCTAACTAAACTAATTCTCTTTTAGAGACAACCCCCCTTTCCTCACATTATATTTTCCCAAAGATTCATTTCCCTGTGCAGTGTTTGACCTGGCTCCCACTAAATGGGCAGGGACAATTTCGGTGGAGCAATAGTGTGCAAATATTAGCTGTTCCGACTTGAAAGGACTTTTCCTATCTTAAGTCTGATTTTTTTCTCCCTAACATAGATAGATGCTTACCTCTTTTCTATATTGATTCCACCACTACCACCCCCAGCTGTGGAATGGTAAACTGTTCATTGCTGCTTCACTCTATCAGCAGTCAGAAAGAGCCTTTCCATACATTCTACACACTGTGTTTGGATCTGCAACAGGATATCTATCACATGGCATTCTTCAGGAATAAAAAATTGGAAGTAGAGTTCATCAAACTTCACTGTGTTTCATTTATAAACTAAGAATGCCAGAAAGGGCCAGATCCATTCAAGCTAGCACTCTTCCCAGGGACCTTACAGTGACTAAGTGGAGACCCTGGGGACTGTCTGAAGGAGCAGAGAACATTCCCACTGTCTGAAGATCTTGAGGACAATTGGGATTGATTGATTTGCAGATTTTTCCCAGACTTTTAGAGTACAGAGTGTGAAAGGTCAAGAAAGTGCTACTAAGAGAAATAAAAATGAAAAATCGGGGCTGGAGAGGTGGCTCAGGGGTTAAGCCTCCGCTTTGCAGGCAGAAGGTCCTGAGTTCGGATCCTAGACCCCAAGTATAGACGCCAGGCAGAAGCCGGGACGGCCTGCTTTTCTGGTCCTGGTAGGGCGGAGCCTGTGAATCCCGGGTAAAGGGGGCAGAGTAAACAAGGAGGAGGTGGAGGCGTCCATGGTGGTTCCCGAATTCGCCTGCGGTTCTACACACATGCACACGCACACACATACATACACACGCACACACTAGCACAATTGAATAAATAATTTAAAAAAAATGAAAAATCAATTACTTGCTTATATACTTGAGAGGCAGGCAACATGTTTATCTGTAAAGATAATCTTATAGATAGTATATTTAGTGGCATTTATCTTAAGAGAAATAAATTTGGATATGGAGGCTGAGACAGGATAATTTCAAGTCACTGATGTCAGCATGGGCTATATGGAGAGACCCAGAGTTTCTAAACCCTATCATATTCTAATAACTAGAGAGAGAGAGAGAGAGAGAGAGAGAAGTTTTGGGAGAATATAGTTGTTCTTTCTTTCATGTTGGATTAAGATTATCCACATCTTGGATAAGTTATCTGATTCATGTACTACACATGGGGGGATTGAATATAGGGAATGTATTTGAAATTAGGTAAAGGAAGTGGTAGCCTGTCTGTCTGTTTCTATGGGTTAAGTGAGGCATGTGAGAGGGAAATTTTTGTCAAATTAATTCCTGTCATTTAGTGTAAGATCATCCAGTGGAAGGCCACTTAGCATTAGGTCATCCACGGAAAGGTCACCTAGCATTAGGTCATCTAGTGCTAGGTCATTTAGCCCTAGGACATTCAGTGTAAAGACATCTAGCATTCGTCTGCTTTCTTTATAACCAGTCTTGGTGCTTCTGACTGTGCTTCCGTGTTCTGACATGGGTTCACCTCATCAGAGCAGTTTAAGACTTTGTAGTGCTGCATTTATTTTCTTCTTCACTGTTTTTCACTTGCAGATATAGTAATTTTCTGTCAGTTCTATCCTGTGGTGTAATCTAAGCCTATCCTATCTCTTCTTCCTTCCTTCCTTCCTTCCACTCCCCCTTCTTTCTTTCTCTCTCTTCTCTCCAGTGTCTCACTCTGTAGCCCAGGCTGGATCCTAAAACCATGTTAGTCACCCTTCCTCAGTCTCCTGGGCTTACTCGATGTGTAAATTACCTTAAATAGGTTAACAAAGCACAGGAAAATTATGAAACTTCATGGAGAAGGATGTGTTAAGGAAAAGTATTTTTCTAAATGGTTTAGACAGAAAGGTCAAGGGCAAACCTTCTGTGAAGTCAGTAGCTGCTCCTTTGCACACGCAGCTGAACCCTTCCCCTGCTTTGCCTTCATCACTACAGAAAGGAGACTGAACTTTTTCTTTCAGAAAATATACTTGAGGCATCTTGCTCTTAAGCCTACATGAGCCTAGGGCTGAAACTACTGTCTTTTTATGTGTTTCTCCCTGCTCTTAATGTTCATGCTTATACCTATATTAAAATCTTTTCTTTTAAATAAATATTTTATGTATTTAAGAGAGAGATAACACAAGTACACATGTATGTAATGGAGTGCCATTGGCTGTCAGAAGGTAACTTTCAGAAGTCAGTTCTCTCCTTTTACTAAATGGGCTTCTGGGGCTGGAACACGGATTGACAAGTTTGCAAGCTGGGGTCCTGCCTACTCAGCTATCTTGCCAACCCTAAAGTCTTTTTTAAATAAACTGTAGTCTTATGATTAAAAATGATGCACCTGAATCTTACTGTCACTAAAATATTGTGAGGCAGTCCTAGAGTTGGATACATAATTTCTTTATTGAAGCAACTAATGAGCTTTGCTTGAAATTCTAGGAACCATTCGATCCCTTCAGTAAAGAAAGACATGCTTTCTACTCATCATTTGTCCTCAAAAATATTCACATTCATTTAAATGAGAGTTAAGTATCTTCCAAAGAGAATCATCCAGGATTTAACAAATGAAGCCATCCAATGAGGCAGCCCGGTTGCCGGTGCACAAACACGAGCATTAGTTACCACTCATTCTTACCACCACAAGTGGAAGCAGAAGTTCAGTGTTGCAGTGTCCGCTGTGAATTGTTATGGACACGCTTGTCAACACGAGACAGAGTTAGCTGTGGTGTCCTGGCAACCGGAGATTGGAGGTGGTGCTCTGAGGCCAGCCTCAGGTCAGCCTCCATCTGAGGTTGTCTTTTCACTGAGAAGTGCAGCCCTTTCTCATCCTGTGGGTTAGGAATGAAGAGTAAACCACTGCACAGTGAGTGCATTGCTGCTTTATGAAAAGCATTTGGGACAACCAACCCAGTTCACCAAAACCACAGAAATTTGTTTGAAATTGAATTGGTTTATATTTAAAATGATAGGGTAAGACTGACAGGGGATTTTGAAAATTGCAGAGAAATGTCTTTGGACATTCGTGGTTATTTTTGTAGCTATTTCTGGCTTATTGGAAAATATGAATGATGCTCACTGTCTTTTTTTAGCAGGAGTATATGGTCAGTTTTTGAGAAATTAAATAGCTTTTGAGAGATATTCTATTTATTTGAAAGAAGACAGACATATATATATATGTATATATATATATACATGCTATGGTATATACATGGAGGTCAAAGGACAACTTTCAGAAGTCAGTTTTCTCCTTCCACCTTGTAGATTCCCAAGGATTGAACTCAGGCCACCAGATTTGCAAGTCTTTAACCTCTGAGCTATCTCTCTGACCCCTGAAATACCCTTTTAAAACATCATCTTTGAGTTGAATGTCCTTTTAGGATTGAAATGTATAATCAAAGTGTATACTACTTCAGTGGTTAGAGTATGTACTAGCTAAGTCGTTAGGGGTGTTTTTAAAATGTTAGTGCCTCCTCTAAGCAAGATAAGATTCTTTTACTTCAAACAATATTTTTATTCATTCTTTGACAATCTCACGTGTGCAATATTTCTTGGGTATATCCACCTCCACTCTTTCTACCACTCCCCCCGAATCCCTCTGTGACATATTCCCCCTTTCCGCCTCATCTCCTCTTTTCTTTATGCAGTAACCCACTGAATTCAATTAGAGCTGCCTGATGCATATGGCTGGGGGACTGTCCCACTGGAGCAGTGGTAACCTTACCCTGGAGAGAAATGATTCATTAGCCACTAGCCATCAGCTAGTGATGAGGCCTTGTGCGCTCCCCCATTCTTACCGTAATGTTGAGTGGCTGGAACTTTTGTAGTTAATCACAGTGGATGTGAGTTCATGAATACAACAGCCATGTCATGTCCAGAAGACAGCATTCCGTAGCATTCCTCCTCATAGGACATTCTCTCTGCCTCTTCTTCCATAATGCTCCCTTTACTCTAGGGTTGGGAGAGGTCATAAAGATGTCCCATGTAGAGTTAAGCACTCAACAGTCACTTATTCTCGGCACTTTGATCGTTATGAGTATATACTCACTTCAGAAAGAAGCTTCTATGGGTGTTAACATAAATATTCAAAGGACATCTTGGCAATATGTCCTTTTAGCAGAGCAACAATAACAGTTTTCCTTCAGGGCCCAGGTATGGGCGTGTGTGTTTGTGTGTGTGTGTGTGTGTGTGTGTGTGTGTGTGTGTGTGCATGTATCAGAGGGCACTGTGTGTGCCTGTTGAGGCCCGAGAGTGACTTTGGGGATCGCCCTGGATGAGATGTTGGCCATAGCATTTAAAGTCTATCATGGCTGCATGATGCAGTAGCCTAGCAGCTCTACCTTCTCTTTGCTTTGTTCTGGAGTTTCCCAGGTTCTGTCTTCCAGGGCCAGAAGTGAAGACCACTGCTATTTCTACCTGGCATTTTTACGTGGTATCCAAGACTTGAATTCAAGATAGAGGCTTAATCCCTGAACTATCTGTCAAGCCCCAACTATGGACTTTCGACCAAGTTTACAATACTAGGCATGAATTCTTTCCTGAAAGCAGACCTTGAGTCTAATCAGAAAGTAGTTGGTTACCCCTGTCACAGTCATGCTACTGTTGCAACAGCAGACACATTTTGCTAGGCAGATTGATATTGTAGCATTCAGGGTTCAACACTTGGTGAGACCATTGGTATCTTTTCTCCCCCAGTAGCTTATGCGGCATCTTCTGGCACTGTGAAAGCTAGCCAGCAGGAAGGAAGTTTCCTGGTTAATTCTATCTTGATTGCTATGTTTCCTGCAACCAAACTGTGTGCTGTCACTGTCTAGTTCTGACGGGCAACCAAAAGCCATGGAGGTAGGTTGTATTGTTTTGAGGGTCTCTGAGGCCTCCGTGACCTACAATTCATGGGCACGGATCACACATCTGGTACTGTGGGGTCTGTTCACAGGCCCATGACTTCAGGGAGCAGCACTGTCCACTCATGCAGGGCACCCCTCTTCAGATACCTTCTTTAAATTTCATTTTAGAATTAATTTATAAAATAGTGTTTCTGCAAAGCATTTTTCATACATCCTTACTTTTGGCTACTTCGCCCTCCTCTCAACATACTCCCTTTTCTTCTCCATACCACGTCTCCATCCATCACTGCTTAAACCTTTAACCCAAATACTCTCTCCCCCTTTATATCATATAAGATAGGATTTTTAAGTACTGCAGTCAGTCAAACAAGTGACAGCCTGTCACCTTCAAATAGGGCATGTTTAACTGAACCCTAGCTATAATTAAGTGTGGATTAAGAATTAAATTTATCTTGAATTCCAATATGTGTATCAGTTGTTCTGGCTTTGTTACTTGACTGTTAGGTCAAAGCCTATGTTCCAGAAGCCCTAACATAGCAGGCTCTCCCACCCACCTCATATGCCAGTTAACCCTGCTGAATGAGGACGATGCTTTCCTCAGTGTATAACCACTGATAATATGTTTCATGTGTCAGCAAGTGCTCAGGCACATACCATCAATGGAATCGCAGATGAAACTCAGTGGGCTACTCATGCAGAAAGATAAGAAAATAGGGACACTGGCAGAAGAGAAGAAAGATTGTAATGGGAAAAGGAGAGTGGGTGGGATTGGGGAATTAAGGTGTGAAAATATCATATATCCACTGTATTCATGTATGAAACACTGAAAGAATAACAAAAATGCCTGTTAAACAGACAAGTAAAATAATAGAAACAATATTTATTCAATACAATCACTTTGGGAAAAAGTACAAATAAAGAGGTTCCACACCCAAGTCTATCTTCAGTTTATGTCAGGTTTATGTCAGTGGCAAGAGGTATGCGTAAGCAAGCAGTCTGGTCAAGGCGTCCTGTCCGTCATCCTTGTCCGTCATCCTTGGAGCTCCCATCTCCTGCACAGTCCTCCGACAAGCTGTCAACACTGTGTGGAATCTCTTTACAGGACACAAAATCCTCCTCTGGCTTGCACCAAGCCTCTTCCTTTTCCCAGCATGAGGTTCCTGGGGAAATTCCAATTTCTTGGGGACCATTGTTTCCATAGTCTGAAAATCAAAGGGAGGGGGACAAGTGTCTCTAGAACATCCTCATACTTACTAGGACCACTACAGTTTGGGAACACAGTAAATAGCAGTAGAACAAATAATTTTTCATTTTAAAAGAGAGAGGTCCCTTTGCATCAGGAACAAGAGAGAACTCTGGCAGACAGAAGAGCAGCTCTGCTGAGCCAGGGAGGGGAAGTGAGAAGGACTGGGGAAATGAGGAAGGAGGCTGGGTGGGACCAATCTGTTGGTGGGAGTCTCTAGGGATTGAGTTCCTAGGCCACAGAAGAGGCAAGACTAGTGGCCATCTGGGGAGTCTTGGGTTAAAAAAAAAAAAAAAACCTTCCTTATCTAAGGCTTAGAGAGGAGAGCACAGCTTAGCTTTGGAAACACTTGCAGAACTGGTAAAAGAGCCAGTGACATTCAGGAAATGGAGGGGGTGTGGCCTTTTAAGCAAGGCTTGTGGGCGGCTTGCACTCTGAGATCATCTGCAAGATCCACCAGCCAGTAAGAACCCTTCGTTATAGTGATCCTGATGGAAACCGACAGGCTGAAGGAAGTGCAGGAAAGCTATATAGAGAAACCTTGTCTGAAAGACAACTAGGATCTTCCTAATCAGCCCCCCCAACCCAGTAAAGTGAACCTATGGCTACAAAAAGTGTTCTCATGGAGGCCTGGGGATATAGTTCAGAGGTAAAGAGCTTGCCTTACTGCTCAAGATCCTGGGTTCAATCCCTAGTACCACAAAAAGATACTTTTCCCCTTAGGTTTTGGAAGCAGGTGAAGCACCTCTCTCATGGACACGTATGTCAAGCATGAAAGCCTGGAGAAGGCAGTGATGGGCTTCCAGATCTAAACATATGCCACAAAATGTAACGCTGCCCCAACTGCCGTTATTTTATCAGCATTGAACCATAGTTAGAACGCAGTCTGTCTTCAGAAGCCTCAGATGCTTTGGGCTTGGAAGGCAAATTTCCATCTCTGAGCAAATTGTCATTGTTCCTCAAGGGCCTGCCTCAGCATCAGTTTGACTCAATATTGCAGTCTTGCTTTAAGGCTTAAGTCAATCTTTGAAGCCCCTCTTTTTTTTTAATTGGGGGGCAAGATATCTTAAGTATTGCTGAGTTTCTGGCCAATTCTGACTACATTTTAAAAGCTGATTTTGTGTTAGAGCAGTTTCTGTTCTTGTTACGGTTGTAGAAATCAGCTTGGGAAGGAAGGGTTCTTTTGGCGCACAGTGTGAGGTGTGGTCCATCATGGTGGGAGGCGCCTGGCAGCAGGAGTCAGACAGCTGGTCACGTGGCATCACGATGGGCACAGAGAGTGAGGGGTCCTGGTGCTCAGCTCACTTCCCCCTTTGCTTCAGTCTGAGCCCCCAGGCCATAGGATGGTGCTTCCACATTCGGAATGGGGCTTCTCTCTTCAGTCCAGCCTTTCTGGAAGCTTCCTCATAGATGTACACAGAGGTGTGTTTGTTTCTGTGGTCATTCTGAATGTGGTCAAGTTGACAATGAAAAATTAAGCAGAAGCCATAGACCTCTAGTTAAGTAGCTGTTCACTAATCCCCAATATCTCAACATTCCTGTGTTTCCCTTGTTGCAGTTAATGAGCTAATAATTACATTATTGACCAAAGCGTTCACTCTTAAAGCAGTATTGTGTGAATTTCAAAGTGTGTAATGTATATCCACTATTAAAATACACCATTACATCATACTGCCCTCAAAGTCCCCCTGCTCTATTTGTTCATCCTGCGTTCATTTGTCCTAGCAAATAATAATCTTTTTTAAATGTAGAATTTATAAGAGAGAGACAGAGACGGAGACAGAAAGAGAGATTTTTCTATACCACAGCAAATGGGTGCAGGTCAGAGGACATCTTTCTGAACTCAGTTCTCTCCTTCCAGCATGTGGGCTTCTGGAGATCAAGCTCAGGTCTCTAAGTCTAGGAGCAGGTACTGAGCTGCCTCGCTGACCCCACACCGGTCTCTACCTTTGCCTTTTCCACGATGTCACATGGTTGGAATCATATAGTATGGAATATTTTAAGATTGTCTTCTTTCATGTAACAATTTGCATTTAAAGTTTCTTCATATTTTCATGACCTCAGGTGTCTCTTTTCCCTCCCTTTCTATCTCTCCCCCTCCATCCCCCATTCTTCCCCTTCCTTTGCCTTTCGTATAAAGATAGCATCCAAGATGACAAAAGCCTTCCACTAATAATGACATTCACAATGTTCCTTCCCTCCCCTGGCTCTTCCCATACCTGAGATGTAGACTCCAGCCATGCATGACTTGGGAACACAAGGTAAAGGCCTGTGACTGATTTATGACACTGTATGACAGCCGTGTCCATGACAGGTCATTGAACCTTAGTGCCACTGGCAGGTCCTTCCCTTCACATCCTCAAGCTCTCCCCTACCCCACCCCACTCCTGTCCCTCCAGCCAGGCTTGGGTACCTTTCTTCACCTCCCTTCATCTTGCTCAAAGCATCGGTTACAAAAAATGTCTGCTAGGATGTTCCTTAGCTCACTTCCTTTTACCATCTTCCCCTTTTCCCCTTTATTCAGGGACTTTAATAGCTATTTCCATTTGGACACCAAATAACTCCGGGGTCCTGAAAACTCAGTTTTTATTTCCATTTTGTTCTCTCAGATATGTTCTTCCTCCATGACTTAGGCTATGAGAGAGCTTTCCGAGTGAAATAAGGGTTTACACAAATATGCCAATGTGCAATAAGCTTTAGACTTCCTTGAAGGAATGTTGTAAGGTGTGGATGTGTTCAACAGATGTAAGGTCAATTTTTAAATTTCATATATATATATATGTGTGTGTGTGTGTGTGTGTGTATGTGTGTGTGTGTGTGCGTGTGTGTGTGCGTGTGCATGTGCGTGTGTGTGTGTGTGTGTGTGTGTGTGTGTGTGTATACGGTTAGTACACACATGTATGGGTGCAGAAAACAAAGGAGGACATCGTGTGCCTTGCTGGGATTGTAGGCATGGGCGACTATGCCTTACTTTTCATTTTTTTTAATTTTTAAAATTTAAAAAAAATTTTGTGCATGAATGCACACGTGCATGTATGCACGTGTATGTGTGTGCGTGCATGTGTGAGTGTGTGTGTGAGTGCATATGTGTATGTGAGTACATATGTATACAGAGTGCACTTGAGTGTATGTGCCTGTGGAAACCTAAGGGTGACTTCATGAATCATCTTGGATTGCTCTACCTCCTTATTGACTTGCTCTGGGATTTCCCAGGTTCTGCCTATCAGGGTCAGAATTATAGGCCAATGCCATATCTGCCTGGTATTTTTTTGTGTGGAATCTAAAGATCCAAACTCAGGTACTTTTGCTTGTGAAGCAAAGGCTTCAACCACTGCCTGAGCCATCTCCCCAGCCCTATTTCTATTTTTAAAGACAGAATTTATTTGAGTAAGAATGGTAATCATAGTGAATATGTACATTGTACTTTAATTTTATCAACTATGTAATTAAGCTGTATTTAGTCAGAGAGGCTAACCCCTTTGCTTTTCTGTGGTATCACCACATGCAGATCTTGCTAAAAAGAAAACCTTTTAGGGTCTTAGGACAGAATGTTTTATTTGCCAAATTCGGCCGTCCAGCACATAATGAGCACACACACAAAACCAAGGTTTGCTGTTCCCATCCTTAGTAAATAATGATCTTAAGTCAACTGTGCTAGTCAGCATGAACTTTTTGGTAGAGACTTGTTATGGTAGCTAATATTGGAAACTTGGTTTTGGAGCTTTGATCTCATCTTTTCCTTTTCTATTTTTTTTCAGAATTGTTTCTCTTTAATAAAGATAGCAGCTTAATGTTTAAGAAAATTAGATACCTAGAAAAGAGGAAAATTTGGGGACTGGAGAGGTGGCTCAGGGGTTAAGCCTCTGCCTTGCAGGCAGAAGGTCCTGAGTTCGGATCCTAGACCCCACGTATAGACGCCAAGTGGGGGCGGCCTGCGTTTCTGGTCCTGATAGGGTGGAGCCTGTAAATCCCAGGGCAGAGTAAACAAGGAGGAGGTGGAGGCAGTTCATAGTGTTTCCCAAATTTGTTCATGGTTCTACACACACACACACACATATACACAGACGCGCACACACTGCATACACGCACAATTGAATAAATAAATAATAAAATAAAAAAGAAGAAAATTTGAATCATTTATAAATCTAGTTCCTTTATTTCCTTTGCAGTTACATTTACGTTTACATATACTTCTTTTATTTATTTTTTAAAGATGTGTGTGTGCGTTCATTGTGCACGTGAACACGTGTGCCTGGATTCATGTGTGCACTTGTGCACATGCTCGTGTGCATGTGTGAATGTGTGTATATGCATGTGTGAGTGCATGTGTGTATCAAACGACAGATTTCAGGAGCCTGCTCGCTCCTGTCACCCTGTAGGGTCCAGGAATGAAACTCAGGTCATCGGATTTTCATGCAAACACTGTTACCCACTAAGCCACTTCACCAGCCTACTTGTGTGACTTTCAGGAAGCAAGAGATAGTCAGACACCCACCACGGCTCTCTGACCTCAAATATTTCAAGAACCTCTTGTCATAGAAGAGGTAGAAGATAGAAGAGCACTTATTCTGTTGTTTTTATCACAATTAAGCAGTATTTTACTATTGACTACTTTAGTTTTGTTGTTGTTGTTGTTATTAACAATGTCCTGGTTAATGTGCTCAGCTAAATTTTTGTGTGCATCAGATTTGTGAAACCTAAGAAATATATTTGATACATTTAAATAATTTTTTTGAAAGACAGTTTTGTTCACTGGTCAGGTTAAATGTTTTTTCAGTTTCAATGATAATATACCAAGGGACTGCTTTCTTTTGTTGCAGAAGATTTAAAGGTGTTTGTTAGAAATTTTAAAACGGTTGTCTTTTTTATGTTACACAGTATAACTCAAGTCTCTAGTCTTCCTCAGAGGGGTTTGGGAGTGTGGGTGGGACAGTAACAACTTTGTCTTGTGGGGAAAAGTACAGGATTGAGCCAGGAATAACCTATCTCCTTGACACCACAGAAAGGAGAGGGTGCGAGGCACAGAGTTTATAGTCTGCCCTTATGCCTTCTCTCTGGGTTTTATAAATGAACAAATTATGACCCTCCCATTTCTGGGATAGTTTGGATGCAGTGTGCATTAAACAGAAGGAAGTACAGAGAGACCTTTCAGGTATCTTACATTTAAGAGTCTATAATTAGAAAACACTGCTTGTGCTGGAGTTCTTATAACATGGTTTTTACCCTGAGTGCACCCATCTGTAATAGTGGATCAGTCTTGTGCGGCTCACAGGACACCCATAGCTCTGATTCTGGAAGCCAACAACATCCCCTTTGGGCAGTTTCGTGGCAGACAAATGCTTTTCTCTCTCCCCTCTTTGATATGAATATTTCTGGTCTTTCTTGCAAGGAGCCAGCTTGTGACTTTTTCTGAGACAGGGTCTCACCCTATGACCCAATCTAGCTTCTAACTTGCGATATCAGCCTCCTGAGTGCTGGGATTGTAGATGTGTGCCAGCCTGCCTGGTTTTTAACATGTGACTTTTACAGAGGGAACTGTCAGTGAATAACCACTTACAAATAAGCATCAGCTATGCCTGGTTTAATGGTTGACTAAGTGATGGAAATCAGAGAATTACTATGATGCTGGGGGGAGGGGCAAGCAGCGTCACAACAGGATGCACTAAGGGGTGATGATTGGCCAGATCTGTCTTCTGTTCTGCAGGATGTGGTAGGCAATGCTCAGGAACTGTGAGTGGCATGATGTGTGTCTGCTTTATGGAGCTGTCTCTTAACTTGACACCATTTTTATAGTTAACAGCACATTTTTTACATTTATTTGTGTGTGTGTGTGTGTGTGTGTGTGTGTGTGTGTGTGTACATATGCCATGGCACATACAAGGAAGTCAGAGGACACCCGTGGGAGTCAGTTTCCCTATCTACCGTGTGGGCTTTGGAGATTGAACTCAAGTTATCAGTCTTGGCAGCAAGCACCTTTATCCTCTAAATCATCCCTGTGTACTATCAATAATTCTGTATTTCAAAATAAGTAAGAGGATTGGACCATTCCTAATAAAACATGAAAGAATGATCATCTAGGATGATGGGAATTCTGGCTAGCCTGGTTTTGACTATTGGTTTGCACACTGCATACACCTATTGGTAAGTCTCACTATTCCCCATGAAGATGTATAATTATTGTGTTGCAATTAATAAAGATTCATATCGTGTTGCCTAAAGAAAAATTCTTCATTAGTCTCAAGCAGTTAGTTAACCTAGCCAGTTAAAACGGGAAAGGTTGATCCGTAGGAACATGGACTTCTTTACAGGACTGTGAGGAGACACCAGGGCAGTTCAATGCGTCATGGCAGCCAAGCAGAGTGTGAAATGTCTGAAGGAACATAGGTCCTTTCTCAGCTCTAATTTGCTCTCTTTAAAGCATACTCTGTCCAGTGTAGGGTAGAGGCTCCAGACTCTGGGACAGATTAGAATACTCCTGAGTTGTTCCATCTCCTGAAATAACTGTGGCTGCTCGCCTGCCAAAGAACGACTCTCAGGTCCATTAAACTGAAAACCTGATGCACTTCAGTGCGTCGGGTTACTGAGCGTTTTTATGTGACCGTATTTGAGCCGCCTCCCGATGTTAGGTGATTTGTTCTCTAACTTGGCACTGTTTCTTCTTTGGCTCTGGCTATGCCTGTGGACGGGAGGGTGTCAGAGGCTCGCTTCTCAGTGCTGAGTGTTGTATGACTTCCGATTTCATCACTGTGAAAGACTGTCATGGGGTCTTACGATGATTCCCCCGCCTCCACTGTTTCTTGGTGCTTTTGGTGATTAGACCCTCAGGAGTGAGGTTAAATGTCAAGGAAGACGGCATCAAAGCACATAGAGATAGTCATATGCGTACTTTCTTTCTCTATGTTTGAAAAGTATAGCCTTTTTGATTTTGTTTTGATTTTTTTGGCTATAGAAATTGGAAAAGAGAGACAAAGATGCAGTCCAATTTCAGTCATTTTGTAAGATTTTACTAGTACACTACCTCTAGTCTCTTCCTCTTGATTCTATTCATTTGTCATATAGATGAAATGCCTAGTATTCTGGGTCTATTTTATTAATAGGAAGTTCTTGTTTTTTGAGGACTCAGGATGTTGATGCAGTAGATAAAGGCACTGAGGTGGGGTGATGGTATAGAGTTTGGTGATGGTATATCAGCTTGGCAAGAAGGCCTGGGACACAAGTCACAGCTTGTTTGTGAAGGATTATCTAGCCAAGATTAACTGAAGTAAGAAGCCCCACCTTAATTGTGGACAGCACCATCCCACCACAGAATGGGGCACTGGACTGAATAAAGAGGTGAAAGCATTCTCACTCCAGGAATCCATCTGCCTCGTTTCCACTTGCCCCATCCTGGGTTTACAGATGTGCTAGGATTTGAGCACAGGTCCTCATGCTCCTGCAGCAAGCAGTTTAGGACTGAGACATGTTGCCAGCCCTCTCCCAGCATCATTCTTGACCTGCGCTTTTTCCCTTTCTAGGGCTGTGTCATTGGGTCCTGCGTCTCTCTCTCTCTCTCTCTCTCTCTCTCTCTCTCTCTCTCTCTCTCTCTCTCTCTCTCTCTTTCAGGATCTGCAAGAACATCAGGAGTGTTGGCCACTGCAAAAACCTAGGTGGGATTTGCCCTGCAGCCTTCTGCAAATGGTAGGCGCTTTCTGGTGTGGTGTCATAGGACGCTTTGCTCAGGTCGAAGGTGGGGGCCACGAGTTCCCTGCAGCTTCTTTCCTGTCAGACATCTGCCAGCACTTTAGCCCCCAGAGGTCGCATTTGACCCTCCAGCAAACCTTATTTCTCCAGATCTTTCAGGTTTGCGGCTAGTTTCTCAGTTCCGGATGTTTTAAATGACAGCAAGAGACATAACAAGTGATACCCTAACCTTTTTGCATCGCTGCTCAGCCAAGATCCCCAGCTGAACCTTAATTAAGAACAGCTTGAGGATTACAGCCTTGAGGACGCATCAGTGTCAGTCAGCACTCTGCTGCTCAGTGCAGCTCGAAGCTCCGTTCCCACAATTCTCAAACCCAGAGTGAAAGGGGTGCATGCGCCTGGTGTGAGAATAATGTATTTGTTTGTTTGTTTGTTTGTTTGTTTATTAGTGAGAGACAGGGAGAGAGAGAAAGAGAGAGAGGTATACACACGTATGCCATGGTGCACAGGCAGAGGTCACAGCGCAACTTTACTTCCAACACGTGGGTTTCTGGGGATCCAGCTAAGATTTCCAGGTTTACATGCTTGCACTTTATCCACTGAGCTATCTTGCTGGTCCCAGATAATCTTATTCTGGAAAATGAAAAGAGCAGTTGCAGCTTCAAGAGAGAGGACTTTCTGCTTCCTCTCTGTAGCTCTTGACACCTTACACTGTACTGTTAGTCCCTGTGAGAGCCATTCTTTATTATCGTTACTAACTAGTATGTTAGCTTGGAGAGACTTCAGCCATAATTGGACCATGTCCTCTGAAGGTAATTTAAAAAAAAATTAGGAAGTTATGGTTCATTGTCCAGCATGGCATTCTGTAGGCTTCTTTGACTCTATAAAATTCAAAATAATTCTGGGAATGTTGCTAGGATTAGAATGCTTATACTGATAGTAGGAATGTCAAATATTTCCCAATACTGGACACCGATGACATGGCTTCTATTGTGTGGCCTGTCAGTCCCGTAGAGGCTGCTTGAAGAAAAGAATGCATTGATTCAATAGATACTTACTGAACACATTCTGGGTGCCACACGTTCTTTTCAGGGCTGTGGAAGAGACAGCAAATGAAACAATCTTAAGTTCACAGAGAAAGCTCCCATGGAGCCTGGCCAACCACTGGGAGCAAGGGGTGGGGGGTGTTCTGGAGAAATCTCTAAATGGCAGCTAAATGAGGTAGAGACGAGGGAGCTAGAACATGGTATGGAAAATAAAGCAGTGTTCAGTTCTGGAAGTTTATAAAGCAACAAACAGAAAGGTGGTGATAACATCAAACACTGTACTTTGGTTCAAAAAGAAAGGGTTACTTTTCAAATATATCATTATAAGAATAAATATTTGTTAACAGAGCTCAGAATTGATGCTTCCAACTTCTCCCAGCCCTGGGTGGTCATGTCTGACTTACCCTTTCCAGAATCCCTTTATGCATACACACACAACTCAACATGTTTGCCTTTTTCAGATTGAACAAAATAGTACACTATCTTCTTTTGTAATATGCAACTTTCTCCTTATGGTAAATATGTATATGTGTGTATGTGGGGGGTGGCAAATCAGTATTAACAGAGTCCTCTTTTTAAAAGCAGTTATAGAGTTGTCCACAATGTAAATACTGACCCACTCACTGATAGGCATTTGAATTTTGGCCAATTGTTGTTCTAAACAATACTGCAACAACTAACTATACATAAGTAGTTTTGCATTTATGCAAGTGTACCTACTAAAACTTGCAAAGATATGTGCACACTTTGAAAGATATCTTTAACCTGCCTCCCAAAGGAGGAGACACATGCTACTGTAGCCTAGTTTTACGTGATTTCTTAAGCCAACTTTAATTTATGAATGCCTGGAGAAGGAAGCAGGATAAAACTGAGCTTGTTAAAGTCATACATACTTCTGAGGGCAGTTTTGCCTTTTTTTTAAAAAAAGGCCTACCAATAGCTATTTTGTACTTTTGATTGCATAGTTTGAGATGGCATTTATTCGTCTTTAAAGGGATATTTCGTTAGGTGTTTTGCTTTTGCTTTTTTTTTTTTTTTTTTTTTTTTTTTGGTGCATACCCCATAAATGCATTTTTTCCTTTAAGAAAGAAAACTATTATGATAGCTGGAGACACAGAAGACTTAAAATATAGTACTTCAGAGCTGGACATGGTAGTAAAGTTGAATGCAGCTTCATGTGCCTGTTACTCCAAAGCTGCGTGCGGGGAGGTGGGGAGGAGGAAGGGAGACAAAGACGGGTGGATCCCAAAGTCTGCTTGCCAGCTAATATGAGCCAATGAGCTTCAGGGTCAGTAAGAGACTCTGTCTCACAATGAAGACACTTGACATCAACTTTGGCTTCCACTTACATGTGTACACACATGCACCTATGTGCGTACAACTACGCTAATAGGTACCTACAATATGCCACTCATATACATATACCACACACAGGAGACACACAACTACACACACACACAGTTCAAGGTCAGCCTGGGTTCCACATTGATTGAGAGTAGCATGGGCTACACGGTGAGACCCTGCATCAAAAAGCAACAGAAGGAGATGGAGAAGGTGACTCGGGTTAAGCCTTGGCCTCACAAGCAAAAAGTTCTGAGTTTGGATCCCAGGTCCCATGTAAAAACTTTAGGTAGAAATGACAGTGGCCTGTACTTCATGAAGGCCCTGAAAGGTATGCGTGTGCGTGTGTGTGCATGTGCATGTGTATGTGTGTGCGTGTGCGTACGTGTGTGTATACACTGCTTCATGGCACATGTATGGAGGTGTGGTCCAGGAATTGTGCTCAGGTGGACATGTTTGTGAGGTCAATACACACCAAGCCATCTCTGTGACAAGCTTAGCTGCTTGCAGTGAGGCCATGATTCTTATTATAAAAGGAAAAAAAAAAATCCTGAAAGTGTAATAATAGTTTTTCTGGCCTTGAATGTAGCCCAACAAATGAGTCAATCTATTTCAAAAGAAATTCTCCATTGATTAGGAGACCAGAATGAGTGACTCACTGGTATAATAGATAAACCAAATTCATGAGGAACTCATTCTTAAAGAGATGACGACTTCTATGACTCCACCATGTACTTCCGTTGTACACAAAGGATCCTGCCATCACCTTTCACCTTATAATTTTGCCTTGAGCACTTGATAGGAAGAATAACGTTGCCTCTTGTTTCAGCGCCAAGGAATCTGTTGATTCTCTGCAGCGTAGGGTCTTTAGAATGCTCCTGACTGAAATGGAAGGAGTTTTCCTGGAACAAGTGTCAAGGTTAAATGTTAAACTGACAGTCTAAGGCTGGAAGGAGCTCCTACTAAATAACTAATCTCTCCTCTATCCCACTGTACCTGAGCTGAACTGCCTGCACCAGCTAAACACAAACTGGTTACTAGGCAACGGGAGGGAGGGACCGGCTCACCACAATGACATATGTAACCTCAACATTTCCAGGAAATGCTCCTTTTCCAAGTCACTGGGGAGCGACATTCACACTGTATGAGGCAGCAGGTGACTCCAACCTTGAGGATGGCTGCCAGTTTGAGGGTGGGGCAGGCCAGAGTTTGAAGGCTATAACTCAGAACAAACAGATATTACTTCCCTGGTAACCATGATGAGGAACAGGCGAGGAAGGATGAAGTATGCAGTTTCTCCATCTCGCTGCTGAATGACTCACAGGGAAAGAAATCCGCTGCCTTTGGGAAAAAAGTAATATGTTCCTAATTGTTACCATAACTGGAGTCCAGAAAGTCACCACGTGATTGAGCACCTAAGAGGTGGGCTCTGGCCTGAGGCTGCCTGGGTTTCTATCCCATCTCTGCCACTTGTTGCTTTTCAAGTCTTGCTTGCCATTCTGCAGAGAAGGAGAAAGTGGTGTGCGTGCTGTCATTAACATTTAGGAAGCACTCAAATCAGTGTATGCTACTCTTGTATGTATGGGGAAAAAGGTGGTTTGCCCTTCATAGTTTACAAACTCCCTTAGATGTAGCACTGGATTAGGAAGGAAAGGAGGAAGAAGGTAAGAAAGAGGGGGAAGAAATGAAAGAGGAGAGAGAGAGAAGGAGAAAGGAAGGGAAGAGATATTGGAAGGGAAAAGGAGAGAAAAGGAGGTAGAAAAGAAGGAAGAGAGGGAAGAAGGATAAAAGGATAAGTGAACCATTCTCAAGACTTTAACACATTATGATTTTGAGGACTAAAATTACAGAAATTACAAGTCACTTAAGGAAACTAAAGATTTCCAAAATTCCATACTTAAACAATAATATATTGGGATTGTACTTTGGAGTTGTTTGGGGGATTCCAAGAGCTCCTTAAAGTTCTGAAGCAAGAAACATTGTTTTGATTTGTTTGTTTTGTTTTGTTTTGTTTTACTGTGTCTTATACCTTAATCCACATCATACCTTTTGGTATAATATTCTTTATGGGAAAAATAAAAGATTAAAAAAAATCTTTATGGCTGGAGAGATGACTCAGGGGTTAATTAAGACCCTGTCTTACACGCAGAAGGACCTGAGTTGGGATAACAGGCCCCACATTAAAAAAAAAATGCCTGCAATTCTGGCCCTGGTGGGCAGAGCCTGGGAAATCCCAAAGAGAAGCAAAAAGGAGGTAGAAACAATCCACAACGATTCCCAGTCACCCTTGGTCCTCCACACAACACATCCATGGCACGTGCGCACATACATGCACACACACAAACACACACACACACATTCTTTATGGTAAAAATATGTGCAGTCACTGCACAAGCCACCGTAAGTCACAGGAAATCTTGGGGCGTTGTACCAATAGAGATAGGCAACTGACTAACTCATTTAGTGAAGAATGGTACCACACATGTTTTGCAAAAAGGAAAGGTAATTCTGGTCTTTGAGTATACAAGCTGGTCGTTCATTAGCGGCCATTCTAGGGCTGAATGCCAGGTGTTTAGCCAGTATCCAGTGACAGCATCACACATGACGCATGGACTCTGCCCCCTCAGCTTGTAACCAGCGGAAGCGCCCTATGTGTGCGGAAGCTGTGAAAGCGTACAGAGCAAGGGCACATGTAGGATCATGGAGCAGGGGAGACAGCTGCTGGCTTTGCATCCCCCTCAGATCTTTCTAGAGTTCTGATCTTTGAATTTCTTTTTCGAAGGAAGGTCAGAATGCCAGGAAATCATGTCAGGAGTTCAGCAGGGCTGGCACTTCCTACAGTATTAAAACAGGCTGCGGACATTTGGATTGAAGAAAGGTAGGCCACGGCACTCACCTGGGCCTTTTCTCCTCAACTTCCTGCTCTCCGAGTTCTTCAGGTCTAGAGGGTGGGCATCTGGCTAACTGGTGGGGGTATTTCCTAAGGAAGTGGTAAATTCAGCTTTGGGCTCTCAATCAGTCATTATTGTTTATAGTTAGAAACCTTGCTGAATGATTCAGCAGGTAAGCACATGCTATCTTGCTATTCAATAGCTTTAAGCTTTTTCTCTTCTGTTTTGTTTTGAGAAAGGGTCTCATATAGTCCAGAGTGGTCTTGAACTCCTGTGTGACAAAAGATAATCTTGAGATTCCTTGTGCTGTCCAAGTGTTGGCATTATAGGCATGTGTTACCACAAAGAGATTTTTATAGAAATTTCTTTTAAAATCTACTTATTTACTTTGTATACTTGATCCTGGTGGCTGAACCTGGGACCTTAGACATGCTAAGCCTATACTCTGCTGCTGAATTTTTCCTCAATTTTTCCTCAATTTTTCCTTAGCTCCTCAAATATCTTTAAATTGAACAATAAAAATTGTATATAATTAAGGTACACAGCATGATAGAAAGATTTTTCATGATGACATGATGACATGGCCTCCCCCACATCATGCATATAATAACACAGTTATGTAAAGGTAACTTATTGGATCTCTAAAAACATCAAACATGCAAACATTGAGCTGTGAAGTAAACAGTTCTCAAAAGATGAAGTAGAGCAATAAATATGTGCAAAATGTTCAATATTCTTAGCCGATGGGGAAATGCAAATCAAAACCACACCCCCCCCATTAGAATGATAGTCATCAAGACAACAAATAACAAATTCTGGTAAGATGAAGGGAAAGGGGAACCCTTTAAATATTGTTAGCAGGGATGCAAATTCATGTACCTACTTAAGCGATTAGAATGGAAGTTGCTCTCAAGACTGAAAATAAAAATACCACAGGATCCAGCTGTACCTCTCCTGGGAATACACCTAAAATAAGGACAGCTTATTGCAGACACACATGCTCCCTGTGCTTATTATGTCCCCATCCACATAGGCAAGCTATGTGTTAGCCTAGGTGTCTGTTGACCAGTAAATAGATACAGAAAATGTGGCACATATACACAGTGGTGGAGTCTTATTTAGCCATTATGAAGAACAAGATTTTGTTGTTTGCAGAAGTTGTGTAAAACTAGAGATCATTGAAGTGAAATAAGCCAGATTCAGAAAATATCATACATGTTATCTCATATACAGATCCTAGATTATATGTACATATGTATATATATTTTATCAAAAGAAACTGTTGTTTTCTTTGCATATCATACTATACATAAGACATCAAAGTAGAAGGGGATATTTGGGAAAAGGATGGGGATTAGCAGGGGTGGGGGAGAAAGGAAGTTTGTCTGGAGTGAATGTTAGTCAGAATGTATACCTGAATGAATATGCTGATATGAGACTTGTCATTATGTACAGTAAATCTACATTAATAAAAGTGCTCTGGGGACTGGTGAGATAGTTCAGCAGATAAGGTGTCTGCTTGTAAACCTGGTGAACTGAGTTTGATTCCCGTAAGCACACATGGTGGAAGGAGAGAACGGACTTCTGAAAGTTGTCTTCCGATCTCCACTTGTGCACCATGATGTGCCCCCCCTCACATATACATACATACAGTCTAGGATCTGTATACAACAATGTTTTGGCTTTTTCAAAGCTGCAATAACCCCCTGTTTATTCTTTAAATAAATTTTACAAGTATAAAATGTTGATATGAGGGAAATGCTTTTAAGTTTTGTTTATTTGATAGGGAATTTAGAATTTCTCCATTTTATTAAAATTTACATGAATTTAGATTCCAGTGAGCCACCAGTAGTCTTCCTTAATTGGTAGAAAACTGTGTGAACAATATTTATAAAATATTACTGAAAAATATTACTGAACATATTTCCAGAAACAAAACCTCCAAGTAATTCTTCAAAGGTTTTGAATATCTAAACTTTCATAGAGTTCACTTACTTTGTTTATATTAATTTGTTCCCAGACTATTTGAAGTAGGAACTTGTTATTTTAATGAAGTCATAACATTTTACCAGCTGCATTTCAAAGTTATTTGGCTTAGGGGTGTGTGTGTTTCTGTATATGTGCACTTCTGCATGCATGTTGTGATGTCTAGGGTTAAAACTGAAATAGTCTGTTACCAAAAAAAAAGAAAAAAAAATCCCACAGGTTTGAGATTCCAAATAGAAGACTATCCTTGCTTCATACTGTAAATACCTGCTTCTAAACATTAGTGCTAGTGAGTGGGCTCCATAGATGGGCTGTAAATCAGGTACAACTTTATCAGCTGGAGTTTTAGCTCAGCTGCAGCACACATGCATAGCATGCACATACCCTTGGTTTGATGCCCAGTATGGAGAAAGGGGCATGGGGGAAACTACTTAAGATTGCCTGAAATAGGAAGGGTGATGTGGCTGGGCCAGCGCCGGCCTCACTATGTCTGCCATTTTCAATTTTCAGAGTCTGTTGACTGTTATCTTGCTGCTTATATGTACGTGTGCTTATATCCAATCCTTGGCACCCAGCCTCCTGGACAGAAATAAAACTGGACTACTGGGAATATTTTGGAAATGTGCCAGAATTGGTGAACGAAAGAGTCCTTATGTTGCTGTGTGCTGTGTAGTGATGGCCTTCAGCATCCTCTTCATGCAATAGCTTCAGAAAATGCCTGCATTTAGTTGCCATCAGAAGTCATTGTAAAGAAGGACTTGCCTGTATAAAATAATAAGAATGGTTGGCCCTTTTATCTCTGAACATTGAGTGGGATAAATTTCCAGATGCTGTTCTCTATTTTTTTGTTATTGGACCAATGATCTGTATAAGTAATTAAGATGTTATCATTTAATGCACAAAGTGTTTAATAGTCTGTAACAATCAACCTCAGTACTTTCATTCTAATATTATATTCTGCAATGTCATTCTGTTGTATCAGATACCAGTTTTTAATAAGTTATCTTGATAGCCTGTAGTAGTAAACAAAACTGGTAAATTACACATGTTCCTTTCACTGTGACTTGAAAATGATATCTTTATAGAATGAGAACTTTTGGATAAGCATTTTTTATTGCAGGAGAATATTCAATTTTTTGAGGATTAGATTCATATTTACACCATTTTGATTGTCATCCAGATTACCTCTACTCTTAATAAATTTCATAGTTTTTACAGGTGTTTAAAATATTAAAAACAAACCTCTAGAGTTCTGAAACAACAAGATAAGTGAGATGTGACTTAAAAATAATACTGGGAAGTATTCATGTTTGATGTAAGATGCAGCTTCTGGTCAACTGCAGATACATGCACGTCAAGCAGAAACGTGACTAGCTAGCTGCCTTTCTCAGAAAAGGAGAGTGCTGATTCTCAGAGTAAAAAGAGCAAAACAGAATGATAATCCTATCTGTTTCATCCTTTTAGTATCAAGTCTTCCAAAGAGAACATTTATTGTAAAAAAAAAAAAAGATTGCCTGAAATAATTATAAATAATTTTCTAATTTTTAAGCTTCAAGAGAAAGGCTTTACAAATAGCAACTGTCTTAAACTAGTTTGTGCTAATTAGTTTTATGTAGTAAGTTTGTACCTGCATCTGTATAATGATTGATTAGCAGCACAACACTTGTTCTTGCCTGTCTTTTGGTGATGGCCTCTGAAGTCACTCAGTAGCTCTCCAGTCTGTAAGTTGTTTTTAGTTAATCCTGTTGTGTTCTGGGAGACATCTCTTATTGTTGTCAACCTAAAATAATTTTCTTTGGCTTAGAGCTTTTCTGCCCCTCTGATGAGTCTAAATTTAATGAGAGCCAAGTGTCAGGAGAGCAGGCATTCCTTGGAAGGACGATGAGAATCTGAGGCCAACCTGGGCAAGATCTGCTTCAAGCAGAAGCCACGACAAATAATAATGCTTATTCAATTAGATTTAGCCCTGGTAGGAAAAGGGAATCTTCACCAGCCCTCCTGAACAGCTGCTTTCTTGCTCCATCACAATACCTCTAAGCATCAACTTCCTGGATGGTCCTTCCCAGGATTCATTGCCCCCTTCCTGTGGCCTGTTCTCAATAACCACCTGAAGAATGAATACAGAAGGTCAATCATATGTCAATTTGAAATAAGATAAAAATTTACCACTTAGCACAATCTCTCTTTTCCATGGGGCAGAGGAACCCGAAGACCCAAGGAGACTACTTTTGTTCTCACTGAGGGGCACAGACAAGAGTTAGAGCCCAGAGCAGGGTTCTAAGGTGCCACCATGCAAATGGACACTGGTGCACTTTGATACTAGGAGGATGTGATCTCGGAGCGGCACTGTCGAGTGAACTTTGGCTGCTCATTATCTTAATGAATTCGTTAGAACTTATGGTCCTTACACAGTCAACATCAGGCTAAATATCACCTTTTTTAATCTTGGAGACTATTACTATCTGAATCACAGGATCAGCTTCCTGGTGTTCTGACAGAAAAGCTATATACCAGGAGCATGGATCATTAGCATATTTTGTTTTCTTAGTCTTTGTTCCTTTTTTGAGAGAAGTGGCGTTTTTATTTGCCCTCTATAACTATCTTTGGTGTAATCATTAACCTGTCTTTTTCTTACTTGCTTTAAACGTGGCTAGACATCTAAGAAATCTGTGAGATCACAAGGCTATGCTAACTGAGAGACTGAAACCAAGCTGCCCCGTTGCCCTTGCCAAGCTGAGCCATATCTTGTTCAGACAGAGACAAGGATTCTGGTGTTTGACCTCTTACACACAGTCTTGCCATGACACTGTTAGTTTTTAAACAGTTTTAGCCATGTAAGGTATACTTCAGATGAGACTTTGGGTAACTCTTCCAAGAACCACGAGTTCTTACAAGACATGTCTGCATAGTATGCCTATGTCAGATTTGTCACAACTCTTTATTTCAAAAATATTTTTATTTATTTAAGAGAGAAAATGAGAGCAAGGGCAAAGGAGAAGGCGTTAGGAGACAGCTTTCAGAAGTCAGTTCGCTGCTTCCAGCACGTGGGCTTCCGGGATCTGGCTTGAGTCTCCAGGTTTGCAAAAGGGACTCTCACCCATTGATCTGTCTCCCAGACCCCTCGGTGACTTCTTGACATAGCTCACAAGGTAGCGTGTGTCCTTTCTCTCACTCCTTGGCTTCTATTCGACAGACTTAACATCATCTGCTAGAGTTAAGCTTGTTGCACTCTCTTTGTATTTTATTTTGCAATTATTTGTGTGTGTGTGTGTGTGTGTGTGTGTGTGTGTGTGTGTGTGTGTACTTTGAATGTGGGTGTGTGTATGTGTGTACAGATATGTGTATAAAAAGGCACTTGAGTGTGTGTGCTTGAGGGGGCCCAAGGATGATATTCGGAATCATCCTGGATTGCTCTACCTCCTTATTGCTTTGCTTTCAAGTTTCCCAGGCTCCACATTCAAGGACTATAATTGCAGCCATTACCATATCCACTTGACATTTTTACGTGAGATCTGGGTATCCAAACTTAGGTATTTTTTTTTTTTTTTTTTTTTTTTTGTGAGGCAAAGGCTTTAACCCTTGAGCTATCAACCCAACTCTAGATTCTTGTTTAAAAGTAAATCTTTTCTTATGTCTAGGGATTTGAACTGCTGTCCTTCTGGTGAACCCTTTCGTCAGCATTGCTTCTCTTTTTATTAAAAATTGGTGCAAGGGGAAAAATTAGCAGAGGTAAATTGACATGTCTTGGAATTTGCAGTTGTCAAAAGAATGTCTTAAATGTTTTCTTGTTTAAAAAAAAATCTGTTCTTGTTAACCCTGGGATTTCTGCTGTGCAGGAAGAGGACCCATCGGGGAATAAGTAGCCATGGAAATCTAATCCTCAGTATTGGCTCTTCTGGCAAGGCGAGGTACCTCATCTCCTTTTCTTTACCAGAAAAACTCATCCTGATCCTCTGTGTTCAGTGGTAACACTTTTGTTCAAGTGCTGAACGACTGCTGCAGATTACTGCCTGTGTACCAAGTGCCGGCTCTGTGCTACTGGTAAACTTGAGCAACTCGGTTTCGTGGTTGCTGCAAAGCATAGATCATAATATATTGCCTCAAAGTTGTGGTGAGTATTAAGTAGTGCATTGGAATGGTGTATAAACAGTAGTAAATACCACATGCACATTAGTGGTAGTTATTAATTCTGTGTTATATAAATGTTAAGTCATTATTGGGTTCAAAATTTAAAAATTTAGGTGGTCACCATGGTATGTGATGGTAATTCCAGAACTTGAGATGTTCAGACAAGAAGACAGGAGTTGAAAGTTCAAGGTTAGAATATGAATGAGATACTATCTCAAAAAGACATATGCACATTGTTGCAGTTCACCTCATGGTTGCTGATAAATCACCATCCAGCAGCTTAAGGGAACAAGGGGTTTATTTTCTCTTACAGTTTTCCAGTTTTGGGGCTGGAGAGGTGGCTCAGGGGTAAAGCCTCTGCCTTGCAGGTGGAAGGTCCCAAGTTCAGATCCTAGACCCCACGTATAGACACCAGGCGGAAATGGGGGCGGCCTGTGTTTCTGGTCCTGGTGGGGCGGAGCCTGTGAATCCAGGGGCCTGTGAAACAAGGAGGAGGTGGAAGCAGTCCATGGTGGTTCCCGAATTTGTCCGTACACACAGACATCTACAATACACACACGTGCACACACACACACACATACACAATTGAATAAATAATAAAATTTTAAAAAATTAATTTATAAAAAAATTTATAAATTTATAAAAAAAACCCAGAAAACAATTTTCCAGTTTCAGTTCTCAGTCCAGCTTGACAGGAGAACTCACACCAACACCAGGGTGAGGGAACTGGCCGCACTGTTTCTACAAATAATGACTGAGAGAGGGATGATTCTTACTTGTCAAACTAGCATGTCTGGCCAAGTATACACAAGATGCAAACTCTCTCAACCAGCTCTCTGTATTTTATTCCAGGGCTTAATCTCACCCACGGGGCCTTCTCTATCAGCCAGACAATCTCCTACAGGTTTGCTCTGGACTTAACTCAACCACTAATTCTCCACAAATGTGCCCAGTGCTCAAACCCTCAACTGTCAAATTGACACCTATGCCAAACTATGACACACATATATATATATACTCATGCTCTCTCTCTCTCTTTCTCTCTCTCTCTCTCTCTCTCTCTCTCTCACACACACACACACACACACACTGGTAAGCTAGGCAAAGGCCTAGCTTAAACTAAGAAATTCTTTACATCTGGAAATAGGAGCGTCTGCCTGGATTTCCAGCTCCTTGAGAGCTAAGGACTGAGGACTGCTTGAGATTATGAATTTGAGCTTCTGTTGACAACATAGTAAAGCCTATCTCAAAAAAATTTTTTTGATGGAAAGGATGTAGCATGCTAATACTAAATCCCCATTGGTTTCATATGATCACAATGTTGATGAAGTCACTTAAAGTACATATAATATTTATAAATGAAAGCTGTCTTGAAAGAACAAAACCAAAAATGGCTTCATAATTTAGATGTTCCAAGCCCAGAGAATTCTTCTTGCTTCCACCTCTTTTTTTAAATATTTTTTATTATTTATTATTTATTCAATTGTGTGTGTGAGGTGTGTGTGTGTGTGTGGTGTGTGTGTGTGTGTGTGTGTGTGTGTGTGTGGCGAATTCGGGAACCAGCATGGACGCCTCTACCTCCTCCTTGTTTACTCTGCCCCCTTTGCCCCGGGATTCACAGGCTCTGCCCTACCAGGACCAGAAACGCAGGCCGCCCCCACTTCCACCTGGCGTCTATACGTGGGGTCTAGGATCCGAACTCAGGACCCTCCGCCTGCAAGGCAGAGGCTTAACCCCTGAGCCACCTCTCCAGCCCTGCTTCCACCTCTTTTTTAAGGCCTGCAATTACTGTTGTCGATAAGGAAATATATACGGGGTGATCAACTGAAATTTCCCCCCAAATTTTCTGGCAGTTGATCTTCAAGTACAGATTTGTGATTGTGAGTCAATGAAAACGTCTGCAGAGAAAGACTGTGTAGGTAGTTGCCTGTTAAAGAGCTATGGTGTCTTTGGGACCAGGGAGCTAGCTCAGGGATTAAAGCCTTTGTCTCACAACAGGTCTCGGATCACATGTAAAAAGTGCCAGGTGGATATGATGATGCCTTGAGATTCCAGCCATGAAAGTAAGAACCAGGGAAACCCAGGACAAAGCAATAAGGAGACAGAGTAATACAGAATAATTCCTGATGTTACCCTTGGACCTCTATAGGAACACACATTCCAGTGCACTATTGTACACATACACACACACACACACACACACACACACACACCTACCTATATACCTATAGTGCCCATGAATGCCATTTATATTTGGAAGTCAGCACCACCTTCAGAAGAACATGAAGTCGTATTCTGCTTTGGTTATTTTTTGGGGAGATTTTATTAAATTACCTAAAGCTACATATATAGCATATACATGAAATGTAAATTAATTCCATGTTTAGACTTGGGTTCCTTCTTGTAGATAACTCTTTATGTATATGAAATTATTCAAAATTAAAAAAGAAAAAGAGAAACTTAAAGTATCCCCAATTATGCCACAAGTATTTCAGAAAAGTTACACAATTTGTGTTGACAAGTAGTCTTTGAGCATAATTCCACTTCACACATGTAGACTACCTAGGTTCCTTTAAAATTGTTTGTTTGCTTTTTTTGGGGGGGGGTACTGTGTAGTCCAGGTTAGCCTAGAACTCATTGTTCTATCTCAGTCTCCTGAATGTGAGATGATAGGTATGGGCATGAGCCATCCTACCTGGCTAGAATAACGTTTTAATAAAACTGTAATCATTATGTATGAATAGACAGGTCAAATGTCATGTTAAAAGAACTGCATTTATATCACTGAAATGTTGGACCCTTGCCCAGACACATGTCATTAACAGAAACCCAGATGGGACCAAGTGAACCATAAACACACAGAAGGCCATGAGAGCGGAAGAGAGACAGACAGGGAAGGAGAAAACTTGGAATGGGAAAACTGGGGTTTGGGATTGGGTAGTAAGGAGAGAAACTGGTATGAATACATTCGTAAAGCCCTAAAAAACTATAAATAGATAAATATAAATGTTGAATAGTGTCCAAAATGGGGAAGATTAGTTTCTAACAAGAGGAAACTATAAATCAGTATTTGTTTTAAAGTAGGAACTTGAACTCAGGAGAGAGAGATAGAGAGAGAGAGAGAGAGAAAATACATGTATCTCAGCCTAGCCTACCTGCATATGCTGTCTACACAGGGATTCGTAGGACTGTGAATTTATTCTTGGCTTACAGTTTCTGGTTACATCTCATCAACACGGCAGAGACTTGACACCAACATGGGAAGCCCAGGGAACTGGTCACACCCCCTGGGCTGGGTCTTCTCCCTATCGGCTTGTCTTAACTAAATAATTCTTTATGGTGTGCCTAAAGGCTTTGATCCCAATTGTCTGTAACTGGCATGGACAGGAAACTGAAGGACAGCTCTGAGTAACTGGGTGGTTGACTAGTGCAACTTGCCAAGAAGAGAAACAAAAGAAAGAGCCATTTCTATCCGGCCAAAGGGAATGGGAGGTATAGTTTGGGCCTGAGTTGTAATTACGCCTTTTCCATTTCAGAGTCTGAGCCAATAGATGGAATTCATTCTTTCCCTTTAAATACACTTCCATCAACCCTAATCCCTTCTGCCATAACTCAGAAGTAAGCGCACACCAATCAAGGAGGTCCTGCTCGGTCTTGTGCAGAAGCTTTGGAAGATGGCTTGCCATCTCCTGTCTGTTTCTTGCTATAGATTGATTTCAAAAACATCTCTTTCCACAAGATATGTCTTCAAAACAAATACGCTGGAACCTAAAACTCAACTTCTGGGTCATTTGTCCCACAGGGAGCAAGCAAGTATGATTTCTTGAAGAAACAATTACAAGGGATTATTTATAGTCAAACACTTTTATTTATGTGGAATCATCAGTGAAAATTAGATTCCATGGAAATAAGATTAAGTATGGAATTTCATCTTTTAGCTTCCTGATGCTAATAGAGCATTGAGCTTAGAGTGTTTCCTGGCCACCTTGAGCATAATGTACAGAAGAGAAGATGCTTCTGGTCATTCTATGCTTCTCTAAGTCTCCCGTGTGCCTGCCATGGTATCCGTCAGTACCACCCAGATTTAGGGCCACTTCGTGTGTGTGTATTTAAGTAGTAAAACTACAGCATGCTTGGGCTGGAGAGATGGCTTAGGGTTTAAGCATCTCCTTCACAAGCAGAAGGACCTGAATTTGGATCTTGGATTCCATGTAAAAAACACCAGGTAGAAAAGGTGGTGGGCTGTACTTCTGACCCTGGAAGGGGAGCCTGAGGAAAAAAAACAGAGCAAAGCAAAAAGGAGGTAGAATATCCAGGATGATTCACAGAGTCACCCTTAGACCTCCACAGGCACACACAGTGCTCTCTGATGCACACAGACAAACACAAACAAATAAAAAATAAAATGAAATAAAATGAAACATGCTGCTCACTTACTTTTTCTTTTTTTTAATTTTTTTATTATTTATTCAGTTGTGCGTGTGTGTGTATGTATGTATGTGCACGCGTGTGTGTATGTATGTATGTGTCTGTGTAGAACCACGGACGAATTCGCGAACCACCATGGACGCCTCCACCTCCTTGTTTACTCTGCCCCGGGATTCACAGGCTCCGCCCTACCAGGACCAGAAGCGCAGGCCGCCCCCGCTTCCGCCTGGCGTCTATACGTGGGGTCTGGGATCCGAACTCGGGACCTTCCTCCTGCAAGGCAGAGGCTTAACCCCTGAGCCACCTCTCCAGCCCCCTCACTTACTTTTTCAACACAGAAAGTTTGCAAACTAGATACTTCATTTCACATTATACTGCCTTTCTAGTAACCATATAATTTATGTGTAATATATTTATTTTTATTTATAATTTATTTATTTATTTATTTTATAATTTATTTTTATTATATATAATAAATATAATATTTATGTATAATATATTTATATAAAATATATAAATATATAAAATTTGTATAGACAGTCATATATTTATATTTTTGTTTTTGTCATTGTTGTTGCTTATTGTTTTGTTTCTCCTCTTTTGTTTGGGAGACAGGGCTCACCTTGTAGCCCAGGCTAGCCACAGACTCATGACCTTTCTGCCTTTCAGCTTCCTGGATGATGGAATCACAGGTTGTTACCAAACTACCAGCAATGATTTTATTGTAGATTTTACAGATCCAGTTTTACAGATCCAGATTTCTATTCAGTTTGAAATCAGTTTGAAAATCCAGAAGCCTGAAAATGAGAAAGGTCCTCTTGGCCCTCCTGCCTGTCCTCCTTCCTTCGCTTCCCTCCTCCTTCCCTCCCACTCCCTAAATTAGAAAATACATCATTTGCCAAAGATTATCTAATCTGGGAAACTGTGTATATCCTTAAAGTAAACCCTGGAGCTAATCTAAGTGAGTAAGATGTGGCTTTGAAACCAGGATAAACATACTAATAAAAATATTTTTGCAAAGCATGTAAAATATTAGGGGACCATATGTGTAATGAAGCAAAATCCAACAAATATCCAGAAAAAAGAAAGTAATACAAATGCTGGAAATTTTCAGCTTCATGGAAACATGCCATGACGTGCATCAAAAATTGCCGTCATCTACTGAAGAGGGTTCTACTGAAGAGGGTTGGGGAGGTGAGTGTTTTGTTATTATCTTCTCCATCACATCAGCTCTACCCACTCCCCTGCTGTCCAACAGCCCATGGTTTGCCAAGCCTTCTCTAGCAGTAGCAACCCCACAAACATCCCCACACGTAGCATTCTAAGTGCACCTCTCTGGCTGCCATAGAGGCTGGGAGAGTGTGTGGAATGCATAAGTGAATATTTTAGCCACTGCTTCCATAAAAGCAACAGCAAGTACTGGACATGTTGCTATGTATTTAGCTATGACAAGCTTAATAAGAAAAATATCTTTAAATGCAATTTTCTAAACTATGGGAAGGAAAGATGTCTTGTATTCCTAGCATTTAGGCAACCATTCTAATATGTTGGTACATTCGTCGTTTTGAATATATATATTTTTAACCCATTGAAAAGGGTACAAAACACATCACTTTAAAAAAAAATAGATGTACATTTCCTCTAGTAACTCCCCTGTGTTTTAGAAGCATCACCAATTCCCTAACTATAAGAATTCATGTGGTAAATAGAGAATATAATCCCAAATAATGAAACAGCACTTTTAGTTCCTAAGAGTAGTGTTGACTTTGGGTGCTTTCTCTAGGCTTTTTCTTCACATTGTTCAGCTCATGCAGCAGTTTCCTCAAACTTCTGAAATATAGTTTTTATAAACTACTTGAAAGCACTTTTGTATTTCAATACACAATGAGCAAATGCATCAGATTTGTAGAAAAATTAGTGCAAAAATATTTTAATATAATTGATAAGTCACACACCAATCTTCACATCTTACTTTTGGTGTACTAATTCACTCAAGATACATATATAGCTTATATATATATATATATATATATATATATATATATATACAGATAGATAGATAGATATTATTTGTTCTATTTTATAGCTTTTGTTTTCTAACAATTTCCTGCTTGTACATAGTACATTCTGGTTGTAGTCACCCCCTCTTCCCTTTCCCATGTCCCTCCTTCCCTTGTTACACCACCTACTCCTTACAAGTCTCACCCATTCATGTTTTTTATTTTGTTTTGAAGCTCAATGAGTTTAGCCAAGGTCATTATTTTGAAGTTTGTATGTACATGTGGGTTGTGTGCATACTTGTTTGCATATGTGATGTTCACGTGTATGTTCATGCATATAGAAGCCAGAGGTTGATGTCAGGTATCTTTCATAATCACCTTCTATCTTTTATAATGAGACAGATTCTTCCAGTAGCTTCCCAGTTCAGGTACTCTGGCTAGTCAGCTTGCTCTGGGCATCCCTGCTTCTGCTTCCCAAGCATGGAGATTATTAACAGGCCACCACACCTGTCTGGCATTTATGTGGGTGCTTTACACACCGAGCCATCATCCTAGACCCCATTTTCCTTTTATTAAAATTGAGAACTGTTCTATTTTTAAAACAAATGATGTCTTGTAGAGGCTTGTCTTGCTATTGACTTAGTTTGTCTTTATGTTTTACTAATTTTGTTGCTTCTTCTATAACTTGTTCTAAAATATATTCTCAGTAATGCAGTTGCTATCTCAAGACATATTGTAGAAAGCAATGTTCAAAGGAATTGTGCTGCCATTTTGGATCCTGCCAGCAACTCACAATGTCTTTGTTATCCTTTTCATTGTTGTTCAGTGTAGGTATTTGTTGCTGCTGTTGTTTTATTGGCTTGTTGGTTTGTAGCCCAGGCTGGCCTGGGATTACTTCCTTTCCTCTGTATCCAGAGCACTGGGGGCTACAGGCATGAACCACCACTCTGAGTTGAATGTGGCTTTTATAATAAGCTCCTTACTAATTGCACTTCAAATTTACTCTTTAATGAGCTTTGTTTCAAGGTGAATTTCCTGTGTTCCTTATTCATGAGCCACAACAGAGCAAAATGCTGTCTGTTAATTTGTCAAGGAAACCTTCTGCAGGAAGTTCTTGTTTGAGTCATCAGAAGATCCTAGTCACGCAGACTCTTGCCAAGAGCCATCAACAGGAAATGAAGGGGAGGTCCCCGCCAAGTGCACAGCAAGGGAAGGAGAGAGACCTGAGAACGGGTCTTCTCAGTTCTGTTTTCTATTTCTGTTTCTCTGCCCGCGGCCAACGTACAACTGTCACAGCCAATGACATTCCCTTATCTTCCTCCATTTTTTCTCAGTAGTTTTTGGGAGTGTATTTAATCTTAATTCCCTGAGAGAATGAGGATGACAAAAAAAATTCTTAATAGGCAAGAGAAATGGAGCAGGTCCATTTAGTGAAAGCCTTGATCCAATGTGTTCACAATTGCATTTTAGATACTATTTACATCAAATGTATGTGTTCATGTTTAATTATTTGTGATCTTGCTTATAATTACAGTTCCTGTTAAGCACTGGGAAGATGGCTTAGAAGTTAAAGTCTTTGCTTTGTAAGCAAAGGGACCCGAGTTCAGATCCCCAGATCTCATGTAAAAATGCAGGGTGGAAATGGCAGAAACCCGCAATTCTGGAGCTGGAAGTCATAGCCTGGGAAACCCCAGAACAAAACAATATGGAAGCAGAGTGATATAGATGATTCCTGTTGTCACCCTTGGACCTCCGTTGGCACACATACGCACACATAGATAGATAGGTAGATAGGAAGATAGATAGATAGGTAGGTAGGTAGATAGATAGATAGATAGATAGATAGATAGATAGACAGATAGATAGACAGATAGACAGATAGATAGACAGATAGACAGATAGATACTAGACAGACAGACAGATAGATGGCACATCTAACATTTTACCCATTAATTTTAATTGTAGTTCTGTTTCTTTTTGCTATGACACAGAGGCTATAGTTTAGGTGGTCTTTAGACTTCATATTGCTCTTCACCATCATCTCCCTACAACAATCTAAGTTCCTATCTGCCTCCTTTGCCCCAAGCTTTAATCTCTACTTTGCATTGTTGAGCCTGCCTGACTTCAGCCCCTACAAACTAGTAAATGTCAGTGTGGTTCCAAAACCTGCCTTTCTTACCTAAATCTTGAGCTTTCTTTGCAGGAGCCTCTCCCTTTGTCCTGGTTGCTCTCCCTTTGTCTTTCTCTGACCCCTCAAATGATCTGCCAGAAGCACAGCTTGAGTTCATTGAACTTAAAAGGCACCTATTGTGATGAAGGTAGAAGAAACAAAAAACAAGGGCTGTGAATTCTGTTCTGGCTTTTGGTAAAAGGCAAACCATAATTGGCTATGGATTTGAAGTCAACAGTGTGGTCATGTTGGATGTTATTCCACAGCTACCTGCACTGTGTGGTGGTGTGTGCACGCTTTGTCTAGGGGGTACTAGTGGAGAAGACAACCAAAGATTCTGGATTAGAAGCCACTTTGCACCTTTAGGAATCACATGCGTGGTCATGGGTGGAAATGAAATGAAAGTCTTGAGTTAGTCTCTGTCTTAGTCTCACAAATTCTTTGCTGTAATAAACACCTGAACAAAACAATTAAGGGGAGCAAAAGAATTTTATTGGCTCATGATTCCAAGTTACAGTTCATCATAGAAGGAAGATTCGTAGCAGCAGAAGTATAGGTAACTAGTCACATCTTATCCAAAGTCAAGAGCAGAGGGGCAAGAATAGATGCTGCTTTCTAACCTTTGTAACAGGCCAACTTGCCAAATGCCTTCTAGCTTTCTCTCCTTGTCTTTACCCACCTGCCTAAAGAATATGCCCCACCTACTATGGATCAGGAATTCCCACATCAGTTATGTAGTTAAGACAGTCTCCTACAGGTTTGTGCAGAGGCCTTCCCTAACTAGATAATTCTTTATAGATGCCCACCTTTCAAGTGGTGGTTGACAGCTGAAACTATCTGACAGAGCTGCCTTCCCTGTCTGGACAAAGAAATGGGTCCATTCTCTTAAAACTACTGGATCTGTTGTTTTAGAACTATAAAGCAACAGGATTTAGTTCTAAGGAACTTCATTTTCTCCTATGGGATAAATCCATCTTTTGGCATGTACTTATCCACTGATAACTCTTGAAACAATTATCTCAGTATTGGCAATCTCAAGCTTTTCTATTTAGTAGAATGAAGAAAATTTGACAGATGACTATTTAATGGGTACAATTCAAATACCCACATAACCGGCCCTTGTGCTCCTTTTAATCTCTTAACTACATTTAATCTCGATGACTTTTCCCTACTGTCTTTCCGTCTTTCCCTCCTGCATGCCATTCCTCCAAGGGAGGGTTGGATTAGGTTGGGAGGATTTGGGAACATAGAGCAACAGTATTTGTTAATTGCACAAACTACTTTCAGAAACCTGTATTGGACACTCTAGTTAAGTAAGTGCTCGTAAAAAATAATTATTTATTAAGTATAAGGTAAATGTTTAAAACCCAAGAAAATCTAGATTCAAAAAACACTACCAAAAGTCAATACTTTTTTAGAACCTCAGGCCACTGTCTTGTGTTGTCAGTTACAGAAGCATCTACAGAAAACCTATAGGCTGCATTTCCAAATGTCATAGAAGCTAACATGGGCTTGTGGGAGTGATCTGTATCCTTGTGGTATTTCACTCATGGGACAGTTTTGTGTTTGGCATCTGTTGCAGTTAGACTACATAGAGCTGATAAAATCGTAACAATACTGCTTAAGGGAACAAAGGATTTACTCTCTTATGCTAGTCCACTTACAGTTCTTAGTCCAACTTACAGGACAGCGTGCACCATCACCAAAGAGCTGAGGGAACAGGTCACACCTATCCATGTAACAGCTGAGAGAGGGACAATTCTCACTTGCCAGACCAACATATCTGGCCCAGTATACAAAATAATGCCAACTCCCTCAGTCAGTTCAGCCATCTCAACCAAGTGTATTTTATTCACCTGCTCTGAGCCTAGTTCCATCCACCATGGTTTGGCCTTCCCCATCAGCTAGACAATCTCCTGCAGGTTTGCTCTGGGATTAACTCAACTACTGGTTATCTACGAATGTGTCCAGAGCCCAACCCTCAATCATCAAGTTGACACCTGTGCTTAACTATAACAGCATCTGAGAATAAGATGAGGTTTTCTAGTCCTTCCTTAGTCTTCCATGGTCTATTTATTTCCTATTTATTCTTTTCCTTATAGTGAAAACCATGTCTTACAGTTGTATTGCTTTCCCTTGGAGAAACATGAACTCCAGATAGAATATCAGAAGAAAGGATTCTATCTTTTACTCCAAATAGAATATCGAAGAAAGAATTCCTCTCAAATTTAAATCAGTGAATCCTTGAGTTTTGGGGGGTTACTTACAGAAGTCCAGATGACTCAAAGAGACCTCTATTACCACAAAGCCCACCAAGCATAGGTGAGGGCCCACAAAAGCAGCATCATGGGATGCCAGATAGTTTCCCCTCCCCAGGCTGGCTCACTGCTTCTGTCAACTGAGGCAGGGTCTTGTGGATCTTGTAGCTGTCTGAACTTCTAGCACCTTGTAAGTTTCATTAGTTTCTAAATCTCCCTCTTCCCTCTGGCCTCCCAGTTCTCATCTGGAGGAAATAGCTACACAAAGCCTGACCTTGTGGAGCATAGGTGGGTGGAAGCGTGGGCCTTCCATGTGCAGTGCTGTCGTGTGACCTGTTCCATCCTTCAACAAAATTTGTGCAACCTCATAAATAAACCACACCGAACCAATAGGACTAACCTGCTAGTGGGCGTGGGTTCTGGGACCTTCCATCTTCATAACTCTCCAGTATTTAATCCTTGCCACCAGGAAGGACTTCCTTGCTTCTCTAGAGCTGGATTAAACTATCCTGAACACTTTTCTAGTCACAGATACAAGTGTCAGCAACTCATTGCATTTTCAGTCAGTATCAGTATACCTAACCCTGGGCTTTAGGTATCTCCAAGGAAATTACACTCGGGCGTGTCTAGGTGTCCTTTCTGCCACAGTGCCACCGGCTGAGTCAGCTTCCTGTCATTAAGCAGGTGCCCAGGAATGTCCTAACCATAAGTCTGGTTGAGCAAAGTTTTTCCTCAAGTCTCAGCCTTCACCTCCAAAGTATAGCAGGAATGTTTAAGTCTTTTCTGTAGATTCTTGTGTGTGTGCTGGTGCCTGTGGAGACCCAAGAGTCACATTGAGAATCATCCTGGATTGCTCTACCTGTGTATTGATTTGCTCTAGGGTTTCCCAGGTTCTACTTTCCAAGGTCAGAATTTCAGGCTGGCACCCTGACTGCCCAACATTTTTATGTGGGATCTGGGATCTGAACTCGGGTCCTTTTGCTCGTGAGGCAAAGGCTATAATTGCTGAGCCATCTCCCTAGCCCCAGAGTCTTGCTTGAAAATAAATATTTTCTTCAGTTGTATAAGAAATGCAATAGTAATCCCCTAGCAATGCTTAAAGAAGTCATTTTCAAATGCCTATTTCAATAGCCTGCTTCCGTTGTCCTATGCAACTGTTAGGAAATCATTCAAAGCAATTACATTATTTGGTTAGCTCACTGTCCTCTAGCTGCTGCTCTCTCTCCTACCAAGTATCCCCCCTGTAGTTTTCTATGGGGCAGATGATAAAATGTGCTGTAGCTTTGCAGGCTCTCTGCAGTCTTTGCTGCAAGCTTGTCTTCCTCCTACTACCCAGGCAGACGTGCAATATAGCTAGACTTCTCTCTGTGTGATGGTATACAACTTATTTCCACCACCACTGCCCCAAATCTGGAAGAGCAAGAAATGACCTTTGTTCTGTGGAATTTCAGGCTCAGAATTGCAGGCATTATCTCCCTTCCATCCCCATTATGGCTGCCTGTATCCATAATACTCTCTGATGCTTTCCCATTCAGGGTCTCATTATGGCTTCTTATGACCTCCTGACTCTAGTGATCAAGCCCTGCTAAAGGGGGATTCTTCTCAACTTCCTTTCTATTCCCCTAACTTCATCTTTTGTACCTTGCAACAGTAGAGAGAGAAACAGGGGGAGTTCTAAATTATTCATTCGAAGGGCCAAAAACAAAGGAACAATGTTGGGGAAAGAATTATAAACTTTTTTGAAAGGAACGAATCTTTCTTTTCCTTTGCATTTATGTTGATTTTTCTACATTAATATGTTTCTAAATTTAATCATTTTGTTATTGTTGATCAGAAAAATGTACTATCAACTTTGACACCCTGAGCTACTACTGATTTACCTATAATGGGACTTCTCCTTTACAAAGCCCATTTTGCCTGGAGTGTATACTGTTAAGCTGTTCTACTCGACTTCTGTTTTGCCTTCTTTTTTGGAGCAGCCTAGAAAAAAAATATTAGCACAAATATTAGATGTAAAAAGTGAACAAGATTTTAAAGCATACTTCTCATGCACCTCCCACTTCAATAGGTAATGTTTTCAGCTTTTTCCTACAGGGTAGTAAGTCGTAAAACCTGGGGGAATTAGTTTCTAGGTATATGAATCTTTGGGGTATATACCAGGAAGGCTGGGAATGTAGAAGCAGATTAATTATCAGTGTTGTTCAGTTAGGCTGGTAGAGTTAGCTTTTCTGATAAAGCCCCAGGGTGTTTCTAACCCGACAGGGCTGACTCTAGTTGTTTGGTCAACAAATGTGGAACAGGCAATGCCCGTGCCATTGGATGGGTCCATCAGACAAATATCTTCCCTGAACTGTTCTGTGCAATTAATAGAATTATAACTCAGGTTGTTCTACTCACCATTATACCACCAATATCACACAGCTGATGATTGAAACACAAACTTCTTTTTTATATCATATTAACCCAAAGGCAAGCTTTCAGCTGTTATATCCCATTCATGTGTATATGACACTTCACTGGCTATTGAGGCAAAAAAAGTGGGTGGCAGAATGGTTCTTTCTTCTAATGCTGCAAAGGTCTAAATGAAAGAGAGGAAAATATGAGCTGGAATCTTCCCATCCACACCCATCAGAAGTTCTGGATGCGGGAGGAAGGGGGATGGGCAGGAGGGGACCAGCTGCAAGCATGACACACCCTTTCCAAGGCATGGGAAGCACTTCTCAAATGTGTGATATATCTGCAAGGAAATCTACAGGACTATTTCAAATACGCCTTAGTCTTTGAACTTATTATTTGTAACCTTATTCCATCTTCAGGTCCATGTGTACCTAGTTATCTATCTGGTCTACTCATCTATCTGTTCAATTTGGTCTCCCTGTGTTCTAACCACATGCTCCATGCTGTGCCAGGGCTCATTAAACTGCCTTCCCTATGTCTCCACATTCCTTCGTGATTGCTCCCCTGCTGTGCCATGTGAATCTTACCGTCTCTCTTTCCGAATACACCCTGCGATCAGACCCAGCAGCCAGAATTCTCCAGATGCTAGAGACAATACGAACAGCCAGAAAATAGTTTATGCCAAGATGTCAGGTTAAAAAAATGATCTGTGGAACATGTTGCAGGTCTACTCTCAAGCAACTTCGCAGTATCAGGCTCGCTCAGGCAGATGCTACCCCATCTCCTGGGCTGAGCTCTGAACTGTCGGCCATCCTTTATTTTAGCATACGCCTAGAGCCACAATTTATGGTTTTCAGATTTACACAGCTATTCATTTCAGACAGTAAAGTGGCTAGTTTTGTTTTTTGTTTTGTTTTGGTTTTTATCAAGAAAGGCCTTTATTTTCCCTAATCTTACACAAATGCTTGAGGTATGACTAAGCTGCAGGGAGTGCAGGAAGTTCAGTCCCAAATACTGCAAGGAAAACAAACAAAACCTGTTAGAGCTCTTGGCCTTTTATCACTTCACATTGTTATACTTTTGGAGGGTTTACACATTTTGATAAGCAGCTTGCTTTTCAATGTCTACTTCTCACTTTGATGCGTTTCTGTCACTGCTAATAAGATAGATGCTGGGCTGCTCCTTACTACACAGGGAAAAGTAAGGCTCAAAATCAAGAGTGTGGAAAAGTCCTTGGCTTGTCTAGCTGTCTAGAAACAGATTATTCTGCTAGGCTATATCTTTTAACGGCTAAATGGAGTTGTATTTCCATGAAGTTCATTTGTTCTAAGGGTAAAGTTAAGTTATTTTTAGTAAATTAACAAATGCTACAACTATCTTAAGTATCTAATTTTAGAATGTTTCCACCCACTCCTCAAAAGAAAACTTCCCATTTACTGATAATCATTTCTCAGGTTACCACAGCTCAAGGTAACCTAAATTAGTTGCTGTCTCTTCTGATGGGCTGAATCTTTATCCCATAATAGCTAGAAACAGAATAAAGTAACCCCATCCATCTTTAATTGGAGTAGTCAGAAAGTACCAGGAATTAAAAAAAAACAAAACAAACAAACAAAAAAAAAAAAACCTCTTATCTTTTACTAAGCCAGTTCCCCAAAGTTAAGTAGAATCATATATAATGGATTAAATTGATTTTTCTATTATCTTTTTTACATTGCAAAAATTTCTTCTACGTTACTTTTTTAAAAGTCTTTTTTCAATGACATTTCAGGTTTTTTTATTTTTAACTTTATTGGGTGTGTGTGTGTGTGTGTGTGTATCAGAGGACACTGTGTGTCCCTGTGAAAGACCAAGGGTGACTTTGTGAATCATTTTGGATTGCCTCTACCTCCTTTTTGTTTTGCTGTAGGATTTCTCAAACTTCACCCACAGGGCCAGAAGTGCAGGCTGAGGCTGTTTCCACCTGGCATCTTTACATGGGACCTGGGATCTGAACCCAGGACCTTCTGCTGCAAGGCAGAGTCTTAACCCCTCTCTAGCCATCTCTCTAGCCCCCATGTTACGTTTGTTGGTGAAGGTATTTCAGAAACATGTGATGGTTTTTCATAAACAGCTTTCAAGAATTTTAATGAGGTTACAAGCTCTGTGGGGCTCTGAAGTGGGATCACTTTACTCCTGCAGCACTCTCGTGTCTGTAAGCATGCTGGTACCCTCACTTTTGCTTCAGTGGGGGAGAGTTAAGCTTGAAAATGCCCTGGCTTCCTGGCCTCCAAGGCAGAGATTAGGAAACCCCAGAGCAAACCAATAAGGAGGTAGGACAATCCAGATGATTTCCAAAGTCACCCTTGGCCTCCACAGGCACACACTAAAGTGTCCTCTTGTGCATACACCCCCACACACACATACATGTACATACACTCAAAAGAAAACCTTTATGAATATGAGATTTTCTAGCCCAAATGGATCCTCAATAGACTTTTACAATAAATTTAACATAGCGGCTTGTTAATAACAATTAATATGGCAAATTTAGATAATGGACAAATTGTTAACAAATCCTTTTCTCCCCTGCATCAAGATGAAGGACCAGTTATACATTAATTTATTCTTATTTGCATACATATATAGAGAGAGACAAACAGAGAGAGAGAGACGGAGAGAGATGTGCCTGTGCTTCATTTCATTTTGCTTTTGCTGGGCGGAGGATTGAGCCCACAGCCTTGCGTGTGGTAGGCAAGAGTTCTACTACTTAGTTACATTCCCAGTCCTCTAATTTATACTGGTTTTCACAAAGTGACAAGACTTATTCAAAGGACTTTCTCATTCAGTTGTGTCTCTGTTTGTTTAACAAGCAGGTAATTGATTATTCTTAGTCTTTTTCTGACTGCTATTCACCTATTCAAATGTCCTGTTCTAGGGGCAGCAATGTGCCATTTAGGAGCATAGTGTCCTGAGGTCAGATTCCAGATATAAACTTAGGATTTGCTGTTTCCTGTCTGACCTTGGGCAACTTGCTGTGTCTCCTTTTCTTTAAAATTGGGCTGCCAGTACATCCCTAAGGCAATAACGAGGTAACACCCAAGTGAAACACCAGGCTTATAAGTGCCTGAATTTTATTCTGCAGTTTGTTGTCTTGATGATTATATGGCAGCAGCTGAGTTTTCTAAGCTTTTGGGTGTGAAGAAACTCATCAGTTGTTTGTTTCAACTGATGGTTCTGCTCAAATTCTCTTTCAAGACCTAATCGCTTACAACAGGCTTCTCTACTTTTTAAAACAGTATGTGTGTGTGTGTGTGTGTGTGTGTGTGTGTGTGTGTGTGTGCGAGAGAGAGAGAGAGAGAGAGAGAGAGAGAGAGAGAGAGAGAGAGAGAGAGAGAGAAAGAGAGAGAGAGAGAGAGAGAGAGAGACGGGGGGATTGAGAGAGAGAGAGAGAGAAGGAGAGAGAATAGACAACAGTGTTTGTGGTGGACAAACAGCTTTGTGGAGTTGGTTCTCTCTCTTCCCACTTTTACTAGGAATCTTGGGTTTTTCCCACACACACCATGACCAGTGGAGCCATCTTGCCCGTCCCCTAGGTTTTCTTGTTAGGTAGATTCACCTCTTTCTTTTGTACTTCCTATTTGTACAAATGGGAATGTATTTTGTTTGATCAATGCTTAGCTTCTCTTTATGAGATTAAATTCCTTCAAACATTAAAACCCATTCATAAACTTAGATAAATACTCTTAGTTTTAAACTGTATCTGCTCACTAAATGTATCTTATCTTGAACATTTCATATGTACAGCAGAGTAGACTCAAAGGTCTAGTAAACAAAGCCTTTCTGAGACTTGGACTTTATGTCCCATCACAGAGCTTCTGGCCTTGCAGAGGGATGAGTTCTTAGGAGTAAGCAGCCTTTCACACTCAGCTTGCAACCAATCCTGTAGCCCCTTTCCCATTTTTAAAGCCACAACCTCTGGTATGAATTATTGAAGTTCACTGCCTGTTCAGACTGGAATTTTATTTTGTATTTTTTGTAGGTATGTAATTACAGGTTGTCTTGCAATTACAGGTTGAAGATCCTTTACCTGAAATGCTTGGAATCAAAAATGTTTCTTATTTTGGAATTATTTTATTTTGGTATATTGACATATGCCTAATGAGATTTCTTGGATGAAACCACAATTTAAACACCAAGTTCATTGATGTTTCATGTATACCTTATATACACAATAGCAGGTAACTTTACATAGTGTTCTTTTATAATTTTGTGTATGAAATGAGTTTGTGTGCGTTCAGCCATGGTGCATTATAGCATTATGTAAATGTTCAGAAAACTTTGGAGCTTTGAATATATTAATTTTTAGGTTAAGTGTGCTCAACCCTTTCATATCACTACGGAGTATTTTATTGCACGAAGGTAACCATACTTCTCTGAATTTATCCCCTGTATTGGATCGTAGATTGCTTCCTCATTTTCTCTTACAAGTAACTATTGAGAACACACTTAATTGAACACTTCTTATTTCGTTGGGATAAAGTCACAGGAGAGGAGTGGGGTGAAAGTATCAGGTATGGCATATGTGTGGAATAGCGGCACATGTCTACTGCTGTTTCCATGTTTGTTTGTTTTTTTTAATCTCCTTCAAACTTCAAAACTTTTTCAAATTACAAGAAAAATCATTTGGGGATTATTGACATTAAATTACTAGACTATATATCAGTATGATAACATTAAGTCCTTAATGACATGGTATGTCATCCTTTCTTCCTGTGAACATTTTAGCTCTGAATTTCTATTATCCTCTTTTTAAAAATAGCCTTTTTCATAGAAATTCCAAATATTTCCTTATAATTATTTAGGTCCACGATTAACTTTGTTATTTGGTATAACTGATACATTAACAACCAATGTCAGATAGTGAGCACATTTTCATTAGTTTTAGCAAACTGGTGGTTGCTACCAGTTCTATATTGGAGATGCATATGTGAGGGCAGAGCTAGAAATTCTTCTGTCCCTACCATTGGATACTTTTTTCTGTAGAATAAATTGGATATTGACTTTTATCAAAAGCTCATTGGCTTCTCACAAGATAATTACTTTATAAATTACTGTATAAATAGATGTTTACTTTACAGTTTGCTGCAGTCACTTCTAAATTTCCAGGTGTGTATATATGTGTGTGTGTGTGTGTGTGTGTGTGTGTGTGTGTGTGTGTGTACATATATGAACACATACATATACATGCTTAAGGGCACATGGCATGGGATATGCACTGAATGTCTTCTTCATTTGCTCTCTACCTTATTTTTTAAGGCAGGGTCTCATTTAACCCACAAGCTCACCTATTCAGCTAGGCTGGCTGGCTACTGACCTCCAGGGGTCTGCCTGTCTCTGCCTCCCAAGGTCTGAGATTACAGATACATGCTTCTGTGTGGGTTTTGGTACTAGGGGTCCAGTCTCAGATCTTCATGCTTACATGGCAAGCACTTATGGTCTGAGCTTGTCCCCCCAGACACTATCATTAAATGTCTGTACTATATCCTACTTTGTAGCAAGTCCCCCCAAAATCTAAAAAAACAAAATGCCAGTTCACTAAAATTTTCAGTGTTTTGTATTTGCTTTCAGAAGGATAATGAGTTTGTATAGACTTTGAATTTTCTCAGATGTTATCTACACTGACTTGGCCAAACTTAAAAAACTTGGCATCTGTTTAATCCAAACAGATGAACTAATAGAACTGCCTCTTATTGAAAGGAACCATTGTAGCTATTGTCAGTTTCTCATACAATGTTAGGAAAGGATGACTATATGAATAAGCACGTTAAGAGCTAGAGGGTGGGAGAGGTTGCTGCCCAACAGTGTCTCCTGGACATCAGGGCCAGCACCCTATGAACTCACTGAAGCTATGTTTACCTGCACAGGATTGGGCCTGTTGACATTTTATCATGGAAGAGGGAAGAACTCATGAGTACACCCCCATCCTGAGCTAGTAATGCTGACTGTGGAAAGGGTAGTCACTTTCTTCAGTAGTGTGACTACTGATATATCATCCATGCTCCCAGAAAGTTCCTAGGCATATGTTATTACTGCAGGAAACCCCTATTAAATTTCTTTCTCTCTCTCTCTCTCTCTCTCTCTCTCTCACACACACACACACACACACACACACAAAGACAAAGTAAGAAGGAGAATTGTTAAGAAAGTTTTCAGTGAGAGGATGAGAGGGCATAGGATAGGGTAATATTGGATGAAAATGACTTAAATTCATTGTATACGTGTGTTACACTTTGCATGTTGCTAATAAATTCACCAGAAAACAGCTTAGGGGAACAAGAGGTTTTATGGTTGTTCAGGTAGTCTTAGTCCAGCTTGGCAGGAGAATTCATACCAACGCCAGGAGCTCAGGAAACTGGCCACACCATGTCCACAATTGCTGAGAGAGGAGCAAACCTCACTTGCCAGACTGCATGTCCACCAAAATATACCAGCCTACTGAGTCGGCTCCCTCCATCTTATCCACCTGACTGCAGAATGGTCCCACCCACCACTGGCTGGACTTTTCCACATTAGTTAGATACTCTCCTGCAGACTTGCTGAAGGCTTGTCTTAACTATCAATTCTTCACAGATGTGCCTAGAGCTCAACCTTCATTCGTCGAGTTGCTACCTGTATCTAACTAGCACAACATGTACGAGACTGACAAAGAATACAGAACTATTTTTTTAAAAAAAATCTCATCTAGAAATTATTTAGCCCACAATCTCAAACTGACACTCAATTGGTTTTCACTACAGTTTCTTAAAGAAAACCCAAAACGTTTTGTAGGAAAGAAGTAAAAATACATTCTTTGGCCTAATTTGATCTCATTAATATTGATACCAACAAAATTCTTACAAAGTACAAGGGTGAGTAGGAGAGTAGAGAGAGAGGGTAGGCAGCAAGAGAGATCGAGTTGCATCATAAAATGGATGAAATTGTCAGAAGAAATAGAAAATATTAATAGAGAAAAGCATGGGTCTGTTGTACTTATCATCTTCACATCTCAAGTCCTGCTGTTGAATGGTGCAGATAAATGTGCTGTGTGTATTTAACCTTAAAGGAACCCCAAGGAAAATACAAGCTCTACTACTAGTGACAATGAGCCCTTCCCCAGGGCACACTGCTCTTCATAATTACTTCAATCACGTTCATCCCAGTCCCCTGAGGGGATACTGAGTGCTTCCTCTTTAAAAAAAAAAAAAAAAAAGACGTAGGTATTCTTCTGTTTCACATTCTGTGTTCTAGAACGAGCCGATCACCTTATAAAGGCCCCCTGCCTGTCCAGTGATGAATCTTCTGTCACGCATGAGCACTAGGCTAGGGGAACATGTGGCGTACTGAAGATGAACTGGGATTGGTAGACTTGGGCAAAGGCTGCATGAGTGCCCGGGTATCTTTCTTAAAAGCGTAAGCTGCTGGTGGTGAAGATTTGCTCTTGGCATTATCTCAGTGGGTCCACTCCTCCTCCCGATATTTATTCTGCCCATAACCTTGTGCCAAGCACTGCAAAACAGTATCTGTCAGGCCACGGGAACATTGGGCTTTCTCACACTGCCGGGGACACTTCAAAGGGACAAGAGGAAGGAAATTGGCTGTGGGAAGCAAGTAGCACCTCCTGGCCATTCATCCTCTGTCGCTCGCCCCTTCTTCTAGCAGCCCAGCCACCCTCAAGCTTTCCCTTCTCTGAAGTGGTCCAGTGTCTGAAGTGGACACCTTTTGTGAGAGGAGTAGCCTAAATTACGCCTCAGCCTAACTTTCTAATCTTGTGGCCCGATCATTCTGACCTACCTTTCACAATAGGAATATTCCTGTGTCTCCCAGCCTTTCTGTGGTCCTGGGATTTCAGGTTAGATTGAACGGTTTTGGTTGAATGTTCAGGTAGTTGTGTGTGTGTGTGTGTGTGTGTGTGTGTGTGTGTACACGTGCATGCATGTGTCCACCTGTGGAGGTCAGAGGTTGAAGTCAGGTGTCTTCCTCAGTTTCCACCTTAGTTTTTCAAACAAGATCTCTCACTGAAGCTGGAGTACAAGCATTGGACAAGCTCCAGGGAGCTAGCTACCGGTGTCTAGTCCCCCTGCCCTGGGATTACAGATGCCTGCGACCATGACTACCTATTTACATGGATGCAGGAGATCCAAAGTCAAGTCCTTGAGCTATCTCCCCAGCCAATTTTGTTGCTTTAAAAAAAAAAAAGTTTCTTTTATTTTCCCTCACACTTCCGTCAGTGTTGGGATATGTAGGTGTACAATAAACTCTTATAGTAGGTAGTAGATCTGTTTCCCAACTGTAATTGTAAGAAAATCACCTTTTCTTAATAACTGTACCATTTGCATTTTTTAAAATTCTATTACCTTCCATTAAATAAAGTCTTAACTGTCTGTACATTGAATTTTTTTCTCCTCCATATTGTTTCCTGAGATTTCCATGAATGCCTTCAGCATTAAGGAGCGTATGCTAAAGTTGGGCAGTGTACTCAGGGTGGGGACTAATTATATGGTTGGGAAACCTCTTCAGGTGGCTGGGCTCCGCAGCCTTACTAAAATACTGCTCTAAATTGAGAACAGCTGGGCCATGGTGCTAACTAGTATAAAAGAGTGCAGCGGTGCCCAGCTTGCTAGAGAAGTCTCCACTCCTCAGAACCGGGGGCATTGAAGTCTTGGGTGCCTTTCCCCAGTAGCCAGAGGGTAAGTGTGCCAGTGGGATCTCTCGTGCAAGTTTCTGTATTTGCTAGAAATGCTACTCACTAACTCACCATGCCAATTGTAGTGAGTTATTTGTTTTCCTCCAGCCGCTTCTCTTCTAAATGGCTCACCACAGAGATGGTTGTGGGTCTTTTCACTCTGCTGTTTTGAAGGCTGGCAAGTTTGTGGGTAGTATGTATCTCTGGATATGAACGGATAAGCTAAGGCAGAGCTGTTTTAAACAAGTTGTGTGTGTGTGTCACTTTTCAGTCTCTTCAAAGTCACCACTAAAAAAAAAAAAACCAAAAACTTTTTACTAAGAAAATTAGCAAATGGACTATTTTGATAAATTGAGAGCAACAATAATTCAGTGCACACAGGGCAATCAGCCAGAATTTTCCATTGCTTTTTCAATTTTTATTTCATTTGATTTTTTGGGGGGGAGGGAGCATGGAGTTTGACACTCTAACTGGGACATGGTGTACCATGGAGCCCAGGGTACCTTACACTCCCAACAGTCCCCTGCGCTCAGCTTCTGAGCAATTGGTCTTATAGACATAGGCCACCAAGTGTGGGGTTGGATTCTTGAGGTTTCATGGAATAGAGCAGCATTAGGAAGGCCTGATGTGGTCTCTGGGCAGATTCCAGCTGATTATGACTTCATGGTTAGCAACATGTATCTATCTGTCTGCTGAAGTGTTTGCAGTGTTAGGTTCTGACTTCTATTTAAAGACTTTTAAAGGGAATCGATTGTTAAAAATGTCCCAATTTATACTGACATCAGCTCAAAAAGAGATAAGAATCCCAAGATTATACAATTCACTGCTTTATAAATAAATTCATTCTCAGCAACATTAACTATGCTCTGATGATATCTTTGTAAAGCTGACAGCTTCAGTATCTGCTTCCTAGTTTTGAGAATGTCTTTGTTTTGGATGGCTGGTGATTCGACAAGCAATTTCTGATCCGATTTTGTTTTGTTCTTAGGAGAGCTAGTGACATCTTCTATGGGAAGGAAACTTGGCTTCTTTCTGTGACCGTGTCTGGCAGATGGCCGCTTTCCACATTTTGTATTAGCAAATAAGACCAGTTCCAGGAGTCCATGTTGACCCTGCAAGTCAACAGATTTCAAAAAGTGAAGTATCCACCAGCCAGGACTTGATCATCTCTTGGGATCTGAAGAATCAGGGACCATGGATATCATAGAGACAGCAAAGCTCGAAGAACACCTCGAAAACCAAACCACGGATGCCACGAACACATACACAAGTCCTGCCGAGCCTGTGGAAGAAGAAAACAAAAATGGCAACGGCAAATCCAAGAGCTTGTCCAACGGACTGCGCAAGGGCGCCAAGAAGTACCCGGACTACATCCAAATTGCTATGCCCACCGACTCCAGGAACAAATTCCCCCCTGAGTGGTGGAAAACGGGCATTGCCTTGGTATATGCGCTCTTCAACCTCGTCTTGACCACCGTCATGATCACGGTCGTGCATGAGAGGGTACCTCCCAAGGAGCTCAGCCCCCCTCTTCCTGACAAGTTCTTTGATTACATCGATCGGGTGAAATGGGCATTTTCTGTATCAGAAATCAATGGGATTATATTAATGGGATTATGGATCGCCCAATGGCTATTTCTGAGATACAAGTAAGTATGACTATAATAAAGTTTTTTTGAGGGGATTGGGGTGGGAGACAGGGCATGTGGTTGGTTTTGATGAGAGAGGATGTCTAATTGAAGTCACTCAGTATCTTCTAGGACATTTGGTCTTACCTAGACATCTGGGGAAAGCAAGTAGTAAATCTACCCAGTGGGAGAAATTCAGTCACTGTCCATAAGTATTTGCGAAGCAGCTATGTATGAAAGCAACCAGTGTGTAGCAGCCCAGTAAGGATGACTGAGTTTAAGAATTTAAGATGCACTCCCTGTTTCCAACAGTGCAGCCCTGTGATGTTCCTAACTGACACACTCAGCTCCATGTTTGCGTTATTACAGGCTCTTGGCGGCTGCACTGTGAAGTGGGCTGGGACATGTTCTTGTTCTGTGGTCATTCAGTTGGTCTCTCTTCCATAGCCTTTGAGGCTTTTGTCCATTCAAAAGTTCTTACATTTTAACTGAGCATATAGTAACCAATGATTGTTGGAGATACTGAATTTGGAAATGGGTTTCAATGGTTTACAGGTTTTAGATTTCTGAAGTAAAACCGATTTCTGGTTTCTCCTTGGTACCACAGAGGGGCTCATAATTCACTAGGTTCTTCATCCTCATCTTGGAATATTAGGAATCAGGAAGTAGTAAGCTAGGTCACTTAGTCTGTTTTGTGGGTGCTTAAAAGCTGGACATAGACCTGGAGTAGTGATTGCTTCTTATGTGAATCCTGATTTCTGTCCCATAAAACAAAGGCTTCTCAATTCCCCTTTACCATTTCCATCATTTAGACGTTCATGTTCTGCTGGACTCTACTAATTAAATTGCTAGAATATGAGAGTGAGCAAAACATCCATAACTAGGACGTAGGCTGACTTGCTTGGTGCAGTTTCAGCATTCGGGGTCACATAAGAATTGTGTGTTATTGCCACATGATCATTTTTACAAGAGGTGGTTCAGATGGCTGTGACTTTACTACTAGAAGAATTTAACCTGTAGCTCTGCAGTTTGGAAAACTTAATCCAGAAGCCGAGGTTGATTCTTCAGCACTTTGCTGGTTGTAACACTCAGTGTTGTTTCTGAAACAGTTGTAGTTAAGTAGAAGGCAGAGCGACCAGTTCCCTGTCAGTTCACGGAAGTGAACTGCTTCTGCACATAGCTGTTTTATGCTCAAAGCAAAGGACTATATTCGTTGGATATTAGCTTTCTTTTCAATGTCTGGAAATGACATTGAATGTAGTGTGAGTCACATGGGCCACAGATGTTTGCTTGCTCCTTTAGTTTGCAGCAACATTGTATTCATGAGTGTGCAAAGAGATGTTTTCCTGGGGTGGGAAGTAGCTGGATTAGAATTTGCACTTAGGTGTCCTGGAATCTCCACTCGGTATTAGCTGCCTTTCCATGGTGACCTTGGAGTTCAAGCACATCAAAATCCATAGTCACATATCCAGAATACACACTTTGATGATACCCCCCGTTAAGACCACAAGTCACACTACTTTGTCCTTTTATTTTGAAACAGAATTGGACTGTGTATTGCAGTAAATGGTAGAATAATTATCATAACTTGTTTTAAATATCCTAGCCAAGAGAAAGAATTCCTCTCTCTTATTTTTTTCTTTTTCTTTCTTTCTTTTTTTGGTATGTGTGTGGGTCTGGGGATACCCGGGAATAAAATCTGGGATCTAGGATCTCACACACGTCAGGCAAGCCCTTGCCCTCTCTCATTTAGCCATGTCTCCAGTCCTTTTCTTTTCTTTTCTTTTAAAGCAACTTTCCAAGCTATTGGCGGGGGTTGAATTTCAAGTTCTTTTTCTAAATAAGGCTTCGGAGTGCATGCTTCACCTAAGTTAATTTTCTGTTCTGACTACATCTGAATGCAGAATGCTGGAATGAATATAATTGACTCATAATAATGTCTGCTTGTTACTTGCCCTTACACGGAGCACAAATCAGAACTGTGCTCCTGTCGAGCTGGGGGTCGAATCAGAGAGTGGACAGCTTTTCACCAAGGGAGAGGGCCAGGGCCATGTGTCTCTTCAGAACTGAAAGACAGAACTAGGGTAGTAAACTAGTAAGACAACTTGATCTACCAGTTTAGTGCGCTCTCTCTCTCTCTCTCTCTCTCTCTCTCTCTCTCTCTCTCTATCTCTTTCTATATCTCTCCCTCTCTTCCTTCTCTCCCTTTCTTTTTCCCTCTACCTTTTCCCTCTCTTCTCTCTTCCCTTTTCCTTCCTCCCTCTATTTTTCCTCCTGAAATTCTAGAATAGTATTAAAATAGCTATTGGTGACAGGCAGTTAAAATAGGTATTTATGTAATTTTTTTTTTAATTGGAAGTCTCAACAGTTCCCAAATTAGCCCTTGATCCCTGTGGGAACCACAATCTTGGGCAAAACTTAAAATATGTACCATCCGACACTGCCTGTTTTTGTACCATCCGACACTGCCTGTTTTTCTAGAAGTCTTTGATGAGTACTGGTTTGGAGCACTGGTTTGGGTGGGGCATTTTCTGCTTAGAGAAGGTTGAAACCACCAGCCACAGTGGGGGCTGGGTGGCTCCCCACTCGTTTCCTGTGCCACCAGAGCTCCTAACCACAAGAAGGGGACCCGAGCCGGCAGTGACAGCCCTCAGACCCTTGTTGCCCATTCAGGTACCCAGAGGGCGTCCTGCCATGGGCAGAGAGCCTTACATCTAGAGGACAGATGCTCTTCAGCTTCCCCGAAACGCACGCTCTGGCTGAAGACACATGTAGACATGCTCAGGTCCTGCCAACCAAGATACTAGCACCACGAAAACTGAGACATTAGAAACATTTCTTTTCTTTTCTTTTGCTTTTTATTTCTAAACCTTTTTTACTTCATTTTTTGAGACAGGGTCTCATGCAGATCACCATGTCCCTGAGGATAACCTTGAACTCATATGCTCCCCCCTCCTCCTGCTTCCAACTCCCAAATGCTGGGATTGCAGGTGTGCTCAACTATGCCTAATTATGGGATGTTGGGATCAAACTCAGGCCCTCTTGTTTGCTGGGCAAGTGCCCCGCCAATTGAACCGCATCTCCAGACCTTTAATGTTTTAACTGATACATTTAAACATGGATACTTTAAGGAAACATTATGTGATATTTTCATGCATGTACACACTGTGTGATGTTCAAATTAGGTTAAATATACCAGTCTCCTCAAACACTTGCTTATTTATCAGAGGAATATACAAAATCCTTTCTATTTTTTTGAAAGTGTATTACATTGTTGTCTGTGATCAACCTGCTGTAGGGATAGTTCACCACAGCTTCTAATTATACCTTAAGATACATGGAACAACCTTTCCACATATTCCCCTACACATACCACAAAGCCTCTGGCAATCATTAGCCTGCTGTCATCATCTTTGAAGACCAACGTTTTCAGCTTTGACATGGGGTGAAATCACTTGGTGCATACTTTTCTGCGCCTGGTTTATTTCACTTAGGGAGAGCTCTGCTTTCGTCCATATTGTCACGACTGTCAAGACTTAACTCTTTTTCTTTTCTAGTTGGTCCGCACAATGTTGTATATGGGCACGATGTTTGCTTTATTCTTAGACTGATGAGCGTTTGTATTCTTTCTATTTCTTGGTTATTATAAATAGTGCTTATATATAGTTATAGTAAATAGTTCAGAATGGCTCAAAGAAGGGACATAGTCAAAACCCTTGCAGTATAACTTTCCCTTCACCTTAAAAAAAAGATATCAGGGGCTGTGGAGATGACTTCATTGAGCTTGCCGTGCAACCATGAGAACCTGAGTACGGATCCCAGCACCCATGTAAGAAGTTGGACATGGCAGCACATGCTGTAACCTCAGTACTGGGGGTAGAGACAGAGGAATCTCACTGGTCTTCCAGTTCAACCATTTGGTGGGCTCCAGGTTTGGTGAGAAATCCTGTCTCATAAGTTAAGATTGAGAACGGTTGAGGAAGACACCTGATATTGACCTCTGACCTCTGCATTCAATGTGTACACACAGATGCACACATGTAACATATTCGTTCTCTCTCTCTCTCTCTCTCTCTCTCTCTCTCTCTCTCTCTCGTTTCTCTCTCAATAATCAATCAATTGTGAATAAAAATAAATATTTACAGCCTCACTAGTAAATGTTCTTAGATGCACTAGGGTACTTTGGATATATTCAAAATGTAGTTCTCTGGAAACCTACTTAGTTTATACACAAGTTGCTGAAATGCCTCTAGATGGTCCCCCCCCCAATAAATCCTGCTGATATAACTAGAATTTAATGGGTTGTCACATTTCCCTGTGTGTCCAATTATGTGACATCACCTGGTTTATTAGATTATTCCTCCACGGCCACGGCTCACTTACTCTGATGTGTTCCCTCAAGGGTTTTATTAATTGGGGAGGTGATTGAAAGCAGAGAGAGGTTCGTTGAATTCTCAACCAAAGAATGACTTTTTAGGTGAGAAGACTTCCCTAAACTCTCTGTCTACTTTGGTCCATCTTTTCTTCACACGCTTACTCTTTTTGAATCCCAAATCCCTTGGCTATATTGTATATTAATGTTCGTTTCTAAAAGCAGAGGTATAATCTTGCCATGGAATTGTAAGATGGATAACTCCCAGGTGAAACTCAAGTTCATTTGTTATTGCCATTCTCTTAATTATGGTTTAATGAGTTACACATTGTCTTACATTCCACTAGAACTACAAACTGACAAACTTGTCTTGGCGACTCTCACTTGTAATCTGAGATAGGAGGACTATGAATTCCAGGCCAGCTGTACTACAAAGTGAGATCCTGTCTCTCAAAACATAATAATAATAATAATGACAAACAACTGGTAAACTTGTTTTCCCCACATCCCTGTTTTTCCTTTAGGTCTATAGTGGGCCGTAGATTCTTTTTTATCATTGGAACTTTGTACCTGTATCGCTGCATTACGATGTACGTAACTACTCTGCCCGTGCCTGGAATGCATTTCCAGTGTGCGCCAAAGGTAAGCCCCCACATGCCACCTCGATTGTGTCTAGAACACCTGCTCAGCTCCACGTTCTTCCAAACACTTTCACAGAAGTTGGCTAAAAAAACTAAAATGTTCCTGAACTTTCTTTAAATTTGGGGGAAGAAACTGGAAGCTTTTATTAAGAAATGTACATCTTTATGGGTCTTCTGCTAATTGAAAATTGCCAGTTTGACTTTTTTTAACTTTCTCATTTATACCTCTTGTATATGTACTAATGTACTAATCACTGTGGTAACCAAAGCACAATCTTTTCCCCGGAGGTAATGTCTGAGCAGAGATGACAAATGATAAATAGATCATAAATGAATCACATGATAATAAGCCATGCTGATTATCAGAAGAACAGTATGTGTGTGGGAGCTGCTTTACAGAGATGTCTGAAGGGCTTCTTTCAAAAAGAAAGTACTTCAGGGGCCGGTGAGGTAGCTCAGAAGGAAAGGTGTCTGCCTGCAAACTTGGTGACTTGAGTTGGATGCATGGAAACCCCACCTGATAGAAGAGGAGCTGACTTCTTTTTTTTTTTTAACATTTTCAAAAAATATGTATTGATTAATGTAGACTGCCTGCCAAATGGGACCGTGTACAATGAGGTATGTTTTAACAGAGGACACAGCTGTTAGCGAGGGCAGAGATATCTGGCGGACCCAACCACATCCACTTAAACTCAATCAAGAGGCTTCTTGATTGTGGGAGAAACAGGAAGCAGCTTTTCTCTCTATACCCTTTGGAACCTTTACTGTGGTTCTTGTTTATGGAAACAACAACAAATAGGACACACCAAAGCTGTATCATTTGAGAAGACAAGTCTCCACAATAGACTGTCTGACAGGTTCAACTCAAGTATGTGATTCTCTCCCCAGTTCCAGTGTAGTCACTGTAAAAGCAAATCCAAGTCTTGAACTTGATCCTTCTAAGTACTGACTGATACAATATCCCAGAAAGTTTGCCATGAAGGGTTTCTGCTGAATTTTCTGATTCACTCTTTCTTTTTTATATTCCATTTTTTAATTTTTTATTATTTTTTCCTAGTTTTATAAGCATATTAAGTAGTTATCCCTACTTGTCTCCATTATCCCCTCTCTACCCTCCCTTTCTCATTCCTTCATCAATCCATCCCATTCCCTCCCACCCTCCTTTCTAGGAGAGCTGACTTCTGAAAGTTATCCTCAGACCCTTTGCCTACTGGCCTTTGACATTGATCTATTTGCCTTGTCTCTCGCAAATAAATAAGAAAGCACTCAATCAGGAGGAATGTGAGGGAGTGAGGCGCCTGGATGGAAGATAGCTCCAGCCATTAGTTGTGCTGGGTTCGAGGAAGAGCAGGGAGTCCGGAAAACCAGAAGTGCTGGCCTCAGGGCGCAGAAGAGCCTGTCTCCATAAGGGGACTGTGAACCTCCAAGGTGATGGGGTGATGGGGTGCTGGTAGTAATGTGTCACTTAATTCAGGACACATTTTGAAATTAGGATTGATACGATATTAATTAGTATAGAAATTCTTTGGATGTGAATTTGACAGCAAAGGCAGGGATGAGCCTAAAGTCTGAACAGTTGGACAGATGGAATGGCCCTTTGCTGAGACACTGTGGGAAGTATCTGAATAAGACTTCCAGTTCCCCATGTAACATCCACTCACAGAAGAGCTGTTAATCATCTTAAACCCCTGCACACTTTGGTTTATAAAATGGAAACTTCCAGACCATGTGCTTTCGGCACCCGGGTATGAGGTCTAATGTCAGACTTGACAAAACACTGAGCAGATGTCAAGGGGAGGAGCGTAGAGTCTCCCTTACCAAATATAGGTGTGGTTTTGGAGAAGCAATCATTTCCCAAGGCCATCAAAGCAGAAAGTGTCTGTAATTAAAACAGCATGTATACTGAATTTAAACACTGGCAAATCTTCACTGAAAGTAATTTAAGGGATGGGAGGAGGTCCCATGTGTAACAAGTACTTCTAAATGTTCTCTCCTGAACACTGTGTTTGCTGTTTAGTAAAAGAAGCCTCAGGAGGAAGACAAACCCATCCTAGGAATGAGTGAGGTTGGCAGGGTCAGTTCACTGTGATTATAGGCAGAAACCAGATTAAAGATTGCCCTTTGGGGGGAAGAAGTGCAGTTTTCAGAAGCCGTATTAGTCAGTGTGGCGTGGGCTAGCTTAGCCCCAGGCACTCCAGATGGAAGCTCTGGTAGCTTCCTGACTAATCGCCTGTCCTGTTCACCTGTCAGTCCCTCCTCCTCAGACAACCAGGCCACAGATACCTGAATTCTAGTTGTGTAAAACACAGATCTGAATGACTGGCTGGAAGCCATGTAGTGATACAGAACATTCTGACCGGTTCCATCTGCTGGCTTCAAGCACTGCTGAGGCGCTTGTGGTTACAAGCTGTTTGCTCACGTACCTGCTTCTTATGTTGATGGTGCCATAGGTGCCCATCACGGTGAGCTGTGACAGGTTCTCTTGGTCTGAGAAGGAGTCCCATCTAGAAACTTCGGCCACACATGCCGACTACCCTAAAAGTCAGAGCAGTGATTTTCGTGGCTCTCACAGATGTGCAGCTAGCCTCTCCCTTAGTTCCATGCTCCCCTCCTCCTCACCCCAGCCAGGGCTTCCTTTCAATCCTTTGCTCACAATTTGCTCCACTCACTCACTCAAGCTTTGCTTTGTAGACAAAAAGTTCATGTTCTTCAGAGCATATCCAGGTGAATGTTTACTCAGATATGAAATGATGGCATAAGATAACTTCATTTTTGCTAAGTCATTTTGCTACGTAAAAGAATGTATAGGAGAGATGGGAAGATGGCTCAGGGGTTAAAACCTTTGACTCAAAAGCAGAAGGATCTGGGGCTGGAGAGGTAGCTCAGGGCTTAAGCCTCTGCCTTGTAGGCGGAAGGTTCTGAGTTCAGATCCCAGATCCCACGTATAGATGCCGGGCGGAAGCGGGAGCAGCCTGCGTTTCTGGTTCTGGTAGGGCAGAGCCTGTGAATCCCGGGGCAGAGTAAACAAGGAGGAGATGGAGACGTCCATGGTGGTTCCCGAGTTCACCCGTGGTTCTACACACACACACACACACACACACACACACACACACACACACACACATATACATGCATGATTGAAAAAATAAATAAATAATTTTAAAAAAAGCAGAAGGATCTGAGTTCAGATCCCCAGATTCCATGTAAAAATGCAGGATTAAAAATGACTACAGCTAGCACCTCTGGCACTGGAAGGCAGAGGGCAAAACAATGAGGTAGAGCAACCCAAGGCTGATTCCAGAAGTTACCCTTGGGCTTCCACAGCACGCACACTCAAGTGTCTCTTGAATCACACAGAGAGAAAAAGAAAATGTATGTATGGCTGATGCCAGGCCCAAAGAACTATAGCAGGAAAAAGCATGTCTTTCCCTCACACTGTGGCTGTAGATGGCCAAAGGACATGTGGAGTTCAGCTTTGTGGTCTAGCTGCAGATATAGTACATGGAGGTCACAGTTAAGGAGTTTGGTAGCACATTGGAGACCCCAGGGATCTATTGGCACTGTTTGAATTTGTGCTTTTCTCTGAGGTTTCTGCACCTTCAGCTTTACATCCAGTAGCTCATAGACTAGAGTTCGTCTCCTATGATGTGTGGATGTGTGCGGGGAACAGGGCTGTGAAATGACACTGACTAGAGAAAACCTTCCCCTCATCTTCGTCTTCCCCAGTTTGCTTCTGTCTTCCTTTTTTGTTCCTTCTGTGTAGCATTTATACTGAGCATGATTTGACATCTCAGGTTAGCAGACATGGGATTTACAAATTAGGAAATAAGAAAAAAGGAATCCTGCTTATGTAAATAGACATCCTATCAAATGCTTCCCGAAATCAACACACGGTAGTCAACCTAATCCATAGAAGGCTTGTTCCAAGATATCCAGTAGATGTCTGAATGAATCTGCAAAGAATACTAAATCCTAGATAAATGTTTTTTCCTATGCAGGCTTGCATATGTATGACTGAATTGAATTTATGCATTAGGTACAATCAGATATTTAAGATAGCAATGATGAAACAGAAAAAAATGTACTGATTTATTGTAATAGGAGTTAATTAAAACTTAGGAACTTGTTTACTTTTTTTTTACTTTTTACTTTTTATTTTTCTACTTTTACAAGCATACTGAGTACTCATCCCTGCTTCCCTCCATCTCCCTCCCTCCCATCCCTTTCCTTCTCTTTATCAATCCATCTCACTCCTACCCTCCTGCCTGTCTGCTTCTATGGACCCCAGGGTTCCCTCTGGCTTGTCTACTCTCGTGGGGGTTCAGGCCTCTATCGCATCAAGTTGCCTCTCTTCGGGCCACCCCACTGATAGAGGCATTTCCCTTCAATCATCCAGCTTTAGTCCCCAAGTTTTCCACTGTATGTTCTTATCTTTTCTTTTTTAAAAAAAAAAGTAAGGAACTCTTTGGGGAGAATTTTTGGTTAAAATTTTGAGACTGCACTTGACGGTGGGTAGCTTTTAGCTGTGACTTCTGAAAGCAAGAGCACAGATAGGAGACCACCGTGTAGTAACACCAGTGACCAGGAGAGGGAGGGGCATTCACAGCTGGCTGTGACTCCGCTGTGTTTCAGTGCATGTGACCCCAGGTAAAGAGACTAATGGCTATACGTGTTTCGGCCTCCAGGAAAGCATAGTTCAGACAGGTAAGTGAAGGCAAGATGAAAGATAATGTGTCCTTTTAAAGTGGGAACTCAGTGGTTGGGCAGCTAGTATGTCCCTTCTTATTTGAGCTCAGTATGTACCAACTACTTCCTGAGAAGAAACTCCTGAGGGATGGCAGCTGATCTGATAAAGCAGATGGTTCTGTTATAGCCTCAGTATCAAGGGCATGGCCTGTTGTATTACCTAGCTTATTGAATGCCTTTCTCAGGGGTCTCCGATGCCAGCCGTGTGGTGTGTCCACAGGACTGTCTTCCTGGGGTGTGCATGCACCCCTGTCTTCAGGAGCTGTCTTTTCAAGGTGGGATCACCTGTTCCTTAGCATTTGGGCATAAGGACTGTGATTATCTCAGTTTATTTTGTCCCTTTTCTTTACTGTGACAAAAATAAACTGAGATGATCAACTTACAAAGAGAAAGGGTTTCGTTCAGCTCTCAGTTTTGAGTGGGTCTGTGAGGAGACATGGTATCACGGTGTGACACATGGCAGAGTAACCTGTGCATGCTGTGAGTCAGGAAGAAAACAAGAGAGAGTGGGGTCCCCCAGTCTCCTCAGAGGGTTCACTTCTAATGACCTCAGACTTCCCACATGGCCCCATATAGCTTGCACTGCCTCCTAATAGCACCACGCTGGGGATCAGTCTTTAAACAGTTGTGCCTCGGGGAGACTCGCATCAGACCGCTACCCTAGGGACGCTGTTGTTTTCGCTGTGCCCCGTGGGCTCGCCAGAGGCAAGCGTCTAAAGAAGGAAAGTGTCTGAAGCTTTACTTGCAGCCACTCTTCCTCTGCTTCCCTTTGGGATCATCTTCCCTGTGTTCATTGGTGTGTTTGCCTTTTAATACAGGTCTCTTCATTCCCAGAAGATTCTTCCTAAATTCGTAAAATTTTTAAAACCAGAACATTTTGGGTACCCTAAGTTCAGGTGCAAGGTTAAGACAAAGAATCTTGATACTGTTCCTTGTCGTACTGAACAAAGGGAGCTGCCCTTCTGCTTTGAGGCTGTCTCCATATCCTCCTTTGCCCACCTGCCTTCGCAGTCAGGCATCCACTTGGGCAAGGCCTGATGGTGTTTGCAGCACCGATCAGCCTCACCACTGAGACTGGCCATGAAGTACAAAGGCAGCGTGTCATGAACCTGACGATGGGGTCCTGAGTCAAAAGCCATTGATCCATTGCTCTCGTTGATACTACTACTTTGATACTACTGCTTCATCTCTTGCTGAGTATCATTCTGCTGTTTGGTTTTTAAAAAATATTTTACTTATTTGAGAGGGCAGGAAGGGAGGGCAAGGGGAGAAATTGAGATCCTGCAGTGCTGTGTATGTGGGGGTCAGAAGACAACTTTCAGAAGTCTTTTCTCGTTCTCTCTGTCCATCATGTGGATTCCGGGGATTGAACACGCGTCACCCAGTGTGCAGGCAGGTTCCCTTACCAAAGTTGAGCCATCACACCCATCCTTGTTTTATTTATTTATTTTTTATTTCTTAACCTAATGACTCTCGGTTAGACTAATCTGCAGCCATCCATCTAACCCCTTAACCTCTTTGTGTTACAGTATTCCGTGCTGACCATTTTGATTAGCTCCTTCCTATGTGCGTAAGTTTTAACAGGATATATACATTTCTGCCATGCCTGCCATTCTCGCCCTAGCCTGCTGCCATCATGAAGGTTCCTAGGAGCTTTTATATGCTTGACCCAGGATACCTTTTGCCAACCTCTGCAGGACACTTTCTCTGGGATGATTTCCCTGATCAAAGCTCCTTGTTTTTAAAGCAGTCAGCACAACCATTACTATATCATTTTCAAACTTGCTTGAATCGTGGAGAAACTGCAGCTCACATTCTTAAAACTGTGTTACAAGCAGACATTAACGTGGCTATTCACACAGGAAATGCCTCCCAGTCAATAGAGGGACCCAAAAACTGGAGACTATTGCATAGTGGTATACACCTGAGTCATGCGGTAAATCTCCAAAATTCTCACTATCTCCTGCCAACAAGGAAGGCGGTAGTTTTGATCTGTTCTTTAGCACATAGCCGCAGGGAAGTAGTTGGGTATTAATATTTCTAAAAGCTTTGCCAAGGACACAGCACCACCAAAACACATTATTAGCAACATACTGAATAATTTAAAAATGTGTCAATAAAATCAGCCAACGAGAGAACTTGGCTGGGACAGTTTCCTCTTGGATCCTTTTTGAATTCTTTTATGTTGGAAGGAAAGTGAAGACAACAATGTGGTGTCCTTTTCTAACTGGACCGTGACTTTTTAATCATCTTGTAAACTTTTGTCTGCATCTCCTTGTGTCATTCAGCTCAATGGAGACTCTCAGGCGAAGATACAGCGGATTCTCAGGTTGATTTCTGGAGGTGGTTTGTCCATAACCGGATCACACATCCTGTGTGGAGACTTCCTCTTCAGCGGCCACACGGTCGTGCTGACCCTTACTTACTTGTTCATCAAAGAATGTAAGTAACACCTCATTGCTAGTGATTTGGTTGCCTTTGGCCCTGAAATTCATGTTATCCATTGTCCTGTTGGCATTGATAGCTAAGAGACAGACAGGTGTAAACATTGTGTGTGTGTCTATTGTGTGCAATTTGTCACGTGACCAGCCTTTGTGATTTGAACACCATGCCTCCTGTTGCAGTCTGCCTGCATGGTTGCTGATAAATGACCAGAACACAGCTTAAGGGAACAAGGAGTTTACTTTCTTACGACAGTCCGGTTACAGTTCATAGTCCAGCTTGACAGGAGAGCACACACCAACACCAGGGCCGAGGGAACTGGCCACTATAATGGCTGAGAGATGGACAATCCTTACTTGCCAGACCAGCATGTCTGGCCAAGTATACAGAAAGATGCCAACTCTCTCAACTAGCTCTCTGTGATTTATCCAGGGCCTAATCCCACCCACCATGGGCTGGGTCTTCCCCAGTAGCCAGACAATCTCCTTCAGGTTTGCTCTGGGCTTAACTCAACCATCAACTCTCTACACCTGTGCCCAGAGCTCAAACCCTCAAGAGTCAAGTTGGCACCTGTGCTTAATTATGACACCTCCCAAAACATCTCCCTTCTTCCTTAGTACTTCACAATGTCTTGGAACTGAGAACAAACCAAACATTGAAATTTATTATAAAAAAAGTTGGTACATTATAAAAGCAAAGGTCGTAGTTTCCCCATTTTCTTCTTGTTTCTTTGCTCTGTCTTATTCCATTGTTATCATTTCCCAGCTATCTTGTCTGCCTTGCAAGACATCTTGCTAAAGTATTTGCCAGGTCTCATCAATTTTCTGCTTCCACATTTCATAAGAAAAACAATTCCAATTTGCAGCAGATTGCCTCGTCTATGAAACCCTCCATTTTCTAGTAGTTTATTTTTTCAATTTATTTGGTAGGTTTTTGTTTCCCTTCTTTTTTATATATTTTATTTACTCTGTGTGTGTGTGTGTGTGTGTGTGTGTGTGTGTGTCTGAGGGCACTATGTGTCCCTATGGAAGACCAAGGGTGACTTTGGGAATCATCCTGGATCATATTTACCTCCTTCTTGCTTTGCTCTGGGATTTCCCAGGCTCCACCCACCAGGGCTAGAAGTTTGGGCTGCTACCGTTTCTGCTTGGCATTTTTCTGTGGGACCTGGGATTCAAACTTAGAACCTTTGTGAGACAGAGTCTTAACCCCTGAGCCCTCTCTCCAGCCCTTACGTCCTTTCTTGAGGCAGGGTCTTGCCATGTAATCCAGGCTGGCCTGGAAGGCATGGTCCTGTGTCTACATCCCAAGTGCTTTCCAGTGACTTTCAGTAATGGCATAAATACGTCTTCCTCATTAAAGGGTTGCGTTTAGTTCTAGCTATCTACCAGATCTCACTCTTGTGGCTTTCTGAGGCTCAGAAGCAATGCTTCCTTTGACCTTGCAAATCTGTTTGGTGTTTTAGAATGCCCACACCAGTGTTTTCTTTCATTGGAGTAGAGAAAAGGAGGGGTTTGGCTTGACCCCCACAGCTGAGGGTTCGTCTCCCCATCCTTGCTTCTTTCCTTTGACCTTTCATTAATCCAGATGGGGGTAGCTCCTCCTCCTTGCTTTAAGAATCCAGAGACTTCCACATCTGTCCCCACTCCCACTCACAGTCAGTGAGGGTTAGGGGATGGACTGGCCTGTTATCCGCTCTTTAAATTGAATCTCCATGTCTCTAATACCTTATTATTAATTCTGGTGGAGTGTGCATTGTTTCTGGTTCTAACTCTTGCTCAGAGAAGGACCATTTGGATCAATCATTTTCCGTCTTCATCTGCACATGAAGCAGTTTATGAAGGAGGATGGCTGGGGAGGAATTGTGAGCCATGGTGAATGTGCTGTGGGCTGAATACCATACAGCCATGAACAGAGGACATCTCAGACACCATGTCCAGTTTTGTAAATAGCTAAAGGCCAAGAACAGCAACCAATCATACTTCTGTGCTGGACTCTGTTCCAAGTGCTCAACACAAATCAGCTCTGTAAATCCTGGTGTCCCCCCACGTGGGGGGTGCACTTTTCATTAACACACTGGGTGTTTGAGGATCGTGTTCACACTCAAATATGCTGATTCCAGAGGTTGTGCTCTGAAGTCTTTTGACTCTTCTTAGGGCTTGTAAGAGCTCAGTGGTTTAAGTGTTCGCTATGAAACATGAGGACCTGAGTTTAGATCCCCAGCGTCTATTCCTTAAAGGGGGCAAGTGGTCAGCACATACTTGCACTTTCAGTCCTGGGGAGGCAGAGACAAGAAGATGCCTAAGGTTTGATGGCCAGCTACTCTGAGCTCCAGATTCAGGGAGAGACTTTATCTCAGAAAAAGATGGAGGCCAGCAACATGGCTCAAGGAGTAAAGACTTGCCACCGAGTCTCACCTCCTGAATTTGATTCCAAGAACCCACATGGTGGAAGAAGAGAACTGACCCCTGCAAATTGTTCTCTGACTTCCACACATATCTTGGTAAATGTGCACATGCATGCAGTATATGTGTGTGTGTGTTGTGTATGTGTGTGTGTGTGTGTGTGAGAGAGAGAGTATAAAATGAAGTGCAAAGCAATAAGGAAAACACCCACCATGCACCTTTGAGTCTTCCACATGAGCACGCGTACACACACACAAATGTGTATGCACATATACTGCACAAAAAGAAAGGAAGGCAAGAAGGGCAGGGGAGAGAAAAAGGGGGTATAAAAAGAAAGTAAAAGAGGAAGGAAGGAAGATTAATTTGTTAGTTAAGTTTTCTGATCTTACAGGATTTCCAAGGAATGGTCTTCTTATTGATAACTCGGGTAGTTTTCACTATTTTTTCTTTCACCTCATGGCAATAGTTGGGTAATTTATAATTAATTTTACATGCAGTAGGTACAGAGATTTCTCACATGACATTTTTGACTTGAAGAATTTAAAGTTGTATAAGCTTACTTGTGGCATGGACAGAATAACATGGTCTTTTCCAGGGTTTGGTGAAGAATAAGACAGCCAATCTGTAATACGAGGACAAATTCAACTTCACAATTAGTCCTGTATTTAGATAGGACTTCCTGTGCTTATACTGATCTCCAGGCAATTAGGAAGGACCATCACCTTCTAAATTATGCCACACTCTGTTTTCCCAAATAGGCCTTGGCTGTGGTGATTTCTCGAAAAGCTAGAGTAAGACAATCATTTAACTGCTCTGCCGACCTGCCTTCTGACCCCCGTGGGCTCTTTCCGTGCCCACTCTGTTGTTGACAATGGATTTACACTCAGCTGCGAGGTGGTATAGGACCAGGACCATCCCATGGGTTAGCGAGAGAGGACTTTAAAGAACTGAGCTACATTATCGCTGCAGCCTGGATTCCTTAGCAGCTGCGCCTAGAGAAGTCAGCCATGCAGCTACGGCCATTGCTCAGCATGTCTCCTTAATGCCTGCCACCACGTCAAACCCATCACAGTTGCTCAAGGCCAACTCCGCTTGACACACCCCACACAGGGAAGGGGGCCATCACTCTTCACGCTGGCATCGTAGCTTGATGTTACCCCTGTGGGTAGAATGGGAGAACAAAGAGGATCACCACTGGCCACTTCTGCAAGAGCCCACGTGATGGCACACCCGTGTGATCCCAGCGCTGAGGAAGCCGAGGCAGGAGGATTGTGACTCTGAGGCCCGAATTGCATGGCAGGACACTGTCTTGCAAAAACAAACAAGAACGCAAACTCAGTCCTTCCTTAGTGGCAATCAGCCCACCTCTGGGGATGTTACTAACTCTATTTTCCCACTGTCCAGATTCGCCTCGTCACTTCTGGTGGTATCACTTGGTCTGCTGGCTCCTGAGCACTGCTGGAATCATCTGTATTCTTGTGGCGCATGAACACTACACGGTCGATGTGATCGTTGCTTACTATATCACAACGCGGCTGTTTTGGTGGTACCATTCCATGGCCAATGAGAAGGTGAGGACAGCAAAGATCTTGGGCGACTACTGTTGTTTGGGTGCAGAGACCCCTTTTCATCACAGGGGTGGTAGACGGCTTCAGGAAAATAGCTGCCACCAGTGTTTTGGTCGCTGTCACTTAAACTTCTGGCCATTACTGCTTTACAAAGGAGTATAAAAGCCTTTGTAAATCTAGATGTCATTTGAGAATGCTGCAGAATTGCAGAGCACAGTGTTCTGTCAATTCCATTGATTTGCACTACAAGTGAGGGACCTACATGTACTACTTTGTAGAAACATCGTGGTACCTGTTGGTAAGACACTCTCTCTTGCCCCTCAGGCCTTCCATTGATTTTGAAGAAGGATGGCAGCTATTTTTTAAGACCAAATAATTAGTTTCGAATGACTAACTTTGGTCCATCTTTGATGAGTGGCATTCTTGGCCTTCCCTTTGCCTCCTTCCTGTTTGTTATTCTTCCTACTCAGGATAATTTTGCTTTCTTCTCCAACTCTTTCTCTTGGAGCTTGTGCAAATGCCCTGCGTTCTAGAATGTTTTTCCTTTCTTCTGCTTCTCTTCCCCTGAGGCCCAGGATTTTCTACCCCTCCTGTATTTTTACCTTTAGAATATGTTTTTCGCATAATGAAATTGGTCTATGTACTATGAGTGATATATCATTGAATAGGCTTTTCCATATAGTCTGAGATATATATAAAAGTATATGTATATATATAGCGTATATATATGCTATATATTCCAAATATATGATATATGAGATCTATATCCTATATATATGATTATACATGAAAATTTTAGAAATATATTGGAAAATTTTGGATATGTACATATATATTTGCACACACACACACTGGAAAAGTTGTAAGCAATTGATAAGCCATCCTTGAAGGATCTACAGTGAATGGTGGCCGCTGATAATTGCCCTTTCTGTAAACTCCTTTATTTATTTATGTTGTTCAGTGTCTTATTCTGTAGATGCTGTTTTCTCCTGTTTTCATCTGTATTCTTATACTTCAGTTCACCACTGAATCAAATTTCCTTTTTCCTCTTCAATGTATTCAGGCAGCAGAGCTGCGGGCCATCATCTTCCTTGGCTCCCACATCTGACACCACATGTCCTGGAAGTCACCTCCGCCTGAATGCCCCTCACATCCATTCACGAGTCTCCTTGCTGGAACTTCCCGCAGAAGTTTCTGGAGCCACCAGAGGAGAGGGCGCATCCCTATATGAGAGCAGAGTCTGAGGGAGGGAAAGGAGAGGACAGGGATGTCTCCATTACCATCAAGGATCTTGGTTCTTCTTTCTTGTTAAGCTACAACAAATGAGCATTTTTTTTAATATTATTTTTCTAGTTTTACAAGCTTATTGAGTACTTACCTCTGCTTCCCTCCATACCCCCCTCCCTCCCATTCCCTCCCTTCCCTTCATCAACCCATCCCACTCCCTCCCACCCTCTGCCTGTCTGCTTCTATGGATCCCAGGGTTCCTTCTTGCTTGTCTACTCTTGTGTGGGTTCAGGTCTCTTGTGGCATACCAAGTTCCTTACCAAGCCACCCCATTGATAGGGACATTTCCTTCACTCATCCAGCTTTATTTCCCCAAGGTTTCCACTGTATGTTCTTACCACCAATGAGCATTTAATTAAGGGCAACTAATGTGCACCATGAACGATGTCTCACTTTTTTTTTTCCCAACCCTTTACAGAACTTGAAAGTTTCGTCCCAGACGAACTTCTTGTCTCGAGCTTGGTGGTTCCCCATCTTCTATTTTTTTGAGAAAAATGTACAGGGCTCAATTCCCTGCTGCTTCTCCTGGCCGCTGTCCTGGCCTCCTGGCTGCTTCAAGTCATCGTGCAAAAAGTATTCACGGGTCCAGAAGATCGGCGAGGAGAACGAGAAGTCTACCTGAGGAGCCACACAGGGACACCAAAAGAGTTTCATGCTGTAACCAAAGGTATAGCTTTGTATTTATTTTAGGAGAACTGACTGGTAAATGAAGTGGACCAAATTTTGTGCAAAGGATTGGAACAGTGAACGAAGTATTATCTTTCGACTGTTTTTTTAATTCAACCTGAAAAAGAATATATTTTCCTGCAGCTCCTCACTCATCGGCAACAAGCCCCCAAACTGGGATTTTGTTTTTTTTTAAAGAGGTGCCAAAGAACACACCACTCTTCTCCTCATTCTTTCTCCGCTTCAGCAGTCTTTCAGGATTTTCTTTTTTTCCTTCAAGATCAGAAGAATTTGTTAATGTTTTGAATAAAATATCTGGACATACCCGGCCACTGTGTAAATATACCGTAATGTGACGGTGAGAGTGTGTATGTGCTTGAAGCTACATGAGGGCCATGCTGCCCATGAATCAAGTTCAAGCACACTTGGTTTAAGGTTAGGATGATCTGGGAATGTTTCTGCTGCTAACCTCCAGGGCACTAGGTATGACTTTTTCTCTTCTTTGTCTTTAACTGATTCTTTTAAAATGCAAAGTGTTCCAAAGAAACATGAAAGTGATACAATCATGGATTTCTCCCCACCCAAATATTTCATTTTATTAAGTCTTGGTGACAGACACCCAAGAAGCACTGGGCTCTTTCTGCTAAGGGGTGCCCCTCTTATCCACACTCAAGACACTCCTCCTGGCAGGCTTGCAGCTGGGGCGGTGCATCGTGCGAGCAGGGGCTGAAGGCAGGTGTGTAAACGAGTTACAGAAGCAAGCATGTGGTTCCTTCTAGCCCAGGCCCTGCTGCCGCATGTACCTTAGGACTCCTGATTGCATCTCAGACAGTGGGCACATTTCACTAAAAGCAGCTGGAAGTTTCCATGTTGCTTTTCCCTTTAAGCGAGAGATTGAACTCCCCACCACTACTCCAGAGAACCTGTCAGCACTGAGCCATTGACTTTACCCCGTGGGAAATACACACGGTGGGTGCTGCCCTTCCATGCGCTATTGGGAGATGGTCACAACTGTAATAGAGCAGGGGATTTATGTGTCTAAATTTTTTTTGAGGTGATTTTTTTTCATAAAGGATTTTTTAAAACCTGATTGGATTTACTACTACCCAACTTAATGCTGTTAGATCTTTTGGACACTTTTTGGCTTAATTTCATAATTATTTGAAGATTAATTTGTAAAATTTCTGGTTGCCTTAGAAGTTCAAAGGTTACAATATTGTGGGCATCAGGGCAGAAGGTAGACAGACCTACAGGGTTAGAAGGGTTAGGAAGGAGCAAGTTACATTTATACTGGCGATGAAATTTCCTCCTTCACCCTTAGAAAGGAAAATATCCCCAAGTTTCTCTTCATCAAGTAGTCAATCTTGATTATGCAGAATAGAAGTTTAAGTTGCCTGGGGTCAAACGAAGCACAATAGGTAGCTGTTCAGAAGGGCCGACATCCTCTGGTGCTAAAATTCTGTGTTCGGAACCATCTCTCTGCCACACACGGAAGGAGCCAGTTCCAAAGGCAAAAAGTGGAGGCTCTCAAATCCAGTGATTTTAGCAAGAGTCGAAAGCTTAAACATCTCTAGCAGGCTTTGAAATGCAAGAATTTTGGAAGTGTTTCAAAATAAACCAGTAATAAATGTACGCCCAGTTCGCCTCGAGTGTAGACACCAATCTGTGTGATTTTCACTTGTTCTCATTTACTGAACTTAGACTCATAGGAAAACAAGGCGTTCAGTTTCTGTCTGAGTGTGAGGGAGCCGCCGCCTTCAGGGGTAGCCTGGGGATCCTCCCTGAGCTTTTCACTGAAATGATATACCCATCTAACCGCTCTTACTTAAATAACCCAGTTTTCTTCATTTGAATGAGGAAAAGGCTTTAGCTTTAAAAATCATCATGCATTGATCGTTCAGGAGCCCTGCAAACAGGAGGCCTGTGTTCTAGTCTAGCAAACCAGTTATGTTTGTTTGTTTTAATGAAACCATCACCATCTGCAGGACTTTGGAAGCACCTGTGGCCCCTCCCTGGGTGGACATGGCTGCTCCCATACCGTCTATGTGTTTGTCCTAGTCTCCCTTCTAGATGCTGAGGAAGAAGCCCACAGCTTGGAAATAAGAGGGCAAAATGTCCATGTCTCAAGGAAACTCACCGATAGAAGACCAAACTCAAGGCTTCGCATGACACGTTGGGATATGAAATGTAAACATGCGATGTTGCCTTGGAGGCAGCAATTTTATTTATCATCTACCCTATTTGAGACAAGGTCTCGTTACATGGTGAGTCCCAGGTTGACCTCAGTCATGTCTTGAAACTGTCTCTGCTTCCTTAATGCTGGCTTCAGCCATGAACCCCCCAAGCCCAACTGAAGCACTAAATGGATGTTTTAATGTACTGCTCTTGTTTGAAGGTTTCCCTAGAACTTGATCTTTCTGTGAGATGCCTCTAAGATATAATGCCTGTAAAATCCGCCACATGTTTTTCTTGGGTCTTTCCTATGAAAATGAAGTTCCCAGATAACAGTCTGTTTTAAACTCTTCTGAAAAAAAATAAAAAAGACCTTCTCCCCAGACTCCTCCTCCCCTGCGCTGATCCCCCTGAGCTAATTGTGGCTATGTCCTTTAATATGCTGGGAAGCAGCTTGGGAAGCAAGTTTTGCTGCTGAAGGAAGGCTGTCGGGAGTGGGCTTGAAATTTCTGAACTGGTCTGGGGCTGAATTTGAGTTTGGGTTCTTTACTGTATCAACAGCGCCCCCTTGTGGCAGTAAGTCAGATGTGTTGGAAACTAATGCCATTTTTTTTTAAGTATTTTTTCAAATTTTTAAAAGACATTTTATTACTTATTTATTTTTTGTTTTGGCCAATAATCTGAAAGTATCATGTGAAAAGTAACCATTTTAAAGACATCCTAAATCCTTCCCAAAGGGAGGATGCTCAGAATATAGAGTTGCTACTCTAACCTTTTATCCATTTGATCAAAGAAAATTTGTAGACCATTTAACCTCTCAGATCACAATCATTGTTGTCTAGCTTTATAGCTACCTACATTTTACTTTGAAACCCCGAGTCAACTGTCTTTTTTTAAAAAATTTACATGTTAGAATGCATAGTTTCTTTTTACATTGAAAGTTCATACCTTGTTCCTTGAATATTTTATTTGGTTTTTTTAATAGTTGCTTTGGTTTTGTACTATAAAACTAATTAAAAACTTAAGCCGGTCTTACTACACTCACCTCTATAGTGTAAGTGTGAGAAGGAATTTTTCTTAATAAATAAGTTTACATGTTTAAATCAAGTGTAAGTTATATGTGATGTGCGAAGGCTTTTCTATTTGTATTACAAAGATTTATGATGTTTTTGTTTATAATGTCATTGTGTTGCAATAATTTAACTCCTTTGACTCAGTTGGCAAAAATACATCTTGAAGAAGTGCTCTCAATGTCCATATCCGTATACTGAAAATCATGTCAAAGGTACCCAAAGATACATTTTTATACAGATAGATACCTTGTAAGTTGGGGCTTATTTTATCTCTTATTAATCTTACTATACTGTGTTCTACATGAATCAAAGAGTGACAAGACAAGGTCGAGTGAATATTATTTAGAGATACCCTTTAAAAGAAGACACTATAAGCTAAAAGAAGAAAATTTTTAAAAAGAAACTATAAGCTAATCTAGTTGCCCAGTTGGAATTCATTGTTTAATTTACCTCCTATGCAATGATTGATGCTGCAGTATATTCACAAAAGAAATCTATTTACAAGGTTTGAAAGGTAGCCACTTGCATTCTTTTGGAAATTTACTGTACTGTTTCAGTGTGTTAAGTGCCTTGTTGTAAAGTAAAATTTCAAGTCTAGAATTCATTATTTTCTTGGCCTCTATTTTTCATTATAATTATCTATTGTATGCTATGTGATCATTTTATTAAATGCTTACATTTTAATCAGGAAGGTAAATTTCAGTCTTTTCTTCTACCTCCCTCATCCAAAGCTCCTGATCTGTCATATGGGATCTGAGTTGAGGTTTTATGTTGTTGATGTTTTAAAGAGGAAATAGTCTTTGTTTAGAGATATGTTTTCCATGCTTGTGGTTTTGTGTTTGTGAAAACATTTCAGGAAGGATGTGGGAGCCTTGTTACAGTAATACTTTTCAAATGCTTGCTTACATTCACATTTTAAGTGCCTGATTGTGCTAAATTGAACTTTTTCATTCAAAAAGGAGTATGTATACTTGGTTTCTAATCTCTTTGGTTTTGCTTTAAAAAAGAAAAAAAAACTTGCAAAAGCCTAAACTTTTTATTTGCTAATAAATCACAGTGACATCAACATCTCTTGAGAGTTAGTGCCAGACTGGCTTTCTATTTAAAAATTGTCTTCTGCGATCTCTTTACAGTATCTATGAAAACCACCAAGTGCTTCTTTCTTTAAACACTATTTTAAAATAAGGATTAGCTTCAGTTAATGGAACTTTTAGTAACCCATTGTTTTAATTATCCGTGGATTTAAATTAGAAACTAATTTATAACAATATCAGATGATTTGAGTCAGCTATGCACTTGATTGGTATTTGTCACAAGGAGACAGAAATCATTAATTCAAGGCAGTAAGATTCCTTTCAGTCTCCTAGTTCTAAAGTGATTAAAGCACTTTGAAAGTGAAATGCCCCCTCTCACTATCAGAAGGACCAAGAGCAGTGTCTTTAACCAGTCTTTCTAGACACTGCTAAGTGTTAGGGGGTGCCTGCCTGCCAAGAACAAATACTGATAGAAAAGCTGATTTACTCTAGCTAGAGGACCCCAGTTCCTTGGTCAAAAACCATGAGCCAGAAGCCACAGATGATGGGGTACACATATTATATATACATCTTGTTTAAACAGAAGAGAGGGAAAAAGGGGGGATCCCTGTCTTGTCAATGATCTGCCTGAGGAATGTGACCGTCTCCTAGAGGGCTGTGTACTCTATGTGATGAGGACGGAAGCAGGAATGGATGCTGAGGTCATCAGACACCAGGAATGGATGCTGAGGTCATCAGACACCAGAAGAACTAATGTGTGTCCAGGGCAGATGCCTTGGACTTTCATCCTTCGCAAGCTTTCTACAGCAACTTCTTAGCTCAGTTCCCGTGGAAGGGAGGGGGGCTAAGACTGACTTTCTATGTATAGTCTTTTATTAATATTTTATCCTGTTTCATAAGGAAGTCATTTTTTGGTCTCCTAATGAAGGTGAGAGCTGCCTCCCTCAAAAGCCAATTTAGTAAAAGCAGTTTATAGGATGAAATAAGAGGGTTCCAAGAGGGGGATGCTAGGTGTGGGCCAGGTTCTGTCCTTGGGTCATCTGGAAATGCTAATGATCAGAATGGCATTTCTACTACATCTGCGCTGTGGCCAGAAAGCTCAGCCCAGGCACGCTCCTGTCCTGGAATGCATCTTACAAGAAGCAACTGGAACTGGGAGGATGGAACTGGATAAAGCGCTCTCTGAGGACCAGAGTTCCCATCCCTACCTACCTCAAAGCTGGGCACGTGTGACCTCCTGGGATCCCAGCACTCGGGATACAGAGGTGGGATCTTTAGAACGACCTGAATGGCTGGGACTGCTGATGAGCTCAGACACCCGCCTCAATAAATACAGTGGAGAGCAATCGAGGAAGATGTCCAAAGTCAGCCTCAGGTCTCTCCACACGCAGGCACATCCATGCATTCCAGAGAATGGGAACTCTTGCCCATTGCTGAGCAAGCAGAAGCTTCTGGTAACAGGCTGCCTTATTCTGGTTTCCATTTGTTTTCTTTACAGCAAAATTGGTGACCGGTCCCTTCTCTGAGGGGATAGTCATCTTGGAGCAGTTTCTAAAGTGTTGAGGAGAGTGAAGTAGTTTTTATTTTATTTTTTTAATATTTTATTTATTATTATTAGTGTGTGTGTATGTGTGTGTGTGTGTGTGTGTCCGTTGTGTGTCCCTGTGGAGGACCAAAAAAAAGAAAAAAGAAAAAAAGAAAAAACCAGAGTGAAGTGTTTTAAAGCAGCAATTCCTTTTTAAACTAGCTCCAAGGAGGAGGGAACATGTAAGTTTACAGTGCAGATAAAGGGCAGCCTGGCTCCCAGGAACCGTGTGCACAGTTCATGAGTCATGAAAGTGCTTTAAAACTGACAGGGAATACATTTGCCATCCATGCTTGGCTGAGATGTGTGCTACACGCAATCAGTTTTAGGGTTAGACTGTGGCGGTGTGTTCAGACAGGTCCTGGCACCAGGATCAGACACACAGTTAGACTATCATTCAGTGTCACTAGGCGGTGAGCACACTTTCACCCGCTTCATCCCTGCTCCCATCTGTAAGAGATGGGAACGGACAGTCATCCGAATGCCTGTCTTAACCATGGGACTCGGCTTCCAGACTGTCAAGCCTCTAGGACATTTTGTTGGAGACCATTGTAGTCATGGACTTGGGAAGTGGCTTCTTTCTTTTCAGACGATAATGTCATTCTCTTCAGAGGTGACTGAAAGTTCTGATGACATTTACCTTCTTTGATATTTGTGTGTGAGAGAGTGTGTGTGTGCGCGTGCGCGCGCTCACGTGTGCATGCCCTTGGAGGCCCGAGGGTGACATCGGAAATCATTCTAGATCGCTCTATCTCCTCATTGTTTTGCTCTGTGGTTTCTTAAGCTCCACCTTCCAGGGGCAGAATTGCAAGCCACTGCCATTGCCACCTGGCATTTTTAACGTGGGATCTGGGGATTGAATTCAGGCCTTTTTGCTTGCAAGACAAAGGCTTTAACCCCTGAGCCATCTCCCCAGTCTCTGTGGTATTTTTGTCTCCTTCTGAGACAAGACTTTGTTCACTAGGTACTCGAGTTCCAAGAAAGATTGGTCCATAGCAAGACCTAAACCCAACAGGGTAAACTCCAAGTCCTGCAACTCCAAGTTCAGTATATGAGCCTCCTGTTTAAATCATCCCACTTGCAAAAGACTTCGTTTCTGACCCTCCCTCACTCTCTTGGGTTGGCTCCTCCCATAGTACATATCTCTCCTTGATTGATGTCCCACATTGACTCTGGAATCTCTAATATACTCATATCACAAGGTCAATCAAGACTTCAACTCCAAAATGCTATTTCTGGGTCTCTCTGCAGAATTTCTAGCTGCCAGGCTTCAGCCAATATGTGAAACCTTGGATGAGGAATCCACATCTTTTCGCTGGTTTATCCTTAATATCTCTAAAACCATGTGACGACATTGGCAAGTTCCGCTATAACCTCAGAGTAGAAACTAGCCCCCTTGAATCAGAGTTGGTTCAGCTTTTCTGTGCTGAATATTCAGGCACATGGACACCTTGTGGGGACTCTGTGTTTGGGCCAGTTACACAAACCAGTCTACTACCCATATCTCAGCTCTGTCATTTGAAATACCAATGTATTATTTCCTTAGTAAAAAGTCTTATTAATACCTAGACTAAGTTTTCCTTAGTGGAAACTACTCACTCCTGGAGAATGCCTCCTGCTATAAGGGAGCTCTGCTTATTTTCTGCAATATTTTTTCTTGAGACTTTCTACCTATGACTAAAATGCCTTATAAACTCACCCTTCATTGTCTATGAAAGTCATTCTTTAAGTTTACAAGACATCCCCCCCCCGAGTCACTGAGTCAGCGGAAGTCTTTGGTGACTTCCTGAGTTAAGCCCAGGTTAATGCTCAAGACTCCTGTACTTTCAAAGACCTTTGAGTATCCACTTTCAGTATCATCAAAAGGACAAAGTACTTAATAATTTAACCAAGAGGGTTTTAGTTTGGATGAATTTCCTGCCATAGCCTATGACATAAGGGCCTCAGTTGGCAATATGGTATTGGGGGCGCTGAATCTTGTAGAGGTGTGACTGAGGGGTACTTACATCCTTAGGTCATTGGGATGTGACCATGAATCAATTATTCGATCCTGTCAGTCTTTTTTTCCCTGCTTTCTGGCCTGTGATCTGAGTGATTTGCTCCAACACATACTTTTTGCCATTGCCAAATGATAGCCTTGCAAGAGCTGAAAAGCAAAAGGCCCTCCCATACTGGTTGCAGCCTCCCAAACTATGAATAATAAACCTAAGTTAACTACCTTGTGTTTCCTTTTAGCAACAGAAGCTAATATAAAGGCAGAAGACTTGTATGGTGAAAAAAGTTAAAAAGAAAATTGCCAAAGGAAATTAAAGAAGATCTAAGTAATTGGGAAGATATATCAGGTCCATGAAGTGAAAGATTTAATATTGGTAAAATGATAGCATTGCCCAAAGTGATTTACAGATCCAATACAACCTCTAGCATAATCTCTACAATGTATCTAAATGGAAAGGAAAAATTCAATTGAAAGTTTATACAGAATCTAAAGAGACTACAACAATAACCAAATTGCCCCCTCCATGTAGCTGAATTCTCCAGGATAGTTAACACAAACTTGAAAAAAAATGAAGAAGTTGAAGAATTCACACTTTGTGCTTTCAAAACTTACACAGTATTTAAAACTAGAGTAATGATATAAGGATAGACATGGACGATCAGACATAAGGATGTCTTAGCCACCACCAGATGGCATGTATCACGGGACAGTTGGTGTGGTATATGGGATGGGATGGTGGTATGACTGATTTTAGTGATCACAAAGGAGCTGAAAATGATCTAAAGGAGCTGAAAAATGTCAGCAAGAGCTTGTCAGTTAAGATCAATGAAATGCATCATTCAGGCATCAGTTGTGATACAACTATAAGTGTGTCTCACTAGCAGGTTGTACAAGTAGAGTACATACATTTACTATATAGTACTTGATAATAATTATTTATTGTTAGTTACATAAATAAATTATTTATTTATACAATTTATTTATATATTATAAATAAATTATTATTACTTAAGTACAGGTGTCAATTTGACAATTGAGGGCTGAGCTTTGGGCACCTCTGTGGAGAATTGATATAGTTATGGCAAGCCCTAAGCAAGCCTTATGGGCTTGTCTGATTATGGGAAGACCCATAATGTGATCATCTGGAGTGGGACCATTTCCTGAGCAGGTGAATAAGATGGAGGGAGCCGGTTCTGTATAGCGCTGGTTCAGTAGTTTGGCATTCTTCAGCATACTTTAGCAATTTGGTTGTCTGGCAAGTAGAAAGTTTTCTCTCTCGCAGCAATCCTATAGATATGGTGTGACCTGTTCCCCAGCTCCTAGTGCTAGTGTGCTCTCTCCTACCAAGCTGGACATGACCTGAAACCAAATGTTGTAAGAAAGAATAAAATCTCATTGTTTCCCTAAGCGTTTGATCATGAATTTGTTGGCAGCATGCAGGAAAACTGCAATATATCTATACTTTAAAAAAACTTCCTTTTATTTATACAAAAAATATCTTTACTGTAAAACACATGCCGGTGTTACACTGACCTAACATATCTTGTGTTTACCAATCTCTTTCTCTTCCACTTGACCAAGTCTCATGTAGCTTTATTTGTCTTGGCTCCAGGAGAGCAGGCTGTTCACATATATGAACCATAATAGCCTAAGTGAAGGGTAAAGCCATATCATCCAGGTTTGTGTAAGATCACTTAGTGATGTCCAGACAAATGACTGAAACATCTAACAACAGATCTCTCAGAATATATGCTATTGTTTAATGTCATGTGACTGTACAGGAATAGAGAAAGAAAGAGTGTCTTGAAATAATTTCTCACACATATGGTCAATTGATTTAGACAAAGTTGCAAAGTCCACTTACTAGGAAAAAGAACCAGGTATATCACCAACAATTCTAGGCAAAATCTACATATGTTCACATGCAAATTAATGGAGCTATGTCCTCATCCCAGATATAAAATTAACTAAAATTGGATCGAAGGCTTAAAGTCAAGATCTAAAACTATGAAGTACAGATGAAAATCATGATCTTGGGGCTGGAAAGATGGCTTAGGAGTTAAGACTCTGCCTCAAAAACAAAAGGTCCTGAGTTCTGATTCCAGCCCTCTCTGTCTCTCTCTTTCTCTCTCTCTCTCTCTCTCTCTCTCTCTCTCTTTCTCTCTTACACATGCACGCATACATACACACACAGTTTAAAAAAAGAAAATCATGATCTTGGATTGGTTAATGATTTCATAAGTAAGTGCCATGAAGCCCTTAGAAACATTTGTGCATCAAATGTTTCTTCCATTCCAGAGAATGAAAGAAAATATTCAGTAATTAGTATTTACAATATTGAAAGTGTTCCAGTTCAACAACAATAAAATTACCCAATTAAAAAATGGACATAGAATTTGATATCATCCAAATGTATGTAAGTGGCCAGCAAGCACATAACAAGATGTACAGCATCATTAGTAGTAAAATGCAAATTGAGACCAAAGTGAAGTCTGGAATATAGCTTATTGTTAGAGTGTTTTCTTTTTTTATATAATACATTTTTTATTATTATTTCAGCTCATACAAACTTAATTAGAGTGTTTTCTTATAGGGATGTATTCATAAAGCAATTCATAAATTGTTCCTATTAGCAAAACACCCTCTCCCAATAGCATAGCAATCAGGTAATTGGTCAGAAAAATTTTGGAGTACTACTAATCATCGTCTAGGTTTTTGTTTTTGTGTTTTTAAAAAAAACTCTGATTTTAGTTAAAAGAGCAAGAAACATCCGAATGCTGAGTGAACTCTCATACATTGCTGATCGCCAGAGTGGTTGTATAAGCCTGCATTCCCACCAGCAATGCAGGCTTATACAACCACTCTAGTGATCATTATGGAAATTTCTAAAAAAGTTAAGGATTGAAATACCATATGACCTTGCTATACCACTTCTGGGAATAATCGCCCATGATGCAGAAATTCACTACAGTGACACCAGCACAACCATGTTCATAGCAGCACTATTTACAATAGCAAAGTCTCGGAATCAACCCAAATGCCCAACAGTTTACAAGTGGATAATGAAAATGTGGTACATTTGTACAATGGAATACTACTCAGCCATCAAAGAAAGATGAATTAATGAAATTTGCTGGGAAATGGATGAAATTAGAAAAAAAATTATATTGAATGAAGTATCCCGGACACAGAAAGTTAGATGTTGTATGTACCCCCTAATAAGTGGATTCTAGTTCCAAACCCACTTAATGGCATTCAAAGGTAAATCTCTGTAATACCCACTATAATCACAAAGGATTATAAACAGGAGAGAAGGGGAAAGAGGACCTCAAAAGAAAGGAGATAGGGGATCACACTTTAGTAGAGAAAATAGGCCATCATCAAGTATTGCATGTAAGCAGCGTGACATCTGGCGCAGCTCAATCTCACTTCCCTTTCTGGTCATTTGGGACTGAACAGATTTGATCTCACCAGTCGGGGAGGATATAGGGACTGACAGATAGTTGGTAACCATCATGCAATTGGCCACTGCCCTCCGCCTTCCCCCCTCCCCTACTGCTGTGTCCTACTCCTATTCATCCATCTACCTTTGAGTCTCCTCTTCTATTAAGATTTTCATTTAAATAGTCTTTTATCTTTGGTTAGGAGGTGATCTTTGATACCAGTCAGGATGCAGCCAAGGGCAGTGCAGGAAAAGCAAAACTGAAAACAACAAACCATAATTCAGAACACCAAAGACCCTACATTATTCACTTGGAACCAGACCAACCAAACTCTCTCCATCATAAAGCTCGGGGAACCTTGCAAAAGAGGGAGCGACAAGATTGTAAGAGCCTAAAGATAGGGAGGACCAACGAGATGCAAGACACTCCACACAAGTTAGGGCCACAGCAGCGAGGATTGGACTTGCCCTATCTGCTCAATGGATGACACGTCAAGACCCCCCTAAGTCTAGGGGGGAGAAGGCTCCAGGCAGTAGAATCCTTAGCGGCAAGGGATTAAACAGTCAAAATAGAGTTCCCACACTAATGGGGAGCCCAAGAAAGCCCCCCCATGCCACTGAGTACTGAACCCTCACTAAGATAGAGGACTCAGAGGGAGGTTTGGTGGTCATACAAAAGGATGCTCCAGGGGATGGGAGGGGGAGGGGAGGAGGGAGGGAAAGGAAAGGGGAAGAGGGAACAGTGCAAGGGGGGATGACTGGGGAAGGGAGGAGAGATAGGAAAATAAAAAAAGAGCAAGAAACAATGGAGTAGGTATTTTAAAATTCAAGAGACAGAAATTAATAACCAGAAGACTAGGTTCAGGTTTTGCCCCTTTGTGCAAGGTTTTCAGAGGGGTCCAGCTGTGTTCATTCATCTGTTTGCTGCTGGTGACTATTTCTTTGTACCCGGCTCCCTGGGCAGAGCTGTGTGACTGTGACAATCTATATGGCCCACAGGGCTGGTCTAAATGGTTTCCTGTTTATCACACAGTCTAAACAGTTTCCTGTTTGCCCTTTTCTAGGGAAAGGTGCCAACTTCTGAACAACATATTAAAATTGATTTATGAGAGGACAACATGAAAAATGCTAACGTCATTTTCTGTTTCCATATGAATACATATCTCAAAGAAAATATTTGTAGTGATTGATTACATACATAAAACATTGTGAGGATCTACATACATAGTGTAATAAAAAAAAGGGAAAGTTATTTACTACTTTACCATGTCCTGCATTTTCAGTTGTTTTTTAAGAAGATGGAGAGATGGCTTAGGAATTAAAGCCTTTGCCTTGAAAGCAAAAAGACCTGAGTTCAGACCAGATTCCATGAAAAATGCCAGGTAGAAACAGTGTTGGTCTGTATTTCCAGCTCTGAAAGGCAAAGTCTGGGAAACTCCAGAGCAAAGCAATAAGGAAGTAAAACAATCCAAGATGATTCCCAATCTGACCCTTGGGCCTCCACAGGCAAATATATTCAACTGCCCTCTTCCACACACACATGCATATACATACACATTCCTACACACATGCAAAAAAATCCTTTCCTGTTTTAAAAATCCAGAGTAAGGTACTGATTTGCAAATATCTAGTTTATTTGGAATGGGTTCTTATCTAAAGGAAAGACCATGTGACCGTCCACTCCTGTGTATGTCCTGGACTCCTGGCAATGTAATAAGACTGCTTATCAGGCACTGGGTACAACCCAGAAGTCTTACAAAGCACTGGGTTCAGACTTTATCTTGTACAACTTAGTCGTTTAGATTTTATTAACTCAGCATATTGCTTTAAGGAGAGGTCTGGTTCAATGTACAGAAAATCCGTCTGAGAACAGCATTCATTACAACTGGAGGATTCCTTACGCCTTTGGGTGAAATTATTTCTCCAGGTGAGAAGCATGACTCAGAACAGTTACTACTGTGTACACTGCACACCATTTAGGCGAGGCCCCTTGCAGTGTCCATGATGGTTTCTGTATGATGAATGGAAAGAAATGTAGAACAACAAGATTTCAGCAAGCATAAAGATCAAACATCATGAACAGGTAACAATTACAGCCAGGTCAATTAAACAAAGATTATGCTTATTTTTTAAGAGGATGTTTACTCTTTAACCATTTTTTTCCATTCTTCTTTATCACATAGTTAGCCACAACCATATATGTTACTGTAATAAATACACCGTGTGACTGTATTGCAGACATCCATCTCCCATGGGTACGTTAATCAAACATGCTAAGTGTTACTTCATTCATCAAGCCTTTTTTTCTCTCAACACTGATTTCTATTTCATTTTATTGTTTTACTTGTCCTATGGAACTATAGTTGTTTCAGTTGGTCACACCAAGTGACCAACATTCCTATAACCTCAGAAAAAAATTCTCATCTTTTCCCTGCCAATCCTCTCTGTTATGATTTCTATCACCTGGATTAGTTTTGCTTGCTCTAGAACATCATATAAATGAGAATGCTCAATAGATACACTCTTTTTCGTCTAAGTTCTTCATTTAGCATGACATTTGTCAATATTTACCCATGTCGTGGTGCATATCATCTATTGCTTCTCTTTTACTGCCTAGTAGAAACCTACTGAACACATTTTCCCTCTCTCCTGGCCATCCATTTGTAAGACCACTGGACTATTTCAATTGTGACATTAAACAAAAATACTTGTTTCAATCCTGGCACAATTCTGTTTCAATAGAAAGCACTGGGAAGGAAACTCTGATACCTTTGAAATACTGTTTCCCACTGAGATTTGGGGATTCAAGGACTTTCTCCTTCCATCTCCTCCTGAGACAGAGAAATATGGCATATATGCAACTAAGAGACAAAGAAAGAATAAAACTGGTGATACTGGAGATTGGGCTCGTCTATTTCTTCCTCATACGAGGCAATAAAGGTGGAATGTAGGAAACATTACCTGGCCAGGGCACAGTCTAATTTTAGACAGTGTTGATAGACCTGCAAGTGGAAAATAACAAGTAACAATTGTGCCAGCCTGTAGAATTTCAGAATTTTCAGGACCTCAACGATAACTAGTGTAAATGCAGTATGGACTGAACTGAGCATCAACAAAACACTAGACATTGTGTGGATTCACTTTATTTAAACTGTGTGTTTCATGTAGGTACATTAATTATCCCAACTTCAGAATAAGGCGCATGTAGATATGGAAGGTTACATCAAAAGAAATATACAATATATACTGAAAGTATTCAAGGGCATATTTGCAAAGCAATTCATAAGAGTTTAGAGGAGGGAGTGATCAATAGTTATGTGACAAAATGACATAAATAGCATTTCCACTTTTTCTTTTGGTCATATTTAGCAAACCTTCTTAATCCCTAAACTCCCTTCTGTTCATGTTCACTGGCTGGAGGGACGTGTGCATGGTGTGTGTTTCTCAGAGGGATTACAAACCAGCTGGGCAATTGTGGTTTTATAAATAGAGTAACTTAATGCCGCTCCTGATAACAAAACAGTACTTCCATCTTTGGATTATACAGTTACCAGGAGTTTTGGCCTAAATCCATGTAAAGCTAGAAGGATTTCAGGGAGAAAGTAACTGAATTGAAAGTATACTTGGGGCCTGAACAAAATGACCTTTTCCCTTTTGCTTTTTAGCACTCTCTTCCTGTACTGTTGTGACTGTATTTTTACTGGCTCATTTAAAACAGAAAGATTGACAGAAAGTACCCTGGTTACCTAAAGGGCACACCTGGGAGCTATCCATCCTTAAGCATAACTGGATAACTGTACTCCACGTAAATATTATCTGGTTAGTATTAGGAAGAACCAGACAAAGCCAAAGCTGACGACTTCAATCAGGGTGACTCCACAAGAAGAATGGATTTCCCAGGATTCTGGAGGCTGAAGTGAAGATCGAGGTGCATGGCTGGCTTCCTGTGGCCCCTTCTGATGTGCTGGTATTTTCTTTTTGCTGGGACCCCCAAGATCTTTCTTAGTCCCTTTCTCTTGTAAATATCTCCAAGCATATTGTAATAGAGCTACCCACATGAGCCAAGTCCACTCATTTAGCCACACTAAATTATTTCTTCCATAAAGCTATCTATAACCATCTGACATATCATGACACTTATAGTGTTTTACCATATAAATCAGGGAAAACAGCTGCAATTCAGCCCATAATACTTCCAGCCTGCCTTAGAGACTGTTAACCTAGTAAGAATTGGGCTGGTCAGATTGTTCAGTGAGCAGAGGTGACTGTACACAAGCCTAGTGACCTGAGTTTGATCTAAGAAGCCCACCAGACACAAGGAACAAACTGACTTCTGAAAGTTGTCCTTTGATTTTTGTATGTATGTCATGGCTTGCCTCTCATTCTCCCCCAAATAGCCAAATAAATATTTTTTAAAAATGTTAAAATATTTATTAAAAAAAAGAAGAGAAAAGGGCATTTAGGGGAGAATATCATGAATGCAGTTACCTCTTGCATAACACAGAAGGAGGTCTTTGGGATTCCCACAGAAGGCACATCTTTAGCTATCTTAATCATTTGTGAATTGAAGCAGTGTATAAAGAAAACTTAGTAGCTGTTTTAGAGACTGTAAAGGGAAAGAGACGGTGTGATAGTTAATCCTGGCTGTCAACTTGATTACACCTGGGATTAACTAACAGATTAGCAGTCAAACCACCCGGAGAGATTATCTAGGTTAAGATACTTAAAACACAAAGACCAACACTAAATCTGGATGGATCCTCCCATAGCAGAGAGGATAAAAAGAGTCACAAGATTGAAGAGCTCTGAGATTCTCTTGCTCTCTTCCGGCAAACTCATTTTCCCTCCTTGGTGATGGACATGACCTGAGCCGCCTCTGTCACCTGCTATGCTTCTTCTGACTAATGGCCTATGCCGGTCCTCTGGAACTGTAAACCAATAAACCTCCCTTTTCTCCCCTTAAGTTGCTTGAGTTTGAGTGATGTCTCACAGCAGCACAGAGTAACCATGACAGATGGCATGTTGAACTTCACATCTGTCGAAAAGTGGTTTGCTAAAATTTCTCACCAGGTGTAGTGGTACACTGCTCAGCACTTGGGGGCTGAGAGAGCAGATGGCAAGTCTGAAGCTAGTTCGATACATGGCGAGGACATAGTGAGACTTTCCTCAAGTAAACAAAATAAAATAATACAAAATAAAATAATACAAAATAAAATAATAAATACAAAATTCGGGATATTCTTAATATAAAAATATTTTCTACAGTCATGAAAAATAATTTGACAATGGGTTAATTACAGGCGTATGAGAAGGCTTGACATTTAGCATATCTCACCTTGACCACTTGTTTATAGAGAAACAGTAGAATGGAGCAAAGAATTAAAAGGTTGGCATGCCTAGATCACACTTTTATTAGGTGCACCTCAATGTTCAAAATTTCAATGTGTGAAGGAAAAAGACCAAAAAAAATTGGTCCAACCTAGGGCCCCACATAACTCAGAGTAGACTACGCATTTGCCTAGCATGTACAAGGTCTTGAACTCGATCCTCAGGATAAATAACAGTAAGAATCAACAGGAACCATGGTCAAGGTGATTTCAGGGACTTTGTTTTTAAAGTGTCATGCAACTCACGTTTAGTATTAAGACCTCAGCATTTGAGGTTTGGGCTGACATCAATAATAATAATAATAATAATGATGATGATGATGTTCCCTCTCCCCCATCCCTATTATTTTTTTACATGTAATTAGGTTGCGTGCAGAAGGCCACAGTGAACGTTGCTTCTCCAGCTTAAGGGACCACAGTAACGTCAAGAACGTGAAGTCACTCTGCAGCATTCTCGTGAACAGCGCCAGCCGCCGCTGCGCCTGGCCGTGGGAAAGGAGTGTAAGTTTGGACCCCACGTCCCTCATCCGCATCCCCTAGCCTCCTCCACGGGGACCAAGGGCTGACCGCGAGGGCGCCGCTGATTGGAGGAGGTAGGGAGGAGGCGCGGCGCGCAGCCAATCCGGAGCGCCCAGGCGTGATGTCCCCGCCCCTGACCCCGGAGCCGGTGCCGAGCGCCGGCGTCCGCCGGGCGGCTGGCGTCAGCTGCGGGAACCCCACGCCGCGGGCGCGCGGGTCATGTCGTCTCCCCGGTGGCCGCAGCCCGGGCCCGAGGAGCCGCCGTGGCCGGGGCTGCTTCGGCCGGCGCCGCTGCTGCTGTGCGGCCTGCTGGCCGTGATGCTGGGCTGGGGCTGGCCGCGCTGGCACCGCGCGCGCGGCTTCCCCCCGGGGCCCACGCCCTGGCCGCTGGTGGGCAACATCGGCCACGCGCTCCTGCCGCGCTTCCTGCGGCCGCAGTACTGGCTGAGCCGCCGGGCGCACGGCGCGCCCCGGGAACCGCAGGTGGTGCTTACCAAGCTGGCGGCCGTCTACGGCAACATCTACAGCCTCTTCGTCGGCCACTACATGGTAGTGATCCTCAACGACTTCCACAGCGTGCGCGAGGCGCTGGTGCAGCAGGCCGAGATCTTCAGCGACCGTCCGCGGGTGCCGCTCATCTCGATGGTGACCAAGGAGAAGGGTGAGCCGGCCCGGGGCGGGGGCACGAGCCGTGACCACTGCCGGGCCTGCCTGTGCCCCGGTGCTGCCGATGCGCCCGCCCGCGCCTGCATCCTGCCCCGCGGGGCTCTGATGGCGTTGGGGGTGCCCCAAGGGGCACAAGGGGCGGGACTCCTTCCTATGCCCACCCCTCCTGCACAGAAGAAGGAGACGCGTGGGGAAGGCGAGGAGCGGGCGATTGCAGATAAGAGATCAAAAATCAGCTTCCATCCCTCGAGAGGTGTTGCCCCTGCCCCAGACAGGGCCTCGAGCTTCAGTCTCTGACCCTAAACTTTCAGAACTTCGTGTTAGGAAGAAGGAGGAATATATTCTTTCACCCAGTGAGTTTTGACGGATGGGGTTCAAGATTCCACACCCTCCTTCTCTTAAGAAAAACCAATAAAACGCTGTAGGAGACTTATCAATCCTAACATGTTGGCTTGTAGCCCCTGTACTTCTGCAGACGGTCCATTTTTGCAGTTTGGGGAAATTGTGCTATTTGTGGCTGTCGAATACCTTCTCGCTTTTACCCTTTCTCCAGTTTCTCAGAGATCCACCCCCGCGTGTTTTTCGGTTTTTCCCCTTGTTTTAATTGGCTGGTAGGTCCCAAACTTCCCTGAATCACTCCTACTTATCTATCAATCAGGCTTGAAGTTAAGTGTGTTTCCCTCAGGGGAACCGGTTCTCTCGCCTCTCCAAGTAGGGTAGCCCTCCTTGGCTTTTTCCTCACCAGAGCTGAATTCTGTTGTAACATTAGGCCTGGGTATAGGTCTTCACCACTTTCGAGTCAGTTTAGCATCTCAATTTTAAACAAAAAGTAGCGATGTTGGGAAGACTAAATGTATCACTGAGCAACAAATGCTACAATGTTCTCTCCTTCACACCTGCTGAATCTATTTGGAATTTGCTTCTGATTTAATGTGTACCCAGGGAAACTCTACCTGCTTTTGCTTTTTTTTTTTTCCTTTGAAGGGTGGTGAAGCACAACATGAAATTTACCACTCTAAACATACATGCACTTCAATGGTATTGATTTTATCTACATGCCTAACCGTCACCACCTGTCTACAGAACTCTTCATCTTGCAATACTGAAACACAATACTCCTGAGACAGTAACTTGCCATTCTCCAGCCCCAGCCCAGTCCCTGGCTAGCGCCACACTGCTTTTTGTCTACATATTTTATCAAGCTGGGTATTTTATGTATGAGAAATTATACAACAGTTTGTTTTTTGTGGATGACAAATTACACTTAAGCTAATATGTTAGGGTTCATCCATTTAATAGCATGTATGAGAACTTGCTTCTGAAAACTGAATAGTATTCTCTGTGTATGTCTTACTCTAATATTTGCTGTGATAAATTCATGATCCAACAATTTAGGGGAAAAGGAGGATTTTTGTGCATGCTCATGGTTACAGTTTACAGTACATTATAATGGCAGGAAATTCATACCAATATTAGGAGCTGAGAGAACTGGCGACACTATATCCACTGGAAAAACAGCGAGGAGCATCTAGCTTGCCGGTCTACCAAGCTCCAATCAGATCTTTTTCCATCTTATTCTCTTGCCCAAGGAATCATCCTACCACTATGGACTGGGTCTTCCCACATCAATTAGATAGTCTCCTACAGCCTTGCTCAGAAGTTTGCTTTAACTAATAATTCTTCATAAATGTGGTTAATGACTCAATTCTTCTCAACTGTCAATCTCTATCCTTTGTCACCTTGACACACAAGCTATAACCTTTCCATTCCTTGTTCCCATACATGTTATATTTGTTGTACAATGTAAAAGATATTCAGTTCAATTTTTATTATTATATAACATGTGAGTTTATGATGTATTTTCCTCCTAATTCCCAATCCCATCTCCCCCCATCACTTCCCCTTAGAACCTTCCTGCCCTGCCAGACAACCATCTATTTTCAAGTCTTTTTGCATTTGTGTTGTGGGTTGCCGTTGATTTGCTTTTGATAACATATGCCTGAGTACCTGCTGAGCATGAATAGTGTATCAGTGGATATGCCATTGAGGAAAGCATCTTCCATTTCCTCCCCCTCCGCATAAGCCCTCATCAGTCTCTCATGGAGGTTTGGAGCTTCTTGAAATCTTTACCCTTCCATGGTGAAATGTTGATGACACAATTCATATGCAGTTCTTAAGGAAATATACATAGCTACTGTGAAACTATGGATGCCATAGCCCTGTCTCATCTAGGAGATAAGGTCTAGTTGCACCTGTCTCATTTCAAGCTCTTGGAATCTTTGTTTTGCCTTCTTATTTATTTTTAATGTTATATACATGAATATAGTAACTGTATATTTTCAACTCATAGTCCCAAATCCATCACCCTTCTTATTATTTTTTTCTTATTATTTATTTATTTATTTTTTCCACTCATACAAACTTAATAGGTACCCCGTCCCCTCCCTACCTCCATCCCTCCCCAGATCCCCTTGCTCCTTCCCCCCTTTTTCCCTTCCTTTCCTCCCCTCCCTCCCTACTCCCAGTACCATCTCCCCACCCCCCTCATCCCTGGAGCATCCTTTAGTGTGAATGTCAAACTTCCCTCTGGGTCCTCCTCTCTGATGAGGTATAAGGACTCAGTAGCATTACCTAGAGCCCTTTTGTGTTCCCCTTTAGTATAGGAACACTATTGTGGCTGTTAATCCCTTGCCTCTAAGGATCATAGTGCCTGTGATCCATGCTACACTTTGGGGAGTCAATGATATGTGGGTCATTGCGCAGGTCATACAAAGTCCTATTATGGTTACTTCGACCCTAACTTGTGTGGAGTATCTTGCATATCATTGCTTCTCCCCATCTTTAGGCTCTTACAATCTTACCGCCCCCTCTTCTGCAAATTTCCCTGAGCCTTAGGGTGGGGAGAGATTAGGCTGGCCTGGTTCAGGGCATCACCCTTCTTTTTCCCCTTATAGCCCTTCATCTCACCTGCCAGACTCCCTCCTATTTTCAGACCTTTTCATTTGTGTGGTCCCACTGTGTTTCATCTAGTCTGTGATGACTTACGCCTGACCTAATTTATCATGACACTCTCTCTTCCATGACTGATGTTCCTTGAGCCTTGGGATGGGGCTGGGGATAGCTTAGATGTTCTGTTTAAGACAGAATAGTCTGAAATCACTTATTTTCTATACTTTGTCAGTTGTGCTTTTTTGTAATAAACACCTTCCATTGCAGAAAGAAGCTTCTAGGTTGAGTGCTGAGTGCTCTTCAAATCTATGGGTTGTTTAAAAGGCAGTTTGATGTAGTGTCTTTATGGCTAAATCTAACTCTCCTTTCATAAGTGCTTGTTCTTGTTTATAGCACCAAGAATCTAATCTCTGCTGAGAAGTGGCCCTTAAATCCAATCAGAAAAATGTTGGTTGCCTCCTTCACATTCGTGCAGCTATTACACTGATAATTACTTCTTGTCAGGTTGATTTTTTTTTAATTTTTTTATTATTATTATTTATTCAACTGTGCGCATGTGCGTGTGTATGTGCGCGTGTGTGTGTGTGTGTGTGTGTGTGTGTGTGTGTGTGTGTGTCTGTGTGTGTCTGTGTGTGTGTATGTGTAGAACCACGGACGAATTTGCGAACCACCATGGACGCCTCCACCTCCTTCTGCTCCAGGATTCACAGGCTCCGCCCTACCAGGACCAGAAACACAGGCCGCCCCCGTTTCCGCCTGGCGTCTATACGTGGGATGTGGGATCCGAACTCAGGACCTTCCGCCTGCAAGGCGGAGGCTTAACCCCTGAGCCACCTCTCCAGCCTGTCAGGTTGATTTTTAATTGCAGCTTTTTCAGATTGGTAAGACTGTTGGTTGTTTTTCTCCCCTAGTAGCTTCCATAGTATTTTCTGGTACTATGTAAGCTGGCCAGTAAGCAGGAATCTTCTAGGTTAGTTCTAGTTGATGTTCTTTGCCTGTCTTATAATACATATATGTTACATCTTCATTAATAGGATCTTAAAAGATATTCAGTCCGATTTAAAAAGTAGTCATAGACAAAATTTAACAGATCTCATGGTTCAACTTTAAAATGTTCATAGTTAGGCTGGAGAGATGGCTCTCTCCAAGCAGACAGTCCTGAGTTCAAATCCCAAGTCCCATGTGAAAATGCCAGGTGGAAATGGCAGTGGCCTGCATTTCAGGCTCTGGTGGGCAGAGCCTAGGAAATCCCAGAGCAAAGCAAGAAGGAGGAAGAAGCAATCTAGGGTAATTCCCGAAGTCACGCTTGGGCCCTCCACAGGGACACAAGTGTCTTCTAATACACACGCACACACACATGCCACACGCAGCGCACACACACATACAAACTAAATGAATGTCTAAATAAAGTTTTTAAAAAAGAATTGGATTCTTTAAAAAATGTTCATAGTCATTAACAATTCAATTACAATATTTTTACAGTCCAAAGTTTTTTAACTGTAGCTACTGTAATAAAAAAACAGGTTAAATACTTCCAATATATAATAGCATAAGAAAAAAATTCTTTTTTTTTAATAGAAACATCAGGACCCAGCAAGAAAATATCAAATTGAATTTCAGATCAAAATCAGATGGAAATTAAGACCAAAGTTCAGCAAGGTAAATATGTCATTCTGTAGCTTAATGTCCATCGCCTGCCACTTGTCATGTATTTAAGTCAACTCCACAATGCTGGGCAGTTTCATCATCTCTGCAGCACACATGGCTTCTCTCTGTATTGTATCCAATCTACACCTGCTGCCTTCCTCAGTATGCATACCATGGTCCTGACATCTCCAACATCCTGGGTTTTCTACAACAACTATAAGCTTCACCTTCCTTTGCAGGAATTTCAAGCCCTTGCACAAGGTACCAGGCTTCAGTTGCTCTATGGACTGTTCAGTCTTGCACTAAAACCAGTATCATGTGGATGAAGCTGCCCACTTCTGCTATGAGATTAAGATGTAACCTTGCATACTTGGACCACTGGTGTATGTGTTAACCATGGAAAAAAATTCTTTCATAGACTATAGCTTTGAAACAATAGAAAAACACTTCAGCTTAGTCTTCCTTCTGCTAAATGAATCAGAATTTCCACAAAATGGGCTTTCATAGGGTGTAGTTCTGCCCTCAGGTCATCTCTGCCACTCTCTCAGTGCAAAGCAGTAGGATTTTGTCCCATGATGTTAATGTCTCCAGCTGTTATGCTGTCTGCCGTCCCCTTAGTCCAAACTTCAAGCTCGCCAATGCAGCTCTTCTCAATAAGAAAGCAAACAGCAACAAAAAGTCCATTATCTTTAAATGTTATGTCCTAGTTCTCAAAGTTCTTGTTTCCCTCTAAGACTTCAGGAGCAGGACCTCCAGCATCTGCGTCTCTCTCAGCCATTACTATTCCCCAAATGACCCATTATGCTGCTTCCAGCACCTCTAACTTCTCCATATTTCATCAGCACAATAGTTCAAAAGGTATAAAAGCCACATGGTAAAGCTCAGCAGCAGCAAGATCCCTTTTCTCTGGCACCAAATTCATCTTAGTTTCAAAGCCTTGTTACTGTAATAAATATGTGACCCAAATAATTTAGGGGAACAAGGAAGATTTTTATTTATGCCTCTGGTTCTTGGTTGAAGCCCATAGTAACAGCAGTGTCTGGAGTTAAGGGAACTGGCCATGATATATCCAAAGGAAGAGTTAGAAGATGAACACACTCTTTGGCTTGCTAGTCTGCCAAATTCCAATTAGATCTCTCTATTCTACCCACCTGCCTAGGATATTCTCTAACCCACTATGGGCTGGGTCTTCCCATCAATTTGATAGTCTACAGGCTTGCTTAAAAGTTTGCTTTAACTAAAATTCTCAATTGTCAAGTTGACATCTAAAACTAGTACAGTGCATTGTACATGGCAAATTTCTTTTTCCATTTATTCAGCAGTCATAGTTAGATACAGCTGTCAGCCTGATGATTGAGGGTTTGCACTTTGTAGAAAATTAATAGTTGAGTTCCCAGAGCAAACCTACAGGAGATTATATAGTGGATGGGGAAGGCCCAGCCCATGGTGGATGAGAGTAGTCCCTGGACAGGCGAACAAATGGAGGAAACTGTTTGAGAAAGGAGACCTCCTTGTGTATACTGGCCAGACATGCTAGTTTAGCAAGTAAGGATCACCCCTCTCTTAGCTTTTATGTGGATATTATGTGGCCAGTTCCCTTGGCCTTTTAGTGATGGTGCATGGTCTCTTGCCAACTGGATTAAGAACTATAACTGGGCTATCATAAGAGTATAAATCCCTTGTTCCTTTAAGCTGTTCTGTCATGATTTTATCAGAAACCATGCAGAGTAACTGTAATAGAAGAACCCAGACTGTACCAAAAGTGGGGTATTGATAAATCTGGTTATACAGCCTTTGAGGATTTTGAATGATTTTGTTGGACAAAGTTTGAATTTTAAGACTTGGGGACTGTGAATTACAAATACCATTCTGCAGAGTTTAATGACCCATTTAAAGAATAGTCCAGTTTGTGATGAAGGGAACAAGGACTTTGGTGAAGTTGAATTTAAAGATGGACTGGTTTTTTTGGTAGAGCTTTTTGGCAGCTTTGAAACTTTAGATGAGGAAATGGCAGACAGCAGAGTGTCTGAGCTATTGGAGAGATTAATACTGAAGAAAAACCTAGTGCTCTGCACTGGGATGGTAGAAGACATGAATACCACTGTGTTGAGATTTTGCCCAGCATAGACATTCTTCCCAGAGTCAGCACAGAGAAGCTCAATGAGCTGTGATTCCAGGGAGCCAATCTCCACCTGAAGGTTATGACAGAACTTGGCAATGTCCTCCATATGGTACTGGTTTTAGAGACATCAAAGATGCAAAAAGAGGTGGAGGTTGTGGATCCCTCTTCTAAGATTTCAGAGAATGGCAAGAACCCAGACTGTGTCAAAGAGGCCCAAGAAGCACATTTTGTGCTGTGGAGTTAAGGCCTGGTTTACCATTGAGAAGTGAAGATGTTGGAGATGCTAGAGCCAACATGGGAAATCTGCCAAGGAGATCCGTAGGATATGTGCTGAGAATGGTTGTGAGTGGTGATTCAGCCTGGTCCAGAGAAATGCTGTTTGTGCAACTTTGACCTGTAAAGAGAGACTGGGATTGCCCAAAATCTTTGAGCTTCAGTGACTGTGTGAAGAGCAACAGAAGAGGAACATTGGACTATGGGATGTGGTATTTGACTGGCTGGACTTTAATCTTAGTTTGATATTTTCTTATTGTGTTGTAATACTTCCATTTTAATGTTTTATCAGTGCTGCAGTATTTAACTTGGTTTGAGAGGATCTTACAGTTATAAGATTTCAGACTTGCAACTGTACTTACATTATAAGATAAATATAACACTTGTGGGGACAAGGTGAAGATTACAATTTTAAAATGATAATGTTCTTATATCAAGTTGACAAACAGTGGGGTGTCATAGTTATAGGTGTCAATTTGACAGTTGAGAGTTTGAGCTCTGGGCACTTTGTAGAAAATTAGTAATTGAGTTAAGCCTAGAGCAAACCTGCAAGAGATTACTTAATAGATGGGAATAGGTGAATAAAATGGAGGGAACTGTTTGAGAAAGGAGGCTTCCTTATGTACACTGGGCAGATACGCTGGTCTGTCAAGTAAGGATTGTCCCTCTCTCAGCTGTTGTGTGGATATTATGTGGGCAGTTTCCTTTTGGTGGCCCTTTTGGTGACGGTGCATCCTTTTCTGCCAGCTGTAACCGGACTATCATAAGAGAATAAACCCCTTGTTCCCTTAAGCTGTTCTAGTGTGATTTTATTTTCAACCATGCAGAGTAACTGTAACAATCATGAACACTTAAATACTTTCACTTTTTGAGATCCTGTGAATAATACTGCTATGCAAATGTGTGTAAAAACATCTCATATCCCCTCACTTATTCTGGGTATACTTCAGGAAGTAGAATTGCTTGATACTATAATAAGTCTGTGTTTATTTCAAGAAGCTGCTGTATCACATTCCACAGTGGCTCTGTTGTTATTCCCACAAGCAATGCACAAAGTTTGTATCTCTTCTCATCCTGGCTGGCATATATTTTCTTTCTCACATATCACCTTTTCAGCTTCTGCTTGTAAGAATTCTTTGAGAATGTGTGCTGTCAGGCTTCTGTGCCCCGTGGAACATGTGCTTCCCTGCTTGTGTGACACCTCTCTGTGAAGTTTGGTTGCCCTTCCAGCCCAGCCACACATCCTGTTACTTCTTCTTATAAAGGCTAATGTAACAAATCCTTATATCCCGCCTCTTTTCTCCATCTCTGGTGCCAGCATTCAGGTTACCATCCTTTCTCACCAGCTACTTCAGGGTTCTCTGGACTGACTTGCCTATATTCTAGTGACTTGGTACTTTTCAAAGATAGGAAGAATTGACTAAATTTAAATTGCTCAGCAAATAACTCCTAGGGCTTCAGTAAACTAGTGTGAGCAAGTCATTCTCTTCCCTTCTTTGTTTTGACTCACATGACACCAAGACTCTATTCTGAAGCTCACAGGTCACCCAGTGAAATAAGAAATGCCTATAATTCTATACTACGGTGTCTAAAGACAGATGACTTGAAGAGCAGAGGACAACCACAAGTCAATCTCTAGGTGGGAGGAAAGAGGGGTGTACCCACAGAGATGAGAACAGAGTGAGAACTACTCCCCAGCTCCCTCCTACAGGGTCTCAGAAAGACCCAGAAATCGGTAATGCGTCATCAACAGGCAGCAGGAGTGAGCCGCTGGACTGAAAGTAAGGATGGTTAGAAATGCATATAAAGGGCTAGAGAGGTGGCTCAGGGGTTAAGCCTCTGCCTTCCAGGCAGAAGGTCCTGAGTTCGGATCCCAGATCCCACATATAGACGCCAGGCGGAAGCGGGGGCGGCCTGCACTTCTGGTCCTGGTAGGGCGGAGCCTGTGAATCCCCGGGCAGAAGGAGGTGGAGGCGTCCATGGTGGTTCGCGAATTTGCCCGTGGTTCTACATACACACATACACACATACACACATACACACATGCACGCACACATATATACGCACACACGCACAATTGAATAAAAAAAAGAAAGAAAGAAATGCATGTAAAGCAGTTAGAACAGATCCCGTCTCATCCAGCCCTGCAAAAAATAGACAACAAATGTTCTGTGTTGCAATGGATTTTACTGACTTCTTGGCTGAAAATGGGTTTCAGGTGAAAAGGATATGATTGAGTATCGTGCATAATGCTTCTGAATGAAGACATGGGGTCTCTCAGAGGATTTCCTCTGCGTGAAAGACAAGGAATACCCAGTTCACTGGCCACCATGCACTTGGGCATGCCAGAGACAGTGTTTTCTCCACTCACCCTCCAATTTAAATTGCAACTTCTCGCTGTCATGGAGCCATAGACCATACATAATAAACAAATGAATGTTTCTGGGTTGTGTTGCAGTTAAACTTACAGACCCTGAGGCCTGAGTTGTACCTGATATTCACTTACCACGAAAATCTTCTGCTAAGACAAAAGTCTTCCCCAAAGCAATTACAATATAAAAACTAGTTTTTAACACCATTTTAAAAATGGCGAAGGGGATTTCAGGCTGGGTATGTGATCTTTGAATTTTAAGAAGCATGTTATAAATGGAGGATTGAAGGAGAAGTTGCCCTTCTTTGAAGGCAAGAAAGAAAATGGGAAAGGATGAACACAGCAGACAAATGGGATTCTCAAAATATGTGTTAGAAATAAGTTTATAATTAAAAAACATGTAAAAAGACTAAAGTTACCGGCTAGGACTGAGTATCAGAATGGATTTTTAAAATTAAATACAGTGAGCCATTATGGCACATAGTGGCAAAGAGAATGAGGCAAGAGCATCTCAAGTTCAAGGCTAGTCTCATCTTCATCTTTGAGAGCTGTGAATGTAGCTCAGTTTGAGTGCCTGCTTAGACCCTTGGTTCACAAGGGATGTACAGCCACGAGGATCAGAGGCTCAAGATAATCATTAGGACAGCAAATTTGAAGCCAGAATATACTACATGAGACCCTGTCTCCAAAAAAAAAAAAAAAAAAAATGGAGGAGAAAAGAACTTTTAATTTTTGTCAATATAAACTATGGTACCATACTTCACTTTCAAAAATGAAGAAAGTATTCAATAGTGATGAAAAGTGTCTTTTTATTTAAATAAGGAAAACATAATGTTTTTAAAGCATGTGCCTTATAATACAGATACAGATGCACACTTGTGTAACTGGCTTGATATTTATCTATGACCTCATATAACAAAGACAGAACTGTGAAGAAAAATCAAATCCACCACTACAGACAAACATTTTACTATGTTTCTGTATGGCTGACAGATGAAGCAGATAAAAAATTGATTAAGTTACTGGAGATTTGATTCCACAGTTGAACCTTTAGAGAACCCTATATGTAAAATATTTGGATAGACTACTTTCTCAACTTTTTGAAAAAAAATTATTAAAATCAGCCACATCTCAGGCTAAAAGACAAAATGGCCAAGTTTAGCCAAGATGACTTGTCATCTAAAAAGGAATAATGGGACTTTCTAGCTTGCCACAAGTTTGGTCAAGTCCTGAGAAAATAAATGCTGGAAATACAAGTAATGCTTGTGGTTATGGTTGGAGAGTGCAGTGTGCCCCACAGGCTTGTGGTCGAAAGTGTGGGTCCCGGCTGGTGACTGTAGGAGATGAAACTAGCTGGAGGAAGTAAGTCACTAAAGGCATCTTCTTAGGAGGATTCCTGTCTCTTGATCTGCTTCCTGTCTGTCTCTGCTTCCTGTCCTCCACAAAGTAAGCTGCTTTGGTCTACCACACTCTTGCGATCATGATGTTCTGTCTAACCTCAGACTTAAAGCACAATTTCAGCCAATCCTGGACTGAAACCATTGAGGCCATGAGCAAAATAAACCATTTGTCCCTTAAACTGTTCCTGTTCAGTGCTCATGACATCAGTGAAAATCCAACTGTAGGTTACACTTGTAGCAACTGGAGGCAGATGTAGAGCCTTATTTCTAAGGCTAAAGATCAACACAACAACAGTGTTCCAAAGACCGTCCTATTCAGCAGGTTTGCCAATTTTAAGGATTTTGATGAAAGAATGAGGAATCAAGAAACAATGTTGAAGGTCAGTATTTCGAGGGAGAAGGCCTGTCCGGAGGAAGTGGGCCTCACTTCTGTCTCCATCTCTGTCACAATGTAAACAAGCAACTTCACACTTCCTCTGCCACCACTTGTTTTCCCCACAGCGATGGATGTCCCCTCTTCAAACTGTGAGTCAGAATACCTCTTTCCTTCCTTGGGAACCTCTTGTCAAGTATTCCGTGGCAGTGACAAGAAAGTAACCAATGTGGGAAGGAAGGAGAACTAGCTCAGATGGTGAGGAAGGCCATGAAAAAGTAGCAAGATGACTAGATGGCAGGAAGAAAGCATGTGGGCATCATTAGCTGTTTAGGAGTGGTTTTGTTGTGGTTGATGGTAGGACATGTATATGTTAGATTGAATAAGATGTGGTTATTAATGACCTCAGTTCAGCCAGTGCTGATGCTTAAAATCAGAGTTGTTGCCCTCATCCAAGATTTTTATTACGTACCAGTTATCAAGCTTTGACATGCAACAGTTCTAACCAAGTTGTGGTGCTAATTTATTCAGCTAATATTTAGCAAACTTCTCTTGTGTGCCAGCACTATGCTAGGAGTTGGGATGTCAGTGCGAGGCAGAATGGGATGGGATCCCTATCCTTAAAGTTACTGTACTTATACATCTGTTCCTAGAGTGCAGAATGTAGGTGCTTTGAGTATAGGTATATCAGACTTGAAACAGTTTTGAGCCTGAATCTGTTCTTACAAAAATATAAAGATACTTAAGTGTATACATTGACTGTCATTTACCAGAAGTTACTATAAATAATAAAACTTTGTAGCAAATTATCCTAATTTAAATGGGTATAATTTTGTTATTATAAGTATAAACTACTTCATAGCTCAGTTTTACTAATTGCTCTTGACTGGTTGTCTGCATCTGTGCGTAAGCTTTGGCTAAGAGACCTGCAAAGTGCAAACTAGGTCTCACAGTTCCCGCCCCATGTTCAGACCCTGCTCCCCTTGCCTGTTTCTCTTCTCACCTGCTTTCTTCTCCTCTTGCAGGAGTTGTGTTTGCACACTATGGCCCAATCTGGAGACAGCAGAGGAAGTTCTCTCATTCAACTCTTCGTCATTTTGGTTTGGGAAAACTTAGCTTAGAGCCCAGGATAATTGAGGAGTTCAAGTATGTGAAAGAAGAAATGCAAAAGCATGGCGAAGCCCCCTTCAGCCCCTTCCCCATTGTCAGCAATGCTGTCTCCAACATCATCTGCTCCTTGTGCTTTGGCCAACGCTTTGATTACACCAATGGGGAGTTTAAGAAGATGCTGGATTTCATGTCTCGGGGGTTAGAGATCTGTCTGAACACCCAACTCCTCCTGGTCAACATATGCTCCTGGTTTTACTACCTTCCCTTTGGGCCATTTAAGGAATTGAGACAAATCGAAAAGGACATAACCTGTTTCCTTAAAAAAATCATCAAAGACCATCAGGAATCTCTAGATGCGAACAACCCTCAGGACTTCATCGACATGTACCTGCTCCACATGGAGGAAGAGAGAAAGAACGACAGCAAGAGTAGTTTCAATGAAGATTACTTATTTTATATCATCGGGGATCTCTTCATTGCTGGGACTGATACCACAACCAACTCTTTGCTTTGGTGCCTGCTCTATATGTCACTGAACCCTGACGTGCAAAGTAATTAATTATACTTTATTCTTAACAAGAGCAGGCTATTTAAGATCCTCCCGGCACTAACATCTTCAGGCTGGAGAGCACAGGACTACACTTATTAGGAAGTTCATAGCGAAGCCTTGGATTCTGGATGGGAGCATTAATGTCATGACTCGCTCACTCTTGCTTTAGTGTCTGTAGTCTGATTCTCTGAAATCTCTGGAAAGACCATTAGGGAAGTGAGACACTTTAGAACCGAAGGGAGTCCCAGTGCTCATCTGAACCCAGCCATCTTGCTTCATCTTGAAAAAGAGCAAAAGCCCACAGAAGTTTGTGAAAGTCTCAGGCAGTTCCATCACATAGATCATGTAGACAGTGATTATCGGTGGTGGTATATAGTAAGCTGATATATAAGGTGCAGGTATATAGTGAGCATGTAGTTTCTATAGCTCCTCTAGCTAATTATTACAGTCACTTAAAACAACTTTATATCTTAGAGTTCTTTACTTTAGAAATTTGATACATATCTCAGTGGACTAAAAAAAAAAGGATGTTGGGAGGACCAAGGCTAGAGACCTTAGAGGAAAGGAGGATGGCAGGATCCGATAATTCTCTTCGGGGGCGCATCCTCATGATGTGAACCCTTACATAGGTCCTGCCTCTGGGCAGCTCTTAAGAAACAGACCTGTGAGGGATATTTTAACCAAACTTTAGCTAGTCCCACAGGCAAGGCTCATTAGAGGATTCCAGGGCTGTGACGTATCACAGCTTAGAATCAGTCCCTTATCCACGTGTGAAAGTGTAATGTTGCGACTTCCCTATCCACAGTGATTTTTTTTTTGGTGCCACTCTGCACTGCTATCCTTCCTTGTCTTGATGTGATACAGACCCCTCTCCCCACCACACACACACCTATACTTCTGTCTTCACTGGCCCCATCTACCCAAAGCTTAGCTTCTCTAAGGCCGAATCAGGTCACCTTGTGGATGAGTGGGAAGTGATGTGAGCCTAGCTGTACTGGCTCGGCTCCCTCCCTCACTTACTGTGCTTTTCTCTCTCCTCTTTGCATAGGAAAGGTCCATGAAGAAATCGAAAGGGTCATCGGTCGCACCCGGGCACCTTCCCTCACAGACAAAGCCCAGATGCCCTACACAGAGGCCACCATCATGGAGGTGCAGAGGCTGACAACGGTGGTGCCCTTTGCCATCCCTCACATGACCTCGGAGAAAACAGGCAAGTCTGAGGCCGGCCTTTTCCCTGTGACCTGGAGGAGGACACAGCCTTCCCCCAGGGAAGCTGAGCTGAGGGCTGTGGTGAACCCTGGAATTTAACTTGGTGTGCTAGATAATTCAAGAACATTTCAGCCCTCATCTGTCCATCGGTGGTGCTGGCATTCAAGCATGATTGATTTCCATTAGTATTCCCTTGGTCTCCAGAGCACACATACTTACCCTGAGAAACAAGTAGTTTAAATCAGATGTGATGATAGAAAACCACTTAAAAAACAAAAGTCTCTCTAAACTTACGGAAGTTACAAGAGCCAGTCTAAGTGTGGAATTAAGAATTTTAGCTAGAACATAGCATAGTTCTAGTTTTTTAAATACTGCACTAAGAAAGTACTTAAAAATTAGAAGGTTCCCATCCAATTGTGTGGTCACCTACTTTTACCTCTCAGCAACAGTGAGACATGTACAGTTAGTCATCTCCCAGTGTCTGATAGGCTCCCTGTAAGTAGGTGGCATACACCTGAAATCTCAGAACTTGGGAGCTGAAGCAGGAGGATTGAGAGTTCAGGGGCAGCTTTGCTTCAACAAGAGAGAGAGAGGGAGAAAAGAAAAGAAATTAATTAATGAACTGCTTCTAAAAACAGCCAGTGGAGTAATGTGCTTGACTGTGTTGTGAAGTAGTTACAGGAGGGTTTGTTTGTAAGACAGTGGATTCCTGAATAGTGTTTTGTTGCAAATTGGATCCACTGTTAAGAGCCAGATCAATACCTGTGGGATATTGGCTTTAAAGTACATCTCAGCCTCTCAGTGCCAGAGCTGATGTCTCTGTGCATAGGTTACCTTTGTTATTCTCTCTTTGTGTAGGCAGAAAAGATAGTAAGCAGTTCCCTTTTACGAAAGTTTTAGGAATTCTTAATTCTTAGCGAAAACTTACCTAGCATGCCTTTTTTTTCTCTCCTGTAGGGTTTTTTGAGTTGTGGATTTTTATGGCTTGACTGAGTTCATTTCTAAAATATCTCTCCCAGCACCTCCTTTATAAATGCCAGCATTTACAGTAATGTGGGATCTCTGAAAGGGAGCGACAGGAATTGACTCCAGGCAAAGACTAGAGGGATCTCCAGACAGCCCAGCATGAGACTGTACTGAGACAAGTTTACTCTCAGGTAGACATGCTTATAAGTGTTACACATAGGGAATCATCTGGAATCAATGACTGTAAAGATTATAACAAGGAACAGCAAAATTTCTTCGGAACAAGAGACACAAAAGTGAATAACAGGAAGGTGTGCGAGGAAATCCATAAAGACATTAGCTGTCCTAAACAGTCAATAGCTGTAACAGGGAAGATGCAAGGCAGTACATAAAGACATATGTGATTTACTCCATCCTCAGACGGTCAATGATTGTATAAAGTTAACAGTATTTAAAAAGACACATTTTCTGCTACAATGCTGGGAACAATATGGACCTTAAATATAGTTTTAGGGAAAAAGCATGTTGGGTTGTGTGGTATCAATCTTCCCATTCTGAGATTAGATCACAGGACAAATGACAGACACCAAAAAGGCCAAAGAGATAAGTCTCCACTGCTGTCTGTTTCGCACAAGCCTGATCTAAACTCAAGGAGTCCTGGGAAAGCCAGCGACAGCCCCTGTGCTCCTGGGCCTGATTTCAGGCCGAATCCCTGGACAGGGCAGAGAGAAGAAGCCAATTGATTGATAGGAGCTTATCCCTGCCTTAGGCTCAGAGAGTGTAGATGCTAAACATATAAACAGATTTTTTTTTTCCTTCAGAACAGGTTTAAAGAGAAGTAGATGCATGTTGAATGACACTGGTTTTTGTTTTTGTTTGCTTGTTTTAGTTCTCCAGGGGTACACACTTCCTAAAGGCACGGTGGTCTTACCCAACTTGTGGTCAATACACAGAGACCCAGACATTTGGGAGAAACCAGATGATTTCTGTCCTAATCGATTTCTGGATGACCAAGGACAACTTTTGAAAAAAGAAACCTTTATTCCTTTTGGGATAGGTCAGTTAAACCTTAATTTTTTTATTTGGATAACTTTTATTGAGTAACTTGCTTATTGAATAACTTTTCAAAAAGAGAAGCAGGAGCCTGGGGAGTTGCTTCAGAGGTCAGTGACATGCTTGCTGTGCAAGCACGAGAACGTGCGTTTGATCCTCAGCACCTACATGTGCCCATAATCCCAGCACCAAGGATGCAGAGACAGGAAACCTCGGCTGCTGGGCAGCCGGTCCAGCTGGATCATGAGAGATCTCTATGGAAAAATAGAGTAGAAAGCAACTGAGGAGGATACCTGACCGTGACCTCTGGACTCACATGCTTGCCACGCACATGTGCACACACATGCAAAATTCAAACTACAGAGGGGAACAGAGCTCAGTAGTAAAGCATTTATCTTTCATGCAATTTGAGCCCCAGCAGAGAGAGGTGAAGAGAGGATGGGAGAGAGTCTGATAAGGACGCATTGACCCTCATGGCACACTCTGGGCTAAATTAGAGCATTTGAGGATGATTCCTGATACACCCTTGGGCCTCCTTAGGTACACACACACACACACACACACACACACACACACGAACCTCTCCTCATGTGAACACACACACACACACACACGTGTCACCCCTACACGTTCCATACACACATTCACAAAATGAAAACAGAAGAAACAGGTACCTTACATGAATCTGTACTTTTTAAAATAGGAAAGGAACTGCATCTTAATCCTTCCCTTTTCTTTATCTCCCTTTCAGGGAAGCGAGTGTGCATGGGAGAACAGCTGGCAAAGATGGAATTATTCCTGATGTTCGTAAGCCTCATGCAGAGCTTCACCTTTGCTCTGCCTAAGGATTCTCAGAAGCCCCTCCTGACGGGAAGATTTGGTCTAACATTAGCCCCACATCAATTTAATGTTACTATTTCAAAGAGATGAAGGTGCTCCTGATGTAGAGAAGGTGAACAGCTACATGGAGCCCTTCCAAACAGGCTTCCCACTGTGATTGACAGTGGGTCCAGCCACTCAGCGGAGCCAGGATAGACTCAGACTAGAGAGCTAGAGGACGGGAGCGCGCACGCATGGAGGCCTGGGAGGGACTTCTTCAGTGGTTCTGGTAATGCGTCTGTGATGGGTCACTGTCTGACGAAGCATGCATGCTGGATTTAGTTCTAGGAGCTTTCACTAGTGGGCAAGCCTCATCTCTTGGCTTGTCCTCCAGAGAAGGACAGGGTAATGAGACTTAGTGTCTTTCTATTTCCCAAAGGAGGCTTAAAGGCCTCATAATTTCTCTGATGTGACCAAGGTCTGGGGAAGAAATTGAGGAGGAAATATCCTAAAATATTTTAAGCCCCTGACAGCAGGAAAGTCGTACTAGTCGTCAACATTTTGCCATAAAGGAATGTAGGGTTACATTATATTGAGGGAGAACAACTCCTCATTTTTCAGTCTAGATTCTTTATTAGGTTTGTTCTCATTACTGGTATTTTTGTTTGCTTAGGTCTCGTGTTTTTACTTTTTATAGATCTGAAATGAAATACACCTTTGCCAGTATGCTCAGAAAATTTTTTTTTAAATCTCTAAGGTTGTTGTCTAAATTTACGTCTGCCTTCAACTCCGGGAATGGCATGCACGGTTCAGGAGGCTGCGAGGAGGCCCTGCTGCCTTGCTGAGCCATTTGCAAAGCTGCAGCTCCATGTTTTAACTTGAGCTCTGGAAACTCCTCTGGGAAATTTCAATGCTAGAATTTTGGAATTGGTCAGGAAGGGATTATACTGAACCTTCGTTTCCTGTCCTCTCTGAATAGCTTCCCAGATCCAAAGACGGTTCCTAATCAAGAGGGGCCCTCGAGGAGCACGGTTCTCAGCTGTTTGGGAGTACTCGAGTACATCCGTCAGCATGGTGGGGCGCCGCAGGCCTTTCTCTGCTGCAGGGTGAAGATGCTCAGCGGTCTAGCCGTCCTTTAGCACGAGCAGTGTGCTTTCAGTGCGCTGCTGTTCCCGCTGGTGCAAACGTGCTCTGAGCAGCAGCTGGCCTTCCTGGTCCCCCCACAGCACTCCGTGGTGAGAAACTGTCACCACACTGGTGTTTCTTGAGTGCTTATGAAATTCTAACACTAAGACCAGTATTTAACTGACCGGAAGTTAAGACATGTACATAGAAAGTGCCATCACTCCGCTGCATACCTGCCAGACCTGTGACCAGAGAGTACTTTCTGAGCCATTTCTCCTTGCTTGCCTGTTTCCTGTGCCCCTCTTCATCTGGGTTGACTCTTTGGGGACAGGGAGTAACTTGGCTGCATCTGTCACTGTGCCCTGTTCTTAGTACATGCTGGGCAACTCGGAGTGACTGTAGCAAAGTGCTTAAGAGAAATTCTCCCCACAGGTTGCATTACTGTTGCTTAATACTGTGATTTAGCTGTATGTTATTTGTTTAAAAAATTACCTTGTTCATCACTTCAAGCAAGCAGTTTAAACCGACTTAGAATGCCGCTTTAGTACAGAAGGAAAGCATCCAGCAGCTGTAGACTGGACCACAGCCTGGCCTCTTGCTCACTTTCCAAGGAGAGAAGCAGCAGCCGCTGGCCCTCCTGACAGACAGGAGGGCAGGAAAGGATTCAGAGGGGCACTGTGAGAGTCAAGAGAGAAAGAGCTCAAACACAGCAGGCACCTTAGGCCCCCTGGCTCCTTCCGTCCCACCGCTGTGGGCAGTAAGATCTTAGAGCAGGGTGGCATTCTTAGGCGGCTCCAACTGGCCAGATTCCCCTTGGATTGAGCATGTTCCCAGACAGACTTCTGAATGCTTAAGTGTGATAAGAAAAATGTGGAATATTAATCAAGCATTAATTTCTTCAGCATCTTCTGGGTTATCTACCATACTGGTTTCCGTTTTTTAAATGTAAGAACTTGAAAGTAGATAAATGATGACTAATCTTTAGGTGCCTTAAAATTTTTTTTCTTCAGAAAACAGGCCAGCACACTGAATGTGCACAGAGGGGCCTAGTAAGGCTGTGTCCCTAGAAGGTGGCACATGTGTTGATTACGCGTAGCCTTTTAGCAGGACACTCAGGACACTTTTGAAACTCGGAAGTCCCAAGTTTCTTACTCTTTAATTTATACTTGAATTTGCAGTATTCCTAACCAATGGTTTCTAGCTTACTTGAAGAAAAAAAAAAAGAGAGACCATCTTCCCTCTGTGAGTGGTGTCAGAAGCAGAAGGCATCTGCATGTCTACTACAGTGCTTAGATGGCACCCCTGAAGCTCCACTACCCCCTCATATTTGCTGCCATTTGCAATTTTGCACCTCATCGTTCATCAGAAATGTGAGAACAATTGTTCTGTGTCATATAACTCTGCCTGTCACCTAACCTTTAAACCTCTCCTGCAGAAGTTTTCAATGCTTTCATTAAATCTTTTGTTTTAACGAAGATGCTTTCATGTCTGCTTTTTTGATATTGTGTGTTTTGTTGTCACTCAATGTCAAATTAGAAGGGAAGATTTGGTGTAGACAGTAGGCTGACTTTAAGCAGTAGGCTGACCCTTAGGGCTGGAGAGATGGCCCAGAGATTAAGACTGTGCTTTGCAAGCGTAAGGTCCTGAGTTTGGATCCCAAGTCCCACTTAAAAATGCCTTTGCATGACCTGCGCAATGACTAACATACCATTGAACCCCCATAGTCTAGCATGGATCACAGGCACTACAATCCTTAGAGGCAAGGGATTAACAGCCACAATAGTGTTCCTATACTAATGGGGAATACAAAAAAGAGCTCTAGGCAATGCCACTGAGTCCTTACACCTCATCAGAGAGGAGGACCCAGAGGGAAGTTTGACATCCACACTAAAAGATGCTCCAGAATGGGGGGGGGAGCACTGGGAGAAAGGGAGGGACAGGGGAAAGGAAGAGGAAAGGGAGGAGGGAGTAAGAGGGTCCAAGGAGGGGTAGAGGGAGGAGGGGAGGAGGAAGGGAAGGGAGGAGGGAGGGAGGGGAATGGAGTACTTACCAACTTTGTATGAGTGGAAGAAATAAAAAAAATACATTATGGAAAATTTAAAAAGAAAAATGCCAGGCAGAAACCAGCAGTGGCCTGAACTTCAGACCCTGGTGGACAGAATCTGGGAAATCCCAGAGCAAAGCAAAGAAAGGAGGTAGAAGAATTCCAGAGTGATTCCCGAAGTCATCCTTAGACCTCCACAGGGACACTGTGCCCTCTGAACACACACACACACACACACACACACACACACACACACACACACACACACACAGAAATAAAAAATAAAGTTTAAAATATACCCTCCGAGTTGGTCAATGAACTATTACCACAAGACGCAGAGAGATGCCCAAGCAAGTCCATGGAGTTCATGTCCTAGACTCCTTTAGATATAACACTGTTTCTAAGACAGTCTTAAGTATCTATGCCTTGTATAAAGTTCCAACATTCAGTAGATTATTAAGGTACATTTTCATTAGAGATGGGGGGAGCTATCTTTGAGGCAACATTTCTAATTTCCTGATTATCTGTTATTTGTTTAGTGTGTGTGTGTGTGTGTGTGTGTCCCTGTGAAAGACTAAGGGTGACTTCAGGAATCATCCTGGATTGCTTCCATCTCCTTGCTTTGCTCTGGGATTTCCCAGGCTCCACCCACTAGGGCCAGAAGTACAGGCTGCTGCTGTTTCCACCTGGCATTTTTAAGTGGGACCTGGGATCCAAACTCAGGACCTTCTGCTTGTAAGGCAGAGCCTTAACACCTGAGCCATCTCTCCAGCTCCCATTATTATATTTTTAATGCTTACAGTCTCTAAAAAGGCTTTTTTGATAATTCAGATGCTCTTATTCTTTAGAGAAATCATCTACACAAATAAAATAATATTGGTTTTAATGCATTGTTTTGTGTTTACAAATATTGGAATTCTAAGTAAGTTTGTACCTTTGCAGTGAGTTTGCATTTGGTCATCATAATTCTCATCAGTTTTCTCCAAGTGCTTAGGCTTCCTGCTGAAGAAGCGGAATCTAGTGAAATATAGGTGTTTAGCTTCTCAAAGAGCCAAAAGCATGCCTTTGGGAACACAGAGACCACCATCCTGATGAACTCCCACATGATTCACTAGTGACCAGGTCACAAATAACCATAATCAGAGTCTTATGTTCATTTGGAAAGAGTCTTGAGTTGAAATCCCAAAATGCTTGTGGAGAATAAAACCTGAGGAATTTGAAGTCTGCGGATGTGCTCAAGCTAAAAGGTGCTAAATGTGGGTTTCTTTTGCCAAGTTTCACAGCACTAACAAGTGACGAGAAATGACTTGGTATTCTTCTTACAAAGTTACCTTAACGTTAGCCCTGTTTCAAAATTGCTTATTAGCAATCATGCTGCAAGCCGAACATTTCATCATAGAGATAAACTGTTAACACATTTTATAAATAACAAACCAATAAACAATGTCGTAATAACTCCAGAATGATTGTATGAGTCAGTGAAAAAAACAACATAAATCCACATCCTCTGAAATATATGGGAATGATGTCATTCTGGAAGGGAATAGAGAACAATATTTTCAAAATTAACATCATTCTCCTCTATAAATACCAAAGTCAACTCTAACATGTCTAAATAAAAACTATGTATATATATACTTAACTATATGGAATATTTGACGGGTATAGGCAAGTACCTTTTCTCTTTGGGTGTGTATAACTACCAGTTTGTATTCCACAAGGGTCAATCCCTTTGTCCACATCCTAGCTAATACCTTTATTTTCTTGTTTTTTTGCATAGATTCTTTAAGTACATTTTCAAGTGATCAAAATCTATGCAGCTGAAACAAACCTTGGGTGCCACTTGGTCCAAAACTGCCACTCCATCTTACAGCCCATAGTAAATAAGGGCTGTGTCCAATGTAATAGTGCTTTCAGGAATGATAAATCCACTCTGAAAGACCATTAAAGTCAAGCATTTCAATGGTGAGAAAATGCATGTCTGAGTTGAATTCTTGGATGCTTGCTTGTATCTAAAAAGTCCCAATTCTGTGCCCCGGATCGATCTATATAATAAACTCATTCTTAGTAAACCAGCCTTTTCAATGTCTAGAAATACTCATTGGGTTTTTCCTCCTCTCCTCTGCTGCCCAACATTGCTATCTTAATGCCAGGGAGAAGAAGCTTCCCTATTCTTCCTACCAACTTCATAATTTCAAGTCTTCTGTTTAACTCATTCATCTTCTTAATTTGACTTTTGTACATGGTACAAGGGTCTAATTTCTTTGTTTTGCATGTAGATGCCCAGTTTTCTAAATACCATTTACTAAAGAGACTAGTCTTTTAACATTTTTTTCCTTGGCATTCAATATACATGAGTTTTATTCCTGACTATTCTGCTTCATTGATCTGCATGTCTTTGCTTTTATACCAGTAATACAGTGTATTGCTTTTGTTTTTTGACAGGGTCTCACAGTATGGTCCAAACCTACTTCAAACTCACCTTATTCTGACTGCCTCGGTCTGAGTGCAAGAATTAGAGCATGAGTCACTATGCCTGGTTTGATATACCATGTTGTTTAGATTACTACAGCATTATAATTTATTTTAAGATCTGGAAAAGTGCATCTCCAACTTTGTTCTTCTTGCTAAGTATTTCTTTTGGATCTCAAAATACAGTTGTCTGGGAAGAATCAACTCTAGAGGTTTATACAGTAAAATGACTATAGTTTACAGCAATCTTCTGTATGTTTTATGAATATAATGGTTAATATCAATTGTCACCCTGACAGGATCTAGATTCACATAAGAGATAAATTACTGAACATATCTCTGAAGAAGTTTCTACATTGTGTTAATTGAGGTGAGAAGATATTTAAAGTATTTATTCTTAGATACTTTTTGTGTACCTATATGAGCTAGGACCCTAAAATAAAATACTGACATTAGTAAAAACTGAAGTTTAATCTGTAGTAGTGAATAGTATTGCCCAATGTCAGTTTCTCAGTTTAGACAAGTGAACTATGTGTGAAAATCAGTGGAAACTAAGTGAAAATAATACAGAAAGTCTCTGGACCACCTTTGCCATTTTTCTGTAACTCAAAATTATTCTAAAAGTTGAAAAATTTTAAAGTGCTTGTGCCATTTGGCCCAATGAAATCTACACTAAATACTATGAGGGGGTCCTCCCACCAGCCAGTCCAGGCAACACCCAGGCTGCCTCTGGTTTGCCTGGCCCAGGCCTGGACCCCAGCCCCTTTGTTCCTCCCACCCACCTGCCCTCCCAACCAGGACAGGACTTGCTGGTTCTCCCTGGATTCTGGCTGGGCCACTAAGCCAAGTCCCAGGTCCCAGGTGAAGAGTTCTGCCATCACCATCAGCCCCTCTGCCCCTCCAACCCACCAGGAACCCTCATTCGTGGTCCATGGAGGACACACTGCTACTCAGACTTCAACAGGATCCAAAGAAAACTCAAACAAAGCTCTAAGGGACAAAGGCCATACATGTGAAGTCCTCTAAAATCATCCTATCACATGGGAGAGATTCTTCACATCCAGCCCAAAGATAAGTAAACCTCTTTTTTTTTAACCATACTGTTCCTTTTTAGTAGTAATCACTGTAGAATAACTTTTCTATATAGCCACCCCCCAAATATATACAACTCCAGGGATTATACCACTCACTCTCACATATCACCAAGATGCTAAATCGTGAAAGTGCACTACCATACTAATATTCACCCCCTGTCTACTTAACCTGACTTAACTGATGTGCTAACAGGTAATAGCCTCATCTAGGAAATAATACTAACAACAGACAAACATACCCAACTACATGGCAAGCACTAGTAATAACTGCCCAAGACTAGGAATACTAACTAAATCAGTTAAATCAAAAATACACAGAAAATGAAAGGTCTTAAGAGTCAAAACGACAATGTCCAAGCCCAAAGATCCATGAGAAATAAAAACTAGGAAGACAAATCTCCCACCGAAAGAATTAACTCCATAATGATGGATTCCAACCAGAACAAATTCACAGAAAATAGCCAAGAAAGCCCAAGACCCAAGATAACAACTTTCAAAGTATGATCATTACCTTGATTAATACTATGAAAGAGGAAATCCGGGAGGAGTTAAACAACTGCATCAACTACTTTGAATAGGAACACGACAGACACTTGGAGGAGTTGAGAAAAACAGTTCAAGAAACAAAAATAGACATAGAGAAGTTAAAACAGTCTCAGGCAGAGTTTAAAATCGAACTAAAAGACAAGTTATCTTCAACCCAGAACTCAACAGAGAGTCTTATCAGCAGAACTAATGAAGTAGAAAATAGAATTTCAGATCTTGAAGACAAAATGGGAGAATTAACCAACTCAATGGCAGAGGTTCTTAAAGCCAAAAAGATACTTGAGAGGAATATTCAAGAGATATGGGACACCCTGAAGAAGCCAAATATGCGCATTCATGGAATACCAGAGCAAGAATCCCAAAATAACACACCTGAGAAAATTTTTCAATATGATAATTTGAAAAATTTCCTTCAACTAAAGAATGAGAGGCCCATCCTAATACTACATGCATTCTGCACCCCAAACAGATATGATCAAAAGAGAAAATCGCCATGGCAAATAATAGTTAAAACACTCCACATTCAAGACAAAGAAAAGGTGCTGAGAGCTTCAAGGGAAAAAAAAGTCACTTTTAAAGGTAAACCTAATAAAATAACAAATGATTTCTCAATGGAAACAGTAAGAGCAAGAAGAACTTGGAGAGATTTACTTCAAGGATTAAATGAGCAAAAATGTCAACCCAGACTGATATACCGGGAAAAACTATCCGTTATGATCGAAGGAGAAAGAAAAGCTTTCCAGCACAAAGAAAACTTGAAGGCGTACATGTCTACCAAACCAGGCCTTCAAAAAATGCTAGAAATGATACTCAAGCTTGAAGAAAAAACTGCCATATCCAGGAGGACAGAAGGGAAGTATAATACCACCAAAACCTAAATGTCAAACAATACACTTACAAAAGCCACTAAATATAAAAAATGTCCAGAATTAAAAATAATTTCTCTATTATAACATTAAATGTCAATCGTATTAACTCACCGATGAAGAGACACAGATTACACACTTAGATTAAAAACCACAACCCATCAATCTGCTGCCTTCAGGAAACTCATCTTACCACAAAAGATAGGCACATCCTAAAAATAAAAGGCTGGTCAAAAATTGTGCAAGCTAATGGAACCAGGAAACAGGCAGGGATAGTGCTTTCAGACAAAGTGAATTTCAAACCAAAAAAAAAATCATAAGAAACACAGATGGATACTACATTTTAGTTACAGGTACAATTCACCAGGAAGACTTCACAATACTGAACATATATGAACCTAATACGGGCCCCTCCACATTCATTAAACAAACCCTACAGCGTCTAAAGCGAGAAATCAACCCCCAAACAATAATTCTTGGGGATATCAACACTGCCTTCTCAACATGGGATAAATCAACAGGCCAAAAGCTTAACAGAGACACTTTGGAACTCAACCAAACCCTTAAAGAAATGGACCTTACAGATCTCTATCGAATTTTTCATCCACACACCAAAGAACACACATTTTTCTCAGCAGCACGTGGAACTTTCTCCAAAATAGATCACATATTGAGCCACAAAACGAATCTCCACATATACAGGAAAGTTGAAATTGTAGCCTGTACCCTATCATACCACCATGGTCTAAAGCTTGACATCCAGAACACAATACACAACAGAAAATACACAAACTCCTGAAAACTCAACACTGTGATACTGAATGAGAATTGGATTCAGGAAGAAATTAAAAAGGAAATTCAAGATTTCCTGAAAGTGAACGATAATGAAAATACAGCTTATCAGAATCTTTGGGACACAATGAAAGCTGTCTTAAGAGGTAAGTTCATAGCTCTTAATGCCTACATCAACAAAATGGAAACATCAGAAATAAATAACAATACAGCTTAAAGCTTTAGAGATGCTAGAGCAATCTGATCCCAAAAGCAGTAGAAGAGAGGAGATTAGCAAAATAAGGGAAGAAATATCCGAAATTGAGATTAGGTAAACAATACAGAGAATCAACCAGTCAAAAAGCTGGTTCTTTGAAAAAACCAAGATTGATACACCCGTAGCTAAATTAACCAAAAGCAAGAGAGAAAAAACCCAAATTAACAAAATTAGAAATGAAAATGGAGTTATTACTACTGATACCCAATAAATCCAGAGAATTATAACGTCATATTTCAAAAACTTATACTCTGTGAAGTTTGACAACACAAAAGAAATGGATGAATTCCTAAGTACAACTTACCAAAATTGAATCAGGAAGTTGTGAATTATTTAAATAGTCCTATAACATATGAGGAAATCGATGAAGTAATCTCAAATCTTCCCACCAAGAAATGTCCTAGACCAGATGGATTCAGCACAGAGTTCTACCAGACATTTAAGGAGCTAATAACACCAATACTCCTTAAAGAGTTCCATCAAATAGCAAAGGAAGGAACACTACCAGATTCTTTCTGTGAAGCTAATATCGTCTTAATCCCAAAACCTAATAAAGATACACTTAAAAAAGAAAACTATAGGCCAATCTTTTTGATGAACACAGATACAAAGATTCTCAACAAAGTCTTAGCAAATCAGATTCAAAAACATATCAAAAAGATCATTCACAGAGATCAAGTAGGCTTTATCCCAGGCACACAAGGTTGGCTCAACATATGCAAATCAATAAATGTAATCCACCATATAAACCAGTGTAAAATCTAAGACCACATGATACTCTTGACAGATGCAGAAAAAGTTTTTGACAAGATCCAACAGCCTTTTATGATCAAAACCCTAGAGACAGTTGGAATGGAAGTAACCTTTATCAATATAATAAAAGCTGTCTACAACAACCCCACTGCAAGGATTATACTTGATGGGGAAAAACTCGAAGCATTCCCATTTCGATCAGGAACTAGACAAGGCTGTCCACTTTCAACTTCTCTTCAATATTGTACTTGAAGTCTTAGCTGAAGCCATAAGACAAGAAAGGGAGATAAAAGGGATTCAAATCCACAAGGAAGAAGCCAAGTTATCTCTATTTGCTGATTCCATGATTTTATACCTGAGTGATCCCAAAAACTCTACCAGGAAACTCCTGGAACTAACCATATATCTGATAGAGCTCTATTATATACAGAAGTTCAGCAGGGTAGCAGGATACAAAATAAACATACAAAAATCAGTGGCCTTCCTATATGCACATAATGAAAGAAGTGAAAAAGTCCTGAGAGAAACAATCTCATTTACTATAGCCCCTAAAAAATGAAATACCTTGGTATAAACCTAACCAAGGAAGTAAGTGACCTTTACAATGAAAACTTTAAAACCCTAAAGAAAGAAATTACAAGAGACACTAGAAGGTGGAAAGACCTGCCATATTCCTGGATTGGCAGAATCAATATCATAAAAATGACCATCCTACCTAAGACAATATACAGATTCAATGCTATACCACTTAAAATCCCAAAGCAATTCTTTAAAGAAGTTGACCTAACAATCTCAAAGTTCATATGGAGGCACAAAAGACCCAGGATAGCAAAGACAATCCTGAGTAACAAAAACACTGCTGGAGGTATCACCATACCAAACCTTAGTCTATACTACAAATCCATAGTTATAAAAACAGCCTGGTACTGGCTCCAAAATAGACACACTGATCAATGGATAAAGGTTGAAGACCCAGATATAAGCCCACACAATTACAGCCATTTGGTCTTTGACAAAGGGGTCCAAAAAATCCAATGGAAAAAGAACAGCATCTTCAACAAATGGTGCTGGCAAAACTGGATCTCCAAATGCAGAAGATTAAAACTGGACCCGTACTTGTCAGCATGTACAAGACTTAATTCCAAATGGATCAAGGACCTCAATATAAAGCCAGAGACTATAAAAACCTTAGTTGAAAGGGTAGGGAATACCCTGGAGCTGATTGGACTAGACCAACAGTTCCTAATCGGAAATCCAATACCGCAGTCAATACAACCAACACTCAACAGATGGGATCTTATGAAATTAAAGATATTCTGTTCAGATAAAGAGATTGTAACTCAAGCAGAAAGGCAATCCACGGAATGGGAGAAAAATCTTCACTAATCATATATCTGATAGAGCTCTATTATCCAGAGTGCACAAAGAACTTAGAAAACTAAACACCAAGGAAACAAATGGCCCAATTAAAAAATGGGCCCTGGAACTTAAAAGAAACTTTACCAAGGACGAAATTAAAATGTCTAACAAATATCTTAAAAAATGCTCCACATCCTTAGCCATCAGGGAAATGCAAATCAAAACTTCCCTGAGATATCATCTCACCCCAGTCAGGATGGCAAAAATCCACAATGCAAACAACACCAAATGTTGGAGAGGATGTGGAGAGAGGGGAACTCTCCTACATTGCTGGTGGGAATGCAGGCTCATACGGCCCACTCTGGCAAGCCATCTGGCGGTTCTTAAAGAAGTTAACGATTGGGGCTGGAGAGGTGGCTCAGAGGTTAAGCCTCCGCCTTGCAGGAGGAAGGTCCTGAGTTCGGATCCTAGACCCCACATATAGACGCCAGGCGGAAGCGGGGGCGGCCTGTGCTTCTGGTCCTGGTAGGGTGGAGCCTGTGAATCCCGGGGCAGAAGGAGGTGGAGGCGTCCATGGTGGTTCGCGAATTCGTCCGTGGTTCTACACACACACACACACACACACACACACACACACAGACACACACGCATATGCACACAGTTGAATAAATAATAAAAAATTAAAAACTTTAAAAAAAAGAAGTTAACGATTGAAATGCCATATGACCCAGCTATTCTACTTTTGAGAATAAACCCCTCATACAGCAAAAATTCACCCGATAGCACAAGCACGACCATGTTCATAGAAGCACTGTTTACAATAGCAAAGTCATGGAATCAACCCAAATGTCCAACAGTTGATGAGTGGATAAGGAAAATGTGGTATATTTATACAATGGAATACTACTCAGCCATCAAAAATGATGAATTAATGCAATTTGCTGGGAAATGGATGGAATTAGAAACAATTATATTGAGTGAAGTATCCCAGACACAGAAAATTAAGCACTATATGTACTCCCTAATAGGTGTATCCTAGTACCAACCCCACTTAGAGACACACTCAAAGATAAATCTCTGTAATACCTACAGTAATTGCAAAGATTATAAACAGGAGAGAAGGGGAAGGAGGGCCCTGCCAGAAACAAGGAGAGAGGGGATCATGCTATAGCAGAGAAAATAGGCCTCCATCAAGGACTCTAAGTAAGTAATGAGACATCTGGTTATGCTCACAGACTGTCCTTCCTTGTCACCTGTAATTGATGTGGTATGATCTTACCAGAAGGGGAGGACATATAGTCTGGCAGATAGAAGGTAACCATTTTGCAAATGGGAGACTGACCCCCCCCACCATGGTCTCCTGCTCTTATTCCATCTACCTTTGAATCTACTCTTATAATAAGACTCTATTTTAACAGCTTTTTATCTCTGGCCAGGGGATGACATCCAATACCTATTAGGATGGAGCCAAGGGCATTGCAGGAGCAGCAAAACTGAAAAAAAAAAACAAACAAACCATAATTCAGAACATCAGAGACACTATATCAACCACCTGAAATCAGGCCTGCCTAATCTCTCTCCATCCTGAAGTGCAGGGAAATTTGCGGAAGAGGGGGCGGTAAGATTGTAAGAGCACAGGATGGGAGGAGCAATGATATGCAAGATACTCCACACAAGTTAGGGCCGAAGCAATCATAATTGGACTTTGCATGATCTGCGCAATGACCAACATATCATTGACCCCTCAAAATCTAGCATGGACTCAAGGCACTAGGATCCTTAGAAGCAAGGAATTAACAGTCACAATAGTGTTCCTATACTTAAGGGGAACACAAGAAAGAGTTCTAGGAAATGCCACTGAGTCTTTACACCTCATCAGAGAGGAGAACCCACAGGAAAGTTTGATATACACTTTAAAGGATGCTTCAGAGATGGGGGAGGGGGCACTGGGAGAAAGGGAGGGAGGGGGAAAGGAAGGGGAAAAGGGAGGAAGCGGGGAGTTTCAGGGACTGGTGGAGGGAGGGGACAGGGGTACCTATTACGTTTGCATGAGTGGAAAAATAAATAAAATAAAATAAAATAAAATAAAACCATCCATCATGTTAAAAAAAAATACTATGAGGGGGAAAGAGACAAAGCTCATTTAGATAAGTCACTCAACTATATATATATATGTATATATATATATACACATATATATGACATATATATATGACAAATGAGGAAAGAGAATAAAGAATTCAGAAATTCAGTGGTAGAATAATCGAATTCACTCACACATCTGATAAAGTTAGAATGGCAGAAAACGAATCAAGAATTGTGGCAAAACCCTCCAGGACCATGGTAAGCACAGTGAGTAAGACACATAAAGTAGTTATAGCACATCAGGAACGCATGCTAAGGGAAAAGATTAACATCAGAAAGAGGGCAGCAAAATGTTAGGGAGAAAGTGCTCATTTCAGAGGGAGACAAAGTCATGCAGCTGAGTCCCTCCTGGAAGGTGACTTTGAAGGGAGGAGCAAAATCCTGTGGATCTTGAACAGAGGGACCACCATCTCTCAAGCCTCGGGCAAATGTGTTGAGAGCTGGGGACACAGCAGGGGGACTGGCTCATCGCAGAACAAATCAGAAAGAACCGTAGGAGCAGCGTTGGATGTGCTGGAGGAAGGGCAGGTGAAGCTGTGGGAGGGGTCTGCATAGAACGGGGACATGGCCTGACTTTACATTTACAGGTTGATCTTTCTTTTCTGTTTCTCTCAATTTTTCTATAATAAAGATCTATTTCTAAAAACTAATGGGTGGCGGCTTACCAAATTGTCAATTCCTGGCCTTTTGAGTGTCAGGATTGTGATTTCTGACTGCCTAGAGTCTGTTTGACTCGATACATTAATCTGTAAAGTTGTAGCCCTGGTGGCTCTTAATAAAGTACTCTGAGCATTTTTTCTAAAACAATCTAAAATGATGATAGACTAGGATTCTTTGATTTCAGGATTTTAGAACTAAAAGATGGTCTCATTTAGTCTCCCAGTGCTTGCAGAAATGGGGGAGATCAGAAGTGAAGTAAGCACCCAAGTGAAAACTTGCATGTTCTGAGCTCTGGTCTAATTACACCAGTAGTCAAAGAAAATCAGGAGCAAGTGGACCTTGACATCTGCCTGAGGCCGTTTCAGGGAGCCTTGCTGTTGCCTCTGGACACAAGCGCCCAAGTCAAAACAGTGTTCTTTTTAAGTATCCATCAAGTTTAGTCACGTATTCAAGAAATATATTAAATAAAAATTACATTGAAGTCTGTTAACGTCCTTGAAATGGGGGTTCCCTTCTTAAATAAGTGAAAATATATTCTTGCAAGTAGAAAAAAAAAAGCAGACTTTTCTATGTTGAAAAAGCTCTTGGCTGCCCTCTCGTGGAGAAGAATTTGAAAGACAAAAGTTGAAATTAAATAATTTTCTGTGGGTTGGGAATGATTCAAAATTATTAAGCGGCATAAGCCATGTGCTATTAGGTGTAATGATAAAGACAATACCTGATGGGCACATGAAGGTAAACAAGCTCCTATGGGACCACAGAGAAAGCCTGCGTGAGTGCTGGGCCTCAGGCAGGCACAGCCCAGAGGACAGCCAGGCACAGTGGGGAAGGGAGGACTGGGCTGGGAGTGTGCCCCAGGCCCAAGTCCTGCTCCCCTAGGCCCCAACTTCATCTTGTGAAGACTTGGAAGGACAATCTCTCAGCGCTCCACAGCTACAGCCTCCCACACCAAGAAGTATCTGTGAAGCAATTGTCTAATATTCTCTCCCCACTGCGGCCACCTCAGCAGCCGGAGATAGAGAAAGTTTAGAAGTCTTTGGAAGTTTCTGCTCCTGTTCTACATTGGCACATTCAGGAATGCAGGTGGCAGAGGAGGGCTAACAGGGAAATGGGCACCTATTGGAGACCTCTGACTGCAGTTGCCTCTTTGGCATGCACTCACTCTGTGGGACCTTGAATTCCTCTCCTTGCAAACTACTGCTCAACTTGGATCACTCGTTCTCAAGTCCAGAAGCATTTTTACAGCTATCTGGGACAACTGATAGAAATGTGGATGGCGAAGCTCCGCCCCAAACCAATTAACTCTGAAGCTGACTGGGATCAGGCCAGAGCATCAGTGCATGTAGCTAACGCTCAATAGCAATGTATTTGTGGAGTAAAACCTTCCAAATCTATGGAGACTCTTGATAAAGCTGCATAAGCAAGACTGTGTGGTTCTAGCCCAGGAAAAAAGAATGATTCACCATGCTACCTACAGAAAGGCTCTTCACTTAGGACAGAAAAAAACATTTCAATATGGTCAGGGAAAGGGATTGCTAATAGATGCCATAAAAAGGAAAACAGTAAGTTGTGCAAACATTTCTCTGTAATCATCATGGGAGACTGTGGAAGCCAGAGCTTAGGATAACCCTGGTCCTCCTTGCCCTTCCCAACCGCCCCCCCCCCACACACACAACACACACATCTGTGCAACTACTAGGCACTGTGGAAATGATGACATAGAAATCTTGAAGCTAGGTCCTGAAACATTTCTGCAAGTTCTCTTTTGGATCACTTCTTTCAAAGGTACATTAGCTGGCAGTGTTGAGAGATAAAAACTAAACAGCACAAATGCCTGATCCCGGACTGGATTCAGCTTGGAAAGAAAAACCTATGAAAGACATTAGTGACTCAATTAAAGTTTAGTGCAGAAGATAGATTAGATAGAAAGGAGTCCGTATTGCATTTGCAAAAGTCGATAACTATCTTGTCATTATGTAAGAAAATTATCCTGTTTTTAGGAAATATATGCCAAAATATTTAAAGAAAAATGTCATAACGGGGATTACTCTCAAGTAGTTCAGAAGTTACATGCCTCTACATAGACAATAGCTGCCTATAATGGTACATACCTATAATTCAGGTCCTAGGAGGCTGGGGCAGGAGGATCACAAGTTGAAGGTCAACCTGAACTACATGCGACAACTATGTGTGACAAGTATGTGTCTCAGAAAAACATATAAGAGAAATACAATTAACAGTAACAACAAGTGAGTCTCAGTAATAGGTCACGTGGGTTTCTTTGTACCATTCTGATTCTTGCAATCTTTCTGTAAATTTGTGACAATTTTCAAAACTTGAAAAAAAAAGTCACACTGCAATTTCCCCCCAGCTATCATAAGATGGGTCCACCCTGATCTGGCTACTATCTCCTATATACAGATTCATCCTGACTTACCCAGAGAACCTGAGCCTTGGTCGCTCTACCCTGCATATGTTCCAGACCATCTCTACCTCTCTTTCTCCCTGGACTGGATGTTCATTTTTCTCCTTGCTTAGAATGTCATTTTAACTCTTTCTAGATTGAAAGCCTTCTAATCCTGAGGCTCTGTGGTCATAGTTTCACTACTGCAGACTACTTTAACTTTCTGAGAAAAGCAACCAGTTGATATTTAGGTGGACCCAAGCTTCAGACCTGGCCCTTGACTTGAGTCCCCTCTCGATGGTCTCAGATGTAGTAGAGGACACAAATAGTGATATATTGTGAACAGATAGCTCAGTTGGCAGAATGTTTGCCTGGCATGGGTTCAATCCCAACTGGACATAAAGCCTAGCAAAGTGGCACATATCTGCACCAGCACTCTAGGGGTGGAGTCAGGAGGATCAGCGCTACAGGGTCTTCCTTGTCTGGCCAGTGAGATTGAGACTAGCCTTGTCTAGGTGAGACCGTGTCTCCTGTCCCTCCCTCCCTCCAAAAGACATACTCCATACAAGTGATGGGAAGTAGACACAAACATTTCTCCTCATCCATGAGCTCAGAGACCCTTCTTAACTTGGACGTGACAATACCGTCATGCTTAAAACTCTGGATTAAGATTACATCCGTTATAATACATATTGTTTTCTTTTTCTTTTTTAAAATATTTCATTTATTTATTTATTTTGTGTGTGTGTACATGTGTGTACACGTGTGTGTGTACACGTGTGTGTACATGTGTGTGTGTGTGTGGTGGGATTTCCCAGGCTTCGCCCACCAGGGTCCGAAGGCTTCTAGTGCAAAATTTGTTGGAGAGAAGCTGCCATGATATGAAAATATAAGACATATATTTGAAGTCAACCATGAGGCTTATTTTTGTTTGTTTTGAGAGAGAGAGTGAGAGAGCGGCGCATATACATGTCAGTGCATATGTGCAGAAGAGCGCACTTGAGTGTGTGTGTGCTTATGAAATCCCAAGACTGACATTAGGAATCACCCTGGATTGCTCTATCTGCCTTTCAGGGTCAGAATTACAGACAGCTACCATATCACCCCCTGCATTTTTATGTGTGATCTAAAGCAAGGGCTTTCATCCTTGAGCCCTCTCACCAAACTGATCATTTTTTTTTTCTAAGAGCTCAAGATGATAAAATTAACTGTACAATTGTTCAATGTTAGAAATTTTGCCTTTTGTGGTTTAGAAGTCATTCTGACAGCATGCTTTACAGATATGTAAACACTTAACTACCACCGACTCAAGCCAATTATATTCCTTAGTTATGCAAATCACTCCATAATTTTATCCCATGAAATCTGCAGGCCCTGTCAGTCACTGTGAATTTTGCTGTAAGTCAATCTTAGTATGGACTTTCTGGGCTTTGCTGTTATACCACTAAAAGGAACTGTAGCTTCTGGTTTTCTGTAGCTTGAAGTCTAAAAGTTGCTCGACAAAATAGGAGAGGAACAACAAAATCTTTCACTCATTCTCCAGAAGCCACAGGTCATTAACATTCTACAAATAAAAGGAACATTCCAACTTGCTCCATGAATCTTCCTGCAACTAAGGCTCACCATATGTCCCTGTGTGTGTGTTCCTGTTGCTTGCTATGATAGAGACTATTCTCTCTCTCTCTCTCTGCATTTCCTCACACCCTATTTTTGTTGTTCCCAGAACACACTTCCAAGTATGTTGTCAAATAATGCTGTTTTCATATCTTTTTTTTAAAGCATTACAGTTTTCCAGTTATGGGGCAGAAACAACAGTGACCATCACTTACCTGGTTCCCTGAGCCGGCTTTGTCTTCTGCCAAGGCGCTTGTGCTCTCTGTGTTGGTTCAGTGACCAGGGTCACGGTCACCAGTGCTTCAGTCTGCACATCTAGGGGAAGGTACCAGTCAGGGCTGTGGAAAGTGTTATCAGGTTCTCCAAGGCCCAAGGGCAGCCTTGGGGAAAGACTTGCATTCCTAACAAAAGAACGATGATGTTGCAACTGTCATCAGACTGGGGCTGAGGAGGAGGAGGGTGGGGGCCCCTACTGCTTCTGAAAACTAATTGGGGATAAAGCTTCCTGTGAAAGAGTTGAAAGTTATCCTTCCCATTGTTTTTCTTGAAAGATGACAATTTCTGATATTTTTTATAGCAACCAAAACGGACAAAGACCAGTCATTCATGTTTCTTTCCTGATTTTTATTTCATTTTATTGTATATTTTTGTATTTTATTTTATCGGATATTCCACACATATTTTTCATTTTTGAAAAAGACATTGTAGCAGCACTGTGCTTAGACTTCAGTCTTTCACTAGATGCAACTTTATTTCAAATATACTTTATCTAAAAAAAAGTAATAAATATTCATTGTCTTCAAAATATTTGTGAATTCTGTGTTTGCTGTTACTTTCCTGAATACTAAGTTACAGTGAATAGTTCAAAATAGTAAAGATAGTTTGGGGGCTGAAGAGATGGCTGGGGTATTTAATGTGCAATCACGGGGGATCTGAGTTTGTTAGATACCTCTGTCAACTTGGCAATTGAACTAGAGCTCTTGGCACAGCTATGAGGAACTGATAGTTGAGTTGAGCTCCGAGCAAGCCTGTACAAGACTGTCTGACTGATAGGGAAGATCTGGTGCACAGTCCATGGTGGTCTGGACTAGGTCCTGGACAGGTAAATAATATGGAGATACTGGCTAAGGAAGTTGATGCTTCTGCATACTTGTTCAGACATGCTGGTCTGGCAAATAAAGATTATCCCTCTCAGTAGTCCTGTAGATTTAGTATGGCCAGTATTCTTGGCCCTTGGTGTTGGTTTTCCTGACAAGCACTATAACAGAACAATCACAAGGCAAAATAAAACCCCTTGTTTCTTTAAGCCCCTCGGTCATGAATTTATCTGCAGAATGTAGAGTAAGCACTACAAGTATCCAGCACCTTGTAAAATTGGGGTCTGGGCCTGGTGTTTCCAGGTTTTTGGTTTTTTATACAACAATAAAATAAAAGCCTATACAAGTAGCAAGTCAAACCTTTTTTCTTTTGCATTTGGAACTTTTAAATTTTAATTAATTTTATTCTTTTAGAGTTTCATACCTGAATAAAGTGAATTTATGTTATTTTCACTCCTTATTACCCAATTTCATCCCTCCTCTTTTCCCCACTATGAACCATCTTCCCTATCGGTCTCTTTTACTTATCTTTTTAGACACAACTTTAAATGAGGACAAAGTTAAAACCTACCTAAACAATCTTGCTGGCTCACCTATTATCAACTCACCCCTTTTCCTGTTGCAATATTTTCTCAAGCTTCTGCCTTAATTTGCTGTTTGATCTGCCTTCAAGTTAACTCATTCTTCACTTGGTTTCTGTGTGCAATTTTCCTTTTCTCCATTTCTATTCTCATAGGCTTTTGTCTTGGCCACAACCCAGAATTTAATGGACCTTACTTACTTTGCAGAGTTAGATACAAAAAATGAGGACAAAGGGTCGATGCAAAACACAGCTTTTGCTTCAAAGCGAACAAGAGAACTTGCTTTGAGCTAACATGTAAGTGACCATGGCTGGGAAACATGTATTCAGGTTGCCCTGAAAGATATGTTCCACCCTGGAAGCAGTTGCAAAGACATGACGTCATTAATCCAGACATTTACTAAATTAGTTCGGTGGGGATATCAGGGAGTCTGGTTACAGCAGAAGTGGATAAATCTCTCCTGGATTTCAGATGCTATTTTATAACGTTCTTAGCTTTTGGACAGGTGAAAGGTAAGTGAGTGGGCCTTCTGAGTAATACATTTCAAAAGTTTTACCCAGTAGTCAAGAAGATGTTCATTAGCCGCAGAGGTGGCAATTAAGGGGCCTGAAGCTAGCTCAAGAGCCGCAACCCCCCCTCCCAAGTCAGGAAGTTTTCAGCCTGCAGGATCTTAACTCCGGACTTGTCCAGGGAATTTAAGTCACAAGGCAGTGGTACACACGGGATTCACCAGTTACTTCCACTAGGGGACGGACTTTTCTCTGCATGGCCATAGGGGATCCCTAAGTATACTTGAAAGTAAAGTAAATGAAAACTGTATCTCTAAGGCACACTGTTAGGAGTTATTCACACGAGATCTGGCCAAGTATTCCGCGGCAGGTATAGACGTTCCTTTCCCGTGCTTTCCGATGCGTTTCTCCCCAGAGGTTGCTTTCTGACCCGCAGGCTCCCAGCTCCTCCGAACCCGTGACTTTGAAAGGGTAACTCAAGGTCAACCCCTTACCCACCTCTTTCCCCCTTTTCCCTTCCCTGGGTCCGATCGCTCGACGAAACGAACGCAAGAGTCACTAAACCCTTGTTCGGGCTGTCAGTGAAGCGCGCCAAAACTCCAGAGCCGCCGCTCGGGGTGGGGGACCCCCAGGGCTCCCACTGAGATCCTAACACTCTCGCCGCCTCCGGGGCCAATGGACCGAACCCTTGCAAGTCCCCGCCCCTTGACGCCACAGGTCAGGGGCGGAGCCTTGCCCCAGAGGTCGGCTGGCCGCTCCGGCCCGCGCTGCTCGAGTCTGCACCCCGAACCTCGGCGCTGCACCATGGCGTTCGTAACCAGGCAGTTCATACGCTGCGTGTCCTCCTCGTCCACCGCCTCGGCGTCAGCCAAAAAGATCGTGGTCAAGCACGTGACGGTCATCGGCGGCGGGCTGATGGGCGCCGGCATCGCGCAGGTGAGCCTTCCCGGGGTCGCACACCCCACTCACCCTGCCCCCAAAGTGGGGCGCCGCAGGCCGCGAAGCGCAGGGTCCTGCCGAAGGAGCCAGGTGCGCCAGCCGTCCGCCCTCCCTCCGCAGGGCGAACTTCCTCTGTTTCTCGTAGAAATCGCTCGATTGGGGCCCAAGAATCTCAGCAGGCTCCATTCTGACAAAAATTGGTGTCCTCGGTGTGTTCTTGCATTTCTAAGCTTCTGAATCCCAGCCGCCCAGGAGGCCTAGAAGTCCCGGTGCAGGGTGCTAGTTCGTGCCCTTTGGAACCGGGCCCTGCACAGTTCTGTGCGCTCAAAGTTAAGGCCTATTGTGTTTGCTTACAACCCAGCACAAACAGGAATTTGATTGCTGAAACCTCGATTGCACTCAGCTATTTTTCCTTATCAGTTTTTCTACAGTAGGCATCTTGTCGTTTTCTTTCCTAATGTTTTCTTTTTCTTTTTTTTTTTTTTTTACATCACTTGAACATTTTATTCTCATGTAGTACCTTCAAATTATGCCAATGGGTATAATGGAAACATCTTTAGTTCACCATTAAATTTTTTAGAAAAAGGGATGTCTTACAATGTTAATGCTTTCCAAGCCAGAGAAGAAATTTCTATTAACGTAACAATAAAGTCAAAGAATTGTTTTCTCCTTTTTTATATAGAATAATGACTAATACGACTAATCATTATACATCATTTGTTTTGGTCATCAGCAAGTTTAGAATGAAGTATGTGAACAGATTTGGGTGACAATATAATTTAAGGTACATGCTTATTGTACATGTTTACTCACTTGCTGTCTGGATCTTATTTTGTCCATGTTTTCTGTGCATATGTGGCTATGTACATATGTCGTTTACCTAGAATCACATTACTTTCTAGACATTTTGTCATCTGTTTTTTGGCTCACTTAAAGTATATTTTTGCATCTTATTTTTTTTGAATTTTCATTCCTAAAAGGAACTGGGTGAAAAAAATAACTGAAGGAATGAGACAATGATAATGATGACCATCCTCCTTTATATTTCTCAATAAATAAGCTCCAAATAATGTCTTTCCTAATGTTTTCGCTCTCCCCAAGTTGTCGCAAGCCTTCACTTTTATAGCACTTTGGAAAGTCACCTCCTGGTAGCTGGCTGAAGCCCTGAGACTATGCCCTGGTCTATTTGAGGCAACTTTGACGTTTGACCTAGTGCCCTGGGTGCAGAAATTGGCTCCAGGTTCCAGCGCTGGGGAGTGTGGGACGGAGAAGTGGGGGGAGAGATAAAGGCAGAGGGCTCCATAGGACTCTGTCAGGTGCCAACTGAACCAAAGTTCAGGGTCAGTTGTGCAGTTGACAGTCTGGATACTGTAAGGCTTGTAGCTTTTTTTTTTTTTTTAACTTTGTTTTAATGGTTACATTTCCACACACCTTGGAGAACCGTGATTTTTATGGTCTTCCTGATATATTCTTAGGTTTTTCAATTCTTTGTAGCCTCATCCAGTTTTTCCTGGGGATACTATCCTGGAGGGAGTCTTTCCAACTAAATCCACACTTTGTAACACTTGCTTTAAAAAAAACAACAGTATTTTACAGTCATTTTAAATGTTCTTTTCCCACAGTTCATCTTACAACACACTAACTCGGTTGTGTTTTTCTTTAAAATCCACACTGCAGTAATGTTTGATCCTTCCAATTTAGTCTCACATTTCTCCAGAGGTTATTTTTTTTGGACATACTTTATCCATTTTGTGTTGACTTTGAGGCTGGTAGGTTAGGGTGTTCTCATACACTATGTTAGATATTGGATGGGGAAATAACCCCTTCCAGCTGGGAGTTTTACTCCTTAAACTGGAGAAAGTGTGTCCCCCTGTTTGCCAAAACTTCCCAAGGCGCTGAGATTTGCCATAGGCCAGACTAAAACAGTGTATCTATTAAAAAGCATGGGAAGGCTGGGGAGATGGCTCAGTGGTTAAAGCCTCTGCCGCAAAAGCAATGGACTGTAGTGCAGATTCCTGGGTCTCACATGGGGTGCGTGTGGGTGTGTGTGGATGGGTGTGGGTGGGTGTGTGGAGTGGATAAAGCCTCAGTCTAGTTCTGGACCTGAAAGTTGGAGTCTGAGGAAACCCCAGAGCAAAGCAATAAAAAAGGTCAAGCAGTTCAGGACGATTCCCAATGTCATCTTTAGGTCTCCATGGAACACACACTTAAGTACCCTCTTGTACACATGCCTCCACCCCACATGCACACCCACCCACAGGCAAAAACCATGTACACTCAAAATAGAAGGCATTGGAGCAGCATCTCAGTAGCAAGAGAATGGGGTCTTTTACCTCTAGTAACAATACAGGAAATGACCCTGAAACTTGTTCTTATCTATACCAAGGAAGAGTACTAGAAACTAAAGAGCCTCATCATAGCTTTTGTACAAACTCAGGTGATCTTGTTCTTTGAATGGCATATGGCTGTCATTGGTGCACACGTGCGTCCTATTGCATGAAAACACACAGATCACTTAAAGCCATGGGTAAGGAGTCAGAGCTTTCACCTGAGGAAGAGGAAGGAGCAGTGAGTGCCATGGATGAGGAACACTTGTGGATTCAGTACATGAGTGACCGAACCAAGGTGTGCTTTGGGAAATGTAAGAGGTAAAGAGAAAACCACTGACCTCCAAGTTTAGAAATGTAACAGAACTGCTATTCCAAAAAGTAACCAAGACCCACAGTCTAAATAGTGGGCAGTTGTAAAGAACGGGTCCACACTTCGTATTACACAGTTTAAGACACCTTGGTCCCTTTAGGTGACAACTGTGCCGCTGCAACAGGAAACTATTTTCCCGTGTGATAGCTCTGTTGTTTAAGTGCTTTGGCCATCTCTTTTTGCACTCCCCTTTGTCACAAATAGGTCTAGTTTTATATTGTGTTATTCTTTTTATCTTTCATGAATAGTTTGGAGTAGGATAATGAATCTGTTTTGTCTCTTGTAGTGTGGATCATTTGATGCATTGAGTCACATGGTCTGCTGTGTCCCCTATGGCTGTGGTAGCAGAAGATAGTTACTTTACCTCTGTGCCTGGGTTTCCTTGTCCCTAGAGTAGGCCTGCTACTAGGACTGGCCTTGTAGGGGTATGGGGAGAAATGAATGAATTAGCACACCCCAGCACTGAGCGCTGTCAGGACTGCCTTTTATGATGATTGCAGTCTTCCCGTGGTCCCTTCAGTCCCATGTCCACTTTCATCCCTGATCTTTGCTGTTGGGGCTGATCTGCCATATTTAAGTGGGAAATATCGGTCCCAGTTTCCTCTTCCGTCTATCTGGTTTAATCTTGGCAGCACACGGCATCTGACATTGCAGTTAATTCAGGGACCACTGAAAATGAGGGAGGGCACCTTTTCTCTCATTATTCCAACTCATTAAAGCCATTAAAAGTACAAATACAAATTAGCACCTAGCTTGTCATATCACCTCTAGTGCCACTCTCTGGAACTCTTTGCTGAAGTAGTTTTAAGTCAAGTAGAAGTTCTACTTGCAATTTTAGCTCATTCATTAGTTTAAAAAAAAAAGAACCAGTTTGTGCCTAGTGAGATGAAAAAAAGTAAATAGATTTTCTAGGCACCTGATGTATTTCTCAAAAGGTTAAGCAATTTTGGACAAGTAGGGCCCAGGTTAGCTACATGTGACTTAAATATAGGCCATTAGTACATGTGTACTTTCTGAGAAAATCTGCTTTGCTAGGTATTTTTTGTTTGTTTTAAATTTTTTTAAAAAGGTTCTTTATACCACAGGTTAATATTTAAATACATTAACCTGTCTTATCTGTTTGCATGTTATGTACTTCAGACTTGGTTGATTGCCAATTTATCTTCAGCCTAATACTTAGACCAGCAAAGAAACTTGTAGTATGAAATGAACCTCGAGTGGGTGGATTTTTGCTGTTGAAGAAGGAAGAAAGCTGGTTTGTCTGCATGTTGTTGGTTGAAAGAATGAGTCCTTTCTAATCTTTGCCTGTTGCCTTCTGTTACACAAGGAGTCCGGAAGCACATAGCTTTAAGTGACTAGTGAGCAGCTGGTGGGGCTCCTGGAAATAATGTTTAGAAGTCTTTCTAGAACAATCTTTTTACATCTGGGGAGGGGGAGAAAGTTGAAACATGAAAGGGTGTAAGAGAAAATATGTCTCACTAAAGCAATATATATGTGTGCACATGCATGCATATATGTGTATACGTGTACACATGTACATGAGCCAGTCTTTTTAAGAAAGCCAGACTGGGCCAGAGAGATGCCTAAGGGGTTAAGCCTCCGCCTCTGCAGAAGGATCTGAGTTCTACCAGGCAGAAATGGTAGCAGCCTGCACTTCTAGTCCTGGAAGGCAGAGTCTGGGAAACTCCAGAGAAAAGAAAAAAATGAAAAAGGAGGTAGAGCAATCCAGGGTGATTCTTAAAGTCACCCCTTGGGCTTCCACAGGCACACACATGTATGCAAAAAAAATTATTAATTGATTAATTAAGAAGGAAAGCCAGAGTTGCACATTCCTTGCGCATGAGCTCTAAGTTGATCACAGGAAGCATTGAAACTACAGACAGATATTTCCTGGACCTTGTGCAGTGCTCAGGAGGACCCTAAAGCCTCCCCCAACCACGCATTCATCTCCAGCTCCCCTCGCTGACTGCAGCTCTGGCTTTGCTGATACTGAATGGAAGAGTATTCATCCCATGGTCCCAGCAGCCTTATTTGTTTGCACCTCTGGGGACCATAGCTCTGCTGAAGTTTGCTTGGCAAGCAGGTACAGAGACCTAGAAGTTTCAGGATCGCAAGGGCACCACTCTCTGGCTGCCAGCTGGCTAACTTTCTGACTGTTGACTATGAAAGCCATGTTTTATTCCCAGCTGTGCTTTCTGTTCAAGGGCATGTAATGTGTCTGTCTTGAAGTTCTTCCTGGTTTCTCGAGCCATTGCTTAGCTCTATTTTGACTGTCCTCTGGTCTTCATTGAGGTACTGCCTATAACCAGCATATTAGTCACTGGACACAGGATGGATCTAAGTTGCTATCATTCCCAGGTGGTGTAAGAGCTTGGGTAACAAGTAAAGAAAATAATAGGGAGGCTGGGAAGATGGGTCCCGAGTTTGGATCCCCAGATCTTACATAAAAATGCCAGACAGATATGACAGTGGCCTATAATTCCAGCCCTGGAAAGCAGAGCTTGGGAATCCCCAGAACAAAATAATAAGGAGATAGCAATCCTGATAATTCCTGATGTCACCATTGGGCCTCCACAAGCACACACACTCAAGTGTCCTCTTGTATGCACACATACACACAGATGTACACACGTGCGCGCGCACACACACACACACACACACACACACACACACACCGAGGCTCTATGTCACTTAACCCTTCTCTGCCTCTTTCCCTGTCTAGAATGATCCTTCCCCTTTGTTTATAAAGCGCTCAGTAAACTAGTGCAGGTATAGATGCTTAGTGGCTTAGTGTTCGATCATAACTGTTCAGTACATGTTGTTAGCTGCCTCTCTGATGACCATGATCACATGCATATACATATATGCATGCATGCATGCACACATCAGATTTAATTCAGGGGCCATTTCCTTTCATTTCAACCCTCTTAATTGGGAGGAGCATGATACAGAAATGTGGGGAGATCGAACAGTTCTAGGAATTTTAAATTTTCCTTGAGTAGATTGTGGAGGAGGATAATCTTAGCACCACAGTGATTCGCTTCTGAGTACTGCTGTGAGTTCATGTCAAGACATTTAGGACAGAGCCTGGTGCTTAAAACTGTCAGCTCGACCCTTTTTGCCATTTGCGGCGCATGTAATCGTTATAGTTACCCCTCCCCAGTGGTGGTACTTAGTGGTGGTACAGAGTCAGAGGCTGAGTTGAGGCCAGACCTGGGGTCTCTCTACTCCTGCTGAGCATCTCTTGAGGTGAAAAACCCCCAGCTCTGCCTGCACTGTACCAACTCCCCAAGAAGAAGTGTGGCATCGATGGATCAAGGCTCCTGTGAGGTCATTTGGAAGCTAGAGTTATAGTTATCAGCTTGCTCTCCTGTCCGCTCTGGACTGAGTTCGAGTCCCCTCTGGGTGCTGCATTGCCTTCTTTCTGCTGTCATGGACTTGGGGTCACTTGCCCCAAACTAGTTCATCTGTTCGCTTTTCTTCCTGCCTCCCGCTTTTCCCAGTGTTTTCTTCTTCAGTTCTTGTATTGTTGCTTTTCTTGCCAAGTGTTTGAGTTTCCATACATGTTGCTGCAACAAAGTACCTCGCCCAAGTGGCTTAGAGGGGAAAGGGTTTAACTGATTCACAGTTCTTGGTTACAATGTATCATGGAGGGGAAGTTACAGTGGCCGGAACTTAAAGCAGCTGTTCACATTGCAGCTGCAGCCAAGAGCAGGCAGCAAGGGAAGAACACGTGCTTGCTGGCTTGCTCCCTCTTTACACACGTCTTTACACGTGGGACACCATGCTTAGGAAGACGTCTCTGCTCACAGTGGCACAGCGTGTCAACATTGGTTCATGCAATCAAGACAAACCCTCACGAGCATGCTCAGAGGCCACCCGTGATCTGAAGACCCTCTCTCAGGTGTCCGGGAGGCTGCCTAGGTATCAGGTTGACAGTACTAACCACAGTCCTCCACGTTGGGAAAGATAACTTTCCTCTATTGTCTTCTTTGTCATTTCTGGATGTCGGCTCAGTTGTGGAGGGAACCTTTTAAACTGGGCCCTGTGGCAACAACGAAAAGAACAAAATCCACTGACTATGACACAAATTGGCATATTAATCCTTTGGTGAGCAGTTTAGTATTGTGGCTTCCCTCTATCCAAAGGGTCAGTTTAATTGTTCAGAGGGACTCTTAAATGTGACTAAGACCAAGTCACATTGTCACTGTAGACATGGTCGATAGGTCCTTTTTTTCAGAATTCCTGAGAGGCTGGGAACCCTGGGAGAGAGGGTACCTTTTCCATATCACCTAACTGTGATGCCTATAAAATTAAAAGTTTTGTGTGTTAACGGTCATATGATTTCAAACTGGGGACATATTTTCTTGACTGTTTAGAAATACCCTGAAATCTAAATATCTGAGCCTGTGGCAAAGGGAGGCCACTTAATGAATTCATTTAGGAACACGTGAGCTGGCTATGCTAGGGGGTTGGAAGGTCTGATTGCTGAAGATAGAGAAGCCGACTTGTGTGGATGGCAGAGCTGGAGATACCATGCATGCAGAGATAATCCTGAGGCCAGAAGGCTCTGAGAAACACAGCTGGTTTATGACTTGTTTTCCTATCTGGATCAGACTAACAGGACTCCAAAGGGCAGACCTTCATCTAAAGGCCACTGTAGCCCCTGGGGCATAGTCGTCCTTGGGGGATCAGTGCCTCTCTGTGTTTGTTCTGAGAATTAGGAGGCAGTCAGAAACCAGGTGTGAGGATAGTTTTATTAACATCCAGTTGGTGGAGAGACCAAGGTGTTGGTGATATGCAGCCCCTCCTCTGGTGTGGGGACTCAGGAACGACCCTTCATTGGTGAAGGCTCATTGGTGAAGGCTCAAGAGGCGTATGATGCCATTCTCAGATTTACCACTGTTATGCTTCAGAGAAACTGCCTCCAATCCAGCAATGCAGTTGCAAAGATACGTAACTGTAGCATGCTTCTGTGTGGCATGCTCACTTGTCCTGAGACCTGTGTACTCAGGGGCTACAGATGAGTGTACTGTTCACTGGACCTATTTTTACGGCTCCAAGGCACCCTTGTCTAAAAATAATTCCTGTCTGGCTGAGCCTGCCTTCTACCAGGCCTAGGAAAGGCACGGAGCTGAGGACATACCCTTCAAATATATATATATATATATATTTTTTTTTCCATTTCAAACAGCTTGTTCTTACAGTGAGTGTACATATAGATCATTGCAATCTAAGACAAAACTTCTCAAGGGTTTAATTTAAATCATAGCCACTCAAGGTAAAGTGCCAGGAAAAGTCTTGTTTATTTTTATTTATTTTTTTGCATGTATAAGTGGTGGATGTATTTATGTGTGTGTGTGGGGGGGGTGTATCAAAGGGCACTGTGTGCCTATGGAGTCCCAGGGGTGATACCAGGAGCCAGCCTGCATTGCTCTATTTCCTTATTGATTTGCTCTGGTGTTTCCAGGCTTGGCATTCTAAGATGTGCAGGCCACTGCCCTTTCCACCAAGTGTTTTTAATGTAAGATCTGAGATCTGAATTCAGGTCCTTTTGCTTGTAGGCAAAGTAACCCCTGAGCTGTCTCTTCAATCTCCCATTTATTGAATGAAAAACAGAAAGAAAAAAGAAAGAAAGAAAACTTTCTCTCACCCTTGCCTCCACTACCCATTGTTTATTTTCCAGATTGTAGCATTTGGCCATATCCAAGAAGCTTCATTGCTTGGTTTACTTTTCTCCAAGAGACTAAAACTCCTTTCTAATATGAGCCTTCATAGATGTGATCATTCTGGAGCTATCAGAAGCCCTCACTCCTTCCCCTTCCCCGCCCCCCTCCACCATGGACAGAGCCTCCAGGTCTCATCTTGATCTGACCCCAGCTGCATGTATTCCATGCAGTCCCCACCAGAGCCCAGCAGAGCCTGATCCTCAGCATAGTAAGGTGACTGACATTTATTCTGGCTCTTACAGTAGGGAACAAACAACTATAACAAGGTTGGGGGGGCCTCAGAGGCAAGAGGAGACAAGGGGGAGACACGGTTACAAGTGTACAAGGGTGTCTCAAAATCTTGGTGGGTGGGTGTGAAAGAGGAAAGTGACTCCCGGGCTTATACTGATAAGTGGCCACACAAGGTGGGAAAGTAAGGGACAGTGCAGAATCCATTGACTCCAAGCCTGGTGGTGCTTTGCAGCAGCCACAGCAAGCATTTACTCCGGGGAGGAGGTGAGTGCCCATCCTGCAGGGTCTGGCATGTCTATGTGGGGCTTCATCTTTATCGAGTGATTGTGAGGAGCCATTGAAGAACTTACTGGGATAAGTCAGAAAGCAGTGTCTTCATAGAAGTGTATCAGCGGTTTTCACTGGCAGCTGAATATATCCAGGTGACTCGATTTTCTATTTTCATTTGTTTCTTTCCTCAGTGGAAAGGGAGTAAGTATGTCGGGTGAGGCTTAGATCAGAGATTCTGCTGCTGGAAGGACACTGGGCCAAACCTGAGCCTCCCAAGTGCTTGCCCACCCTGCCCGGCTCCACTGTTTTAATTGAGGGGAAATTCACTTACCATGTAATATACCAACATAGCCGAATGGTTTCTGAGATGGATCTCAGATCCTCACGCTTGAGCACTAAATATTTCACCAACTGAACTCTCTCCCCAGCCCAGGACTCTTACTTCTTATCCTTACCCCAATTGATTTCTTGTTGTTCTGTTTAATAGAACAGCTATTCTAATGGACAGGAACAGATTGGACATTTTTACAGTTGTCGGATGGGCTTTAGCAGATCCATGAAGCTTGCCTGACCTTTGTTTTACATAACTGTCTATTGCGCGCTTTCCTATGAGGAGAGTTTCACGGCTTGAAAGGTACTACAAGATGATCTCTAGGCCACTATTGCTAGGAGAATCAGCTTCAAAACTTGGTGGTGCTCATTACCTGTACAAGAAATGCTGCTGCTCTCTGACCTCATGGTGGTGAAGAAGCAGAACTGTCCCAGGACCCATATGATGGAGAAGTGGGCTGGCAGGGATGAGCTGGGTGTCAGCTGCCATGTCTCAGCTGGCTCTTACATGCACTTCACAGACAAAGGCTGTTCTCTGAACAGCCCCTCTGTTAAAAGGACAAGGCACACTAACCTGCTAGAGTGAGCTAAACATAGTCCACTTTGAATTTCACAGAGGTGACGGTCAATAAGCAGAAAAACTGATTCCCTTTTAGGCAGCATACTGCCCTCGTCCTGTGCTCTACCTTTTCCTAGCGGTCCACCCACCAGTGCCAGAAAATAGTCTCTTCTGTTAGCTTTTTGTTCCTCCTTTCCCCTTTCAAAATGCCAATCTGACTTTTCATAATTATAACAGAACTTGAAGGGTATGTAAAGTTTTTGTAAAGGATTTCCAGCAGGAAAACCAGTTATGATTTCTTAACTGATTTCTCAAATAATTTACAAACTGAGGCTTTTGGAAAGTAGACCTGTCATTCCTGTGTTTGTTCCGTCAGTGTGAAAGATTGTTCATGTGCTAGGTATTAGGGTGGGCTAAAGGTAAGATGTGCGTGTTGCTCTTGAGGAACTGGTTTCCCTGTGTACAGAGGAAGAAATACTGTAATGAATAAATATAAAGGTATGTCCACCATGTGACCTGATACATGTGACAGTTTTAACAGCCCAGGCACATTATGTTAATGTATTCTTTGTATTTTTTATTTTGCTTTGGGGGGAGGAATTGCTGGGATCAACCCAGGATTTTCCAATATGCTGAGAATGTGCTGTACTGCTGAGCTTCATCCTCAGCGAAAGAAAAAACTTAGACATTTGAGGTATGAAATACCATACAGTTTTGTCATACTTTGAATGTGAGTTGCCCCTACAGGCTCATGTATTTGAATCCTCAGCTAGTTTTAATGTTAAGTAACAGAGTTAGAGCCTTGCTGGAGGTAGAGAAGTAGCAGGGGGTGGGTCTTGAAGCTTGGTAGCCTCAGTCTGCTCTCTCTCCCCATCTTGCTTTCTCCACCTCCTGATGGCTGCAGTGACCTTTGTCCTGAGCAGGCCTCCTGCTTCTGCCATCAGTCATGATTTCTGCTATGTGCTTCCTGCCATAATGGAACTGTAAGACAAATAACCATCTCTTTTTCCCCTATGTTGCTTGAGTCTGAGTATTGTCACAGAAAAAAAAAAAAGGAGAGAGAAAGAAAGAAAGAAATGAAAGAAAGGAAAGGAAGAAAAGAAAAGAAAGAAAAGAGAAAGAAAGAAAGAAAAAGAAAGAAAAAGAAAGAAAGAAAGAAAGAAAGAAAGAAAGAAAGAAAGAAAGAAAGAAAGAAAGAAAGAAAGAAAGAAAGAAAGAAAGAAAACACAGAAAAAAAAAAGTGGGGCTGGAGAGAGAAGTCAGGGTTAAACCCTTTGCCTCACAATCAAATGAACCCATGTTCAAATCCCCAGGTCCTACATAAAAATTGCTCCATGCTTATGGTGGCCTGTAATTCTGGATCTGGAAGGGAGAGCTGGGATAACCCGTAGCCAAGCAGGAAGGTGGAAGAATAATCCAGGATGATTCCCAATGTCACTTTTGGGCCTCCCCAGGTAGGCATACTCAAGTGTCCTCTTGAACATACACAAAACACACATGCAATAAAAAAAAAAAAAAGAAAAGCGAGTAGAACAAGACTATATTGTCTTATGGAAAAGAAAACAAACATTAAAAATATGTATATGTTTATGTATAGAAAGACAGATGTATGACACTACATATATGAAATTTACATTTACTGGAAATTCCAGTGTATTACAGATCCAGGGGTGTTCCATAATGACCTCACGATGGGATTCATAGTGACAGAAACTTCAAAAGCTGAAGCAGATGATTCAGCAACTCTTTCGAAAAGTTTGCCTACTATTATCTCAGTTCATAATCAAAAGTTGGTGTACCAGTTACTCTTCTTAGTTGCTGTGAGACACCGCTCAAAGTCAAGCAGCTTCTGAGAGAAAAGGGAGATTTATTCGGCTTAACATTTCAGAAGGGAGATATACAGTCCATTATGACAGGAAAGGCATGGTGGACTGACAGAAGCTGGTGGAGATTTAAGTCACTGAAGATATCATGGAAGTTGAGAACTGCAAAATTGCAAGCTGCAGAGCAGTTAGACGGGGCTAACCAACCTCAAGCCCGCCCCCTGTGACTACCTTCCTCCAGCAAGCCTCCACTTTGATTTTCCCAAACAACTAAAGATTCAAATACATGAGCCTGTGTCAAATCATGACACTTGGTGTTGATCAACTTTCCATTTTTAATTTATCATTTATCATTCACATCTGGAATCTCTCCAAATTTTGAATTTACATGAAAAAAAAAGAAAAACCTATAAGTAGTTCCTTATTGTAATTTCATGTTAAAAGTTTGAGGGTTGGGTTTTTATTGCATAACTGAGTAGGAATCGATGGAAGCCACTGGAAGCCGGGCCACTCCCCAGCTTAGCATTCCATCTGTCTTTACAAAAGTTCTGCTGTTTCTATTAAGTCCATAGAGGCATCAAGAAGTGTCTTTCCTCTCTTAGAGGTTGGGGGGGCACTTTAATAAAGGCGGGAGTACCTCTGTATTAGCTTTGCAGGATGAAATGGAGAGCCCCCAGCAGCTTGGGAAAGCATGCCTGGTGGAGGACCACGTGGACAGGGAGAAGCAGAGAAGTGTGGTTTGGCTTCTGTTACTGGGCTGCAAAGTTTAGCAACTGCCCTTAAATAAAAGACTAAGTACATTTCTTTTTATTAAGGTTTTTTAAATGTAAAACCCGATAGCTAAAAGCCAAATGACATAGCTTTGCTCTGGTGTGAAGTAAGAACAGTAAAAGTCTTGCTGTGAGATTTTAAAACAAAAAGCCATTCCTTTGGTAAAGATTGCACGGAGAGTGTAATATTGGACATGCACCATGGGAATGCTATTGATAGAAAATCCTGCCCTGAACAGTAGTGTTGTCATTGATAAAGGCACGAAGAGTTAGCTTCTAACTTAATACAGGATGGAATATGTTGGCTTCTGGCATGGTAGAAATTATAGAAATGATTGACAGAATCACAAGAAAGGACTATAGAGGCAGAGGAAATGACTATCGACAGCAGAATCTTGAAGAACACCTTGGTTAAGAGACAGAGTTGGTTAAGAAAATGCTTGAAGGAGTTCTACAATTTCTGATTGAAAACTCTAGTTGGTGGTTCGCACTGTACGGATGTGATAATGGCAGGTATTAGGGGTTGATAGGAACCTCTGGAGCGATCCCAGCTTCTTAGGTCTTAGAACAAGGAATTAGGCAAGCAAGTAAGAGAATTGATTAAGGGAGAATACACTTTTAAGGGAGGAGGTTGACTGTTGGCTACATTGAAGCAAAGAAAAATTCTAGCAGTGGATACACTGTACGTAGGATTGGGGCTTTTAGGTCACATAGCCTGGGCTGTGAGTCTTTTGCATAGTGGGGACTTCTTTGTGTATACTCCATTACATGTGGTCTTTGCATTCAACTTCCTGCACCTCGTGTCTCATTGGCATCTTAAATGTCCACCTAAAGGTGTTCATTTTTGTGTTATAATGAGCTACAGTTATCTTCAGACTCAAGTGCCTCTGATCCTGTATCAGTGGCCACATTTTGTTGACCTCGGGCAGTTTTCAGGCCTTTCTCTTTGCCAGAACTGGGTTTTGTCAAACACAAAATTTGAAGCCTTCGTATAAAGTCCTCTGAACTTCTGTCTCCTCCCTGTTCTGTCTCCATGTAAAGGTGAAGGCATTGACAGCTACTGGAAAGTCATTGTCGTAATCTGCTTTCTTCTGTGTAATCATAGTTGACAGTGCTTGAAACAAAAAAGGAGGCTTATTTTCATTCTGTAGCTTGTAACATCTGAGGTCAGGTACGGTCCTCCTGTTGCCTCAACTCATGGCAGAGAGCAGGAGGGAAAGTGGACTTAGGCAGGAAGGGAAGGCCAGAGAAGCCAGACTTATATTACTGCAGCCTGCTCTTGTGATGGCCAACTCCCTCCTTCACGATCAGCATGTTCCTTCAGGAAGAGCTTTCATCTGTTTCCCAGTCCTCACTTTCTTACACCTGGACTGCACTATGGACCAAAGCCCAACGCGAGCTTTGGTGAGACAAACCATGTTCAAACTACTGCAGCTATCGATGCGGTGTCTGCCATGCATGAGTGGTGATGGCAGAGATGGCTCCGTGGTCTGAGTGTTTGTAATCCCACCCAAATTCATGCTTAGACTTAATACCAGTGCAGCAGTATTAAACTGGACCTTTAGGAAAGATGATTAGGTAATCCATTGACAAATGGATTAATATTTCATAAAGGGGCTTGAAGAGGCTACTTTGCCCTGTCCTTCCTTTCTACCATGGGTGGACACAGTGGTGTCACCTCCGGAGGTGCATAAACACAAGTTCATCTTGGACAAAGCGAGTCCCCTCTTTAGACAGCAGATCTGCTGGTCCCTTGAGCATGGCCTTCAGATCTGTGAGAGATGGCATTCTGTTGTTCATGAGGCATCCAGCACAGAGAGAAGCCATATTGGCAGAATTAAGGGATTAAGTAGAAGCAGGAAGTGTAATGAATAGCAGACAGGCTGTGTGTATTTCCATGAGCCAGCCTTCATCTAAGCACTTCACACTCATGGGTTTCCTCTCCCATTGTGTGCCGAGGAGTGAACCCAAGACATAAGCTCACTGAATACATCTACACTGAATTATTAATGCATCTCAAGCTTCTTGAGTATAACTTTTGACCCTCCTCAAGACTTACCTAATAGACTGCTGTTGGCCAGACAACTTACAGACAATATAAAAAAAGCCCATTAACACAGACTGTGTATGTTACATGTGTTACATACAGTAAAAACACAAGAACCCTAGAGACCAGTTAGTACCGTAAGATGACGTGTACTGGAACGTTCTAGTGGCTCCCGTGGAGAGCCCACCACATGCTATGGACATGTTCGGCACTGTGGTAACTTCATGCAGTTATGATTGTCACCTCATCTTTGTTTATGTTTTTCTCACTTGCAAATGATAACTCATGTGGTCAGTGCTTATAGGTGTGAGGTTTGATACATTTTAACATTCTGAGGTCTTACTTTTCTTGGCCAGTCTGTTTCTCAGAGAGGACAGTGGCAAACCAGACCAATGATTCTACCAAAGTTCTTAGTGAGCCTATGAATTCAGTGCGGTTACACACAGGAGTTCTCACAGAAGTATGGGCGACTTGACAAGTTTTTCATCAAAAAGCCCCACCAGGGTATGGAAGACAGCTCATGAGAACTGCATCTCTGGAGCTCAGCAGAGTTTGCAGGAGCTACTCCATGAAGTGTCTTCCCTCCCCAAAAGTTCTTTGTTGCTTATGTAATCTCAGAGAATTTCTTAAAGCCTCTGAATCCTGTATGTTTCTTGGCAGTTCCCTGAGCTCCAGCTCCCCTCCCTCCATGAAGGAATTTTCCATCCAGAGGAAACAGCAGCTCATCGGCTTCTGAGGGTTGTACTTTGTGGTGGTAAATGATAAAACAGACCATTACGTGCATGTATTTTATGCATTAACAGCATGGCAGACTTTCTCTTAGTTCTCTGGATTTGGGGGGCTAAGAGGTTTAACTTCGAGGGTTTTTTCCCTCCCAAATTATTGCAAGTCTCCAACCAGAATCCATATAGGTCTGTATGTAAGTGGGCTGGTTGATCAGTTGGAAGCCATGTTGCTCCAAGGTCAGCAGTAGTTCACCGTGTGGTCTCTGCGTGGGTCTAGCTCTAGCCCTCGCAGAGTGAGACAGTGCCTCTTAGAATACAGGTCCGATCAAGCAGCATGTTGCGTGGACTTGTTTTCTCCTCCCAACAGTCCTGTGGTCCCATCTGTGCTGCTGAGAAGGCGGCTGGTGGAGGTTCAGTGATCTTTTTCAGTTCCCGGATGGTCTGCAGACCGCAACGGAGACTGGCCCTTGTCTAGCTCTGTATCGTTTCAAACCGTTCAGACTATTATTGTCCTAGCCTCAGCCAGGCCTCATGGGTGATGGGGGATCACCTGAGCAGGCCTTTCTGGCTCACATCCCAGCCTCATTTGCTTGTTTGTTAGAATGAAAGCAGTGCAACCCACCTCTCCCCAAAGGTTGTTAGATCAGATGGGATAATTTGGAAGCAGCCAGCGCTTTCTGAGAGCAGGAGTTTAGTTTCCTTCCAGCCTGGAACCAGGTCCAAGGCAGATGTGGAGTCAGTAGTAGGTGGCCGTCAGTGAAGGATGGACACAGAGGTATGCTCTGCGTGACACCCTAAGAAGTTGTCCTTGTCATTTTAGGAGTGTGAAGGTGTCCAAGCAGGGTTCAAAACACTCACCTCCAAGAAGACAGGAGAGAGAGTATATGTGTGTGTGTTTTAAATCTGTGACCTTTGATCATTTAATGGAAAGCATTTTCTGATAACCTCTGTTCCCTCCCTGTTTTTTTTTATTGATGAATTCTGCTTTTTGACATGTAGCCAACCCTGCAGCAGTGCTTTGCTTTCCCTTCTGAAAGTGCACCTTGACCTCTGTCTCCCCAGACTCATGTCTCAACCCCAGAATCACACAGAGGAGTGGGGGACTGGCTGAACCCAGTGGAAACAAATGGACTTGGATATGGAGGAAAACGAAAAGGGAAGGATGGGGGGGAGGATGGGAAAGGGGGAGAAGCGAGGCGAGAGCTAATAGAAAGTTTTGTATTCATGTATGAAAATGTCCAAAAGCAGAATTCATCAATAAAGAAAAAACTGTGGACACGAAGGCTGGGACCTGCTGCTAGCTCGAGAGCAGACTTACTCGAACCCAAGCAGGGCTAACCAACCCCAAGGCCACCCCCTGTAACTGCCTTCTTCCAGCCAGTTTCCACCTCCTACAGGGGCCATGATTTTCCCAAACAGCTATGAATTCAAACACGTGAGCCTGTGTGGGACAACTCACATTTCAAACCACCACACGGGGGAAAAACATCAGGAGGCAATGCCAGAGGCTTGGACTTCTGGCCCCGGAGGTGGAGCCTCAAAGCAAAGTAAAACATGGGGCAAGGGGCAATCCAGGATGATTTCTAAGTCACCCTTGTACCTACACAGGCACACACAATGCCCTGTGATACACCCAGGAAGGCAGACAGACAGACAGACAGACACACACACACACACACACACACACACACAATCAAAAACTTTAGATTTTCCTTTCATTAATGATTAAGTATAAGCATCTGATGAACAACAATGGATATTTGTTTTCATTTCTGAAAGCAGAGATACCAATGTTTCTTCTGTATTATTTTCATGATATTATTTGTGACAGGTGACATTTGTCATATGTTGAGGATTGGAGCAGTCACAAGCATATACTGATGGGTTTATAAGGACTGTTGCCACAGAACCTCACCTCACCTCGCAGACATATATTCCTGAGAGGTCTCCTTAGAGTAACATATACCTGTAGGCATAATGGTACCTATTTGATTTTTACTATTCCAAATATTAAAAAAAAAAGAAAGAAAAAGAAAACCCACACACTCATTGAGTTCAGGTTTTAATGTCACGATTACTCTATTTTCAGGAGAGTAAACTGTATAAATACAAAGTAACACTTCATTAAAATTGTCATTTGAACTTGGAGATTTGGGTAACTACACTGAAATGAGATCTGGTAGTCCCGGTATCTGGCACAGGAAATACATTCTTTGATGGGAACTGTTTTTCCGGGTGACAAACCTCCATGACTCTGGTTTCATGGAGTCTTTCAGGGACTATCTTTGGGACATTTTGGCTATTTCTTCCAGCTTTGTGACCTCGAGAGAATAGGAAGGTCATCCACTCAAGGTGGGGATAAGGTGACCAGGAGAAGTTAGACAGGGAAGAATTAAGAGTGCTTGATGCAGACGTGACCAGAAGTTAGAGCTAGCCTCAGAGCTTCAGGAGAAGAGGCTGGGGGCATAAGGCCTCCTGCACAGGGCCTGATCTTCAAGAAAGAATTAAGAATTAAGGCCCATTTAAGGGAGGTGGAGCAAAACCCTGATGAACGAATGTCTCAGGCAGGAGGGGCTTGGTAGAGCAGCCCCTCATGTGAGGGGTCTTTGAGACAACAACACATTTATGGTAATGTTTGACTTTGGGCCTTTTCAAGACTCCTCAGATGGTCTAGTTTGCAGCCAGATTGGAGTGAGGATCTTGGGCAATGGCTCTCAGACCTCTGAAAGCATCAGACTGACCTGCCAGGAAGCACCTGTGAAGCTTGTGGAACCATGGTGCCCTGCGCCCACCCAGAGTGTGATGGGCTGGGTTTGCGGTAGGGTCTGATGTTGTTGCTGGTCCAGGACCCACACTGGAGGACCCCTGTCCTAGAGCTGGCTAAAGCTGGAGGCAGGCTAAGTCACTGCAGACATCTCGGAGGCTGAGAGGTAAGGGTGGGACTAATCCACCTCAAGGCCCACCCCTTGTGACCGCCTTCCTCCAGCAAGGCTCCACCTCTCAAGGTGCCATGACCTTCCCAAATTCATGAGACTGTGGGGGACACATTTCAAACCATGACAAGTGGTCATCTTCTTTGGTCCAGTTGTTTCTTTTGCAAAAAGGATGTAGTCTGTTTGACTAGAGTTGATAAGTTGGCTGCAGATGATTAGAGCGCTTAGCAAGTGCTCAGTTTCTGGTCCTTGTTCTTGTTACAGTTTTCTTTTTAAGGCCTTATGTTTTTTGTAATTAAGAGTAGGTTGAAAGCTTTCCATGGGCTTGTGGACGACACAGGACAAGTGCACTAATAGTTTAGGGAGAAGCAAACTGGCTTTTAGGAGTCCACGGCTGTCTTGTTTTGCAGCCATGTTGTTAGAGTTGTCTGGGTGAATCAAGCCACTTTCTAGTGAGAAGCTTTTTGCAACTCTACTGGATTATGTAAGGGTCAGGGTGGGAGAGCATGGGCCATATGACCTGCGCCCTGAGTGTGCTTCTGGGATACCAGGCCTGCGTGGAGCAGAGCAAGAGAAGCAAGGGATGCTGTGCCCATAATCCCATGGGGGTTTTATGAAGTTCCAGTTATGTGCCAGGCATTGGGCCGTGTGCTGTGTGTGCATTGAATGTTTCCAGTGAACTGGGCACTGAGGTTTGCAAAGCCAAATGAGACACAAAGTCGCTCCCAGAAAGTTGCTAACCAGTAGTTGGGCTCTATAGCTCGGTGGTAGGATGCCTGGCATGCAGGAGGCCCTAGAGGCAATCTACAGTACTGCCAGGGGGAAAAAAGTTACCGACCTGTGTCTCAAGAGCCTATCTGTAGAAATGATGTTATAAGAACTTAAAACCCAATATCAAGTATCTCTCCATGTATCTTTTCTTAATTAGCTTTCCTGTTGGCTGTGATAAAATACCCTGACACAAGCCATGTAAGGGAGAAGGTTTATTTTGATTCGTGATTTGAGGGTACAAAGTCCTGGCAGCAGGAAGGAGCTTGAGGCAGCCAGTTGCAGGGAGAGATGAATGCTAGTGTTTAGCTGTTTTCTCTTTTTTATTCAGTCTAATACCCCCAGCCTAGGGAATGGTGCTGCCCATAATTAAGGTGGTCCTCCCACCTCATTTAATCTAATCTAGGTAATCCCTCCAGACAACCCAAAGGATGGCCTGCATCTTGACAAGCTGACATTATTAGCCATCACAGTTGAAACAGGGTAATAAGCCAGCTGCTCCGAGATGAACACAGAGCAAGCATTTCATTCTCCTGGAGCGTTGCCTCCAGACCCTTGGTTTAACCCCTGTTCTTTGACCAATTGTCTGCACATATGCATAACCACATGTTGCTTTTGCTGTACTTAATGATTTGAGGCAAATACTAGGCTAATACTAGTGCTTTGCTTTCTCTGCCTTGCAGGTGCCTTCATCTGTAGCCACCCTCCTGCCTGTTAGCTGTGGCTTCCGCAGCTGTCTACAACGCAGCAGTTCAGTTCCCTCCCCGTCCCTGCCAGGATCCTAAGATTTATTAATGTCTGCATGAGGATGGCTCACAGGAGCCCAATACACTCAACCTCATGGTGTAACTTACTGCAGAGAAAGTAGCACAGGGGACGGGCAGGTGGGCTGAAGTCCAGACGTCAGGTGAGAGCTTGGCAGAGTCCTTTCTCTCCATTGCAGCTGTACCAGACGCACACAGTTGCCCCGACAGCATGACAGCAAGTGTGAAGATGGTCTGCAGAGTAGCTGGCCAGAGACTTGATGTCCTGGTTTTATATTGGGGGAGAGCATAGGGCACCCACTGCCTGGCATAGTCCAGAATTCTACCCCTCCTGAAGGAGAGCTGGCAGCAACAGAAGCTGTGTTGCCAGGGCATGGTGAGAACTCTTTTCAGGCCAAGCTCCGAATCCTGGCCCGTCAGCCTGGCACTCAGACCAGTCTTCTGACAGGCCCCTTGTGCGGGGCATTTTCTCCATAGTTCCTGATTATCCTCTGCCTTTGCACTCTGAACCCTCCGGCTTGGAGGTTCAGGTTTGTGTCGGGTGATTCCATGTGTAGCTCTTGGTCCTTGACTTGCTGTCCCTTAGGGAGCTGCGTCAGTGGATGGTCGGCTTCAGATACAATGTTGCGTTTTGCTGCGGTGAGTCCACGCTTTCTGCGGACTGCTAACCGTGTACCTCTGTGTTTTACCAAGAGGACACATTACCTCTGGCTCCTGTTGCTCTAGATGTCTGCCCTCGGGTCCCAGCAGCTTTTCTTTTTTGTGTCCTCTCAGCGGGCTTGCAGGCTTTCAGGTACCGAAGTCCCCACAGGCCCTGGGATCCAGCAGGTACCCACCACTTGGGGGACGAGCCCCAGGCGCCTGTTGTCATTTTTAGCTTCCATTTTCAGTTGGCACTTTGAAAATCAGCCTTGGAAATCTTGCCTTGGGACAGCTCTCGGGCTTTAGGTTTTGCTCTTTTCCTTCTGTTTCTTTTTCTCTTCGAATGGAGTTTTAGTTTTAGTTGCCAGGCTTTTAGGAATCTCACATGAGAGGACTGGGATTTAGATCTCTGAGCTCATGTAAAAGTCAGGTAGATGGGACCGTTGTCTGTAATCCCAGCACTCTAGTCAATTGGAAAACGTTTGTTCAATTGGGAGAACCTGCCTCAATAGGTAAAGTGGAGAGCAATTGAGGAAGGCATCTGATGTCAACGTTGGACTTACACACACACACACACACACACACACACACACACACACACACACACGTACCTGCACACATGTGAACACATACGTACACAAGCATTTACATCACACACCAATGTGAACCTATGCTAAAAAAAAACTGTGTAATTTAATGTTGATATATAGGGTTTTCTAAAGGAACAGAACTGATAGAATGAATATGTATAAAAGAGAAATTTATTGGGTTGACTTAAAAGATAAGTTCTAGGTCGTCTAACAGTGGCTGCTCAGTTCAGGAGCTGAATATCTCCACAGTCCCATTCTGGTGGTCAAGGTTAGATGGAATCTCTGGTCTTCAGTCACATTGGAATGTTGAAGAAGCTGGGTTCTAATGTTGGGGGGACAGAAACTTTTCTCTTTTTTGCATTTCCTTTTACAAGGTACACTATGGAAGTTGCCACCCACATTTAGGGTGGATCATCTTTGTATTTCAAATAACTTAATCCAGATAATACCTTCAGAAGATCTAACAGCTGATCTGTGAGTTAATTTCAGGTCAAGTTGACAACCATCATTACCTGTGACAGTTGGCTTAGATTCATATCCATGGAGTGTTTTCCAAGAAACTGTGATAGAATTCATGTGGCATATAAAACTATTTCTTTTTATTTCTTTTAAAAAGTCTTTCTTTTTCTTCTGGCTCTAGGTAGCTGCAGCAACTGGCCACACAGTAGTGTTGGTGGACCAGACAGAGGACATCCTGGCAAAATCCAAAAAGGGAATTGAGGGCAGCCTCAAGAGAATGGCAAAGAAGAAGTTTGCGGAAGACCCTAAGGTAGTTTCTTTTTTTATGTTTGTGCTTGTGCTTGTGTGTGTGTGTGTGTGTGTGTGTGTGCGCGCGCGCGCGCGCGTCTGCGGAGGTTCAGCAGCAACTTTGGGAATCATCCTGGATTGCTCTACCTCCTTGTGCTTTGTTCTGGGGTTTCCCAGGCTCTGTCTTCCAGGGCCAGAAGTGCAGGTCACTTTTTGTGCCTGGCATTTTTACATGGGATCTGGGGATCTGAACTGAGATCCTTTGGTTTATGAGGTGAACACTTAGCCCCTGAGTCATCTCCCAGTACCCCTAGAAACAAGGGAGCTTCCTCCCGTCATTCAGGCCACTCCTCTGGCTGCTTCACTTTGTGGGCGGCTCAGTCCCCCCTTCTGTCTGAGCATGTGTAGAACTCATGATCATTTAGACAAGTAGAATAATAACATGTTACTAAACATCCTATTAGGGCTAATTGGAAAACAGGAGAAGTAGTTAACCATTTCGTTATTGGGTCAACTTTAAGCTTATGCAAATAGTCAGATTGTTCTAGAACACAGTCAGAAACCCAGGAGCATCCATCTTGCCCAAAGGAGGGGAGGAAGAAGCAGCATTTTTGTGCGTGTAAGGGAAAAATGGAGGAATTTACAGACATTGGATTCAGAGGGGTTTTCCTATCTTATCCCCACTTAATGATGAGCTCAGATCTAGAGTGAATCACCCCTGTTCTCCTGAGCAACATGGAGACCCGGAAGACCTCGACGAACCCCGCGGCAGTGGGGCCTCCGGCTTGCCCACTTCTCATTGGACTTGTGCTTCCAGCACTTTTGTTGCCAGTTCACACGTTAGGAGGCTGCATGCGCCACTCAATGGAGTTTTGATTTCCTTCCTTACCCTGCTAAATATTACTTAAGACTGAGTTCCTTGGGGCATGAATGAAATTTCTCTCCATAGGTAGGTGGAGTACAAATCGAATATTTGCTGCTTTTAAAAAAATTTAATCTTTATTTTTTGTAAGTTAGCATACAAAGTAACACATTTTCTGGCATTTGCACACTTTTGGTTTTGCTCATTTCTCTCTACTGTGTCATCTCCATCCTTCCACATCCTCTACCTGCTTTCCCTTTGTCTCCCCCACCTACCCTCTCTGCTTACAAGCCACATGCAGTTCATTTCTCTTTTTGCCTTCTTCCCCCTCCCTAAGCTCTCTCCTTCCCTGCTTTCAGTGCCCTTTCTGCTTTCATGACATATACATACACACACAAGCCTGCACCACACATACACACGCGTACACACATCGTCCTCACAAGAATGCGCACACACACTGCATCATACCACTTTCTGTGTCTGACTCATCTCACCATAATGCTTACCAGTTGCGTCTGTTTTCCTGCACATGCCATGGCTCCATTTCTCTTTATAGCCAAATAAAATCCCATTGTCTGTCTATCCCGTGCTTTCTTCATTCATGTGTTGATGGGCACCTAGGCTGGTTCCATTTCTTAGTTGTCATGACTACAGCAGTGGTAAGCGTGCATGTGTAGGCATCTTTAATTGCATATGGTACTTCTGATATGCACCAAGATTGCTACAAGTATGTCAAATAGTAGCTCCATTTTCAGTTTTTGGAGGAACCTCCAACTGATTTCCGCAGCGACTGTACCAATTTACACTTCCACCTGCAGCGGGTAGAGACGCCTCTTTCCCTGTGTCGTCGCCAACATCTGTTTTCCTGATGCTAGCTTTTTTGACTGGGGTGCATAGATTTATAAAGCATTTTATTTTCTGTTTCTTTGATGCCTTAGGATGTTGAACGTGTGTTCTCTATTTATTAGCTAGCAACTTACATGTCTTGGGAACTGTAGTGTTCAGTTCATTAGTCCATTTATCAATCAGAGGATTTTTCACTCTTTTTTTTTACTCTAGGTATCCCTAGTAGTATGTGCAGTTGTCCTATTTTTTATTGTAGTAAAATATATGCAACCTAAATTTTTCCACTGTATTTCCATCAGTTTTATAAGCATATATTAACTACAGAAATGCATTTCATTATGACATTTTCATACATGTATTTAATGTGTTTCACTTACCCTGTCATGCTCTTTCCTCTCTCAGCTTAACCATTTTTAAGTACACAGCTTGGTGATATTAATCATATTTATAGCTGTGAGCCTTGTCACTTTACTCCTGAAGCTCTTTCATGATTCAAACAGAAACTCTCCGTAAAGCATTGCTGTCATTCCCTCTGCCCCTTGTAAACACTAATATACTTGATTTCTTGTTCTATCTACTTCCTATAGCATAATCAATAATATCCGTCCTTCTGTTTCTGACTAGTTGCACACATTGTATGGGCTTTTGAAGATTCCTCCACAAATAACACATACAGTTTCACCCCATCTTCCATTATATGTATGTGACACATACGTGTATCCATTAACTTGTTCCGTGGAATTAGGTTGCCTTCCCTTTAGGCTGTAAGGAACATGGTATATTGCAAGATGCATAAAGTGTCATTTCCAACTTCCCTGCTCGGCACACTATTTATTCTGAACCACAAGACCAGTACCGAGGCTGCTAACCACATGCAACTGTTGAGCATTTGAGATTCGGGAACAGAGTTGTGCTCAAAGTATAAATTAGACACTAGGTGTTAGGGATTTAATAAGAAAAGGGAATATAAAATATTTCAGTATGTTTTGTATTGATTATATGTGGGAGTGATAGTATTTTAAATGTACGGAGTTAAATGAGATTGACTTCACTTGTTCCTTTCTTTCCATTCTGATGTGACCAGTAGAATTCAGTACTTGTTTCTCACATTGTATTCCGTTGACAGTTCTGAGCTAGGTCTTTATTCCCCTGTGATTTTAAAGGCGTTGGCTTGCTGACTACTGTAATACCCTGTACGCCTTGAAGTCAGACAGCTGCTTACAGAGGCATTGTCCCTGTCTCTGTCGCTGTGAGATCTGGTTTGGAGGAACCTGGAGTCAAGGGGGAAGCATGAAGGGATGGGCTGTGAGCTTTTTGAGAGCAGGGGATTCATCCAACTTAATCTGATACCACCCATCCCTGGCGCAAGGGGCGATTGTTTTTTGATGAACAATCAAAGACCTATGAATTCGGCTTCCCTTTGCCTCCTTTAGACTAATGGATGGTGCTGAGTGAAGCCTTTAACCTTTTCTGGAAGGGCAAACCGCAGGCTTCATGAATCCGCTTAGAGCAGATGTAGCAGGTTAGTACAGGTTAGTAACTGGGCAGAGGCAGGTCACCCAGCAACAGAAGAGAATGTGGTTAGAATAGTAGGGACGGTCCACAGGCCGCTGCTTCTTGTCCTGGCATCTAGAGGCACATGGACGCCCTGGTCCCTTAGCAGGACGTTACATTTGTTGTCTCACATTTCCAGTTGACTCTCATTGGGTCGGGATGCGGTGGTCTCCTAGCCCCTCCTCCCGCCTCTGCCTTGCAGCAGGTCCAGTGGATGCTCAGTTCTCCCTCCTCTCTGCCTAGGCTGGGGATGCGTTTGTGGAGAAGACCCTGAGCAATCTCTCGACCAGCACGGATGCCGCGTCTGTGGTCCACAGCACAGGACCTGGTGGTGGAGGCCATTGTGGAGAATCTGAAGGTGAAGAACGAGCTCTTCCAGAGGCTGGACAAGTTTGCCGCAGAGTATGTGACCCTGATCATTTGCCCTTTTCCTCCCATTCCCAATTGCCTCCTGAGTCCGGGTGCCCGGCTCTGATCCCTATCTGCAGACGGAGGTGAGGTTGCCCGTGTTAAGTGAGAGTGTCCACGTGGGTCTGTGTGTTTCCAGAAGCCTCCAGGGCTTCCCGGTCCTCTGACTTGACTGAAGGGAAGCCCCTCTGTCTGTGCAGAGTTCCCAGCATGCCCCAGAACCGAGGGCCTTTGGCCGTGCGGGACTCTTCCTTTTGGAGATGGACCGTTGATTGGCACACACTTTGCTTGTGGCCTGCCTGGCTACCTGTCACTTTCAGGTGGATTAGACCTGAAGGGAAGGGTAAGTTAGGAAATTACAGGCATCATTGAGAATTACACCAGGCTGCAGGGCCAAAGAGAAACACATGCCTATCCAGCCGTTGGCCTGTCATGTCTCAGCTGTGTGACTTACTGTCTGATAGGTCTTGTTTCAGGAAGAGAAGGACTGTCTTCTCTCCTATATAACACTCTGCTGCAGTGTCCACTTAGGGCTCAGGAACATCTGACAAGGAGGACACTCTTGGTACTAGGGTTGGCTTTCAAGTTGGCAGGGAACCTGACCAGATAGCAAAACTACCAGCAGGCTGGCCTCAGTGCAAAGTCATTCCTAGGGACAGTGGAGGGACTCACTGCCTTCTGGTATCTGCAGAGGGAAATGGAGGATGGCAGAGCTTTTCAGGAGGCTGAGTGATGGGAGAGAAGAGGGTCAGGAGGCTGAGCAATGGGAGAGAGGGTCAGGAGATTGAGTGATGAGAGAGAGGGTCAGGAGGCTGAGGCATAGGAGAGAGGGTCAGGAGGCCGAGCGAGCCCTTCCACTTCCCTCTCTGACCTCAGCCCTCAGGCGTACCATCTGTGACAAACTGAGAGGCTTAAGGAAGGGATTTTCTGAGAACTTCCCAATGCTACCCATCTAGGCCTAGCTTCTCTGTCTGAGCAGGGTTATGCTTGCTTCCTGAGTGCTTTCTGTGTGTCATACATAGATTTCGTTTCTGTCACTTGAGCATGTAAAGCAGAGGTGATGTGTGGAAAGACAAGGGCATATGCTTGAGATGCAAAGTGCTTGTTATTTTCAGTTGTCTTTTCTACACTCTTCATTCTCCCACAGATTTATCGAGATAGTCTTTATGCAACACACAGAGAGGCACAACCGGTAAAAGGAGGGAAAGCTCTGTTGCTGCAATGGGACACTCACATTCAGGAAGGGCACATGATCACCTTAGTAGCTGTGCGAAGAGTCCAGATGAGAAGCTGGCTCCACTCGGTCCTGCCTCTCCCCTTCTGTGAAGTGTGAACTCTGACCCTTGCCATTCCCAACACCCTCTCCTGTCTTTGCACTCAGTGCGAGTGAGTTTGTACTGTCAGTTGTTTTAAAAAATTATTTGTTTATGTATATGAGAGGGTATGGGAGCAAATGTGTGGAAATCACAGGACAAGTTTATAGTTAATTCTCTCCTTCCATTATGTAGTCTTTAGGGGTGGAACTATGATTTTCAGGCTTATGCCACAAACACTTTATCCACAGACCCATCCCACTGGCTCTTAATTTTTTAAAAAGTACTTTTTTTAAACATGTGTGTCTGTGTGTATCTGATTCTGCATATGTGTCTGTGTGTGCCTGTGGAGGCTCAAGGGTGACTTCAGGAATAACCCTGATTGCACTACCTCCTCTTTGCTTTGCTCTGAAATTTCACAGGCTCCACCTTCCAGGGCTGGGAGCACAGGCCACTACCATTTCTGCCTGTAAATTTTTACCATTTTACCATTTTTACAGTGGGATCCAGGACTAGAACTCAGAACCTTCTGCTTGCAAAAGCAGAGACTTTAATTCCTGAGCCATATCTCCAGCCCTTTAAAAAATACTTTTAAAGTAAAACTGACAACCGAAGTTAACCACCACACTTGCCTTCTCTAAGAATAGGTTCCACTTTCCCAATTGGCCAAAAAGCAAGAGACTTGAAGAACTCTAATTTAAAAGCTTGCAAAAGGAGAAGTCTCCGTGCTTAGATTTTGGATAGCGTGTGTGGGAGGTGGAGAAAGGCGTGTGTGCTGGAGACCTTCCTCCCTCAGCCACCTCCACAGGGCCTCTCCTTGATTTATGTTCTTCTTATTTTAAAGACAGGGACTCCCGGGACTGGAGAGGTGGCTCAGGGGTTAAGCCTCTGCCTTGCAGGCAGAAGGTCCTGAGTTCGGATCCTAGACCCCATGTATAGACACCGGGCAGAAGAGGGGGCGGCCTGCGTTTCTGATCCTGGCAGGGCGGAGCCTGTGAATCCCGGGGCAGAGTAAACAAGGAGGAGGTGGAGGCGTCCATGGTGATTCCCAAATTCGCCCGTGGTTCTACACACACACACACACACACACACACACACACACACACACACACACACACACACACACCTCACACACACAATTGAATAATAAAAAAAAAAAGACAGGGGCTCCCAGAGTAGCCCAAGAGGCAGCAACCTCCAATTCACAGTCCTCCGGCCTGGGCCTCCTGGGTGCTGCTTGCTTGCTTGAGTGACGCCTCTTTCACCCAGGTCTTCTTTCCTTTCCAGATCACTGCTTTCCTCTTCTCAGCTGGGCCTCCCTCCCCCGCTGTGCCTCCGCTTTCAGGCAGACTATGGTATTTGCTTCAGATAGAAGGACCTGCAGGGAGTTCATTCACAGAGCACTGACCCCTGACCCCTGGGCACTTGGTCACAGGCGGATGTGTTAGACTTTGCCACAAGATGGCGCTGCAGGAAAGCGCAGAAGCCCTGCCACCACACTTTACCATGGTCTCAAATTAAAAACAGGATCAAAATTGAGTTAGATCATCACGGAATTTTTAAGTTGCTGAGTTAACATTTCCTACACAATACAACAGCACTGCTTTCAGGAGATTACGTAAGCAGAATATGTAAACTTGCACCGTGCGTGTGTCCGCATGCATCTGCCCTTCCCCAAGCACCTGTACAGCTAAGATTTCTGGGCGGTGATCAGAGTACTCTGTCTTCATTCTGGTTCTTACCTAATGGGAAAGCTGAAGCTCGGTACTCGAGGGGAAAGGGTCTCGGACATGGGTGGCATCCGCTTCTTCCTGAGGAGTTAAGTGCTTGTTTACAGTTTTTATGCTTGGTTCTAAGTGTTTGATCTAGCCTTCTTTTTTTTCATGAATTTGATCATTCAGAGTTTTATGTTGTAAGTGAGGTTAGTTAGGTTGCTCGAGCAGCTAGCAAAGCAGCCTCTTTTCCCCTTGCATCTCATGAGCATTAGCTTACACAAATAGCCCAGAGGAATTTTGTGCCTGATAATTAAATTATGATAATTGGTTATGTCTTGGAACAGGTAAATTTGAATAGAATTGCGGTCCCTTGATCTCAGCCTCTTGTGGGTCTTTTCCTTGACTTCCTCGGCAGTAGGGTGACACCTGCCAGTAGCTGCTGCCCAGTGCACCCGCCCCAGCCTCGTGCCCACCATGAGCACACGTGAGACGCGTGCTGACTCCACCGTTTTTTCTCTCCACAGACACACCATCTTTGCCAGCAACACTTCTTCTTTGCAGATCACAAGCATAGCCAACTCCACCACCAGACAAGACCTATTTGCTGGCCTCCATTTCTTCAACCCGGTCCCCATGATGAAGCTCGTAGAGGTCAGTGGGCATCCGCTAGGGTGTTTTCGCTTGCCAGCTCTTGCGTCCCTGGTGTTGGGGAGCAAGTTGGCTGGATTCTAATGGGAGTCTGAAGGACAACCCGTGCTTGTGTTTGCATTGTCCCACTCTGCCCTTTCCAGCACCAAAGGAAGCAAAAGCACCTGCCATCCAGAAAGGGCCCTGCACGTGGTTTCGTTGCAGTATTGTGTTCTGACTGCTCTAGAATGGCCCTGATTTGCTTGTTCTAGAGCCAGTGGCAGTAATGAGAAGGATATCAACTGGGTTGATAGAGAGACCTACCATGCTCATGTTATCGGGTAGAGGTCGGCTCGCTCCATGCTGGGGAGAGAATTCCTATCAGATGTGTTACACTAGCGTGTCCTCCGTTCCTGCCATGGATTCTGGCCCCGCGTAGCGGTGCTTTGGTATAATCTCCAAGTGAGCACATCTCCATGTTGCCATCGGAGCTCTTGTTTATTTCATTTCTTCAACTCATACAAAGTTGATAGGTATCCCATTCCCCCTCCCTCTCTCCACCCCTCCTTGGATCCCCTTGCTCTCTCCCCCCTTTTTCTCTTCCTTCCCCCCTTCCTCCCTTTCTCCCAGTGCCCCCCCCCATTCCTGGAGCATCCTTTACTGTGCATGTCAAACTTCCCTCTGGGTCCTCCTCTCTGATGAGGTGTAAGGACTCAGTGGCATTGCCTAGAGCTCTTTTTTGTGTTCCCCTTTGGTATAGGAACACTATTGTGGTTGTTAATCCCTTGCCTCTAAGGATCGTAGTGCCTGTGATCCATGCTAGACTTTGAGGGGTCAGTGATATGCTCTGATGGCTTGCGCAATGACTGCCATCGGAACTCTTAAAAGCAGCTTCCGCAGGTAGCCCTGGGCCTCCTGACCTCAAAGGAGAGAGGGGGAGGGAGGCCCAGCGGGGCTGGCCAGCATTCCTGTCTGGGCTGCTTCTGCTTGCTTGCTGGGAGACTCGGGTGAGGGAGGTTAGTTAGAGTCACAGCAGACAGTTTGCACTTGCAGTGTGCCAACTTGCCCTTTATGGGGCTAATTACAGGGTCTCAGGAGCTGCCGCTATTAAAGCAGCATTTGGTCTCAGATTGGAATTATTGCCGTGCGAAGTGTGGGGGATGCTACCATGGGGAGCCAGGGGCATCTCTAGAGGCTGGTCCGGGCCTCTGGGCATGTGGGTTCAACCCTGTGCTCACTGCTGCCGTCTCCAGCCCTGTTCCTTCCGCTCCCTCCCTCGCTGCCCACTCCAACATAAGCTGCTTAATCAGACATGACTCCTGCTCTTTCTCAAGTAACACTTCTGGTCTTTCCACAGTAGGCATTTACCTGTCTGCCGACTATGTTCCTCAGCTTCTCCCTTCACCCTCATCCCTAAGGCTGGTTTAGAAGAAGTGAGCTGGGGAGGGGGGAGCTGGGGTGGCAGCAGCATTTACCCTGATACAGAGGGAGCCCAGAAAGCTGATTGGAATTTCCCATTCCATTACTGCATTACTAATCATACCTGTAGGTGTTTTGGAGGCAAGCGTTGCACAAGTGCTATAAAGATGAATGATCAATCCAGCTGCATTTGTCCAAATGCAGTGAGTAGGTTAACAGCTGGTGCTTATCAAATGTTATCACTGTCTGGAAGGTATTCTGGGAAAGTGCGCTGGTCTGTTCAGTTCTGTCATAAGCTTCGGCTTCCTCGGGTGTGCTGCTGGGGTGAGGGTCAAAGCGCATGGGAGAATGAGCCGCTCGGCCTCAGAGTGTTCACTCGGGATGGGACTTGCAGGTAGACCAGCAGCCCGGCCCTAGCATGTGCTTCTTGCTGAGTGAATGAGTGAAAGACCACACACATCCCGCCTGTTTACACACCCCCAAGCCTTTACCAGTGGCTCCTTTAGGCTAGGAACTTGTCAATGCCCCCCCCCCAACAGCCTTCGCCCTGACTGTGGTGTGGTGGAGACCTGTTCAGGTCTTGCTCAGGAGGTGTGTGAACCCTGAAGGTGAAATCTGGTCCCTCCCCTTGTCTCCATCTCATAGTACTTGTTTTTGCTTTTGCTCATCCACTCTGTGCTTTGTCAGAGCCTGCCATCCCCCAGCGGAGTCAGAGCATGCAGCCATCACCCCAGCGGGGGCCTACTGCTGTTTTTTTTTCCATAGCCCTTTTCATCCCTGCAGACACTAGCTCCTTCATCCAGATGTTATTTTTTTTATTTATTCAGTTGTTCGTCTGTGCGTGTGTGTGTGTATGTGTGTGTGTGTAGAACCATGGACAAATTCGGGAACCACCATGGACCACCTCCACCTCTCCTTGTTTACTCTGCCCCAGGATTCACAGGCTCCGTCCTACCAGGACCAGAAACACAGGCCGCCCCCGCTTCCGCCCGGCGTTTATACATGAGGTCTAGGATCCGAACTCAGGACCTTCTGCCTGCAAGGCAGAGGCTTAACCCGAGCCACCTCTCCAGCCCCCCAGATGTTCTCTTGTGCAAAAGTGTCTAGGTATCCTGATCCCTGCATTACCGAAGAAAAGGAGGCACTTGCAAGCCAAACTTGCCCACTTTGATGCTAGTGAAAGTTCTTTACTGGCATTTAAAGTGTGTGTGTAGGTAGGTGTGTGTGTGTGTGTGTGTGTGTGTGTGTGTGTGTTTGTGCGCCCCACCCAGGTCTCTCCATGCAGGCTGCCATGCCAGGCATTATATTCCGTGCCATCTGCTGTAGAAGCTGATGGGTGCCAGTTGTATCGCTGCGTGCACTGCAGGGCCGTTCGGTGCAGGAGGGAAAGGAAAGCCTGCCTCTGAGAATCCAGCTCAGAGCACAGAAAGGGTTGTGGGCCTGGGGCATCTGTGTGGGGGCCGCAGCTGGGAGGCTCTTCTAGGAGTCCAGGGGGCTGAGCTGCAACTGAGAAAGGACACAGAGACAGTGTTTCCTGCTCACGTCCTCCCTGCTGGGAGCCTAGCCTAGTGCTTTGCTCCCCATCTGTCTTTGTCCCCTCAGCTCCAGTTTCAAGGACATGCCCTGTGTCCCCCAGCCAGTAAGTAGTATACCTGGGAACTGACTGGGGACCATTTGAACAACAGTGCCTGTAAAATTCTGCCTCCTCCCCATCGCTTTTTACTTTCACGCATCCTTCAGCGTTCCATGGTCTTAAATGGACATCTTGGGAAGCATTTTGTAATCCCTACTGTACTAAAACTAAAGCTTTTTGCCACCTCTGTGGACCTGTGGAGCTGTGTCTTTGGAACTATTCTGCATTTGTTGACTGACTCTCCAGTTATAATTCTCGGCTTTGCATTTCCAGGTCATTAAAACCCCGATGACCAGCCAGAAGACGTTCGAATCTCTATTTGACTTTTGCAAAACCCTGGGGAAGCACCCTGTTTCTTGCAAGGTAGAGTTTGGGAAATGTGTTTGTCCATGTTCTGTGAGCGTAGTAAAATACCCGAGAACAATATGAGAATGGCAGGACTGGAAGGGACCGGCTGGTCCAAAGTCACATTGATAACATGTTTCTCCATAGATCATGGCGTGGTGTTTGTTTTGTTTTCCAGTGAGAAAATGTGGTTGTATAGAAAGTAGGCTGGATCCCCTCAGCTGGCCCCTGAAATGCCTAGTTGTTCTGTGTAGCATGGGCTGCAGATATTACATCCTCACAACTTGTTGTGTGCTTTTGTTCCTTTATAGTTCCACCCAAACTTGCTGCCCCTCACTTCTGCACGCCTCTGCCACCATTCCAAAGAGGTTCAAAGTCTTATGGATAAGTCACCAACTTTTTTGACTATGTCTTCTGTCATTAGGGTTTTTCTCATAACATACCAAAATTGCCCTTTCCAAAATACTCTTAAGTTTGAACTCCATATTATAGTAGCCCCTGAAAAAAAAATCAGTGTTCATTAACTCTCCAAATAAGCCTCTGGTGACAAAGAGCCCAGCGGCTGACAAGCGCAGACTCACCACCCTGGCCCCTCCCATCAGGAGGGTCATTTACCAACTCTCATTTTTTTTTACACTCAATTTTATTGGGTTCCATGGTTTTAAGTCACACCAGCTGGATGTCAATGCAGGCATTTTCTTACCTTTTATGCTTTATTAGTGGAAGAAATTAGTAATTGTGTTAGAAAGAAAAGCAGCGTGAGTCAGCCAAAAGCCGAGATGGAGGGAATGCAGGAAGGGCAGGGGCTCTCTGTGGGAGAAATGGTTAACTTGTGGGCATTGTGGGTCAGTTCTTTGGGAGAGTGTGTCCCGACAGTGCGCGGCCACCATAGCACAGCAAGGGTCTCATACGCTTTTTGTCAAAGACCAGATAATACATACGATTGCATCCCTCATCGCAGCATTTCGGTCCAAGGCCAGGGGCATGTGAAGCGGACAGCCTGTAGCATCGTGCTGCAGCTGACAGAGGCCTGTCACTTAGTGGCATCACAGCCCTCTGCTAGTTGCAGCAAGGTGTTGCATGATTGTGGAAATGTTGCAGCAAAACCTACTGCACTGTTGGTTGCTTAAAAATAGGGTGCAGGGCTGGGGAGATGTCTCAGTGGATAAGGGCCAGAGTTTGGATCTCCAGAAAAGCCAAGCAGACATGGGGACTGTCTCTGTCACTTAGAAGCCAAAGACAGAATCCCCAGGGCAAGGTGGTTGGGTCGTTTAGCCAGTTATGAGCTGTGGGTTCATTTGAGAGATCCTGCCTTAGTAATGAAAGTGGAGAGTAGTTGAAGAATATACATGCACACATGCACCCAAACGTGGACTCACACACATGTGAACATACGTACATGCACACATCCCCACCGAACTATATATAGTATGTAATACTTGTTGATATAGTATGTATACATTGTGATATTACTGGCTTATGTACTTCCTACAATGCATTTTTGTCCCAGAAATATTTTTGCGAAAGGGTTAACTGTGAAGTAGCCTCTGGTCCTATGAGCTCTGTCTGGAAAGGCATGAACTGTTCCGCGTGGAATAAGCCATGTTGCAGGCTGCTACTGACCGCGCAGGCGCAGGCTCAGGTCCTGAGCTTCAACATCCCACATGGCACAGCATGATTTGCCTTGGTTAGGAAAGCACCACTGTTACCAGTGCAACCTTGGCTAAGCCACCTGAGGTCGCATGTGGCCACAGGGTGGGGTTTGCAAAAGGGCCGCTGGATGGCCAGTCTGCACAGCCTGCAGTGCAGCCAGAGCCTGGCTCTGACTTTGCTGGATCCTGGTCAGATCGACTTCAGTTAGCAGAGTGCCTGGCGTGTGTTAGGACGCGACGCAAGGCCAGCTGAAGGTTTCTGCCCTCCAGTCAGCCTTTGTGAGCTGACACCTCATACTCCGACCATTGAATGAGCTTAGTCCCATTCACTCAGCTTTATAGAAATAGCACCCCAAAATTTCCAACTGACCTCTCCGTATGCCCAAGGGAGAGCAATCCCAATCCTATGCTAATTGTCCTGGAGACACACTTAGGTGCTTTAACAAGGAGGAAGCCGGTGACCAGAGAGAGGCGTTGAAACTGTCTTGGGGTGAGTGGTTTCAAGGGTGCACCTTGTGACACCATGCTGGTCCTTGTTCTCACAGCTGTTTCCAGAAGGACTCTTGCATCGTGTGCTGGGGGCTCCCCCCATATATGCTCACAAATACATATAAGCACACGCATACACACATACATAAGCCCAGGATAGTCCCAGGGAGCCTGGGCTACTCGTTGGAGGAGTGCTCAAGATGAGGACCTGCCTTTTCCAGAGTTCCAAAAGGAAGTGGGAAGGTGGAGAAGGGTGCATTATCCTGAGAGAGAAGGAGCTTGAAAACATGTTTTGGAAGTGTGTGTGGCTTAAGCAGTGTAATCGTGTAGTCAGGCGTGTGATCTGGTTGGTACTTCACAGCAGCTCAGCGGCTTGTCTTTCTCTCCCTCCCGCACAGGACACTCCTGGGTTCATCGTGAACCGTCTCTTGGTGCCGTACCTCATAGAGGCTGTCAGACTGTATGAACGAGGTACCTGTCCCCTCCATGCTCCGGTCTGTAGTTCCGTCCTAGGGGTTTCTGCTGGCTCTGTCTTGTCCTGACCCCAGCACTGCTATCACTGGGTCCAGGGGGTCCCAGGCTTCCCTGTGAGCCCCTGTCATAGTCCCAACTAGAGCAGCAAATGGCTGGTCTCGATTTAGGTCCCATGTCTGTGCTTTGGTGAAAGGTTTACTGCTTTAAAAGAAATAGCAAGGGGAAAAATAACTGGGCTTAGGGCTTGTTTAAAGTTCCTTAACGTTTCAACAGCTAGTGACTGCGACAAGAGATGGAGAAACAAGAGGCAGGATGATTTCCAACAACGTGGTATCATCAAAGATATCATGGTGTACTTTAGCACATTTCAAGAGTGGTCCAAAATGTTCCCTTTAGTCCTGGCTTGACAAAGAATGATTTTCCTATTGTGGAAGCTTTGAGACCCAAGGCATGGACCAGGGCTGTAGTGATGCACATCCTCCCCACCCGCCTGCTCTCCTGTTTCTAGAAAGGTCCCTTGTGTCTGCTCGAAGGCACACAAGCCGCAGGGATTGCACACTAAGCAGTCATCTGTCTACTTGAGGTCATTCACAAAGACTCAGCTCAGCACCGCCCTCCTCAAAGCCAAGCATTGCCGTAGCCCCTCGCAGGAGATGACAAAGGTGCATCTGCTTCCCCGAGACGCGCTGTCCCTATCCACCTGGCTGCATGGTTGTGGAAGGGTTGCCTCGAGGCTGCTCCGGGATCAGCCGGCCCTGCTGGATGTGCCTCGCGACAAGTGTGCCTGTCACACCTCGGAGAGGGTGCCCGTCCTGGCCTGCCTCGAAGGGCATTTGGGGTGTTCGTAGGTCTGGGGAAATGCGATGTTCTGGTCATGGTGATTCTTCTGAGTCACCATTGTCCCGTCGCTCTTCTCCCGTGTGCCAGGCAGCTGGTGCTGTGTTCCTGCCCCACCCGCAGGGACCCTCTCTGAGCAGGTGCTGTGCTGCAGTCAGAAGGGCGGGGTCTGCCCCCTCCCGGGGTGCGCATAGTGTGCTCTTGTCACCTGTCTGGGTAGTCTGTCATTGCTGACTCCCTGGCTGCTTTCTCCTCCGTCTTCAGAGTCCAAATCCGAGTTTTATGTGGGGCAGATGGTGAGAGGCACTGATAGTACGATCTGGGCAGAAGCCTGAAGAAGGGAGAGGTGGAGCCCTGAAAAATGTGCTAGGATGCCCCCAGAGCCTAGTCTCTCTCTCTCTCTCTCTCTCTCTCTCTCTCTCTCTCTCTCTCACACACACACACACACACACACACACACACACACACACACATACACACACACTCACTGCTTGGCTCTGTAGCTTCTCCTGAGATTCTTTTCATGCTGTCTAGCTTCATACTCCTTGCTGTAACTAATACCTGACCAAAACAGCGCACCAGGGGATTTGTATTCAGGTTACGGCCCCAGGTACAGTTCGTCATGGCAGGGGTTGTCATACCATCAGGAGCTGAGGGAACTGGCCACGCCACATCCACAGGAAGAGAGAGAGGCATCTTTTCTCACTTGCAGTCTGTCAGAGCACTAAGCTAGCTCTCTCCATCTTGCCCACCTGCTTAGGAAATGGTCTCACTTACTTTGGGCGGGTCCCGCAGCATCAATTAGACAACATCTCACAGGGTTTCTAATGGCCTACTTTAATTAAACAACTCTTCACAGGTGTGTCCAAAAGCTCAGCCTTCAACGATCAAGTTGGCATCTCCTACCAATTACCACAGTGTTGCAGGGAAAAAATAGAAAAATCTGAACATTTGCACAAAGCCAGCATAATTCTAAAAACTGTCCTGAGTAATACAGAACCAAAGAAGTGTAGTGGTTCTGTGAGTCTGGATTTTCTTTAAACAGTTATTTTGACTAAACAGTTTATGTAAATGTTACACATAAGATGAAGCTGGAAAAGAAAAATACACATGCAATACATACAAAATCAGAAACATGTCTGCATGCACATGTGTGTTTGCAGCTCATTTGTAAAGAGTGTCTGTAACAGTAAATATTTTGCATAATAAACAGAGTTGGGAAATCCCAGACTCTTAGATGGTCTGTTCTCGGGCCTGGGCTTCTCTGTGTGATCCAGACAGCAGAGTCTAGAGTACAGCAGAGTCTAAAGTTCTCACACATGCCACTGTTTGTTTGAAAAAGCTTGTGACATATCTGGTATTTGCCTTTGAGATAAAAATCTTACCCAAACCACAAACACAGATGGTAGATGCGTCTTGAATGCTTGGGTATTTTCAGTTTCAGTAGTTCTGGAGCTGACCTGGGAAAGGTGGTAGAGACTCAGGCTGTCCTTGTTCCTTCAGGCGACGCGTCCAAGGAGGACATCGACACTGCCATGAAGCTGGGGGCCGGGTACCCCATGGGTCCATTCGAGCTTCTTGACTACGTTGGACTAGACACTACCAAGTTCATCTTGGATGGTAGGATTAAAAGCTTTTCTTCTTCTTTAACTGAGTTGACACAGCCTCTTGGAGTTGTTCTGCCTTACCTAGTCCACTTTATGTTAATGTGACATAATGCCTTAGGTAGGATCCTTTATAAAGGAAAAGGGTTTGTTTAGCTCATGATTCTGATGACTTAGAGTCCAAAGAGCAGGTGCTTGAAACTGGCAAGGGCAAACCCTGGCTTTGTCACAACATGGCAGAGAAGTGGAAAAGTGAAACGCTGGGCACCAGAGGGCTCCCAATGTGATGGGAAGACCCTGTTTATAACAGGCCTTCTGACATGAACTCATTCCTCCCTAAAGACTTGGGCCAGTCCTGGAAAATTTTTAATCCATGCACAGGACAGAACCCTGTCTCCTAATTTCCTTGAAGGAAGCTCCCCTCTCCCACCCTCCCCCAACAAGGTTCCAACACTCCTGTACCCAGAACTTTGCCATCAGCACCCGAACCTTGGTGGATAGAGCATATGCAGCCACAGCATGGAGTTGACAGACAGCTGGAGAAAGAATATGACATATGACCACCCCACACACATCATCAGGACAAGTTCTCTTAGCCTTTGTTTTGACATAATTACAGATTTGTGGATATTTGCATGTATAGCTCAGACAGGTCAACCCCCACACCAAATAACTACAACTTATTAACCACAGTGCAATACAAAATCAGGAGACTGATTGTGGCATAATGTCATCTTTCCGTGACAATGTGATCCGTGTTATTGCCACTGAAAGCGAGACATAGAACCTTTTTTTTAAATCTTAAATAAAACTAATGGGCTGAAAACAGAGGTAAACATGATTGTTAAAACTGAATTTCTGGGGACCTGGGAGATGGTTAAAGCCTTTGTCTCACAAGCAAAAGGATCTGAGTTCAGATATCTGGATCCCAGCAAAACACCAGGCTAAAATGGTGCCAGCCTGTAGTTTTGGCCCTGGAAGGCTCTGGGAAACCCCAAAGCAGTACAGAAAGGAAGTAGAGTAATGCAAGGTGATTCCCAATGTCACTCTTGGCCTTCACAGGCACACACACACCTCCCCCACACGTCATATACACCCCCCACACACACACTTCTGCAAAGATCAGCTGTGCCACTTACGAGTCCCACTTGGCTGGGAGGCTTCTGGATAGGGCAGGGAGCTAGAGGTGCCTCAGTAGAGCTGTTCAGGAGACACCAAGCCCCTGTAGACCACGCAGCTGGCCCAGCGAAGTCTGCTTGGTGCCTCTGCCCATACTGTATGCCCAGGGCTTGCCCACATGTGAGTGGGGCTCCCTCTCCCCAAGCTGTTCCCCAGACACTCCTCCCAGCGCCAAGACCCAAGTAGCCCGAATGTTGTTTCTCTCCATAGGGTGGCACGAGATGGACTCGAAGAACCCCCTGTTCCAGCCCAGCCCTTCCCTGAACAGTCTGGTGGAGGAGAAGAAGCTGGGCAAGAAGAGCGGAGAAGGGTTTTACAAGTACAAGTGAGGTGCCAGCCAGGTGCCAGCCAGACGAGCCTCGCCAGCCCCGGCCAGCCATGCCCGAGCTGGGCACAGCACAGGCCGAGATGGGCATCGTGTGAGTCTGTGGCTCGCCACTTCACCACCCTGCCGTGGGCCAGCGCAGTAACCTGCCAGCTAGCTGCTGTAGTAACAGATCCCTCCTCTGAGAACTAATTCCCTGGTTTAGTCTTTTTTTCTCTGTGTTTTCTAAAAATCTCTAAACCCTTTGGTGCCTTGGAGTAAACGTTTCTTCTGAATCTTGCTGTTGTTTGGAAAGTATTAGCATTGGGGGGTCACTCATGTCGCCCAGGCGCCTTGTGGGGGCAGCAGCCTGCCAAGTCCTATTCCTGCCTTCCTGAGGACACTGCTGCCTCCAGCCTCCAGCCTTAGCCCACAGCTGGGCCAGCACAAGAGGTCACTAAGACACAACTCCCGGAGTGCCAGCAAAACAGCAGTGCCCGTGTGCAGGACGTGTCTTCATGAGCATTCAAACCACAGACCTTAACTCTCTCACTCTGACACTGTCTCTTATTACTTTCTCGTTTTTTTGTGAGAGATCAGTATTGTAAACTGCCTCTGAATCAACTCGAGTAGAATGCAATCTTTTAATCTGTGAATGGAAATAAATCTAATTTTAAGAAGCTATAGAATGCTTGAATAATTGTAAAGGTTGCTAATTCTGTCTTCCCAGACCCATGGCTGTTACTTTAATGTGGTCTGTGGGAAGGGATAGCAAAGAGGTTTGTGTGAAACCTGCCTGCCCTGAGCCCGCCCATTTCTTAACCAGGAAAGTAATAATAAGGGCAGAAGAGTGTTTTGGTTTTTTTTGGTTTTTTTTTTTTTATTCAATTGTGCATGTGTGCGTATGTATGTGTGCGCGCGAGTCAGTGTGTATGTAGAACCACGGACAAATTCGGGAACCACCATGGCCGCCTCCATTTCCTCCACCCCGGGATTCACAGGCTCCGCCCTACCAGGACCAGAAGCGCAGGCTGCCCCCGCTTCCGCCTGGCTTCTATACATGGGATCTGGGATCCGAACTCAGGACCATCCGCCTGCAAGGCAGAGGATTAACCCCTGAGCCATCTCTCCAGCCCCAGAAGAGTGTTTTTGAGGCACATCTGTTTCTTCTTTACCAGCAAAGCTTAATCAATATGTCAGTTTTTAATTTTTTTTACATTTGTTTGCTTATTCGTGTGTGGGAACACATGAGTGACAGAGGTTATCAGTGCTACCTGATTAATAATGGGTTAAACAAATTCTTGCTGCAGTGGCAACTACACTTTGAAGATTGTATAAAATCTATTCCTTAAATTCGTCTCCAAGTTTCATAGTCCGGGATTTTATTTTGCCAACTTGTGCCTATTTTTGCTTAGTTACCCTGTTGAAATGTTGAAAGGTTTACTCACTGAAAATCGTATCAATATTGAAACGACTGTGGCAGTTTTATTTCCACCCACCAGCTGTTCCTGCCGCACCATTCTAGCAGTGCCACGCGCTCAGGTTCTGGCCCTCAGCGCACTTAGAGAGTTCCTTCTCTGGGTGTATATGGTAAGAGGGGCACCATGTTGGAGCCTGTCCCCTGGGGATGCCAAGAAGCCTGTCTCACAGTGATACGTGGACATCAGGTGTGCAGAGCACTGCCTGACACACAGTGCTGTAGACAGGAAGCGACGTCATCTGGCGTTTCCACCTGCAGGGAATGAATGAACTTAGGATCGGGCCTGGTCCTTAGCTATTGGGCCTCCTGAGCCAAAGCCTTAGGCTGTCTTCATATTCGCCCTCAATCACTAGAACTGGTGGTCAGCGAGTCACAAAAAATGTTGAGGAGGAAACAGGTGTGCAGGAGGGGCAGTGGTCGCTTGTGTTAGTTACACTTTGTGTATGAACAGTGGATGGTGTTTTCAGACTCAAGAGAAAGAGAGAGAACGTGAGTCTTGACCCAGGGCTGGGAGGCAGCCCAGTGGTTAAAGTGCTTGCTGCCCAAGCCTGAGAACTCCGGTTCAGATCCCCAGGTTGTGCATTTTAAAAAATGCCAGGTAGGGGGACTGGAGAGATGGTTCAGGGGTTCGGATTGTGCCTTGCAAGTAGAAGGCCCTGAGTTTGGATTCCAGGTCCCACTTGGAAATGGTAGCCTGTACTTCCCAACCTGGTGGACAGAGCCTGTGATATCGCAGAGCGGAGCAAAAAGGTAGAAGCCATCCGGGATGATTCCTGAAGACACCCTTGATTCTCCACAGGGACATAGTTCTCTCTCTCTCTCTCTCTTTCTCTCTCTCTCTCTCATTCTCTCACACACACACAAAGTTAAAAAGGATTTTTTAAAAAATGCCAGGTGGGCATGATTCCAGCCCTAGAAGGTAGATCTTTAGAGGTAGCTGACTAATCAGAAGCATGAAGTGAATTCCCCATACCACCCTTGGTCTCTCTGCGCACACCCTGACATGTGCTCTACACACACACCCTGTCCCATATACATAATGAGGAAAGAAATATACAAATGGGAGTGAAAAGGCATATGATAATCTTGTAATGACACTGGATGAACTTCTAAAGATTGGGGGAAGGGGCCAGATTTGGGGGATTGAGTTCCTACTAGGCATATTAAGTAGCTACTTTAGACAAGGTAGCGAGACTGCTCTGAGGTTAAGCACCAACGTAGGCTGTTGACTTGCCCCCTAGGAGGGCACAGCTCTCCCAAAGCAGCTCCTGTATTGAAGCAGACTCCCTTGGATGGGAGGCAAGTATGTGCACAGATCTTGGGGGGCTTTGAGGCATGCGTGTGTGTGTACAGGCCTGTGGGTTGCTGCTGGCAGGTGTGTGCCCAAGTCTTTGTGGTACTGGGAGGCAGGATGTGTGTGCAGTCCTGTGGGTGCTGCAAGGTGGATGTGTATGCAGGTCTTTGGGGTGCTTGGAGGAGGGTGTGTGCACAGGCCGGTGAGGTGCTGCATGTAGCAGGATCTGAATGTGGGTCCAGTTAGCCTCGTTTCTTTAGATGCCCTTACTGGAATATTCTGCCAGAAAACATCTTGCTCTGAGGTGAACAGGTATGGCAAGACCTATCCGCCTGCTGTGTGGCCTCAGAACTGGCCGTGGATCCAGACACAGCCAGCCTGAGCCAGGAGCCTGAGACCAGAGGATACTTTGAAAGCGAGAGGCTCTGCCTGAGAGGCCTGAGCGACTGAAGCACGCGGGAGCCCGGGTTCGGAGCAGCCTCCGCAGTTCCCTTCTGGGAGGGCAGCCGGGGCCGCTCCTCGCCTCCTGCTCACCAGTTTGTAATAGCATCAAAGAAAGGAGAGCACAGGATTCGCCACGGGCAGGAATGTTAGTTCTTTATCACACCTTAGTCAAGAGACTTTGGACCTGATGATGACCATGTCATCACCATGGGGTGTCCTCAAGGGACTAGGCTGGCCTAGAATTTGTGGCAACCCTCCTGCCTTTGCCTCCCAAGTTGCTGGGGTTCCAGATGTGGCACTGCCGCATCCGGCTGGTCTGCCCTGGAGCGCATGCTTTAAAAGCACTGGCAACACCTAAGACGGGGATCAGAGGGTAAAGCACATGACACCAACTGATTTGTGAGTGCCACCCCCCCAACCTCTGCACACACAAGTCATCTTCCATCCCTCAGCATCCAATCTCAGATGCCCTTCTGTAGAGAAAGGGCCAGACAAGAGCAGAGACCGTCGCTAGGCGCGAGCTTGAGAGTACACGTTCCAGTGGCCGTGTGTGGTTGATACTGAAAGCACATAAAAGCAGGGGGCTCGGTGAAGGGCCTGACGGGTGTGAGTCCCACACAGGCCCCCAAGGGATAGATGAGCCCAGCTAACTGGAACCTGAGGAGGAAGATGGGCATCAGTCTATGGCCATGGCACTTGCCACCCTCTGGCAAACCTCACAGTGACCACACCACACGGCTCTTGCTCTGAGGCGTGGGAGTTGAGCTGGGGTGGCTGGGTCTGGACACTCTCCTGGTCTCTCCAGTTGAGTGAATCTGTCCAGTGGGCTGCTGGGGGAGGAAGATCCTCCTGAAAACAACCAGCCCAGTTGCCCATGGGGGGAGTAAGGGGTTTCCCCGGGGAGGTGGGAGGAGCTTCTCAAGACAAGTTAGACAGTCCTCTCATCTACTGTAATTACAAAGAGAAACTTCGTTTATGACTGAGACTTGCCACACACTGTGTGTGGCAAATACATTTTCTACCAACTTCTCCTGTACATCTAACGGAAGTGTACAAAAGTAGCCATTAATTATCTCAAACTCTTTCAGACTAAGAATACTACTGGTCCTGTAATTCCAGAGCTGGGGGGAGGGGCGTGCAGGCAGGATGAGTTAGAGGCCTTTGTGCATGTACTGAGACTACCTTTAAAAAAGAGGACGGGACCGAGACCAAATACTTGATGAACGTACCCGTGTGGATGACTAATATCCCAACTCTGCCTCTCTCCTTGAGTACCGTCTTGATCTCAAGTTCAAAACAGGATGGTTAAGCCGTCCTTACCACATCCCTGTACAGCAAGTGCACCAGGGTTTTATGGCTGTAGACAATACAGAAAGGACATTTTAAACAATGGACCACAACACATTTTCTAACTGTGAAGAGGAAATTTGTTCATCCGCTGTTTCCTGTCTTCTGGGAGTCAGGTACGTTCCCTGTGCCTTTGCACAGGTGACAGTCCATGGGAAAGTGTGCTTGAAGGACCTGGGTTTTCAGCCCAGAGCTGAGCTTTTCTCGCCATGTCTGTCTTCCTAATGCAAGAACTTGTGACACCTAAGTTGTCACTCAGGGGAAAAGGATGTTCATGCATCGCAAATGCAGACAGCAATTTGACAAGAAGAAAATGTTCATAGTCCCTTGGCAGGTGCTCAGTAAAAATACAATGAATCTTGCTGTATTGCTACTGTTTTAATATCAGTTCACTGTGTCCCACACCTTGTTGACACTAAACACATTAGCATGGTTTCTGCAGTAAAAGGAAATAAAGAGTTCTCAAGTTTGATGTAAATAACCCAGTGCGGCACTGCTGCTTCAGTTTATGCTATGACCCATGTTATACATGGTACCCACTGTCCTCTCCCATCTCAGAGCCACCTCAGGCTGGACAATGTGTTCCCATGAAGGAGTTGTGTAAATAAAGAAAAGCTTCCAGAATGATGGTAAAGAAAAATCGGTGAGCTTTTTACTATAATCTCTATGAATGGCATTTAGAAAAATCCTTCTACCAAGATGCTTGGCTGCCGCATCCCAGCTTCTATTCAAAAACAGTCCAGACTTTTGTATATAAACTTCATAGGGCAGCTCTTAAAACACCCCAGGTATTCATGTATGAGTTCCCACTGTCAACTGTAAATGATTGACTTCATATTAGTAAAAGGTAGAAATAGGAAGTGTTGACAGTTGCTGTATCACATGGGATTTTTTTCTCTCATGTACGGTCAACTGTTAACTCTCTTGTGATTTTTTGTCTTTGACAAGGAAAGCCACCTAATACTTCACTGCTCTCCTGGTCCTTTACTAGAGATCTCTGCATCATTGGCGCCTTACACCAAATGATGAGGAAAGATGGTTGTGTTAGCTGTATAGGCGAAGGACGGCCACTCCTAGGGGTTGCTGGCAACCAGACCACCAGAACAGAAGGAAAGCTCCCCCTCGAAAGGACCCGTGTGCCCCTATGGACTCTGGTCAGGCTCAGCTTCCGGAGGTTGGGTGGCTTCTCCTGTTGGCAGCTGGGTCTGCTCTGCGCTCCCTGCAGGACAGGCAGCCAAGGTATTTGAACAAACAGCAGTCCTGAGATTGGAGTCTCAGCACAACCCTTTCAGTTCGTGTCTCTCGGCAGACCCCTGAATCTCCAGTCTACAGATAGCAGAATGGCAGGGAATGAGCATTAGTATGAAGGACGTTGAAGTTACTTGTGGAAAATTATTCTGAAAGAGATGAAGAGGAGAGTTCTGTAGGAGTCGCTCAGAGACAATCCTGTGTTTTCAGCATGTCCCCCTTAAAAAAAAATTTCACACATAAATATATAGTGAACTTACATGTTCACCCCTTAATTCCAACCCACCCTTGCCTTCTTCCATTGTAACCCTTCTTCCCTACCAGTGTCCTTCTAGTTTTCATGTTTTCGCATGTGTGACCCACCGAGTTTCACCTGCGTTTCCTTTGATGGCCTGTGCCTGAGCACTTGCTGGAACATGAAGCATTTATCAGTGGGCACGCAACTGAGGAAAGCACCCCCACCCCCAAATCAGAATTAACCCTCAGCAGGAGGGAGGTGAGGCTGTTCCATTGCTTTCTATGGGGCAAGAGGCTGGGCCCCATAGTGGGCCTTGAGTGTAAACTGACACCTTGCTGTTTCCTTGAGGAATAGGCTGTTGTTTTCCTTCTAAGACAGCGGAACTCCAATCTTCTCCTGGCCTCCCCAACATTAACAACCCACCATGCTTGACTTTCTAGCCAACTCCACCGAAGACCATGGTGGCAACTTCAAACTGAACTACCTGAATCAAGTACATGAGGAAAACAAAAAATGTTTTTAAATGAAGTTCTGACTAGGTCTGAATCTGAAACCTTTGTAACAAGTAGGTCCCCTGAACATAATACTTTTTCCCTGGTTCAAGTTTAAGACTAAATGAAGAGGACTTGGAGAGGTTCCAGAGGACAGTAATGAACATGATTAAAGGATTGCTGATGAAAGCCCCAAGGGGTCGGGATTATGCAGCCTGGGGAAGAGGAACCTGAAGGTGCCTTAATGGCAACCTTCAAGGACAGCCCAGGGAGGGACCGTTACAAGTGCGGCAGCCAGCTGTTCCCCAGCTGTGCTGAAGGCTGAAAGGGAAACAGAACTGGAGCTTCAGCAAGGGGTTTCATTCAGTTAGGCCAGTGGCTCTAAAGACAGAAAACCATTATGGAAGGCCCGCAGGTAATGACTCACATAGTTTTTGCAGAGTCAGATACCAATATACACTGATGTAACAAAGGATTAACAAATGGATTATTAGATTAGAAAGCACTGACCCCAGAAGGATGAACAGAGCCAGGAACCTCCCTTTATCAGTGGAATTCATGATTTGGGGAGCACATGCCAAGTCCTGATGAGCTGCGAAGAAGGAAAGTACTTACCTGTCCACTTGCCATAATCACCACCTCCCCAAGGCTAGGCACACACGGAGCCTGTAGAGTGCAGGGGGCCAAAACCTCGCTGCTGTGTAGCTCTAGTGACCCTTCTCTGACCCTGCTTCATACCTATTGCTGGTACGGGAGGAGAAGCCCCAGGTGTATACTGATGGGGGCTGCAGGCCTGAGAGGCGGGAGTTGTCCTTTTGGGAAGTGGGGTGTTCTGTACCCCCAGGTCGACCAGAAAGTACCCTTGTGATGTGAGCTGCTCCCATGCCCAGTCCAGCTCTGGCCTTTGGCTTCGTTTATCACCAACTCTGTTATCAGGAACTTTATTCTTAATAAAAGTGACGCTTTTAAAAAAATGTTTTATTACAAAGCTTCTTTTAAAAAATGCTCAGCACATTAACTCAAATGGAATGACAAACGTTAGATGACAGTCTGGGGGCAAAGGCTGTGCCTTGCTATTTAAAAATAATGGGTACATCAATGCTCATTTTAATAACTGGCATAAAATCCCACTAATTGGCTAATAAAAACAGATACAAATACAGAACATGTAAAGTAATAACAATTCAAGTGCTGGGCTTTTTACAACAAGGGCGTGAAAGGATAGAAATGAAGGTTCACTGCGAACTGCTTTGCTCAAAGTATACGTTAAGGTTTATCCTAAAACAAAACAGAAAAGCTGAGAAACGGTCGCTGGCTTCATGAAAGCGCATTTGGCTGTTGCTGGTTTAACTCTTACCAAACACCTTACAGGACAGAGGTCACTGTGTTTTCCGGAGAAGCCGCTTACAGGCGAGATTTCTCAGAAAAAGGCTTCTTCCATTTTCTTTTTATTCCAAACTCTTCCAGACCTTTGAATTTTATTTAAAAGCTCATAGCTAGCAAAATATACAAGAAAAAAAAACTAAAAAGTGTCAAATTAAAAAAAAATTCAAGTTAAAAAAAGGAAGCAAACATAAGATTGATCCTTTTGCACTGTTAAATAACAACTTCAGGAAAAAAGAAGAGAAAGGAAATTGAAGACAGAAACAGGAAGTCTTCCATAATTCCCATGCTGGGATGCTGATGCCTATGCCCGGTCGCTGGCTCCAGTTGTGCATGGCAGACAAATGTAGCCAAGGCACCATCCTGGCCACAGGTTGACAGGTGCAAGATGCCCTAGAGGTGCACGCAGAGATGGGGAGAGCAGTTCAGCAGATCAGGGTGGCCAGCATTCGTGTGCTTTTTAATTGCCTTTTACAAAACCGTTTTATGCTTTCTTTTGGAAGTCGGCTGTTGCAGCAGACAGAAGGGAGAACTGGCAGTGATTGTCTCTAAGGATCAGCGTCTCTACAGTGACCTCAGGGGAGAGTTGTTGTCAGTGCTCCTGTGGGGTCGACTGGGCAAGCTGTGGAGACAGGCTGGGTTTTCAACAAGCTTCCATCTCCAGAAGAGGGCCTGGGGTCGCTGCCTTGGCTTTGCACGTTGGGAAGGAACTCCGTTTTCCACCTCAAGAAGGAACAAAGGAAATGCTATTTATATGAATTTGTCACCAGCCTTTGGAAGATGTACCATCTATGACACACAGTACATGTCTTAGTACCCTATGTGTTTAAATTATCCATTTTGATGGCAAAAATGGATTGCCTGATGGTAGTCACAAAAACTAATCCTTAGACGTTATCGCAGAGAGGGTATAATACATTATTACATTTTTACTGACTCCTTGTATTTATGTACAGTCATGTTGTGACATGTATTTAATATGCTAAGTTTTGGTTTAATAAATGAGAGAAAAGAACCATGTTTTAAAAAGAGTCAGTGGAAAGTGGTCAAACATGAGCTGGAAAGTTGGGCACCACCATACCATAAAAAGTTTTGGCATGGTGAAGTACTGTTTTTAGTCCAGTGTGGGGAGTCAATGCATAAGTCTGCACAGAACTATAAAATTCTAGTTAGTTAGTGCAATGCCAACTCTCACAGCAAGCCAAATACAACCAGGATGTGCTGTCCATTCTCACAGTCCAGAGAATGTAGGCATTTTCCACCAAACACCTCACAATCTTTACTTTTTCTTTCTTTCCTTTGTAACAACTAAAAATCCAATACTAGCCTTGAAAGGCATAATTAGCAAGTATTTTAATAAGCTGTTGCTAAATATTGGTGATAATGACTTTCAAAAAGAACAACCCCCAAATTTCTCTCAAGCTTTAATGATCTGAGACTTCCAAAAGTGATTAAAGTTTATCAAATGCAGCACTATGTGACGGAGGAAAGGAGAGGCGCTGCAAAGTTCTGGCACTGGGTGTCAGAGAGTCTGTAGAGTCTGTCTCTATCATTTTAAACTTCCAGAGGCAGAAATGCAGGACAGCGTGCCCCATCCCTTGGGTCCCACTGGGAGCTGTGTTGGACTCAGAAGCACCTAACCCTGAGCCAGTGACTGGCACACAACTCCAAGTAGGCAGTCTAGTAACAAAAAAATTCTAAACAGTGGGCTCCCTTAAGACAAAAGAAACTGTCCTAATTTGAGGATGGCAGTGCCTTCCACAGGGCAAACGTGTGCAGATCTGTCGCATCTGCCTACAGGTGGTAGGGAGGCAATGCCAGGCAACTCCCAACATACATGCTACAGTGTGTGCAAGTCTGTCATTACTACTACTTCTGCCAACTAGCCCTATAAAGATCTAAACAGCATAGAGATCTGGATGGATGGTTAGTGAAGAACAAAACAGGAGAGAAATTAGCCAGCATGTTTTAACTGGGGAGATCTCCAAGATTTCAGTCCCCACTCTGCAAAACTAGTCACACACACACACACACACACACACACACACACACACACACACACACACATGCTTTATATATATATATATATATTCCGTTCTTTTCTTTTTCTTACACTGAGTCAGGATACCAACGTTCAACACAGGAGGATCAAAGAGCAAGGAAGGGCCCTGCCTCACCAATAAGGCAGGAACAGGGCTCCAGCTGGGCCCACAGATCCCTATGTACATTGTATTTCTTCTGGAGGATGTTCAAAGGCTTGGTCCAAGCCGCTCGCTCTTCCTGGGCAGATTTTCTTCAGTCTGACAGGAAAATACTTGATTTCCTAGTAAGGTACAGTCTTGAAATCCCAAACTTTTGGCCCAAACCAGGCGGCTGGGATGCAGAACTGACCAGTCACTGGCAGCTAGGAGTGTCCGCTCCTGAGAGAGACCCTCTTCCTCTGTTGGGGTCTGAGGGAGACTACTTGTTTCTCTGCTGTCTCTATGCCCAGGTGCATAGAAATTCTGAAGCCACAAAGTGCAGACAGCTTCTGTGGTCCTGGTAACCCTATCTGAAAGCAGGGAGACTCCTTCATTTCCATGGAGTCCCATACCTCGGGCTCAGCTGAAGTCTTCTGTCTCGTGGGTCATCTTGCTTGCAAATGTCCTCTTGCCTCCCTTTCTGAATCAGGCCCAGGGGTCGCATAACGATCTAGATGAGCAAGCTACCCACGGAGGACCACTGCCCTCAGGGCCAAGGCGTGACCTGCCTGGCCAGTCTCCACACCTCCAGACAATCTCACCACTCTCTACTTTGAGAGTTTGCGGCCAGCATTTTACCATTCTGTAGCTCACACTGCATGTCCCCACGGCAAGTTAACCAGCTTCAGAGATCATGTGCACCTCAGCCCTCCACTCTAGGGCATTTTCCTAGTGATCCGTGATCTATGCTTTAAAATGATGAGGAAGCCCCCTCACTGTCTGACAAGGGCCCCAGTTGTTGGTGGACCACACCTTACCTCCAAATGGGAAATGTGGGGTCTTGGTGTTACTTTGTAGAGACAAAAAAGGGTCAAATCAAGATTGTTTTCAAGAAACCACAGGCATGGGGCTCTGAAGACGGGAGCCCTGCCACATCTAAGTCAGATCGGAGGCTGGGCTGCCTGGCAGGGGAGAGGCACGCCCCACCTACCAAAGCCTGCCTGCACAATCAAAGCTGCAATTACCATGACCTCAACTTCAAAGGGAGCCAGCCAGTCCCCCTCACAGATGGAGGGGTGAACTCTGCCCCGGAGTCACCACACAGTGGGCCAAGAGCAGCATATGACGCCCTCGCCTACCAGGAACACGGACACTCTTCTAGTCCAAGCTGCACTCCTGCCAAACACCCCCCTAGTCGAATGGAATCTGGAGCTGTAGGGCACTTGCTTATGAAGAACAAGCCTAAGTTGCGAGGGCAAATCCAAAGTCGCCTGGCAGGGGATGGGGTGGGGGGTGTGGAGGGCACTTCCTTCCCTTTGAGCAAAATGTGGGGCTGTAATAAAGGCCTTTGATAAGTCCGGCCTGTTCTGCTGTCCTCTGCTGGGAGATGCTGGTACTCCAGGACACCTGGGCTCGTGGAGTTGGCAACCACTTGGGCCAAGTCAGGGGCAGCAAAGATAGTGTCTGGAGTCAAAATGCAAAGCTTCCTCCCTTTAATGCCATGAAATACCCCTCCGTGCTGGGCGCTGGTGAGCAGCCGACACGCTGAGCTCATCCCAGGCCCCCATGAGGCCTGTCCCACGTGACATCACAGTTGGAGAGTGAGGGTTAGAAATGAATTCAGGAAAAATGGTGAAAAGAGAGGTTTCAACGGCGAAAACTGACTTGTGGCAGCCCACTGCACCCCTCGTGTCAACAAGCTATTGTTCTGCCTTGGGGCAAACTGGCAACAACCTGCGACCCCAGCACGTGATTCCAGTGTTGTACAATGTATGTGGATGACAGGTGTGGATGGCAGATTCCAGGGCAGGGAATGAGCTGATGGAACTCATCTGGCCCCATCTTTCAGCAGCAAAGACTGCTGTGTCCTCTTGCCTTCCAGGGGTCCTGGTTTCACTGTAGACCACTGTCTGCCAGAACCAGGTTCTGGGACTTAAGCTTTACACAAACCCCTTGTAGTCAGCAGGACAGGGCTGCGGGTTCCCACTCATTGCAGAGAGGAGTCAAGACCTAGTGAAGAGCCTCGGAGCCCACCAAGTGAAATAACGTTTGAGTTCTAAGCACACACTCTTGCTACCAAATGTTACAGCTAAATTATCAATTATTTTCTTCCTTCTTCCTTCCCTTTACCCATCTGTTCACCACTAGGAAGCAGCACATTTATTCCGGGGATATAGTCTCATCTAAAGCACTGAAGTTCTGTCCAGCCTAAGATGCTGCAGTGTTAAGAGAGAGGACCCGGTCATGAGTCAACCGGGAGATGCAGATCTCCTCTAGCCACTATAGCTTACAAAAGTCACTGTGGCATCCTGACCATACGCAGTCTGGCGTTGGGGAAGACAAAAAGCGCAAATGTGTATGTCTGGAGAGACACCGAGGCCTGTGGCAGGAAATGCCCACAATATGCCATCCACAGGTTCAATATGATACTGAGCGTGGGACAAGCACATGCTTTTGCCTTTTGGAACTTTTCTCCCAAAGATCTTCAGTCCACAGCTGTACACACAGGTGCGGAAGGCGGAGATCTTGAGATCTGACTGGGCTCTCAATGCAAAGGCTCCTATCCTGAGTGACCTAAGGCTATGCCGCTGACAAATGGTCAGCACCTGAAAAGCCAGCGTGTACACAGAAGTCACTCCAGCCACATTGTCATGTTGCCATCTTCATGTAGGACGGTATTACCAAACCTGGCCTGTCAGGTGTGTGACTTTTTTAAGAAACATTGTAGTCGAGAGTCATGGCTTCGTGAATTCTCAACAAGAAAGTCTACTCCACTGGGGTAGGCATAGCAAGGATTTGGAGACATGAACATACTGAGATGACATAGGTGAGTCTTTTCCTCAGGCTGCACAAGCCTGGGACAGGAGCCCAGGGGATATAAATACTCCAACAACAGCAGAGTGAACCTGCAAACTCAGGTGAGTCAAATGTGCCCAGCAGTCTGTGGCCTAAGATCTAACCACCCTGGTTACAAAGGCCAGCCGGAGGGCCCACGGGCTGAGCTTCCCCTGAAGAGCCTGCTGAGCACAGCTGGGAGCTTCTCAAGGAGATGCCACCTCCAGCTGGACAGACACTGCCTGTAACAGCCCTGACCTGACCCCTGACCGGGAGCCAATCACCCCCCAGAACTCAGATGCCTGTCCCAAAATCCTGAACTTCCCCTACCCACCAATTGCTTCATAATCAATTGCTTCCTATGTATGTTACAGGAAAATGATGAAGAGGAGGAAGGACCTTAATCTTTACCTGGACACTTTGGATAAGTTTTAAATATTTCTCCAGCTGCCTCCAACTTCACTTTAATATTTGAGTTTTGTCTCTTTGTAAGCTTTGCTTTTTCTAAGCCCACAGGAAGGCGCCCCGAGACTTGGACACTTCACAAGGTGTGCAGCATTTGTACTTGCAGGAAGAGTTAGGAGCAAGGATTCTGAGCAATGGTCAGGGGTCAAATATCTCAGGGTAAACTTCAAATCATGAGGCAAATGTTTTTCTAATTTGTAGAAAACCGTGACTACTCCCTTACTCTCAGAGGACACAACCAGAGAGGGCTGCAGTGGACGTGGTCGTCTCACTGTCCTGAAGTTTCTGTGTTTGCTCTGCAACTGGTAGGCTCTAGGGGAGGTGTCGCAAAATCCAAGAACCTCGAGTTCCCCAACCTTAGCCACATCCTCAGAATTTCAAACACCATCATACAAATGACCCGAGAAACCATGTTATTCCTGTGTAAATTCAATCACTGTACAATTTACTTTCGCAGTCCACTGGACACCTATACTTACTTCTCCCACATAGCTCCTGCCCCTGAGGAAATTCTATTTAGTGAAAACACACTTCATTCAATTTAGCAAGTCTATTAGAATAAAGATTACTTCAAAGCCAAAACCCAAGTGTGATGGTGCGTGTGTTTCTAAGCCATGTCTCCTTGTGATTCTGTGCATAACCACAAGATGACTCTACTTCTAAAAGTAGCTTGTTTTGACTTTCAAACTGGTTCTTTGATATTATACAACCAGAGTTGCTACATTAAAGCCATGCAAATTATTCTGCCACTCTGTAATGTACAGATGGAAGATTTTGCTCTAGGAAATATTAATAAACTGGTTTAGGATGTTGTTTTTTTAATTAATGTTAAACTTGAATAACCATTTTTCCTGAGGTTTCAAGGATGCCTGACTCTTTGCTTCACTTATAGATCCTGATTAAGTCAGGAAGAAAGGGAAGTGATAACAATCTCTAGCTACCCCACAAAACCACTGAGATGTTGTATGTTCCAAATCCTACATCCTCAGAGCAACACCCTGCTTCATGGTCAAGCCCAAGAACCCCCTGGCCAACCTCAGTCTGAGTGCTAGCTGTCTGGGATGCCATCCTTCATTGTGCCACCTTATACAGTACATACGCTTTGGGCAACTCGTGGCATCAGATAGATGACTTATAATTGTTCATTTACATGTCTGTATCTCCTTAAACTGGAAACTTCTGCAGAAAGCACCAGGGTCTCCTCCCTCGAGTGCCCCTCCCCCAGACACTTCTTGACCTGCAGGAGTTATCCTCACTGGTCAGTGTCTGATACTGGCTTTCTAGCGGACATGGGAGAATAGGGGAGTCTCGCTCCCCAATGCTCTGGGTCCTCAGCATTCCCACCAATGACAAAATAATCCAAACCCCTGAGAGGATGAAAATGATGGCTTGCTCAATGGACTCTAAGAGTCTGGAGGTCACTCAACCTGGGGGAACCATTTTTATGGATGCCATTTCTAGTTATTCAAAAGTTCTTCCCATGCTAACACTAAACAGTGGTAACTTCAGAGTGAATACTAACATATAAATGTAGAAATAAAAAAAAGTTAGCTGTAACAGTGACTGCTTAACAGCCCTCCTAACATAGGGCTGCATAAGGCCACATGTTGCACTTCTCTCCTATTAAAACATGGAAGCATCAAAGAGAATCTAGCCATCCTTTAAAGAGTGGAAACCCAAGGTTTTAGGGGGCTTTTGAGCATTTGAAATGCATATACAGGTAAGCTCAAACACTATTCTTCCTTCACAGGAGTTTAATGACACAAATTTAGTGTAAACATAGACCAATGGAAAAGAAAACGTGAACCCATTCATCTACAACCAGCTGATTTCAGACAAAGACGTCAAAAACACGAGAAGATGGCCTCTTTAACAAACTGGATTGGATGGGAAACCAAGTCTCTATAGGAAGACTGAAACCAGGTCCTCCCCTCTCAGACTGTGTAGGAACCAACTCAAAGTGGACTGAAGACCTTATTATGCCAGAGGAGATGTAAGGGGAACATGTCAATTTCTGAATAGGACTTTAGCAGATCAGGAAATAAAAGCAAGGACTGATATGTGGGATTTGCTAAATGAAAACTTCTGCAGAGAAAACACCGCAGCAAAGATTGTCTGCCAGCAAAGATGCTAACTATACCTCTCACAGGGGTCAAATGCATAACAAAAAAGGCATCTGATCAGTATATAGACAAATGATTTGAACAGATACTCTTCAAAAGATGACACATAAACTACCAATAAACATGGGATGATGCTCAATATCTTTAGCCATTAGGGAAATGCAAAGCAAAACACTGAGATCTTACCTAGCCTCAGTCAGATGTCTATTGAAAAACAAGCAATTCAATAAAGGTAATCACTGGTTCAGTACATACGGTGGAGGGGAGGTAAGAACCCTTACACATTGTTGGTGGAAATGTAGTTTTCTACAGCCACTATTGAAATCAGCCCATAGAAGTTTTAAAACAAAGTTCACAGTGGAACCCAAAGATATTAGTAACCACAAAAGTTTGAGATGATAATTCCAGAGGGAAACCTGTAACTTTGAGAGCTGATTAAAATACTGAACTACAAAAACAAAAGTAAACACCATAAGAAAATGCACTTCTTCGCAAACTAAGTCATTTGAAATTATTTTTCTTAAAAAAATAAAAAGATCTGAGAATAGAAGGACTTCTAGTGAAAAGAGACTAGCGGGGAGTTGGGGGGGAAGCAGGGGAAGGCAGTCGGAAGTGTGGATGTGACAAGCACATGCATACACATATGCAAAGTTCACAGTAAAACCCATTGATACCAGTAACCACAAAAGTTTAAGAGATGCAGGGAAATTCTGCTGTGTGAGGGCAAGCGCCCTCCTCCTGCTGGTAGGCTCAGTTTCCTCTGGACATCAACTTTCACTGGGTTTTCATGTCTACTCAGCATGAGACTCTCAGACCTGAACATGGGCTGTGCAGATTTCTCCTTAGCGCTTCATTGAGTAGGTTTCTGTCAAGCACTTCTCTAGTCCGGCTTGGTTTTTTTGTTTTATTTGTTTGTTTTAGGTGGAATCAGCTTTGAGGTGAGTTCTCCAGCAAACTGAGACCCTCTTTAACCACGTCAGGGGAACCAAACCCAAATACCAGGGCAAGGCTTCTGAATGTCCAGGATACCAGGAAGCCTCTGTTGGGGAGGGAAGAAGTGCTTAGGAGATGATCTTCACAGGAATCAAACACGGGGGTGCACAGGTCATGTGACATTGTCACACGGACATGTCACAGTTACCAGAAACCCTCAGAGCTAGTGACAGGCCGTGCTGATCTGGGAGGCAGCACTGCCCCGGAAGCTGGACAAGAAGCTGCAGCAGCCTGTATCCACACACTCTACACACTGGTCTAAGTGGCTGAGGCCAAAGACGAGAGAGATTCCAATTCTTTGCTGTTGCTGTGTCCCAGGTCCGCTACCTTCCTGCTCTCTCAGGAGCAGTGATGGTCGCTTCTAGGTCTTCCTCCTCAGAGCTTTTTAACCACCAGCCTCCTGAAGACTTCTCAGTCTGCTTTAACTTTTATTCACGTTACGGCATTTCAGTACCCAGCACCTGAGGACCACATGCAAGCACAGCTACCTGCGAGACTGTCTCTACCTTATCCGTGCTGCATGCCGGGTCTCACCATTCTACCTGGTGTGAATTAGGGGTCTGACAAATGCAGAGCTGGTAAGAGTGATTACGTCCGTCGTCACTGCATGTGTAGGAAAGTTTCTGAGTTCCTGAAACAAAGAAAGGAGCAGGAGAAGAGCAGAGACACAGCAGTTCCTGATTGCCTGAAATCTCTAAAGGATCCTGGCTCTCCCTAATTCTCTCGGGACTGAGTTCTGCTCTGTGGGGCATAGGGACGTCCAGGACATGGGACTGACCCAGAGAACAAAAGGGAAAGGTGCAGGGGGGACACTAAAGAAGTGAAGGAAGCAGCTGGAGCCCCACCTAATAGCTGGGGACTGAGAATGTTTTCCAGGGGTGGGGGTGGACTTGCTTCTCTAGCATAGGACACACGAGACACTTTGACCTTCAGAAATGGATAAGTGACAAAGACACATTGATAGCTGTGATTTATTAAAGAAAAGGGCCTGTGAGGTACATTTAAGATAAACATAGATGAGATACCTCAGTGGGTAACGCACCTGCTTGCAAACCTGGCAATCTCAGTACAGCCTCCAATGTCTTCACAGTGGCAGCAAAGAACTGACTTCTGAAAGCTGTCCTCTGACCTCCACACGTGCACCATGGCACATACATGCTCTCTCACTGTCTTTCAAAAGCATTTTTTTTAAGATAAACTCAGCCTCAGCTTTTATATCAACATAAAATCATGAAGGACATTATACCAAGTCCCAAGTTCTCAAGTACTGAAACATGTTGTTACAGGGAAATAGCTGGCTTCAAAACCTTTGGTGCAAAAAAAAAAAAAAAAACAAAACGGCATTGAGTACATCACTGACTGCCGCCAGCCCTTGGCACACCGCACTTCCGAGAGCTTTCTGGACAGCGCAGGGCATAGATAGGTCCAGCCCTGAGAGCTGAACAATGAAAAGGACATGGTTAAAAAACTACAGTGCTGGAAGGCAGCTCAGCTGACAGAGTGCCTGCCTAGCACGCCAGAAGCCGTCGATTCTGTCTCCAACATCAGAAAGCAGTTAGAGGCAGGAGGTTCAGAAGTTAAACGTTAACAACCTGAGCTATACAGCAAGTTGGAGGCCAGCCTAGGCTGTGTGAGACTGGTGCAAACAACCCAATCCGAAGTGAAAACCTGTGCCTTTTTCCGCCCAACGTCTTTCAGCATCCTGGGGCCATGGTATGGCCATGGCTAGGTCATCCCTGTGGTCTGCAGAGTCGGGCCATGTGGCTGGCTTGGAATATCACCAGCACTGGCGTCTGCTCAGCTAGACGGCCCTCTTTAGGGATGGTGCAACCTTCAGAACACACTGTGTGGGCATCGTGGGAAGAGACCGTGCTTCAGCTGGCAGGGAAGTCGAGCACTCTTACTGGGAGGCTAACAAGGGATCAATCAAGACCGATTGATACTGTGATACTTTCCAGCTAATCAGATGGACTCTTGGAAAACAGCGTCAGACTGTAGATCAAAAGTTTCCCAAAGGAGAAGCTCCCTACCCCCACCAATGTAGGAGCAGGAAGAAGGCAGAAGTCTGTGGGCTCCAGTTGTGTATGGGAGGAGACGAAGCTGCATGGTATATGAAGTAGGATGAGATGAGAAAAGCAAAAGTTTAAATACTGAAGTAGATAGGCCAGCAGTCAGTTGACTGGAGATTTCTACAGAGAAAGTTACTTGAGATATCAGCACCCAAACTAAGTTCTAAAAGGGAAAGCAATACTCTGTAGGCCAACATCCTCTCCTAAGAAATGCTGCCCATACCTGCCTGGTTATCGATAGAGTGGGCGGACCTTTCAAAGACAGGGACAAGCTCAGGGCCTTCCGGCTGTTCGGGACCTGCTGATAATGTTGTCTGGACAAAGCGCAGATCTACCACGGGCCAGGCTGCAGAAGTTGAGAACTATCAGAGTCAAGTGTAAGCCCAAGAAAGAAGGGGGGGCGGGAAGCAAGCCCCACTACGTGATGTGTACTATAGCTTTGGGCAGTTAGGACCATCTGAAGGGAAGTAACAAGCATCCATGTATGCTCCAGACAATCCCTCCTCTGAGAGCAACATGGGTGAACATGTTGCTGTGACATTTCTCAAAAGCTGCGACATTCGGTCACACAGTAGGAACAGGGGTCGGCAGTGCTGGCTGAGAGGCAAGGCAGCTTGGAAACCAACGATACACGGGGTCCAGAGGGAACAGTGCTGAATCAGAGAACTCCGCTAAGAAGACCAGCCGCCCGAACACGCTGACGCGTGGTAGAATTCAAACGTAACACCCTCTTTATTAATGAAGCCAGTTAAAGAATTGTTATAAATGTAAGCTGTTCCTTATGAACACCAGAGTGAGTTCTAGCAGTGTTACCAATAAAATGCTCGACAGAAGAAATAATCATTGAGTACCCATGCCATATTTTAAAAAAATAATAACAGTACAGAATCATTTTCATTAGAAACAAATAAAGTGTCTACACAACATTTCAACCGAGGAACAATCTTTCCCAAGCAATGGTGTGAGTGGTCTAGACAGTGCTTCTCAAACCCATGTCAGCTTGCTGAGTAGGAATGGTATTTTGTGTCCTTTTTTTAAACAGGCTGATTTGCCATTGGTCAGTAAGCAACAGCGGAGAAGGAGGAGTTACGGGCAGAAGGAACAAAGGACAATCAGGAGGAAAGGTGAAGGGTCAAAGGCACAGTGGATGCCCAAGGCCTGCGCTGGCTTTGGTGGAACCGTCCTTTGAGACAATGCTGGGTGGAATTGGCGTAAGCAAGCTTCACAAGCGACAGAAGGTACTTGTTAGCACTAGCATCAGCAGGAGGACCCGAGGGTCGTTCTTACCATGCTTCAGATGTAGGCAGCTGTCATTCTGGGACCTGTACCTGCAGAAAATTGTGTCTTTAACAACTTTTATGGAAGATGTTTCCATACATTCCAAACTACAACACCATGTAGACCTGTTTGTTCTACGTTCTACAGTCCTTACACCAGGCATTTTGAGTTGTGCAGTACAAGAAGTGGCTTCATTCAGTGGAAGAAATGGGGGACTATGTGAGGCGTCACTGATACCTGAGTTGGCATACAAGAAAAGTAAGCCCTGTGGCATGACGTGGAATCTTAAAAACCCAAATCACAGCAAAGACGCCCAAGGGGACATGAGGGAGCATAGTGTCATCACCAAAAAGTCACATTTTAAAGGGTGTGTAGACAGAGAAAAAAAGAAATGTTAAAGCAAAGAGGGCAGAGACAGCAGAAAGGAGGGAGGGATGGAGGGAGGGACGGAGGGAGGGGAGGGGGCTGTCTCAGCTCCTTCACAGTGCCACATTTAAGCCAAGCCACTCCAGGAAGGAAAGCAGAGTCAGAGAGAATCTCCCAATCAACAGCGGAGGAACCAAGCAGCACGTGCGCAGGTGCCAGCTGCTCTGCACGGCTCTGCTGGGAGCACTAACCAGTGCGAAAGCACACGGCGCCTACCTGAAGTAGACTCTTGTAGCTTCTCTCTCTTCCTCTTCTTCTTCTTACCCTGGAAGAACAGAGCCATGTCAGGACCAACGGTGTGTGTTGTGCACAAGGGTGACAAGGTAGAAGGTGGCCAACTGAGACACAAAACTCACTGGCGCTCTCTCTCTCTCTCCTCACCACCTCAATCTAAGAAGTGTGTATGCTTATGAGAGAGAGAGAGACAGAGACAGAGACAGAAAGAGTGCATGCTGAGGGTCTCCCTTAGATAGCAGTATTGGAATAGATAGATATGGGCTCTTTTATAAACCAAAAAATTTAGCTCCTGGGCTGGAGAGATGGCTCAGGGGTTAAGACTCTACTTCCAAGCAGAAGGTCCTGAGTTCTGATTCCAGGTCCCACATAAAAATGCCAGATGGAAATGGCGGCTGCTTGTACTTCCTGGTGGGTGGAACCTTGTAAATCCCAAAGCTAAAAGGAAGTAGAAGCAGTCAGGATGACTTCAAAAGTCACCTTTGGGTCTCCCTGGGGGCACACAATGCCTAGACCTAGATACACACACACACACACACACACACACACACACACACACACAATAAATAAATAAATAGATAGATAGATAGATAGATAGAAAGATAGATAGATAGATTTTTTTTAAAAAGCTGCCATTATAGTGGCTTAATTTTCCATTTTTTTAAAAGTGATACTTCCTCATAAAAATAATTTAATGAGTATAGTCACCATCCACTTACATGCACAAAACATTTTCAACTAACAGAACATGCATCGCACCAATTTCTCTCCCTTATTTCTCCTGTAATAATGAAATCAGTAAATAATGAAAACTGAAACCATCAGCTATGCCCATGTGTTTCGTGGTGCTGTAAAAGCTCATGCATATACACATAACTTGAACTAGATTTTCTTCCTATTACTTGATGACTTAGGCCTTAAAGCTTTAACAATCTGACTGGAGTTATCTTTATAGCCATTAAAGCAAACAATTTATATCAGTCACCCTCAGAGATGCTTTATCAAAAGTAACAGCATCTTTAACATTATAAAAGGTGCTGGGGAGAGCATACTTCCCCAGCCCCCCACTACCATACCACCCATTTAAACAGAACTGCTGCAATTGTGAAAAGTTCCCAAGAGTCTGCTCCATGGTGGAACCTTCTGGACTTTCCTCGCTCAGTGCCCATGTGCTGCTGAGCATATGTCCTAAGTGTAGAAACTTCTGTGTCCTCCATCTCATTCCTCCTCCTCCATGGCCAGGGTTCCTCTCCTGAGTCAGTTCCCCAGGAACCTGAGGGACAGCCCAGCACCTCGGCGTAGTGAGCTCTGCTCTGAGCCCGTCACCATCTGTCCACTGGCCTCTTGCAGCAAAGCTTGGGTCTCTGGGCCTCATCTCCCCCACAGGCCTCCAACAGGACCAGCAAGCAGCTCTACACAAGACGGCCTAGGTGGTATTTCAGTTATATATCAGGGCAGTAAGAACATCTCTATTTATGGCAGAGGAAAAAGAACTAAATGGTCTGGATATAATAATGCGGATTAATATTTTTTAAAAAATCCGTATGCAATAAATACTTTGTTGAAGTAACAGACCGTATTAACGATGACAAGTAGGAAGCACTAAATTTCAGAGTTCTAACTGGACCCAAACCTTGGTTAATCCCACTCAAGAAATCCTGTGCCCTGTTCATTCATGAAAAATTCAGTTATTAGCCAAAATTACGAAGGCAAACTGCAACTGTGAAACTGATGCTGTTGTACAAGGAGTTGTAACATAGAACCACTGGGTCCTGTGGGCAGTGACCTCAACAAAGGTCACGGGTGCATCCTTACATCCAATGCTGCGTTTTGCTTGAGTCTTTGTCTGTGCTAGGAATATTTTTGGCTAGGGACCATCACGCTGGCTCAGCAGGTAATGGTGCTTGCTGCCGAGACAGAGTACATGAGTTCGATCCTTGGAGACTACATAGCAGAAGAGAGAATGGACTTCAGCAAACTATCTTCTGACCTCCTCACTCATTCCTATACACAGACACATTCACAAACGTTTAAAACAAAGCTCTCAAGAAGCAGTACTTTGCGCGAGTGCTAAGGCTGTTATGGCTGACATTTGTCCATCTTAGCCATCAACAGCCTTTTCTAATGGTACAAAGTGCCACGAGCAAAGCTGGGTTCTCCCAATTTCCTTCAAAAAAGGTGCAGAGTCAAATCTTTTTTATTTTTCTAGTTCACAAGCATATTGAGTACTCATCCCTGCTTCCCTCCATTCCCTCTCCCACTCATCCCCTCCCTTCTTCAATCCATCCCACTTCCTCCCCCCTCCTAACTATCTTCATGGACCCCAGGGCTCCCTCTGGCCTGTCTATTCTTTTTTTTTTTTCCTACTTTTACAAGCATATTGAGTACTTGTCCCTGCTTCCCTCCTCATCTTTCCCTCCCATCGCTCCATCAATCCCACCCTCCTGCCTGTCAGCTTCTTTGGATTCCAGGGTTGCTCTTGTCCCATCTATTCTTGGAGGGGGGGGATTCTGACCTCTGTGGCCTACCAGATTGCCTCTCCATGGGCCACCCCACTGATAGGGGCATTTCCTTTCACTCATCCAGCTTCAGTCCCCTGAAGTTTCCACTACATGCTCTTGTCACTCTTAAGTTCCGTGATATTCTATGGGGGCATGTCAGTATGTGAGTCTCCATTGGGTGTTCTTATCTCTCTTCAGTTCCTCATAGTCTATGGGGGCATGTCCATTGATATGTCAGACATTATGCAGGTCTGGGAAGGACAAGTCTTACTGCAATGAGTTCCTAGATGCAGCAGTCCTGCCTTGAATAGAATGCCTTGTCCAAAGGAGAACCTTCCCATCTTTAGGTTCTTACATTCTCTCTGCCTCCTCTTCTGTGAGGTTCCCAAAGCCTTAGGATGGGGAGATTGGGTTGGTCTGATTTTGGGTGAGTCCTGCTGAGTCATCAGTACAGAGTCAAAACTTTAAAAGGTAAACTGGTATTTCACTAGCGTTCTTCAAAATCACTGCGTTTCCATATGCATAGAGGAAGCAAAAGAAAAAGAGCAAGATGAGAAGAGACAGGGAGAGAATATGTGTGTGTCTTTCATTCATTCTGAAGGCTGAAAGTCACTGCTTAAGGATCAGAACAGAAATGCAAAGATATTCAACAATAGTACTAAGTGTACACAAACGCACAGCTGTCCAAGCCTTGGCATGAGTCAGAGGGACAGTCAGCCATCCCCTCTCACGCAAACCACACCCACAAGGCTTCCAGGGCAGGATTAGAGACAACTCCTGGGCAGCCCTTCAGGAAGGGGGCTAATCTTCCCATTTAGAGAGCACAGCCACAACCCCCACATAAACATGGTAACAGAAGCCCAGTTCTGGGGCAGAAATTCTTCAAGTAGGCAGACTTAAGAAAACAGATACAGTGCTAGTCCACCCAGGAGAAAAGCTCTGCAGGGAGTAAATCACAGCTTAGCTGCCCACCACAGGGCCGGGGATCTCATATCTCCTATATCTCAGTCCTTCATCTGAGTGGAGAAATGATGTGAGTGCCATCAGACAATTAGAAGGTAACAAAAGAACTTAAGGCAGTCCTGACAAATGGTTATGGTATTCATCCAAACCTTCACAACAATTCAGGAGAGAGGATTGTGCTCAAAAGTAGCTAACAACAGGGGCTGGAGAGGTGGCTCAGGGGTTAAGCCTCTGCCTTGCAGGTGGAAGGTCCTGAGTTCGGATCGTAGACCTCACATATAGATGCTGGGCAAAAGGGGGCCTGTGTTTCTGGTCCTGGTAGGGCGGAGCCTGTGAATCCCCGGACAGAGTAAACAAGGAGGAGGTGGAGGCGTCCATGGTGGTTCCCGAATTCACCCGTTGTTCTACACACACACACACAATTGAATAAATAATAAAAATTTTTTTTTAAAAAGTAGCTAACAACAGAACTTTCATTTACCATATCAAAGTTATGTATAGGGACTGGGGAGATGACTCAAAGGTTAAAGTTTTTGCCACATAAGCAAAATGATCTGAATTCAGATCCTACATAAAAATGCCAGGTGGAAATGGCAATGACCTGAAATTCCAGCCCTAGAGGGAAGACCTAGGAAAAAACCAGAACGAAATAAGCAGATAGAGCAGTCCAGGATGATTCCTGATGTCACTCTTGAACATCCACAGGCATGTAGACTTAAGTACCCTCTTGTACGCGCATACACAAAATAAAAGTTGCATCCAATACTTAAACTCCCTATTTTGAACATGGCATTTTTCTATGGCACATATTAGAGGAAAAGAATCATGCAACCTATTCCCAGAAAGATGTTTACATGTTTGTTCAAAAGATGTAATGTTAGGCTGGACAGATAGCTCAGGGGTTAAGATTCTGCCTCACAAGCAAAAGGTCCTGAGTTCAGACTCCAGATCCCATGTAAAATGCTAAAATGGCAATAGCCTGTACTTCTGGCCTCTGGTAGGTGCAGCCTGGGAAATCTCAGAGCAAAGCAACAAAGAGGTAGAAGCAATCCAGGATGATTCCGAAAATCACCTTTGGTCCTACACAGAGACACACAGTGCCCTCTGATACACGCACATGCATGCGCGCACACACAAACACGCTTGAGTGCACAAAATACGTACATAAATAATAAAGTTTTTTAAAAACTGTAATGTCTTATATGATGGAGCTCATGACTTTAGACATGCCTACTATGACATTACGCATTGGTTCAAATGTTGTAATGCTGCATACAGGGCAGGCACACAACCTCAGACACAACACATCACCATCATTTTCTTGGGAGCAAACACCACGATTCAGCTGTCTGTGTGGAAGGCTTGATTCCATTTACACCAGGACTGTCCTAGATGGCACCCTTGCTACTGTCACAGGCAACATGAGAACAGACTGGTGCATGCCCTCAAATCTAAGCTCAAATTAAACTCTCGTGACAAGCTGAGGAAGTGGAACCTCAGGAAGGTGATGAGGCACAGCCCTCAGAAGGAGGTGAATGTCTTTGGACGGGGCATCTGGGGTTCCATCCCACGGCTACCCAGTGAGCACACAGTGGGAGTGGCTTCACCAGACACTCAGCTGACTGGTCCATTTCATCTTGGACTTTCCAGCCACCAGAACTCCGAAAAAAAAAATCTGCTTTTATAAGCCACCTAGAGACTATGACATTTTATTCTATCTGTCTGAACCAGAATAAGAATGACTTTCAATATTTTTAATTATTTTTAAGAGCCTAAACAGTCAAAATTATTTTTTTTCATAAAACATGAGAAAACCTCAAATATCAGATAAATAAGATGCTGTGCCACACACCAAGGCAATGAGCAAACTGGCAAAATGAATGAGGTAGCTCCTGCTAATAAAATCAGCACAGCTTACAGCACGCTAATCCCCACTCTGTCTGAATAAATTGCATGGAAGATGTCAGGGCATATTAATATTGAATCAATAATTTTTAGATAGTTCTAACTCTTGGCAAACAGTCACCAAAATACATTGTTCATAAGAATTAAAAAGTGGGTCATTAAGATAGCTCAGAGGATAAAGCACCTACTCACAAACTTGGTGGCAAGAGAAAACTGACTTCTGAAAGCTCTTTTCTGATCTGTGGCAATTGGACCATCCTGACCATGCCCAATCACATCTGAAAGTATTCCTCTGACTGCCACTCATGTGCCATGGCATACCTTCCTCCCCCCTTCTCTCTCTCTCAATAAAATAATTTTAAAGATTTATCAAGTAATATAATCCTCTTAAAGAAATCAGAAAGTATGTATCAAGAACTTCCAGTAATAATTAAACCTTTCAGCTCAATGGTTCTCCTACTGCAAAACTATCCTACAGATAGTCCCGCATAAAGAGAAAAAAAAAAACTGTTACACAAAGATATACTTATTGTAGCATCATGTGCCTAGTAAAGGAAGAAACAGAAACTTATCTATAAAAGCAGGAAAAATGGTTTAGTATTCAATAGAATATTGATTTAAACACTATACAAAAAAATAAAAATATATTTGTATCCAAAATACACACACACACACACTCAAGGGAAAACTAAAGACAAACTGGAAATTTACTGAAAGTAATATAGTCATCACCAATTGCACCTTTACATGATGACTTTATGGGGCTTGCTTTTGCTTTAAAATTTTCAGATATTTTAATGATAAGGAAGTTTACAATTTGATTTTTTTATATTTTATTTTGTGTGTGTGTGTGTGTGTGTGTGTGTGTGTGTGTTTCTGTTTGTATCAGAGGGCACTGTGTATCCCTGTGCAGGACCAAGAGTGACCTCGGAAATCATCCTGGATTGCTTCTATCTCCTTGCTTTGCTATAGGATTTCCCAGGCTCCACCCACCAGGGCTGGAAGTGCCATTTCAGCCTGGTGTTTTTATTTGGGACCTGGAATCTGAACTCAGGATCTTCTACTTGCGAGACAGTCTTAACCCCTGAGCCATCTCTCCAGCTCTGCATTTTGATTTTTAAAAAAGCTGCTATTGTGAAAAGTGAATCATTGGCAGAAAGCTGGAGAATGGAGGTGCTCCTGGATTGGATGGAGGTGATCCTGGATCTGATGAACTAATGGCAGCTGTGGTAACCGACATGAGATCAAGCTAGTCAACAACCAGCAGTGACAGGGAAGGAGGGACTCAGCAGGCCTCATCCCCCGCTAATTAAGTACCAGTACCAGGTGATGGCTGCTGAAAGACAGTTATTTTTCTTCAGAAGTGGAGGGCCCCTGATAGTTACCTGTGCTCTAGTGGATGATCCCACACCCACGTGTATAAATAAGGGCAGTGCTACTTTGACTCAATGAGTTAAAAAAAAGATGAAACAAGGGTCAGAAAGGGGATATGTTGGGAGTTCAGGTGAGGGGAGAAAAATGGAGGATGGTAGATATGATCAAGATACATTGCATTCGTGCACAAACTTGCCAAAGAATGAATTACAATAAACCTTATTAAAGAATGAGCATTCACATCAGAAAAGCAGAAGCTTAAAGTTTTCATAATGCAATGTAACCATGAAATCTTATTGCAAAGTCCATTCATTTTCAAAAGTAGGAAACTCCTGGCATAGCATACACCCGACATCCTCCTCTTGGAAGCCAAAGAAAAAGGTGGTATAAAGCTACCAGAATGAAGGAGGGGGCTTACGTAATTGTCTCTTGCAGACCAGCCCGGGTAAAGCTGCATATGTAGCTGTCTTTCTTTTCGCGCTAATTCATAATATTTAGCTTGTTCTTCACGTGAGAGGGCGTGCCACTAAAATAAAAGGGGAAGAGAGGGAAAGAACAAAAAGTAAATCAAATAGCAACAGTGAATCTGGTGTTTCAAACTTAAGAAAAGATTCCACTATTAAGCATTGAAACTTCACTTTATTTCCCAATAGTAGAAGATGGGTCCTGCAGAATTCCACTTGGGAGTCTGGTGACTAGAGTCAAACTCAAACTTTACAGTCTCTGTCCATATCACATGAAACACATCAAAGTGTTCCGAGTAATATGACCTGTCACCCGTCTTTCCTTTCTAGCAATGTGAATTAAAAAGCACTTTCGTTGGAGAATTTCAACACCCAGCTTCACCCGTTCTTCACCGTCCACAGCATATTCTGGAATCTGATCACAAGTACCACTTATGTATGCAAAGTGTGATCATTTCCAGATGCCTCTTGGGATAAACACATTCTCCTATTCAGATATTCTTCTAATTTTGTCACAGGATCCCAAAAGCTGAATCATGTGACCTTATCGGTAAGGCATCAGAGGTTGGTCTGTTTCCGTCTAGACACACGTGTACACACACACACACACACACACACACACACACACACACACACACGGCCACCGTCTAGAGAGAGAACACTAATATTGCACACACGTGCCACACACATTTGGCTGTGGTTTTTTTTACTTCCTTCTAACAGAAACCAAGAGGCAGCAGCTATTTCTTTTGCCAACTATAACTGAGACTTTAGTTTTTAATGTGGCGAATGTGGCTGGTGAGAATCCTGCAAGCTTTCTGTCTCTATATTATGCCACTGGGTACACTTATTACATTGTAAGAAACAAAACAGTGTCTACAGGCACGATACTACTCGGGATCCTGAGGTTTGTACTGCACAGTCCTTTGCCAACACTTGCACAGCTCGTTCTATTCTCCCTGTTTCCCAGACTTCGGGATCTGTCTGCAGAAGAATCTAGGTAGGACCTGGGCCCTGGGTACCCACTGACTTGGAGGTGTTGACATGAAGGTGATGTGACGGCGGGAAAAGAGCTGAGCCGGTCTGACTCAGTGTGTCTGTTTCTGTTTCTCGTTTTCCCCAGCACCTGCTCTTTCCCCAGTTTTTGATCACAGTTTCCCTTTTTGCTCCTTGGCTGTCTGAATACTCATTTTTATCTTTATGGTCTTTGATTTTATTTTAATGACTTAAAGGAGAAAAAAGTGCAGATGATGGGAAATGGAGAGAAAGGACAGAGGCTGATGAGAGGGGGAAAGAAAGGTCTTTTGGAAGAAACAGTGTGTAAATTCTAATTGATTTGGCCCCAGACCTGCAAGTGTGGCCCAACAGAGTTTGTCAAGAAAACAACATGCACTGTTCTGCCTGACGCCACTGTGAGAACTGACCTGGTGGCACTTTGTGGCACCACCAGTCAGGCCAGCAGGGCAACCACAGCAGTGCCCACACCAGACAAGCCCCTTCCCTTTGAAATACCCTTGAAAGCTAGGCAGGGTAGATGGTTTGTTTCTGATCTGCTTCTGAAGTTCAGAGTGTGAAGCTAAGCAGCCCGGCACGCAGGACTGGATGGGAATCTAAAGGCAACACGGCACTTCTGCCAAAAAAGAAATTGCAGATAGATATGTAACAGGGTGCCTACATTAGTGGGCAGCCCAAGAAGGGGCCCTTTACTAGTGTGGTCAACTTAGAGGGAATTCATGTCCCATATAAGCTGAACTCCCGGAGGGTGGGAGGGAGAAGGCGAGAAACACCAAGAGGGGAGAGAGGAGGGGAAGGGAAAAGAAGGGGGTGAGGGTACCTTCCATTGAGCTTGTAAAACTAGGTAAAAAATAAAATTAATAATAAAAAATAAGGATGAGATGCACATTTAAAAAAAGGAATTGGGGCAGAAAACCACCCCAAGAAAGGAAATTATGTGAAACGTAGCTCTTTGTCCTAGGAGAATACACAAAATGAGGCAAATGGAGCTCAAGAAGAAGGCATGTGTGATGCAGAAGGCACGTGTGGGGCAGTTGTGGCTGGTCCAGCAAGAAAGCCACCTGCCTCCAGCCAGATGATGTAATCAGCTCCCCAGACCCTGGCCGGAAGCCTCCAGCGACTGAACACAGCGAAACACCACTGACTCTGACAAGAGAATATGGCTGCTGAAAGTGTTACCAGCCTGGGAAGACGGAAGAAAAAAGGCAAAGACAAAGACAAGTGCGACACATGACTCTTTATTTGCATAAGTTCTTCAAACTCATGGGAGCTTTGTAACTTTCTGAGAAAATCCAGCATTGCAATTAAAAAGTAACCCTCCAAAAGCATCAAAGTTGCATCCTCTACCCACACTACCAGGCATCTGTCAGAGAAAGCAGAAAACTATGACTGGTGGAAAAAAAAAACCCCAGACTGAGAAAAGTAAGTGAAATTCACGGCATACACTTAACTTGCATCTTTCGCTCCTTTGACACCCTGATAGCTGTGATGCACACAACATGCTCACAGACTAAAGGTCACGTAGCAGACAACACAACAGTGTTGGAGATTTGGGTCTTCCCTTACAGGAATTTCTGACACATGATCGGCTAAAAGCACTTTCCTAAACTGTTTCCTTATGGAAAAATGAGATCGGGTGTTTTAAAACGAAATTTTACTGCCAAAACCTTTACCAAGTGATGGAGAAGTTCCATTTTAAGGGACTTCTAAGTTATTGTGATGATAAATCCATACTAAGTAGACTTCCTTCAATAGTTAGGAAAGCCTGAAAAGCAAGTTTATTCTAAACCACAGTGTCTTAGCACAGGCTAAGAAAACTTCATTCTTGTGGACAGACACTTCTATTTTACAGACACAGAGAAGAGGAATAAAAAATGAAAACATAAGATGGTTTCAGGATTTAAGTGGATCTACAATCCACTGTTAAGAAGTCTGATCACCTCAGTGAAAAACTCCAGGATTTCCAAATGGAACTTGAAAGAGGCAGCAAGGACGCCCGCCAGGAGAGTTCTCAGAGAACAGCAGACCTGATCTTAATCAAAGATCTCAGAGGCCTGTAAACAGAAACAGGTGTCTAAATCAAAGGCAGACAGAGAAAGGCCCGAAATGAGAACCATCCTGTAAGATGCATGTGTGGACCTGGGGATCATTCAGGGAGCGAGGAAGGTAGCAAGAAACTGCATTAAAAATAGGAAGCAGGCTTCAGAGATCACATCCACACCCTCCTGAGCAGGAAGAGCCTTTCTGCTGTGCGGCCACAGGGCATCTGACTCAATGCTGAGAGCGCTGTCCAAGTGAAAATAAAACTGCCAAACCTTCTTTCTCCTCGGTTACTCCTTTTAAAGAGTCAGGGAAAGTGGTCATCAGCCTTTGTTCTTTTAAGGTGGCGCCCTTCAGAGATGATGGGAATCACTGTGGGCTGCAATCTTGCTTGGGAATTATAATTATCGTCATTAGGTGCTGTGATAGTTAGATTCAGGTGTCAACTTGACGGATGCAGGCTATTTGGGGCACAGCTGTGAAGAATTGACAGGGTAAGCTCTTGAACAAGTCTGCAGGGATTGTGAAATTGATATGAAAGATCCAGCCCATAGTAGGTGGTGCTTTCCTGTGGTGGGCCAGTTAAAATTAAGTGCAAGGGGGTGGGACCTGCCCTCTCTTGCCCTCTGTGGACTTGCGTGTTGAGTCCATTACTGGTCTGTTGCTGCCTTTGCTGCTGCCGCTGCCGCGGCCGCCACCACCATCACTGTTCTTGCAGACATTGGAGCTTGGCCTCCTTGGCCTTGCTGCTGTTCACTACTGACATCAGAGCCCAGCCTCTTCAGCCCTCCACGTGATTGAAGTTTAAGACTTTTCAGGGGGTCTTCCGTCTTTGGAGAGATTCAGCTCAACAACTGAACAGCTATAGGAAGCTACTGTTGAACTACATTGATTTTATTTTGTAAGTTAATAAATTGCCTTATTTATGCATCTAATATGCTTGTATTCCTCTAGAAAGAACCGTAATACAGGTGCTTAAGAATCCACGGGCAGATAGATAGGACACTGCACCCGGACATCAATAAAACAGTAATCTACCACTACACCTTATCTGACACCCTGGCTGGAAACAGCAGCACACTGAGGCCCTGCAGTGGGAAGTGTAATGGAAGGCCTGCTTCCCCTTCATGAGGATGCAGTCTCCTGAATGTTTTGTTATGAACACTCACACGTATGGAGTCAGGAACCAACATAATAAAAAATTATTCAAAGCAGCAAACGTGGTTCTCCAGGCTTCGCAACACCATTCTTACTTGGGTATACAAATCAGGAACATTTTTTTTTAAAATTTAAATTCTTTTAGTATTTTAGCATGCATGTAGAATTTACGATACGTTCATACCTAAATTCCCAATCCCATCTTCCTCCTCTTCCCATTACAATCCTTCTTCCCTGACAGTTTCCTTCCTATTTTCATGTCCTTTAGCACATGTGGGCCACTCAGTTTCACCAAATTAGGAACTTTTTGACAAGATGCCCCAAAACAGACACAGAGATCAACAACTAAGAAGTTATATACATGTATGGAGCGAGAACATCAATGGATAAATATGAGATATTTGTAAAGTTATAATGCACTTCAGTGAAAACGTCATCTCTGACAATCTGTGTGTGTCCTGTCACTGAAGATGCCTAACTAAAACCATTTTGAGGCTGCTAAAAGTACTGGACAAGTCTGGCTGGGCTTCGGGCTCGCTGTTGGGTAATAATTAAAGAATGGTCAATCCTGGTTATAGCCTAAGGGCTACATAATCGATTACAAGGGCTCAGAAGAATGTCACTACATGGATCCACGCAAGGCATCAGAGCACAGCCTCTCCAAAGCCAGTCTCCAGATCCCTCCAAGCCTCCTTAGAGCATCACAGCACAGCAGATCCACTTCTGTTTGGAAGACCTGGCCACCTCGGGCCTCAGAACTGTCCTCTGAAAGCCCCACTGCAACTCCTGCAACTGGCCTGGGACTTCTGCTGCCGGTTGGTGCACTCTCTGCTTCTGCTGAGGGCGCGCGCCTCTCCCAGTGACTGTACCCATCTCTCAGGTTTATGTCTCAAAGACAAACAGGAGCCTTTGCTGGCCCCTGCTGCTCTTTCCCATAAGAATCTCATTATATACATTTATAGTTCTACCTCACTTTTAATTGTATTAAGTAATGATTTGTCTAGTATCTACATTAGGTCACAAAATGCCGTACCCCAGAAAGCCAAGGGCCCTCCCTGTCTATTGTATTTGGCAACTGTGGTCTACTGCCAAGTATCACATCAGACACATGGACATCCCAATAAATATTTGTTTAAAGACTGGAAGTTAAAAAAAGATATATTGCAGGATGTTTCTTCCTATGTACCATAGTATCCTTTAAAATGCTATTCCTGTATCTTGTGCCCGTTCTGATTCCCCAGAGTGCCTTCTGTTTACACACACACACGCACACACACACACCACCTGACATATATACATCACTAAACTTGGGCAGATTTTAAGGACACCATTTCACATTTGCCACAAACACTTACCCGCAGTCCCATTACATACCCTTCTGCCCAGGATCTGGTTGATGGCTGCGCTCTCCTTCAGAGTGCACTCTGCTACGACATTCGCTCTCATTTCTTTCATGTATAACATGAAAGCATTCAGAGGCTTCTTAATGTGAGGTCTTTTTGGCTCCTGCTCCTTTCTCTGTTCATGCTGAGGCTTCCTAAAAGGTGGTTGGTATGGTGGTTTGGGAAGGGGGCAGAAGTAAGGAAGAGAAAGGAGAGGCAAGAAAAACATCTGTTCACATTGCTGAATCAGTGTGGGGATGACCCTCTCAGCTCTGTCCAGGTCCCTGGGACCCCAGCAACTTGAAAGAACAACTCTTGGCTCATCTGAAGAGAAATTGAGCTGTGAACACTAAACCACAGAGCTTCTCATCTATGCAGCAACTCTGCAGATAAGAATCCTTCTCTGAGCTATTGTAAAAAATGACCCCGAGGCTAAGAGTCTTCGGTCACCTCAGAAGAGGCTGAACCAGTACTAACGGTGGGCTTCCTCCTTCAGAACAGTAATGCTATCTTTCAGGAAGGGAAGTTCAAGGACACTTTTGAGAGGCATGTCAAAGTGTATGTGGGGAGGACAGGCTCATGTGTGGTCATGTAGGTGTACATACGTGACGTGGGAGACCAGAGGGTAACCTTGGGTGTTCATCCTCAGGCTCTGCCCACACCTTGTCTTATTGAGAAGGAATCTCTCACTAGCCCAGGGCTTACCGATTCTGCTAGACTGGCTGGCCAGCGCCTCAAGGATTCCTCCGTCTCCCCCCTCTCCATTCCTGGGATTAAACATATATACCACCACTACACTAGATTTTTTTTTATGTGTCTTCTGGGGATTGAACTCAGGCCCTCAAGTTCATGCAGCCTACACTTTACTAAGTTGTTTTCTCAGCCCTAATTTTGACCCTTCCCTCCATCAAATGTGTATTTCCTTTGAATGTGTTTGTGGTGGTGGCTTTATGTACTACCAAACACTGCTTGCCCCTGCCGCCTCATTCATAAAGTCAAGCTTCCTCAAAGTCAGGTAACGAAGCCTCAGTTTAGAAGTCTCAAGTCAACACTGGTTCACAGGGACTCCTGTGCTGGGCTGGCCACCTGGGGCCCCTTGAACTTTTGTGCTGCCGAGGATGCTGAAGATGACTTCATTTCCACAAAGAGGTGCACTGGGCCCACCAATGTGCCCTACTTCAAAGAATGAAAGCCAGGTGGGGTAAGTGGTGAGGAGCTGGAGAGTCCTGTGTCCGCTTTCAGAGAACTGTCCCATCCTCATGAGTTTCTGTGAACTTTCTAGGCCTGTGCCTTTCAGATATCAGGCTCCAGTTCCCATGGCTTCAGGTACTGACTGTTCTCTGGAAAAGCGCTTTGCCAGGTACAGCTGTATAGAATTTCCTGGCAGAGACGGGGCAGAGGCAGGTGGACACGGGAATGCCCTCTTGCAGAGGACGCGGGGTCTACTTACACGTGCATTAGGTCGCTGTCAGTGTGGGGGTGCTCCTGTTTGACCTGAGGCGTTACAATAGCTGGGTGAGGGATGCCAGTTGTGTGGGGGCCAGGAGGACCAGGAATCATATGATGGGAAAACCTACAGGGAGAGAAGAAAACAGCACGTGCTGCTGGCTGGAGGGGCCAGAGCTGGAGAAAATTCTAACACTTGAGTGTTTATTGTAGAGTAGAATAATAATAACCTTTTTCTTTCTGTATTCAGCTGGAAAATATAAGTATTCCCTGTTGTTTTTCAAACTAATAGTAGTAGCCTGACTCTCCTCTTCCCCCACACCCTCCATAGAGGGCAAGAGATCACAGCATTAAAAGAAAAAGTGTACCAGTTTTCTTGCAAAGCAATTTTTTAAACAAGAATTTCAATTTGAGAAGTTACTGGAAACATGACATTTTGTTAAGATTTAGCTTTTTTCATGAAAACTAAAACAGTTACCTTAAAGAAAGAAAAAAAAAAGTCAGCCAGAACTGTTAAGCAAATGGCCACACAAAGTGTTTCGTCCCAATGTTGACTTCTGCAGCACTGATATTAGAGGGGGGGTTAGTGGAGAAAAGAGACAGGAAGAGCCTGTTCAACCCCTCAAGTAAGAGATTCTCACTGCTACCATCCAAAAGGATTCAACATAGAGAAAAAAAATTGAAAAATCGAGCCTGAAGAAAAAAGGGTAACAGAATTTAGGAAAAGGACGAAGTTACAGAGAGGAGCACAATCACCCATCCATATAGTAGTCAGGCTTTCTTCTGAGTATAAATATACAGAATTTTTTTAATTCTGTGATACCTACCATCAGCTAAGGCAGAGGAGGAAAACTGCCATGCAAGAAAACTCTCGACAACAAACATGGATGAATTTGCATAGGCTTGAGAAATATTTACTCTTCAAAGTGTTTAAAAGTAAAAGACTCGTTCTTATAAGAAAAACATTTGGTGGTCTTTTATCAGAGCCTTTATAATTAATCTTTCATTTGGAAAGATAAAGGGAACTCTGATGGCTTCTATCTCAAACTAATTTTTAAACATTAAGGAGCATGGCAAAAACATAAATATTTCACAAGTAACAATGCCATGGTTTATGTGAAAAAATACATGGCACTGGTTATTTGCCTGTGTTAAAGCCATAACTTGAAGAATATTGATTGTATTCTCCTGCCCTGACCTTCAAGATTTATAATTCACTGAACAAAGAATATATATATTTTAAAGCTGAAATTCACCACACCACAGAAACTGTAAACTTCACACCCACATAAAAAAAAAAAAAGACAGATTCACAACCAATGACTAACCCACTAGTGTGACTTCCGGCACGGTCACACCGTGGGGTGCAAAGACGATATACTACCAAGCTGTGTGTACATCAAGCACAGGGGGGACCAAGGGCAGCGCCCTCCAGAAGCAGAAGCATCACACAGAACAGCCTCCCAGGGTGGCGCGGCAGGGCTCACAGGACTTGGCTTGCAGTCCATGTCCACACAGGGCCTGAGTCACACGCGAGGACACGCACCCTGCCTGCGTGGCCCACGGCTCCCGGGGAAGGCTCTGGGCGGGGGCATTTTCAAAGCATCACTGCACTGAACTGATTCAAAAGTTTCCTTGAAGAAGTTAGAGGAAACAAATTGTAGAATTCGGACCAAACTCATTTTATCTCCCCTCCCCCCAGGGTAGGATATTTTGACTCAAACAAGGTCTTATAGGAGCCATTTTGGGGGATATTTGTCATCCCAAACGGGTGGTTGGCAGTGAATTCTACAGTTGGCAGTGACACAGAATGTGGGAGGAGCCAGGCACACTGCAGAGAGACACGCGGGACTAGGGTGTGCGCCCTCCTGGCCGGCAGAAGGGCAAGCGGGGGGCGCGGAGAGGCGAGCACAGAAGAGCGACTTGGCCTGGAGCGCCCGGGGCCACCCCCACCTACCTGGCCATGGAAGTGTCGCCTGACAGTGAGGACGGGTAGGGTTGCCTGAATCCACTTGTGATGGGATATACAGGCTGACCTTGCCTGAGGTCACAGAAGAGAGGAACCCATCAATGACAAAACACCAGTTACCAGCAGCAGCAAGAGTCTGGGGAGGGGCATGTGGAGTCTCAACCCTAGTGTCTCCTCAGACCTGTAACCACTTCCCTCAGCCCCCTCCATACGGTCAAAGCCTCGAAGATTAAAAACTTGCTTCCCTCAAAACAGAAGGCAGGAAAGCCTCTTAATGACTTCCCCTTGCTCAAGCCCTTTAACACTTTGAACAAAATAGATTCTTAAAAACTGCTCCTGGATTAGCAGGCAACCCTGAGGATGTTGAAATAGTCTTTAGAGAAGCAGCTGAGCTAATTCTTTATCCAAATCTCTGGGAATTTTCCAAACAGAAAAGGTACAGACTGTTACTGATAAATAAAATGAATACATAACATCAGAGACACTGTACCTCCCCACACTATATATACATATCAGAGTCGAGAAATGAAAGGGCCAACTCAGTGGCATTTTCTTTTTAACCCTACGAGGTCCATCTTCCCTTCCACTTTCCTTACATAGTCTTTATAGTCTTTACATCCAGTGGCCAGACACAGCTGCGCAGGGGATGACTGCTCCTAAGCGGCTAAGTGCAGATAGAATGACTGAGCTAGGCCGAAAGTGTACATATCCTGAATTAAACTCAAATAGTTTCTGACAGATTGAATGCTGAAGGGAAAAGGGAGAGAGAGAACAGGAATTTCCTTAGCTAACTACCTACAGGACGAACGTCAGAATGCCTCACTGGTGCATGGGGACACAGCATGGGGGACAGTGGCCAAGTGCGGAAAAGGCTAAGTAAGGTCCGCTGAGGGTTAAGACACGCTGCCTCTGCAGAGGGAGGGAGGAGGAGGAGAAGGAAGACATGGTGTCATCAATCCAATGATATAAAGCTATACTGCATTATGTAAGAACGTCTCACACGTGTTACCTGTGCCTTTCTAATTTTTTGATTTTTCTTTCTTTTCGATGGAGCAGTAACAATTTTTTAGATAAACAATCACCACAAGGTATTACTGTTAGGATTCTGAAGAAAATAAAAGCCCCCAAATAATTTTTTTTGTTTTTCCAAAATGAAACTGGATGCTGATTTTACTAACATTCAAGGGGTGGAGGAGGGGTTTCTATTTTGCTGGATTTCACCCTAGTTACATGTCATTTGCCTCGCTTGCTCACTTAGAAGCAAAAATAGGTACTTAGTGTATCTATGCTGAATGTTTCAAAAAAAAAATGCCAGTTGTTCAGAAAAGAAAAAGTCCTGGAAAAGCTGTACTGAGCGATAGCTTCACCAGCACAGCACAGCAAATGCCTAGAGCCACAAGCTGGACCACTAAGGGCTCCAAAGCAAAGGCTACCATCATTGTCCTCAAAGAGATTCAAACCAGTTGTAAGTCTGGATGGTTTTTAGAGCTTTTTAACCTTTTAAATTGAAAGGCAAAATAGTTATCATCTTATTTGTCAGGGTGAAGTTCCCTCCATTCTACAAGTGCTACCCGAGGGGTTAGCTGTCACCAATGGAGGGTGGCAGACCATGTGCTTCCTGCCGAACGTGCTGTGGGAAGGTTCTTACCAGCCAAGAGGTGGGGTGATCTGTCCAACACCACCTGGAGACAGGGGGTAGAAGGTGGGGATGTCAGGAGCAGGAGGGTGTCTGGACATGCCTGTTAAAAAGAAAGACAGGGAAGGCTTTAAATTCATCATACTGGTACCTAAGGTACAAAAACTCTCCGTCAGAGCCGAGGAATGGAAATAAGCCTTCCTTGAGACGGCAACATCTGCGAAGTTGGGGTCCTCAGATAACCTTGCAGCTGAAGATGTCTCACAGGAGTGAACATGCCCCCAGGAAAGTCCAACCAGCCTTCTAAGTGATTTATTCTGCCCTCGCTGCTTTGCTTGGGTTAAAAAGATACAAGACAACTGTTTTGTGTGGCATGGGAAAACGACAGCTCTTCCTAAGGACTTGGGACCCCAAGTGAGATAAATTGCTGCCTCCTTCTTTCCACTAGCTCCCTTCTGGACATGTGGACTTGGGACATGTGCTATTCAGAGGACCAGAGATTAATTAGGAATCCTTCCCAGCCCCTTTGTGGCCACACTTGATAGGATTCATTTGGCCTCTTTCTGTTTGCCATTTCTAAGCTCTTCATCCACTTGAGTTCTCTGGGCTCCAAGGTCACGCTACTGTGGATTAGTTGTATTCCACAGCAAAGGGGACAGTCACCAAATTGTTTCTCAAGCTCGGAACCATACTCTGGCACATGCCACAGTAACTGTGAAAATCAGCTAATCCTAGTCCCAGTGATATCCCTTTGCATATACCTTATCAAGTGCAGGGAGGGGGGGAGATAAGACAAATACCTAACATGTAAAGTGTCATGTACTGGGGGGGGTGACTGTGAAAATGGTTATGGCGGTGCCTCATAATGACACCCCTGACTCCGAAGAGATTATTTCAGCTGCAGTACTGGAGTATGTTCCACAACTTAACACTCAGTGGCTGTAGATACTCCAGCTGATATGTGAAACGTAAACACTCAGATAGACATTCTAAATTTAAACACTCTGATATTTTATTACTTAAAATGCCTATAAAGTCTGCCTTAAAGTTCATGTTAATACATAGCATTCAAGCTTGCGATTTCTTAGGTCTCCCAGAAAGCGGCAGAAAGGACAAAGATCTTAAAGTCATTCCTCACATCCCTTACCTTAGATCAGCTCACATTCTCATGTTTTCAACAATAGTTAGTACAAAGCCTTCTTTTTTTAAGTCTGCGAGGAAAATTCATTCTTTTCACCTCAGAAACTCCCAAATATTGGGCCCTAGAATGTATTTTCCTGTTTCTGACACGGGGAAGGAGTGATTTGAAGGTGACACCCAGAATCTGGAAAATTGTTCAACCCGATTCTCCCTCACCCTAAGATTCCCAAATCCCCAAGCCTCCGGATTTCCTCAACAGAACAAAAAACAACAGCAGAAAGAAAGCAGAACATCTCAGAAGAGGGAGCAGTAAGATTGTGAGAGTCTGAAGGGTGGAGGAGGGCAGCCAGACATTATCCCTGGACGTGACGGGGATGTTTGGTCCATGAATTCACTGCAGCTCTGTGTATTTCCCTAAGACCAGCACTGGATTCATCCTACTGACATTTCACTGTGAAGCAGCAAAGACCTTGAGAGGCCCCACCCCTCCCTGGGGGGCTGAAGAGGATTAATCCTGGAGGGATAAGGGAAGATGCCTTTCTTAGTGAGATACTCACTGATATATGATTCATGTGTTGGCCACATGTCATCCAAGGCAACCCAGGTAAAACCCAGTGGGTCACTCATGCAAAAAGACAAGAAAATGGGAGAAAGACTGGTGGAGAAGAAAGAAGGGTAGTAATAAAGAAGAGGAGGAGGAGGATGGGATTGGGGATTAAGGTGTGAAAACATTATAAACTAAATATATTCATGTTCACTTTCACACAGCAATTTCCCCACATGGATTAACCTGATCAAGGGAAGGTCCGTCTAAAACACTAAAAGTATAAAAAAATTTAAAAAGTGAATTAAAAACAATAGACTAACTTATCAAACCATTAGAAACAGTGAAATTGTGCATTTTATTATATCAGTTTAAAAATCATAATAACAGTCACAGACTGCGTGAATTGGTTGCTTTTATAGTTAGATATGGGTGTCAACTTGATGGTTGAGGGTTTGAGCTCTGGGCACATTCATAGAGAATTGGTAGTTGAGTGAAGTGAACCTGCAGGAGATGGGACAGACCCAGCCCACAGTGGGTGGGACGATGTCCTGGGCAGGTGGATAAAATACAGAGAGCTGGTAGAGGAAGTTGTCATCCTTCCGTATACTTGACCATCATCCTTCTCTCAGCCGTTATGTGGAGACGGTGTGGCTATAAATTCTGTAAGCTCTGGTGTTGATGTAAGCTCTCCTGTCAAGCTGGACCAAGAACTGTAACTGGACTATCATAAAAGAATAATGTTCCTTTAAAGCAGTTTTGTCGCGGTTTTATCAGCAACATGCAGGTGAACTGCAACAGCTACTTTAAACTCTTTACTTTGTAGATGTGGAAAAAAAGGGTTAATGACCATTTTGGGGTATTTGATTGTCCTGGGCTTCTGTCCTTGGACCACAGAGAGGCGCTAGCTGTCTTTGAGATAGGCCCGGCTCTGCTCTTTACACTGGTACACAGCGGGCCTTTGGGCTGCATACAAGTCATCCAACAGGCCAAAACCCCAAACTAGCTGGCTTTGGTTTTCCTGCTGGAAAGAGGGAGTGCCATTTGCAAGATCGCTGCTGCCCACCAGACCTGCTGGGATTCTTGGTGCCCACTGAAATCCCACCTGTCTCTGAGGCTTCTCCAGAGCAGTTTCTTCTCCCTCTTACAGCACCAAAAAAAAAAAAAAAAAAGTCACTTTCTCCTTGGAACTGACATCTCAATTTATCTGTAATAAAATTTAAAGCGGAGCTTAGGATGCTGTTTGTTTTGTTTTACAGTTTATGAAATGGTTTCCTGTATAAGTCTACAGTTACCAGGGGGAAAAGACCACATTTTACCAATTACATAGCAAATCATAGCTATCTGCAGGGAAAGCTGCGGGAAGATATTTCGAAAGGATTGAACAAACAAACCAAACTTACTGAGTCGATACCATCAAGCTCCTGTATGTACATGACAGTAAATGATGGGATTGGCTCATCGTATGAACAGAAGATGAATTTGTGTCTTAACATAGCCCATTCCTTAGTTCCAAACATTCCTGCTGTGTGTGTCTCTCCATACCTGCTGCACTGCTGAAGGGCCAGTTTGCAAACCTTGTTCAATCAGTGTTTACAGAATATGCGTTAAGAGCTAGAAAGTGACACTTGGCATAACCTTATACACTTTTATCTTTTTAGGTAACTTTCAAAAATGTAAATCCAGTCCAGAGTAGTCAGAATGTGCTTATACCATTTGCTAGTTATTAATCTTTGAGGTTTCTGTCATTGTTTCACAACAACTGAAAAACTGACTGGAAGTGGTTGTGAAGAATAAATTCAATGTAGAAAGTGCTTGGCACAGAGAAGTACTACATCGGTGTTTGCTGCTAGCAATTAGGGCAGACTAGATATTTCAAAGACAAAAACAACACGATTTATAAAAGCTCTTTGAGTGTTTTTTACCAAAATGATAGTAGGAGACAAAGATTGTTATTAACATAACTTTTATTTTCCCACATACATGTGAACAATGTATGCATACACACAGAGGAAGATATGGGAAAATAATATGCTTCTTAATAGGAAAATAGCCTAAAAGTAATTTTTCTACAAATGAGAATGGAGATCAGAGGCAAACAATTTATATCTTCTGAAAAGTTCTGCCTAGGTTTACCTATGGACACAGCACTTCTTTCCCTGTCCTTAGATAAAGTTGATTAGCCTGTCAGAAACATTGAGGTTAGCAACTTTTAACAAGCCAACGACATGACGCACCCCAGAGGCAGGAGAAAAGAACCGAGCGACAGACCTAGTGATGACGTAAGCATGCAAATGGAACTGTATAAACTCAGAATTACGTAAACGACTGGTTTCCACTTAAGTATGCATGTCTGCAGTGTGCATGATGAGGTTCAGGAAGCCCAGAACAAATAGAATCTTTACATTAAAGCAAACGCAGTTGTATATAGAATAAAGCACAAAACCCACGCACCCATGAACAAAAAACACACTAAAGAAATGCAGGTGGGAGCTTGTGGCCATGTCACTAGTCCCTCTATAGTTTTATTGTGTGTTTAAAAGAAAATGGTGTGACAAACAATAGGATAAATTAGGTGGGCCAAATAAGGTCAGACCACAATGGGTACGTAAGCAAAAGAGAAATCATCAATGCATCTGGCAGCCAGTTATAACCGTCTCTTTCACAAACTGAACTATCCTAGACTTCTCCAGAGAAACACTACCAAACCATGGAGTGTTGCTATTTTAAATAAGCAAATGCCTCAATGTGCTTTTAGCAGGACTAAAGGTGCTGAAAGCACATTTTATTTATAAAGTAAATACTAGGGAAAACACACTGCTGGGTTCTTTTGGCTAGCTGAGGACTTTAAATCTCCACTTTCCAGTCTTATCTGTATGGTCTGTGGAGGTGGGCTCCAGCTCAGTGAGTCGTTGACCTACCCGGAACTGCGTCCTGCGTCCCTGCAGACAGTCATCTAAAGACACTCAGACTCACCATGAAGGGGATCACACTGGATTTTGTTTTGTATGATTCCCCAGCGCCACCAAAAGAAAGGAAGGAAAAAAGGAAAAGAAAACAAAAACCCCAGAACCTTATCCATTAGGCATTTATCACTAGCTGAGTCTAGTTCCCAGAACAATCTGGAAACATCTTTTTAGGTGACTCCCAACACACACCTAAGTGTACTTCAAGTCCAGATTCAATAGCAAGGATTTGAGTAAAGGTTCTACTTGAAGTGTGGAGGAACTGGGGGGCTGGAGAGGTGGCTCAGGGGTTAAGCCTCTGCCTTGCAGGTGGAAGGTCCTGAGTTCAGATCCTAGACCTCACGTGTAGACGGTGGGTGGAAGCCGGGGCAGCCTGCGTTTCTGGTCCTGGTAGGGTGGAGTCTGTGAATCCCAGGGCAGAGTAAACAAGGAGGATGTGGAGGTGGTCCATGGTGTTCCCGAATTTGCCCGTGGTTCACATGCACACATACACAGGCGCACACACACACATACATGCACAATTGAATAAATAATAAATAAAAAAAATTTTAAAAAATACTATTAAAAAAAAGGGTGGAGGAACTGAAGGTGCCCAGAGATTGCTCTTCAAGAAGTAGTAACAGTAAAAGGTCTAGAAATGTGCCTTTTCCACACACCCATTCAACGCTCCGGTCCAGGGCAGGGCAGGATACGGCTGGGCAAAGGATAAAACGCAGGCAGTGACAGCTTTTACCCGTTCTCATGGTTTCATAGAGTCCTCCATTATGAGATTTTGAAGTAAGTGTTGCTGAAGTCCAAGGGTGCACACATATGACAAGACCAACAAGCTATGCTAGGAGCACCACCGCACAGCTGGCTTGAGCCCAGAAAGGTTGGAAGATCAGCAGGTAAGAGGTTACTGACCATGTGTATAAGCAAAAGGCAGAGAAACCAGGTGCTTTTATTTTCAGGTCTCTGTAATATTTTTCTGTACATGAAGTGGAAGCAGAGTTTCTTACTGATGCGAAGGAGCCAAACAGAATTTGTGCTTCCTAAGTTTAAATACAGATGGTTACATAGTTTATACAGTCTGAGATGGTACCAAGAAATAACAGGGGTAAAAAAAAACAACCCAAAGGAATAAAACTGAGTGACCACAAGAGGTGTTTATTAAAAGGATGGTATATGAAGCAAAGAACTCTGACTTTGTTCCTTTTCTACTTTTTAAACTTATTACTGTCTAAAGGGGCTAGGGATAGAGCTTAATAGTACAGTGATCCTTTGATCCTTGGCAAAGCAACAAACAAACACATAAGCAAACAAAAAAATGCCTTACAGTCTAGTCCTCCTAAGCCTTGGTTACTTTTACTGTGGTTTTTATCCTCTCTGGTCAACTAAAATCTAAAATTTTAAATGGGAAATTCCAAAGACAAACAATTTTATTAGGTTTATATCCAACACTGCTTCCTAGCATGAAGAAATTTTGTGTGGACTCTGGAGTCCTCTCCTGCTATCTATATATCACTGCTTGACCCGAGTCCACATTGGATACACTACCCTCGATTACTCATTTGGTAGCTGAGTGGATGATGACAACAACTGACCAACTGCCTTGATATTATTACTGTGCTTGTGCTCTAATAACACATATTTTAAAATGTCACTGAAGGCAAGACTAATTATGCTGGTAATTCCAATATGCCAAAGTGAAGCTATTATAAAGTTCCTTCTTAGGAAACATCAATCTGCTGAAACTTCTGAAATCTAGAATAAGAGCAAATTCTCAATATAAAGATGAAATCTTTGCTGTACCACCTTGAATTGGGATGAGTACTTAGGAAGGAAAAGACGATGGATTTATACCTCAGTAGTATCCACTGCTTTAGGTTTGAGTGGGGAGAGAGGTAGGGTGGACACTGAATTGCATCCCCAGTGGATACAGCGAAGGGATACTGCACACACTTAAGTAAATGGGCAGCAAAGAGCTGCATTTTCAGTGTTTGTGCAACATGTTGGTTTAATTTGTGGACCACAGACTTTTCAGAGCTTCCACTTGGAAAGCCTTGCCATGATTTTCTACTGTTACAAAAACAGAAACACTGAAGAATTAAAGAACCAACAATAAAATTTTTATGGGTGTCTAAAGAATTGCTCATCTCTTTTCCAAATGCATCTTGACTCACATGGGGGCAAAGACACCTGGAAAGGCACCTGAACTGACGAGAATGGGACCCCTCCACTAGCAAACAGGCCCGGGGGTAGGCTGAACACCCACCTTGCTTGGAGTTGACATCTGATGGGATGTGTGACGGGTGTGATCCTGGAGAAAAGTGCTCGTCGCTGTAGGTGATGAGAGGGGTAAGAGGGTGGACGGCGTGAGATGGCTGTACCACGGGCACTTTGTTTGACTGCAAAGCAAACACAGGGTTGACTGTTAATAGGAATGCCTGGTTCTTGTCTCCTCGCCAAAGAAAAGCCTACTGGACAGCTGTCACTCATCATTGAGGTAACCCAAGAATGTCTCCTGCACTGACAGCAGATATGGTCCCACTGAGATCCTTGGCAATTTTCTGTGGCCGATTCTCTCGATCACAAGAATAGCCCAGGAAGAAACTCAAGTGTTTGATCAGTGGCCTGCAGAGGTAGGGTTGACCACTGTGCATGCACATGCCACAAACCTCTGCACATATATATCTTATACTTCTTTCTGGGGTGTATATCCTCATGTCATATGTTAACAGTTACTGGTGCAAAAATTTGTGTCGTAAGTTTTTTTAATATTACTTGCCTGACTGTAAAAACACAGGCGATAAAAACTGTTCTGTGAACAAGTAAATGATTAAATGTTGGTGACTCAACCAACTATGTAAGTACTGATTCCAACTTTCAAGTTCATGACCCTTTAGCCGCTCATCTCCCAAGAAACATGTACGCCACTGCGTCGCATTTTGCAGCCTTGTGGATCATGACGGCTGTCCGTGTTTTCAAGCTTCCACTCAAGTTTAGCTCCTCTAGATTCTAGAACATTTACTTGCAAAGGATGAATGTCTAATCTTGTGTTTAATCTCACAATATAAAATAATAGTTTAAAAGAACATTTCAAGTAGCTAGCATCTTTTATTTTAATACTCTTTGATGCCTATAACCCCAAATTGCAGGAGGCTAAGGCTAGCCTGGGCTACATAGTAAGTCCAGACTAGCCTGGGACTCATAGAAAAACCTTGTTTCAGAAACAAAAATAAGGCTGGGAAGCAAGAACACCTGAGTTCAGATCTCTAGCACATATTAAAAGCCAGATATGGGAGTGCACAGCTGCAATCAAAGTACTGGGGCAACAGACAGGTGGAATCTGGGGCTGAAGTAATGAGCTCTGGGTTCTCTTGAGTCAGTAAGCTTGACAGTGAGAGACAAGACCACTGATATTGAATTCTGGACACCACAGACATATATGCATGGGTAGAAGCACCCCAAACCACCCACTCCCATTTATCCCCCACCCCCCACGAAAAGACATTATTTGTGCTTGTTTATGAGGAAACAATCATTCACTCATGCTAGCGTTCAAACCAATATCTTGGGATATGTTAAACAAGTACTCTACCCCTGAGCTACAGCCTCAGACCTACTTAAGTTTTGAGACGGATTTCATTAAATTAACTGTGGTTGGTACTCAGCAAGACGGCTCGGTGGGAAAATAATGTGTGCTCAAACCATCCCTAGAGCCCACATGGTGACAGGTAAGAGTTGATTTCTAAAGAGTCTTCTGACCTTTGTGTGTACTCTCTCAATTTCTTTCATTCGTAAATAGATAAAAAGGTACTCATTTTTAGACCCAATGACAACCATCCTAACCCAGTTTCCAAATAGCTACACCACCAGGCCTGGCTTCCAAAACAAACACACACAAAAAAAATTAAATTAATTTCCAAGTCCAAACCTATGTAACAGTAACTATTTTTAAAAGATTCAGAGTAGGGGCTGCTGATACACTCAGCTAATACCAAAATATTTTCTCTCTGTGTGTGTATATGTGTGTGTGCACACACGCGTGTGCGTGTGCGTGAGGAGGAAAAGAGTATCAGAGGGAGGAAAGGAAGATGACGGGATTCACTGACTAGAAGCAAGATCCTCCTGCTGCAGTCTCTGAGTGCCAAGATTTCTGCTATGAGTCACCATGGTGAGCCCCAATATCCTATATTTCTCAATACTGCACGCTTATCATTTATTACTGCATGGTAATATAGTGATATTACCATATGAATATTAACATATGAATCACTTCACAAAGTTGACTAGATTAAACCATTCCACAATGTATATATGCTTTAAATCATGTTATACATGGTAAGGACATACAATTTTTATCTATGAAATTCAAAAACAACAAAAATAATTGAAAAAACTTCACCCTTCTGCCAAAGAAAGGAAACCCAAGACAATTATATGCATGTACAGGGTGGCTCCAACTTTAATCCACCTACTAATTGAAGTAGCCCTAGGAAGATGCCCATTTAGAAACTCCACAGTAATGAGCAACGCGGCCTTAAGAGGTACTAGATATAATGAATTCACCAGTTCAGGCATGCCTTCACCATAATTAGTTTGAATTAGTGAGATTTTACTGCACTGTGAACTAAGATACATATGAAATGAGATTCTCAAAAGTACGTATTCATGCTAAGAAGAAATTGAGGAAGCATCCTGATATTCTAGCTAGCATCCTGACATCCTAGCTAAGTATAAGGCCAGAGCTGGATGGTTAAAAAACCCCACAACACATTTTTGTGTGGTGGCTGTGTAGGCAGTGTGTGCTAGTTTTGAGCTTAATGGTATCTGTTTACCAATTATAAGTGTAACAAGTCTGATAGTTCACTAACAGCCATTCAAGAGTACTTAGTATTCCTCATACCTTATCATTGCAACTTCTGTCCAAAAGATACTGACGGGACAAAGTGTGGGGGGATCATTTTTTGGACAATGATATAATTTCCAGAGTATTTACTGTAACAACCATAAGAAAATAGCTTTGGAGATTGTTTGGCAATTACTCTTCCTTGACTTTATAATTATGGAGTTCTGTCTAATGGCAAAACGTGCACAGCTCACGGAGCCCTGGGCATTTGCTAAGCAGAGCACCATTATCAAATCCTTACAAGATTTCTCTGTGCACCTTAACACAAATATCTATGCATATAAATGTGCAAAAGGTTAAAACGCCTTTTAATGCTTTTAAGTGTTAATGATGCCGTTTGCTAAACACACAAAAAGAAACTGAAATACCAGGAATCAAGACAGCTGGAATAGTGCATGGGAAGGAGGAGGGGAGATTATTGTGAACTATTTTCTAAAATGGAATAAAACATCTCGCCGTCTAAATGCTGAAAATGAACAGCTCTCAGCCACAGGTTAGAAAGCTACTTTGACTTTCATATTATTTTCTCAGGATGGTCAGAGAGAGCATCACACCATCTTTCTGGAAGAACTCCTATATTCTGCAAGCCCCCCTCCCCCCCGCTTCTAAAGTGCCACCTTAAGGAACATGGACGAGCAGCAGCATCTTCTAAATGTCTGACCTGTCCCTCCAGCCATATAACTGAGTCTGGCACCATAATTTTTTGCTAAATTATGCTATCCGTGCTTGCCTCTTAATTTTACGGTTTTCAACACAGATTTGCTTTCCTGTGGGAAAGAGATAAGAAGCTGAGGATTTTAATTTAAGCTCTGGCCTTGTCTTATATTTTCAAGATGAAGAGCAAAAGCTGTACTGGTAGATGCGCAAAGCCAACAAGGATTATGTCCATTTTTGTGTCCAAACAATGAAAGGAGTATGAAATCTCAGTAACGTGTGTGAGCAGAATTCTAAGGGCTGCATCTATATATGGACAAACAGATTCCGACCTATAATGCAGATGCTGGGCACAGATCCATTCAGTCAGTCCTTGGCTCTAAATTTGTGATAACAATGAACGAAAACACACACACACACACACACACACACACACACACACACACACAATCATAACCCCATTCCAGGCACAGGGACCTTCAGACAAAAGGCAACTCAAAGAGGTAGTGAAGCTGTAGAGACTCAGCTTCCTTTTCCCATTGCAATGGAAGACTTAAACAGGAAGCTTGGTTGGCTGCCGCATGGGCTGGACCCTGCAGCTAAGAATTCCCTGGCATCACAGCCAATTAAAAGCACATCTCCTGTGGATGTGAAGTGGGTGTCACTTAGAGATCTGAGAAATATCCCCAGAGCCAGGTTCCCAAGAAATGGCACTGGGAGTCAGCGAGGTGTGCTGAAAGTCACCATTCTCTGGTGATCATGTGGTTCTGGGAAGAGTTGCAAAATGGTTCAACTCCCTCCCAGTAAGGCCTGTGGGTATCAGTGGTGAGCTGGGTTGCTGGCCTTGGTAGTTGAGTTCTCCTGTCCAACGTCTCCACATGTTTCAGACCCACCATGTGGGGTCAGGGTGAGCAAGACCGCGGAACATCATTTCAACTGTCTGTGTGTGCCATCCGCAGTGCTCCTGGTCAGAAGTGCATACAGGAGAATTTAACACTCCGCCAGCCTACTGAGATGTGCAATTCCACCTCGCCTCAGTCCACATGGGGGCATTTTACTTCTGATTCAAGCCTGACAAAGTCTGACACTTGTGAAAATCAAGCCACGTGCCTTCACGCGGTGACACTCCTTTCTCTTCTGAGAACCCGAGTGTGTCCTGCCTTCCCACGTAGAGGGAATGAACCTGCCCATGGAGGCACCCAGATTCCTGCATTAACCAGACCTCAGAATAACATCGTGCTCCCTACTATCCACCAGAGCTGATTATCTGCCTCTGGTTCTGTATGGTTCTCACATGTTGAGTACTCTTGGCTTTGAGGTGGGAGGCCAGGCCAGATAACAAGCCCCAGGCTCTGAAAAGCCAACCACGCTCCTAAGGGGTTGTTTGGAGACCCTCACTGGCCCCAGCCAGAACCATTCCCAACAGGAGTAGTCAATACAGCAGAGATGGACCAGGAACACGTGTCCCCACAGGACTTCTTGCAGATGTGGTCTGGCGTGCCTCCTCACAAGTGGCTGTCATTACCCTGCATTTATAGATGAAGGGGCTGAGGCCTTTTGAACACAGAGCTAAGTAATAATTAGTGAACGAATGAGTGATGCTGGTCCCTGCTCTTCCTGTCCTAAGACCACGTGTGTGCAGCCTTTCTCCCCACCCTTCTCTGTTCCCCGGCCAGGTGAGTGACCTGTGTGGCCGGCCACATACTGGAGTAGAATGAAACATCCAGGCAGAAGCAAGTGGCTGTGTGGGGAAGGCTGCTGTCAGCAGAACTGCAACAATCCACGCGACAATCTGCTTTTAAAGAAGCCAAATAGTACAGAGCACCCACGGTGTATCTAGGTAATGTGAGGATTCCACACATTCTACAACATAATCTCCAAACCAGCTCTACAGTAGAAGTTAAGGTTCCTGTTTCACATAGCTTTGGGAGGATAATTTATGTAAGATTATTCAGGATATTAAGAAGCAAGACGGGATTTGAGCAAGTCTGTGTGACTCCAAAATGTACCACTTATATTGCAATGAACTGAAACTAGTCAGACCTGGCTGGCATCTTCTGAATGTCACCTGGAAGCCACCAGTAACTAACCTACAGGCGCTGAAAGAGAATTCGAGCCTCAAGTCTGCAGGGGGCCAGCAGTTAGTCCTATCCTTACTCTCGTGAGCTCTCAGTTTCCTCACTAGTGAAATGGGTGGAACAGTCAATCATTTTCAGGTTGAGGTAGTGAGGATTAATGAGCAATACAAATAAAGGTTGAACTTGGTTGTATGATTTATGCTGTCAATGCATGCCTGAAGGCACTGAGATTCACAAAGGAATTCATGCAACCCAAAGCTCAAGCCACCTGCTGCCTCAAAGACACGACGTTTTACTACTTGGTCCTGAGCTTCCCTTCTGGTGAATTCCGCCACCAAATTCTCTTTTCTGTTCTAAAACACTTTTCATTTGTGCCTTAGGTTAGAGAACTTTCCTTTACGATCAGTAGCCTATGTTTGCAATCTTGGAGTCCATATTACAGCAAACATCTCCATACAACTGGCCTTGCCCTGTTCCCTTCTGCTTAGCACTGTTTAACAAAAAGGTCAATGTAAGCTTACTCATTTTCTAAAAGTCTCTTACACCAGATTTCAAACTGCTTTACTCTCAGGGAACCTTTATGCTCTTAAAAACCACAAGATCTTTTTTATTACTATTTTTAATTTTTTCCTAGTTTTACAAGCATAATGAGTACTTATCCCTACCTCCCTCCTTACCCCTTCCTTCCTATCTTCCTTCCCCTCCCTTCATCAATCCATCCCACTCCCTCCAATTCTCTTGTCTATCCATTTCTATGGGCCCCAGGGTTCCCTCTGGCTCGTCTACTCTTGTGGGGGCTCAGGTCTCTGTGGCATACCAAGTGGCTCCTCCTCAGGCTGTCCCACTGATAGGGGCACTCCCCTTCACTCATCCAGCCCTAGTCCCCAAGGTGTCCACTGCATGTAATTATATCTCCTGAGATCATCACTGATCTACAAGGGCATGTTGATATATCAGTCTTTATTCATGCCTGGTAAGGGCAAGTCTCACTGCAGTGAGTTCCTGGACAGCAGCCCTGCCTTGAATGGAATGTCTTGTTCAAAGGTGCACTGTCTCGTCTTTAGACTCTTACAATCTTACTGGCCCCTCTTCCACAAGGTTCCCTGAGCCTTAGGATGGGGAGAGATGAGAAAACCACAAGATCTTAATGACCATTTATTTATGAAGACTCATTGTATATCATATTCAAAATTACAATGAAAAACCTAAAAATATTTTCTTCACCTTAAAATAGCAAACTTGTTACACAAGGCATTTTTATTGAAAATGCAGTCATTTTTAATCAAAAATTATTAAGTGTGACACTGCTTACTTTTGTAAATAAATCCCTGTAGTGGAAAGCAAGTGAATTTTCATGATTTATTTTGTATCCAAATCTCTACTATGATGTTACTTGGGCCCAACTTCACACAGTAACCTCGCTGCTGGAATAGTGTAATGACCTCCCCCCAATGGTGAATCTCTTTCTCTGATATGACGGTAAAGCTTGACCAGAGGCAGAAACTCTCCTTCAGGCTGTTGCTGTGCAAACCACAGCCTGCAAAAATGCACCTTCCGACTCTCACATGAAAATCTGTGGCCTGTCTTGCCCTTTGAATTTGCCCACACATGATTTTGTGACGCTATGCAATCACTAGGTTGAAATATTTCTCTACAGAACACAAATGTCGCACTAACACCACTGATCTGGTGAAAGAAGCTTTAAGGATTTGGAAGGATATCAAGCTCACAAAAGTGGGCGTAGGTTTCCTAAAATTACAGTTTTTGTTTCCAAGCTCAAATTTGGCTACTGGCAATAAATGAAGCCTACTGTTTTCATTGACGTAACAGACCCATTTTGGTAGTTTGCAAGAAAATATGTCAGACACCAAAGTTGGGACAGCCACACAACAAGCGGTCTGTCAGTTATATACTTGGGGGTCAAGAGTTAACTTTAACTGTACGATCAGGGATATTCTTCAGTGACAGTGTTTTCCGATGGTGCAGGGCAGAACCAGTGTGAATTACCAGCCCTGTCACCCACTCCTGCTTCTACTCATCAGTGTAAATAACCACAAGGCAATAAAGACAAAATGGTGAGGATCATTAAGACTCTGGGGATCCCTTCAGGTTGAGAGCAATCTTTGGGAAATGTGGTCCTGTGGTCGCAGTACCCGTATGCGACTGAATACCACACATCGGTGATCTAAGCCAACAAAGTGAAAGGCATTGTTGTAGGTGACATCAGAGAGAAACTAATTTGCAGCCACCAATCGGAATGGTTTTAGGATGGGACAGAAGCAGGCCTCCTTGCGCTTTTTCCATCTTGCGCTGTTGTTAATGTATAAGTTTGTTTTCTCTCAATAGAGCTGCACTGAGTGACCCGACCCCGGCATCTAGAACAGGTCCTGGCATAGCCAAGACATTCAATACCTAGCTTCTGTGACTGGCGTTCTGAAGAGCTATTTAACACTAAGAATGTCAGCTCCTTTTAAGAGAGAGTTTCTACATTTATATTATAATGGGGTCCAATGGGGACATATATCTACATGCATTTCCTACTTCTACATGAAAAATAATGCCACAGTTCACCATAGGGAGGTTTCCAGGAAATAGGATTTGGGTACCATGTAAGCAAGTTATCTGCTCAAGTACAAAATCATGGTACTAGCTAGGCCAAATTCTGGCTTGGAGACTTGGAGTTGTGATATATACTGGAAGGGGCCCCTTGTTTCTTAACAAGAATCCCACCAGCAATGACATGCCAAAAATCATCTTTTTCTCATTTCTACTTTTAGGAGTGTCCCTCTCTTTCTTAATAGACTGTCTCCACTGCTATCGTAGAGGGAAGGAGGGAAGGAGGGAAGGAGGGAAGGAGGGAGGGAGAGAGGAAGGGAGGTATTTACTGAATATATACAAATTCTACAATCTAGTCACATGAGCCAGACTGTTAATGTTACAACATGGATTCGATATGGATCTGCCTTACGCCGAACAGATGATGAATGTTCCACTGTGAACTGCTGGAAAGAAGTAATGACAAAGGGGACACATCCGTTCTAGGAATCAACAGGGAGCCACTGCTCTGTACAGTGAGGAGCTGGGGTTAAAGTTAGAAGCCAAGGAAAGTCTTGGTAGAAATGACATGATATCTAATAATGTCAACCTTCCACGCCCTATCACCTGGTCTATTTTGCAGTCTTTGCTGCACCCCTAATCCTCTAAGTGCTCCACTTATTTTTCATGATAATGATTGTCCTTTGAAAATCTAGGGAACTAGTCAGTTAAGACAAACAAAACAAAAGACAGGCCAAAACTGATCTGAGATTTACTGTGCCAGTGGCAGAATAGTCAAGGAAGGTGATGTAAGGTGGCCTGTTCCAAGACTGAATGAAAGGACAAGGCATCATGGGTAAAAGAAAGGCTGTCCAGTGTGTAAGGAGGCAAGATTAGCAGGGCAGGTGCTGGCTGGACCAGCAGCTGGAGGAAGGCTGGGGGTCTACAGATGCTGGCATGCATGAACCAGTTTATAGTGGGCATTCTGGCGAAGAACCAGATTCCAAAGGATTATAGCACTTCTAGATCACAGACACTGGGAATCTGAAAGAATTATAGACTGGGTAGATAGGGGTGGAGGATTGCAGTGTCCAAGGTGGGGTCAGGGAACAGTGAACTGCTATCCAAGAGATAAGTGCTTTGTCCGTGAGTGATAATCCATCGGCACTCACATGCTGGAGTCAGCTTGCAGATCAGTGGGAAATAACAGAAGATAAATTTGTAGAGGTGGGTGAGACGTCAGGATGGAGAACACCTTCAATGTCCCAAGAAGAACACTTGAAGCTCATCAGCTACCAATCCTGAGTAGACCTGGCCAGATTTCCCAGAGCCATTTTAAAATGCTCTCTTCTCCCTCCATTGTGGTCCCCTCCTTCTGCAGCCTGGACCTTAAGCCCTCCTCCCTGTTTCCCAGTTTCAGAGAGTAGAAGATCTCTGGGAGATACTCAGAACATCCACTGAGAAAGGAAGAATATTTCAGGCCTGAGAGAAGATCTCCTGGGGTAGGGCAGCCAGTCGGAGACTGCCCAGGGTTGAGGTCAGAGAAGTGCCACAGTGACCCGGATGGAGAACATGCATGTTTACACGTGCAGGCTGCAGGCACGTGGAGCGAAATTCCACAGGGGAGAAGCCGGCAGGCTCACACTTAATTATTTCAGAGTGAAAGGTCCTTTCCCGCTTGACCTGAAGTTAGCTATAAAAGCCTTGGCCTTTACTACAGCTTAAATAAAACTGACTTTTGTCGTAAGATCGGGGCAGCATTTACATGAAGAATGCATATGTGTATACATGGATTTGTTCACCACACCTTTCTGACTGTAAGCTTCTAACCAGTTATTCAAATGAATCTAGTTGTTCTTTTTGTAAAGAAATAGTAACAATGTATTCATTTGTTTTAGAGACAAAGAATGTACACACACACACACACACACACACACACACACACACACACGTCATTGGATATCCTTCTACTATATGGGCTTCGAGACACTGAATTCAAGTCCTCAGGTACCTTACCCTATGAGCTGTCTCACTGACTTGAACCTAGTTATTCCAATGAACAAAAAAACTCTGAAATGTGTGGGATCTTTAATTTTTCCCTAAGTTGTATAAGATCCTTTTGGTGATCAAAACAGGAAAACAAGTATTTTGGTTTCAATGACTAGCAAAAAATAGTAACTGGCAGCTAAAATGTATGGGAAAACTTTAATCATTTTCTGTGAATGTACAAATGTGCTACCAACCCTGTACAGTAATCCCTGAAGCTCTTCTACAGACCTGCACAATGCAATACAGGAAGCAAAAGCTCTCCAAATTAGCCCATGCGCTGCAGCCAGGGCTGCTTCAGAGATGCTGTTTGGTGTAAAATGCATGCTAGATTTCAAACGCAAAGCACATAAAAAATAATGCAAAGTAGCTCGATCTTTTTTTGGCTTCTTACGTGTCCAAGCTATATTTTTTGATGTATTATTTATTACTTATTACTGAAACCAATCCAATCTGTGAGAAAATTTTGAATGACACACAGCTGTACATTTGTAACTCATATTGTCTTTTTATATGAGCCTACTGCCATTGCAGTCTAAAAATCATGGGTCATTCTCATACTGCCTTACCTCCTATACTTACCTGTACCTCCTGTACCTTACCTGACTTAAAAACTAGTCACAAAGCCATTGTAGCACATTTCTCCTTTGTGGGGGAAAAGTCAGCCAGCTTAAAGTCACAGGATACACACGATCTCAGCACTGAAGGGTTGGGGTGTACAGCTTGAGACCATCGGGAGGGCTCAGTAACACTCTTGCCCCTGCCTCTCTCAAAAAAAATAGAGAGACAGTGTGTGTGTGTGTATGCAGAGCTGGGAAGATAGCTCAGTGGTTTGCCTCACAAGCAAAAGGACCTGAGTTCAGATCTCCAGATCCCATATAAAATGCCAGACAAATATGTTAGTGGCCATGCAATTCCAGCCCTGGAAGGTGGAGCTTGGTAAAACCCCTAATAAAGCAATAAGAAGATAGGATAGAGCAATCCAGGATAATTCCTGCTGTCACCCTTGGGCCTCCACAGGCACACATAGTCAAGTGCCCTCTTGTATACATACACCCACCCAGATGCAACACACACACACACACACACACACACACACACACACACACACATACACATTAAAAAGAGAGAAAGAAAGAAAAATGTGAAAGCTAATTATCTAACTTGGATTTCAATGATCTACTCCAAGGGTGAATGAAAATACTTTTCAAAATTCTATAACAAGTACTACAAAATTGTAGCATTTCATTATGTGTAATTCTTTATAACACATGAGTAATTTTTATAACACAATGAAATGTTACAATTTTGTAGTACTTGTTTTAGAATTTAGAACATAATCTTTCATAGTTCATAGCTATCCTCATGGCACGCTGTAGAGCAGTCTCCTGTCCTCACACTTTGAGGAACCATGGCTGAGCTCTGACTAGCTCCTTCCTTTCCATCTTACGTCAATGCATGCTATCTGAGAAGAAAAACAGTTTAACTTGAGTGAACCGACACCATAAGACATCACTGTCCACAGGATGTGCTCAGATGAGTCAAGGAAAAAGCACCTTTTGTTTTGGATTTCAAAAACAAAAGCTCGAAATGAGTTGGAAATTAAGGCTGAAACTTTAAGAGCAGATTCCAAAACTTAGGCTCTACATAACTATGTGCTCTCTGATTCATCTTAATGAACAAATAAGTCGAGCCAGAAAACTTTCTCTGGGAACACTGTTTCATTGGCAGAAAACGAGAAAGCAAAATGCAAAGCCCTTTCATATCTTTATTAATAAGAGAAACTTTCTTTAACCATGAAAAACTGCTCTGGTCGTGAACAGGTGTGAAATTCTGCGAACGTAAACAGTCAAAGACAGCTCTTATGTCATTTACTGTGAATGGGAACCTTCCTTTCTGGACTTCGCTTTGTATATCCATGTGTACATGGAAAGACCATGTTCTGATTGAACTCAGAGCAGACTAAGGGATGATCAATGTATCCTTGCCAAGAGCAATCTACAAAGCCCTGAACCTGCAGCCCCCTCGACTGGGAGATTTTCATGGGTTTACTGAAAAATTTACTGTGATATAGCGTGGAATTAACCAGGGTGGGATTATCTACACCCAAGATACCGGTGAATCTGCAATTTGTCCAGTCCTGGGTTGGTAGGTTGCCAAATAGCACATCCCTTACTAAATTACTAGGAAAGCACAGTTCTCCACCCACTGCCTTATTTCTCTTTGACAAGCAACGGGGACCATAATTTCAACCTTTGTCTGAAACTATTCCAGAATGGGAAATTGCAAGAATGATTATATTACATGATCTAGAACGACCCACTCACTTCCTCTGACGCTAGGGGATGTGTAGTCTCTGTTTACTTGCTCAGCCAGGATCTTTGCTACTGGGTATAACAGTAGACATCGGGCTTCAGTCACTGGGTACAAGCAGCTCCACAGCAGTAAGTGTTTCAAGTTTATGGCATTATCTTCTTCTTGTGTTTTTTTTTTTACTTCTCAGAAAAATAAGTGAAGACCCAAGGGGGGGACGTTTGAGGCAAAAGCACTTGGTGTAATTTCTTCAGAAAGTTATCCATAAAAGATGAATTTTATACAAAAGAGGAAATGATTGGGCATTAAAATGGCTACGGGATTAAACCTCTGCCTCACAAACAGAAGGTCCTGAGTTCAGATCCCAGATTACATGTAAAAATGCCAGATGGAATGGCCAAGGCCTATACTTCCATCCTGGAAGATGGAGTCCGGGAAACTTCAGAGCAAAGCAAATAGGAGGTAGAAGCAATCCAGGGTGATTCCCAAAGCCACCGTTGGGCATCTGCAGGCACAAACAGTGCCCTCTGAGACACAGAGACAAATACACAGACACACACACACACACACACAGACACACACACACACACACACACACACACACACACACAAATTTTTTTTAAAAAAAGAGGACGTGATCAAGACTATTTTACTTGTGCATCAAATAATTAATAGATTAGGGTCTCTCCTCAGGGGTAGGATATTGGAGCAGCTGTGCAGGCCAGAGGCTGACATCTATCTGCCTAGGTGTTGACACAGAGAGAAGTTGTTGCTGTGATACAGCTCACTTGGGCCAGTGACATTTCAAGCTTTCTAGAGATGAGAAGAGTCAGTGTAGTGATTTCTTGAAACCAAATCTGTACCATAAGGAGAGGGAAAAAAGTAAAAATAACTTGTGGGCTCATCTGGGAATGTTCTTAGATACCTACTCTTTATTTTCATAGTGGGTTTCTTCAAGCAGCCTGGGGCTCTAGACCTCTGGGCAAAGAACAGCTCTCTGGACTTGAAGCCCAAGGGCCTGGCGTCATCCTGGCTCGTGGTCTTTGCCGTGGGACTCAAGCCAATGACTTCGTCTTTGATGGTTCAGTGAGTGAGGTTTGTGTAAGAACCAAATGGGATCATGCTGCAAGACATGCTGTGCCAATGGGGAAACACTACGTCAGTACAGTGAGTTCTGTTTTGGCATGGCAGACATCAAGTCTACCTCCTCCACTGAGAATCTTTTTGCTACCATCAACGGGCCTGGCTTCAGTGAATACACGGAACCTGTCTCTGCTTTATCATGTATGTGAGAGAGACAGCAAGGGAGAGAAAGCTGGTTGGTAGAGATCCAGCTGTTCAAAGCTCCAAGACTTACAGTTTGCAGAACTATGGTCACTCCAAACAGCAAGATCAAGGGAGAGCACCTCCCCATCTCAGGAGTGTGTACTTGGGTCTTCTCTGAGTATTTCGCTGTTAAGAGGATTCATTGTTGGCAGCTTGCTAGAGCTATGAAGAAGCCACTCTGACAAGCCGGGCTTGTAGTGCACATTTGCAGTTCCAGTACACAAGACACTGAGTCACAGGGAGAGTTCAAGGCCAACCTGAGTGATTTGTGAATTCCAGGCCAACGAGGTTGAGTGACACCATGTCTCAAGAAAACTAAAGTAAAAATCAACGACAACAGAAAAGAAGCCACTCTGAGAAAGACTGAATTATTTCCAAGTTCAATTCCTGAGACAAGCTGATGAGTGGAATGTCAGAAAGGAACATTTTTTTGTTGTTGTTGTTTAGAAAACCCATCGGAACAAAGAAGTCCCATCATTTCTTTTTTTCTGCCTTCACATGATTTTCCAGTGCGGGTTAACAATGGTAGCTCTTGGACTGGAGAGGTGGCTTAGCGAGTCAAGACTGCCTCACAAGCAAAAAGATCCTGAGTTCGGATCTCAGATCCCAGGCAGAACCTGCAGTGGCCTGCACTTCTGGCTATGATGGGCGGAGCTTAGGAAATCCCTGAGTGAAGCAAGAAGGAGGTAGAAGAAATCCAAGATGATCCCCAAGTCATCCTTAGGCCTCCACAGAGACACACAGTGCCCCCCCCACACACACACATGCACACGCACACGTGCACCACACAGTAAATAATGGCAGCTCTTCAGACTTTCAACCAGTACCAATGCTCAGCATAACTTGTGCACTTGGATTGTAACTGTTCACTTTGGAAACTTTTCAACCTTTTTATTATTTCACTGGAATTTGAATGTGTCTTCAGAAAGAACCCAGGGAAACTTGTGTTCTCCACATATCCTATTTAACAGAGTTTCAATCTTTGAACGTAAATGTTCTCCCAGTGAATATAACTATCTTTTGTTTGCCATAACTTGGGATCATTTTCTCATCTGCTTCTTGCTAATGCTTTCTCTAACTAAATATGTTAGCTCCTTTAGCATCTTACTCTACTTTTTTAGCTAGTTGGTGTTTAGAGTTTTAAAAATATTTAAGGGCTGACAAGATGGCTCTCTGCATAGAAGCACAAGCTTGTGTTTAAAGCCCAGAGCTCACAAAAAAAGCTGGATGCTGCAGATACCTCCATAATCCCAATACTCCTGTGGTGACATGGGAAGTGGAGACAGAATCACCCTGAAACCTGCCACCCAGTGAGTACGGACAGCAGAAACAAAAGAGACCAAGCCTGTCAGTGAGGTGGAAGAGAACCAACTCCAAAGAGAAGTTGCCCTGTAACTGCACAGGCACCATGATATGCTTAGTCACACATATATGATAATGAACACAAAACAGTGAAATAAAATACTCAAAGGAAATAGAAAAAAGAGCTTTGTATTTCCTATGTTAAACACTGCTTTAACATAGAACCCTACAATTCTATTCCTAAGATCCAGCAGAACTAAAAGCACTAGTTAATAGCCAACTATCTGGAAAGAGCCCAAAGGTCCACAAAATAATACACAAATTGTGGGGTACAAACATATGTGTATGTACATGTATATATATATATATATATATACATACACATATGCAACATGTCATTATTCAACCACTGAAGAGAACGAAGTGCTGATTCATGACAGATGAACCCTGAACCATTGTGCTAAATGAAATAAACTAGATACAAAAGGCCAGTATTGCAACTCCAACATCTGCGGCACGTGCACCCTCATACCCAAGCGTGGACGCATACATAATAAATACATGAAAATAAACATACCAGTATTTCTAAAAGTTAAACAGCTGTTCTCTAAGAATATTTTGAAAATTACCTCAAATATCTCCATTTTCCTAAGTAATTTCAAAATCAACTTCAATGGTATTTGAAATCTTGTTTTTAAGGATTTGAGCCTGCTAAATCTGTAATCTCCATTCTTCAGCATCTCTGGCCAAATTCTTCTGACTGAACATAACTAGAATGGCATCCCCTTTAATCTAAGATCTCTGTCAGAGATGTATTTGCCCGCTGTCCTAGGACATGTGCCAACAACTAGGAGCTTGCAATGCAATATCCATGTGCTCCCATAAAAAGGAAATGTCACCATTTCTTTTTTAATGTGGATTTCTAAAGGTGAAGGAACTTGGAGCTCCATCCGGACCCCCTCCCCCAATCCACCAAAGAATAGGAGAACAGATTTGCAAGTAGAATCCAAGTATGGCCACTCGGAACCGAGTCCTGTTCCTGGGATACTAGGTGCCACCTGCTTCAATCGTACATGCTCAGAGGTCAACCCAGATGTGGCCCAAAGAGATGGCACAGTTTAGTCAACACACTTTGAACATTTGATTGAATATCTTCCCATGCCAGGGAAGCAACAAAACAATGGCAATAAATAGTCTCTGCTATTCCCAAGGAACTTGGGGTCTGCTGGGGACAGGGAGGGAGATTTGCAAATGAAGATGATCTAGTATGTGAAAAGCAGATGGAGCTCATGAGGCAGTTAAGGCTGGAAGAAGACAGTGACCATGGGATGGTCACAGTAACAGGCAACAGTCTTGAGCAGAAGCTGGGCTGGATGTTGAGGGCCTGGGTAACGAGTAAAGGGAGGAAGTTTGGTCACGGAGAGTCTGTCTCAGGGGCCAGTGAGGGTCAGAAGGGACAGAAAGGCTTTGACCATAGTGTCTGACAAAAAATTCAGTAGCAATAACTGCTAAACAATTCAGGAACTGCATTTTTTTAAATCGATGTTTCATGCAACAATATGCACAGTGTGACTTGCACCAAGTCCCTAGACTATCAGGCAGCAGAATCAACAGTCAGGCTCTGAGGGAGACTTCCTGTTCGGGGCTACCAGATGCTTCCATAATGTTACTCTCGTGGATGAGATTCAAAGATTGATTGCAGAAATACAAATGATGTTTCCAAAACCCACAGAGGGTGCTCCAAGGGTGTGCTGCAGCCTGACGTCTCTGCCCCCAATTGCTCAGGTTTTCCGTATCAGCCTCTAGATGACTGCAAAGGATGATGGTAACAGGCAGACCCACAGAAGCTGGTGATGTGAAGGCCTACCGTTATCGCCGCCTTATCTTTGATCGGTTTCATCAGTTTGTCACCGCGCTTTCTTACTTTCAGCTTCTTCTAGATTTGACTCACTTGCAAACCCTTTCTCCCGACTTGGTTAAGAGGCCCAAGCAAAAATAATTTCATTGTTTTTTTTTATTCAGTTTTTCCTATCCAAGTTAAAGCATGATAGACTGCTGTCTGAAGCTGGATGATGAATGCTATCGTTTATTAGTTCCAAAGCAAGAAGAGTCAGCAGCCCTCAGTCTCTGACAGCAGCCCCTGGTTCATCTAACAGACCCTTTACATGTGACGGACAGCACCAATGATATCAACACAAATCACAAACTTTTCAGGTTCTCTGGTACCTTAACTTGTAAGATACACTCCCCCTGGCCTAGAACTAACAGTTCAGCAAAAAATAAATATGCAGAAAATGATCAAACAAGCCCTTCCTGTTAACTCCTTCATCCCTCGATCTCCTCCCACTATTCACTCTCTTAATTACATTAAACAGAACCTGCAATGAAAATCTTAAACATAATTAGAGTTGACTTATGTGTGTTTTCCATTCTCCATCTGCAGCCAGGAACACAGCCTTGGATCCAGACCAAATGTGGAATTCAGTAGACTCTCTGAGATCCCCGGCTTAGCATGCATACTTGAAGGTGTAAAAACTCCAGATTTCTACCTAGAAATGGAGTTTTGTTAACAAGAGAGTTTGGCAGACAAAGAGGTCACCTGTGAAATCTGCCAGCAAATTGTTTTCCTGCTGCAGGCAAGCTGATTATAGGCACATCCGCACGAGCCCTGCAATTGGTGGGAGACCAAGTCAATGGTAGGTGAGAGGAGACAGATCTGTCCCTGACAGGTTATGGCCCCACCTCAGAGCTCCGCATGTTTCCATCATTACTCTAAGAAAACTAAACTGGACGGCTTAATCATCCAGAAAGGCTGGGGAAACTCTAGAGGGACAGCATGGCTTCTAGGTGGTGCATGCGCTAGTTTTGCAGGTCTCTCAGAGTTAAACGTGGTGAGCAGACGTGAGTAAGAAAGGTGTGTGAGACACCGAGAACCAGGGTCAGACACAACTACTCCTGACCCATGTAAATTTCAACCTAGGAAACAAAGCCTGAACATTCAGAGTCCTGAATATAAAGACATCTCTGAGGTTCCAAATCACTGCCACTTTGGATACACAGATTTTTTAAAACCCAGGTTAAGTTATTGTGTCCAGTCAAGTCCCAGGCTCTGGCTGGGCGTGGTGGTCGTGGAGTCAGGCATCTCAGTCTACACCTCCCCATAATTAAGTAGAAGGCACAACTAGAAAACACAGGAAATACCTGCCTGAAGATCACTGGAAGCTTTACCAGCACAAATTACTTTCTCCCAGTCTTTCAATTATCACTTTTCAAGTCTGGGAGGGGGAGGGGTGTGAAAGGCAAAGTAATGAGGATCAGCCTTAAAAAACTTCCTTTCCAACCACTTCTCTGGCAAGGACCAGCAGCCCATGGAGAGAAGATGGGGAGGAAAGCAGGTGATATGAGCTACACTGTTTTCCAGGTAGAAAAATCAGTATCCTCCAAACCATGCTGAATGGTTAGCCTTCCTGTTCTGAATTCATCAGCTGAACTAGTGTTGCTGAAATAAAAGTCATATAAACATTCTCTGTTTCTTCACCCTATAAAAACACGCTCCTCTGACCTCCCACACTGGCACCTGAGATGCTTGGTGCCTTCCCCAGACAGACTCCCCTGTGTGTCTTTTGCTGTGGGGTCCTAACTGGGGCTCCTTTGGAACCCCTGTCTAGTTACTAAATGCTGCTGTTTCTACTGAATGGAGAGGATTCTATCCACCTTAATAAGATATGGATGAAAAGAAATACACATGAAAGTCTCAGCTTTTGATAGATTGTATATGAATATATATATCAGTCTTTCATGCTCTTGCCAACTTGGTGGGTCCTATTAACATAACATCTTGGAGATCTGTGTGGCCTGTAGTTTGTGATAATTCCCCAGAACTCTTAAGGCATCTCAATAAAACTGATTAAGTTGATGGGAAAGATGGGTAACTCACATATAAACAGATGACCTAAAACCAGATTAAGTTAACTAAACGCAGGCATTTCCTTGAAGTACTTCAAAAACAAAGAACTAATCGGCTAACCTGCACCATATTTTCTCAAGGTACAACTGAAGAACCAAAAGGAAGAAGGATGCCTGGTGATAATGGAGAATAGAGCTCTGGGAAAGCAAACAAGGCCCTGTCACCAGCTATACAGAGGATGTGATAGTTAATCACTACCTTCCATTCCCACTGGTTTTCCCTGAATGCACCTAAAGTTGTGATAATGTCTTAAGAGTAATAGTATCCTGATGCCTAGCCCATTGACCTGTGTCTAATATTTGAATGCAACATCTGATGAGTAGTCTCACAGACCCAGTCAGTCAATGGACTGTTTATTCTGGTGTCCCAGTGGTCACTCGGCGAGCAGATTAGACAGCAATCCTCACTACTGCTGGAAGAGAAAGGGGGCAGGAGGAAAAGCAAGAGAAGAAAAGCGGTAAAGGGCAACCAAATGGCTTAAGGGAACAAGAAGTTTTATTTTGGCTTGCAATAGCCTGGCTACAGTTGCTGTCCAAACCACATCCATATGTGCAGAAGACTGCTGAGAGAGGAATGATCCCTACTTGGCAGAACAACATGCCTGGCCAAGCATGCAGAAGGATGCCAAATTCCTTAACCAGTTCCCTCCATCTTAACTTATGCAGGGTCTAGTGCTACCCACCCTGGGCTGGGCTTCCCCATCAACTAGATGATCTCATGCAGACTCGCTCTGGGCTTAACCCAACACTAATTCTCCACAAATGTGCTGGAGCGCGAATCCTCAACCGCATTTAACTAGGACAGTGATTCTCTTGCTTCACAGTGATTCTCTTGCTTCCTTGTCCAGGACACAAGAACACAGCCCTGACAGCAGGATCTGTAAGAGAAAGGACTGGCTGGGTACATCATCTTACTGGCCAGGGGGAAGTGGTGGTGGGGGGAGATGAAGAAAGGACCAAGTGTTTAAGACCAGGCAAGCAAGGAGGCACTGACATACAAGAAGAGCAACCACTGGCTTTTAATCTGAGTTCTTCACCTGGAAATCTGAGGCTTGATGTTCTAGAACAGAGAGCCAGGACACACATAGAAGCACGGTGACTATACGAGTGTGATGGAGAGGAAAGCCACCCAGGTCCTAGTGAAGGAACTGTACCTAATCAGCCACCGTAACTATATTTCGACAAGTCTGGAGACAAACCCACACACAGAGAAAACAGATTGTTGTGGGGTGGGTGGGGAGTACAGAGCGAGGTCAGGACACCCACCCTACCACAACCCCACTGCCTACAGTCAGGTTCACCCCAAACATCCTGTTTTGCTGCAGATCACAGGCACCCCAAACCCAAGTCTACTTCACATGCTGCCAAAATACTCAAAACATAAAACATCCTCAAGTCACCTCTTGAGAATTCCCCGGTTCCTTTTCAAAGTAGAGGGTGGGCCAAGGCAACAAGGGGGCGGCCACGTGGGCAAGTAAAGACCATGTGGCAGATGCAGACACATGAGAGATTTGGAGCTTAGGGGTCACAAGACTCTACCAGCAGCCACTGTCAGCCTGCTTGGAGCAACCACCGAGTAAGGAGAAACAGATCCAAAGTACAAGTTGGTTGGTTCCGTTTTCAGTTGTAAAAGATTTAGTCTGAGACCCTAAACTCATTCAAAAACACAAAATCCCCTTAGGAACTCACTATTGTCATCTTGTTAGATGGACATGTCAAGCTGCCTTCTAAATTATGTTCACACCCATAGACCAGTCAGTGCTGCCCTCTATCTTGGTCAGAGAGGCCTGTTCGCTGTGGGCAGTGGCTAGTGCAGACACTCATCACTGGTCCAAGCAGGGAGAATCAGGGGTCGTTGAGTGCCCAGCCCTCCCTGCGAGACACCTGCTCAAGGTTCAGAGGACTAAAATTTAGGAAGAGGCACAGAAAGAAGGTAAGAGTCAGAAGATGAAGAGGATATGGATATCCACGAACTCACTTGGGGCAACTGTGGTGACCTGTACAAGACTGAACCTGTCGGCATTCCAGAATGGATGGGAGAGGGGCGTGTGAGGCCCCACCCGGCCTGAGAAACTACTGGTGCTTAACCATTCCTGGACATGCTGGAGGATGGGGGGATTCTTTCTCTTCAACTCAGTAGTCACTAGTGAGTTGCCTGTGTCCCAGTAAATAACCCCCACCATCATAGGGGCTGAATGTGATCAAAATACATTATGTGGAGATGAAACATAAAAGGCATCAAGTTAAAGAAATGTGGATTCCTTTCTTTTTGCTTAAAAAAAAAAAAAGCAAGCCTGTTAGAGAAACTTTAGGAAGTTTTGATTACTGAGTCTTTGGCCTATTTTATTATCCAAAGTCATTCTTTTCATTGGCTGAAAAGAGGGAGGTCAAGACTTGGGGGCTCAGGTTAGCTAATGGAACAGCACTACATTGTCTGAGAGAATAAACCATCCACGGCTGATGGACAGCTGGCTTCTGCAAGCACTCCACAGACCCCCAACTCCCTATTATCCAGGACACATCACTCAGAAGTATCAGACAACCTGCCTGGGAGGACTAGAGGAGAAGAGAACAGCACTTCAACCTGCCCCTCTGGCCTAGTGTCGTCAGCCCAAGTCCCAGGGCTGAATTTAAAGGCAGCTGATATTTACTTTAGGGTGTAAGTCTCTGTCTAAAGTTCCCTTGCATATGCATCTCCATTCACACGTAGAGTAGAAAATACCCATGCCGGTCTCTTGGACAGGAGCTCCCCGTGAACCACAGAAAGAAATCCTAGGAAGGCTTGCTGAGGGCAGGAGGACTCGGTGGCCTTATTCTTGGGAAGTCACTGCTGTTGCTGGCCATGGGGAGCTGCTGCCAACTCCCCTGTTAGAGAACTTTAAGAATATTGCTATTCAAATGGTGTATTAACAAATTCCCTTTGAAGAGATGCTGGACTTTCCTGATACAGTTTTAATAACCTGCGAATTGGTAACCAGGGTTGCCGGTAGAAGATGAATGCATACAAATTTGCTGTATATGTTTATAAAAGTTTCTACAATAAGGAAATGAATAAAAGAGAATCCATCATGTAAACTGGGCTCACCCCATACATAAGGCTTAGATGAAAAATTTCAACCTGGTCATTTTACACAAAGAGGTATGGATTTATCTAAAGATCTTGGTATAATGACTATTCCTGGAATTGCCCTTAACAATCTCTGGCATTCCATTGGACTTAGACCTGAGGAGACTTTTTCCATGTATATAAAAACCCCTTTGCAAAGTGACTCACTGCTGCATCTCAGCGTTATCCATTGGCCAGTGATGCCTAATGGCCAGTGAATAAATCAATTTTCCATTGGGCATCTGGTGTTCATTCCTGGTCAGTACCTACAACACTTCAAAGAATTAAAAAAAAAAAAAAAGGAAGGAATTGGTAACTCGAGTTTGTCATCAAAAGTGATTTAGTAACTCTTGCCATAGAATAGATTGCTGCTATCCAAAGAATAAAGAGGGGAAGAAGGTAAGCCACCAAAACTAGGACACAACTAAGATACGGATTAGACAGAAGGAGGTTAAAAAGAGGAAGTTTTGTACTGGTCAAGGCATAGAAATATGACAGGATAACCTCTTTCTGATGCTGGCAGGAAGTGACAGAAAAGGTGGAAAGAACCGAGGCCTTTCAAATCATCAGCGCTGCAAACGAGACTGACATCTATCCTTGGCTAGCACTTGAACGGGACTGGAGAAGATGGCTTGGACTCTGTCTCTGCCTCTCCCTCTCTGAATGTGTGCATGTCTGCCTGCTCAGGGGTCTGCGGGGAACAGGCAAGACCACTCTTTCCTTTTCCTCTTTACTTTCTTTTTCTCCTTTGAAGAGCCACTGGAGAAACACTACTTTTGGAGAGACCCTAAAAGTCACCAAAGTGGCCAAAGGAAAATAAGTTGGGATGTCTGTTCCAAAGCAGTTCTGTTATCCAACCCAGAGAAGACGCATGTATGAAATAAGGGCTAGAGCCTGGGGCGGAGGGGGCTGTGTGGGAAATGGATTGAGACCTAAGCAGTAAAAAGGGCAGGGGACACACAGCGAAGACGCAGCTGACAGGACACAGTACACCCAGGGCCAGAGAGGCCTGTATATCCATTTCTAATCATGTTTGAGCTTGATGCCCTAGCTAATCTCCACCATGACTGAGCACACACAATCCAACTTGAAAGCCTCATGCTGCTACCCATTGCCAGGGTTTTAGTGGAGCCATGGTGGGGGGGGGTGAGGGAAGATTCTGGAGCCAGATCAGCCTGGACATGAGCCTGGCTTTGCTCTTGCTGGCTGTGTCCCCTCACTGTGGCTCAGTTTCTAGGTATAAGTCACTACACAAAGCTTCCGAGTGCTGGGTATGCCATAAGCACGGTGACAGATCACGGGGAAGAAGTTGGTTACATTTCATAGCTTCAGCCCCCCCCCCCCTAGGGTGTCAGCATTGTGAGCACAGGGTGCCCTTACTTTGCAGCACCCCTGCACACGACACTCCTTCACACGACACACACTCACACATCCTCTTTTCTCCGAAGAGGTAGCTGAACCTTTTCATCTGAAAAGCAGCTTGGTTTCTTTTAATTCTCCTGTTTATTCTTAACTCACGTAAAATATCTAGAAAACCCGAACAAAAAGTATATAGTGCCTCACTGAGATAAATTCTTTAATATTTTCCCTTCTGTTATAGCTTCACATGTACAAAACCAAAACAAAAAACCTGTGATGTTGGGCGTGGTACAGAAGGAAGAGACTGGAGACCCTAGAGTTCAAGTCCGGCTTGGACAACGGACCCAACTCCAAAAACCAACAAATGAAAACACAGTTAAAGCTTGTTTTTAAGCTGATGTTTTGGATTTCATGTTTTCTTTACATCTGACTACATATTTTATGAGACACATCTGTCAGTGGCATTGTTGAATGCTGCATGTTAACTACTAACCATCTTTATAATAAGGTCTGACCACCTTCCTGTCCTACCTTTTGTAAATCCCAGAAGGGAAAAAGCAAATAGCTGAACTTTGGACAGAGATCATAGCAGGTGTGCCCCTTCCCTTCCTTCTCCCCACCCGAGTTTCTCCCCTGCTCAGCTACACCCCAACACTCCTAGGAAAGTCTCTCCTTGCAAGCCCTCCTCAGGAAGGGCGTCTCTGCAGCCACCCAATGTCCACCAAACTCCAGAACCGCCTGCCTCTGTCCAGGGCTTTGATCAAGCAACCCCCTGCAGAGCAGTAACTGGCGAGGGGAAGCCACTTAGACAAGAGGAGGAAGAGAAGGGAGGGGACCCAGATGGTGGGAAGGACCCTCCTGCAGGCAAGGTCCTGAGAGGCTGACCGGAAATGGTTAGAGCTCACCTACCAACTCCCCACTTGAGAGATCAGGAAACCGAGGTTTGAAAAGACAGCAAGCCTTAATTAGCACTTGTGAAACATCAGCAATGCTTCCAGCTACAGCGAGTGCTACCACTTGCAATACTCAAGCCAAGAACTGTGGTAAACCCATGTTTAATCCCGACCAGCAGCGACAGCCCTGGGAGATGGTTATCGCCACCCTTTCAGGGAGGGGGGAGTGATGAGGCCTGGGAAGACAAAAAGAGCTGCCTGAGACCTCTCGACTAGTTAAGCTATACAAGTAGGCATCCAGTCCCATCTGTCCTTCCCAGAAGCCCATGCTCCGACCACACATAAAAGTGAATGATCATTTATATTTCCAATGCTACTAGTTTTGAAAAGTAAACTTAGTAGTTCTGTTCATTTAGGAGGTGGCAAAGTTAGCTTTCATCTCTAGCTGTCTAGTTCTACCAGCTTCTGAACAGTGACATGGAAATACTCAGTGGGTCGACCGCCACGTGGTTCACAGGGAAATTATACCACAACTGGGCAGATCTGGACGTGCACTGCCGAGTCCAATGCCACAGCCACACGCACAAAGACGGCTGGGCGCTGGACATCCAGTGAGTGAGGAAGGACAAGACAGCGCTTCTCAGCATCTACATGGGGCCACTTCAGGTTTGAGAGGCCCGGGGCTTTGGCTACATAATTACAGTGCTTCTCCTAGATGATTATCAGCTACAAGACAGAGATTCAAGTAGTTTGTTTACTTATTTTTTTTTAAAAGGCCCTTTCTCAGAATGACTCATGTGAACGATTTCAGCAAACAGCTGTGGCAGGCAAGCAGGAGACAGTCACGGCTCCGCTCTGGCCGTGGGTGAGGTGGGCCGAGCCCCTGTGAGTTAATTAGATCAATCTCAACTCATTTTCTTTAATGAGACACTAAGAAGCACAACATCCACCAGACCTGTTTTCTGGGCTGTTTCAAGTCCATTTATTGTTACTGTCTAACCCCTTCTGGAGCTTTGGAGCTTTCTTTTGGATCGGAGCAAAAACACAACTTTTTAAACCATGTTTTGTTTTGTTTTGTGATTACATGGCATCCTTGTGAGCTAGCTCAAGTGCCAGCAAGTACTTTCCAATCAGAATTGTACTAGTCACAAATGCCAAAGGAAACTTAAATAAAACTTAAATAAAAATGTCAAGCCACACACGCTGAAGAAAAAAGCAAGTCTCTGGGTTCCAAGCCATTTATCAAATTCATGCCTAAATTGTGTTCTTGATAGGAGCTGCCTTCTTAAAAAGGACAGACTCATTTCTTTTGGTTTTGATAAGAAAGTATGCCAAGTAACTGAACAGCCATAATAATCTGTCAGTCACTTTGTAAAACACAAAAGTCAATCCTAAAGGTGTTCTCTCCTGTCTTTGCTGCACTGTTCCCATTACCAGGATATTCAATGTGTTCAAGGGCCAAGGTTTAATGAAGTTAATAACCTTAACTGCTTTATCAAGTGATACTAGCATTTCTTATCACCAAAAGTACACAGGGATGAAGACTCTACTTCTTAGTACACTTGGGCCCACTGCTCTGATTTACCCTAAGTCACAATAGCTTCACTAATCATTGCTTTCTTCACACCAGTATTTAAATGTCAGCACTGAAAACAAGCACAAGGATTTGGGAGGGGGAGGCACTTATAAAAATAGCTTTGATCTCATGGAACCTCTGAAACTGTCCTAGGGCCCCAGGGTTTCAGATATCAGATCTGAAGCATTTTGCCTACCAAACCAAAGCGGCCCATACTGACCCACTTGACCAAGAGCACTTGGGCTGAGGAGGAGCTCACTGCAGGAGAACTTGCCTAGCGTGTCAGGCCCCTGACAGACCCTGGATTTGACCCCCAGCACCACCACTCTCTAAAATATGTTTAATTTTTTGGTAAAAAGAACATGGTAGCAAAACAAAGCTAATTATGCCATAGGGTGTGTGACAGGATTCTGGGTATGACTAGTTCCTGCCTCCTCCTTCCTACCGTCTAGGCCAGCTATTCCCAGGACCGATTTTGGGCTGAAATCTTGAGGGCCTTACAATAAAAGCTGTATGTGGTCTTCACAGCAGGAGTGACTACCTGTGGCCAAGCACTGCTGTGCCTCTGCACTCATCCCTCACGCTGCAATCATTCTCCTTGACTACTATAGTTTTACTGTACCTTTCAGCTTGTCGGCTATTATAAACACATGAGGCTACACATTTCTTGTAAGGGAAGCACCTTTACTTGCTGAGCCTTCTCCCTGGTCCCTAACATGGAAAAACATTTTTAAAAATCATTCAGTCCTGAATATTTTCTTTGTTCTTTGAGGCCTTTGGAAGTTTTATTGACAAGGGATTTCTCTGGCTTCTTTCTCCTATATTAATGATAGTTTGATCAGAGAGCATGGCATGTTATAATCATTCCTTTAAGTTTGTTAGCGCTTGACTCGTGGTCCAATATTTTATATTCTGGAGCATTTGGACCTCACAACATGCATGATCTCTTTGCACAAGCATAGCCAACTGTTCAAATATTTCAGTTCACAGTTTTGGGGGAGAAAGATGAATGATTTATCAATTACTAGTACAGGGAAGTTAAAATCCATTATGAGAAAGTAGACCTGTCTGTATTTCTCTGTGGTTCTATCTACTTATCTTAAAGTCATGTTGTATGTATGACTGCTCAGAACCACATCTTCCTTTATATGAGATTCCTGTGGTTCTACTATGATTGTAGCTTATTCTGGGTTGGTTTCGACAATACAATAACACTTTCCATAATTTAATTTTCCCTTTTGTTCCTTTATACAACCACCTTCCCATCTCTATTCCATTTTATTAGCTAAGCTAAATCTAATCTGTGATTCAATTTATCCTGTTAGTTTTACATAAGATTTCTTTTCCTTCCTACAACTGATACTTTTTAAAAACTAGGTGGCCAGTTTTGCAAAACTGTATCATTTAATTTTTAGGTGAAGCCTTTAAGGTTTTTGTGTACCTACACATATGCGATGACTACCATTAATAAATAACAAATAAGTTAACACTGATTTAAGATTCTAGGGTCTGAATATGCTGACTGCGGCTCACAGGACTATTTCCTGTGTGTTGTGATTTTCTCTCTTTGCTTTGTACTGAGTGCCCATTTCCTGTAATTTCATCTACAATGTTCTTTGAGGCCTTGGCTGAAAGTAAGTATTTCTAGAAGGGATCTGTCTTTGCTGTGCTGGGGAACATTACACAACTAGGTACTCCTAATAGAAAACCCCAAGTGTGAGAGCTTTTGATTCAACCTTAGTAACCTGGACCCGAACTGTACATCTGAGTGAAGCCAGCTGAGGTAACGGTTCTCAGGAACTCAACAAGCACTGGGGCAGTACAAATACAGGAGACAAGAAAAGTTCTGTGGTGGTTCCCTGGGAATATCTTTTCTTTCTAGTTCACCTTTAAAGACACATATGTTTCGAGATTCTTGCTTTTTGCCTGAGTTGGTTTTTTGTTTTCTTTTCTGCAAAAACATGGCAGAACACACAAGTTCTCAGACACCTAGTATGTTTTAAATCTAAAATTAATCCAAGTCATCATAAATTACATATCTTGACATACCATTTTTCAAGCATTGTTTTAGAAATGTCCAGAAAAAAAAACTTGAACACTGTTATTTAGAAGATGAAGTAACCTGTGCATGGGACCTCCTGTGCAAGGGGTCACAGAGAAAAGACAAAAACAAGACAGAAATCCAGATCTGTCTGGTATCAAATGTTTCTGTTGTACCAGGCATGGTGGCACATACTACCATCCAGCTGTCGCCCAGGATCATGAGTTCACAGCCAGTCTGGGATCGATTCTAAAAACCTGTCTCAAAAATTGATGCATCAATCAAATCAAACAAAAAAACCCTTTATCTTTTCCATCAGCGAACCTGTACCATACAAGTTCTGAGGAAACCATACAGTTATCTGAGGAAACTGATATTCTGTTCAATGACTATAACAATAACACTAGAACGCATTTCCTTGTCAGAATAAGTTTTACATATGTATATATGTATGTATATATAGTATATATGAAAATAACATAGAATGTTCAATGTGTAACAATGTCAACTAAATTTAGAGAGTGTTACCATTGAATTGAAGATACTTCAACTTTTCCTTAGTGATCCCAACAATGATTCCACTAATTCTGAGGATAAAAACTATAAAAAGTTTCATATTAATTTTGATCAGCTTTGACCACTGATTATTTTAAAAAGGTGATTTCAGAGCTTTTGTAGATTTTGACAGTTTTATTTACAAATGCTCTCTCCAGACTAAAACAGACCCCAAACTACAACGGTACATCTTCTGACACTTCTTTCTAGAAATCACCAGATTTGCTCAACATAACTTAAATGGGTCATTAACAAAGTAAGTTATGGAGTCACTGGTTTTGACTTGTCTAGACTGACAGAAATTCTACACAGAGAATTTAGTTTGTCCTGACTTAGAATTCTAGTACAACAACATATATTAGCAATTATTTATCTCTGCGTCAGTGTGCCAATTTATAAGTATTCGCTGTGATTATTTTGTTAAATGTAATCCAGCCATCAGGACGATGTGATCCAGAGTGGCAGCACATCACTCTTTGAAATGTTTCTCCATAACTATCCTTTTTCACTTTCTTACCACTATGACTCAAGCGCTTTAGAATTCACTGGATAAACTAGTGACATTTGTGAAAGGTGAGCAGACACATACACATCATATTGATAGTTTATGATAACAGTGGTACTTGAACAACTTTGAGATCTTTCAGAAAAACAATTTGTTTTCTGTGCAACATAATATAAAAGTTTTTAAGTGCATGGATTTGAATGGTTTATTAGTAAGATTTGAAAACATCTGATCCACCCTCAATATAGTTTAGTGTTTTGCCATGAGAGAAGAGTTGAAGGCCATGCTTTGCTGGGAAATGAACTTAGTATAATCTAAAGGCTGCTTAAAATGTTAAATCAACTGCAATTTAGGAGTGAGATAATCCAAAGTGCATTACATGGTTGACTTGCAAGTCTTTAAGTTCAGGGCTAGCAAGATAGCTCGGCGATCAGGTACTTGCTAACAGGCAGCCCTTCATGTTGTTGATAGGGCTGAGAGACCCAAACAACTTATAGGAACAGATTCATTGTTTACATTTCTGGTTGGTTGGCGAGATCAGGCTCCAAAGGAACTGACCACAGCATGTCCACGGGAATTGCTGAGAGGGGCAAACCTCAGGTGAGGTTTCTGTGAATCTGCCAAAGTGCTTCACCATATGCCAAGCTACCGGTTCTTTCCATCTTATCCATGTACCCAGGAAATGGTCCCTCCCACCACAGGCTGCGTCTTTCTACATCAACTAGACAATCTCCCAGGCTTGCTCAGGGCTGGCCTTAACTACTAACTCTTCATAGATATGTCCAGAGTCATAGATAGGCCACTTGTTTGACACCTATACCTAACTAGCATAACTAGATCTCTGGAACCCACATAAAGGTAGAATGAGAGAACTGAGTCCACAATGTTTTCTTCTGACTTCCATGTGTACTACAGAAGATGTACACACCTTCCCTCATACATCACACACACCAATTTTCACAAAACTACTGCAAATTCAAAAGGTTGCAAACTACATTAGCATTCAGGTTTTTTGTCATCAAAACCAGCCATAGCCCTCTAGTTAAGAACATACAACCTCTCAGATGTGCCTGAGGAAGGGCAGCTTGTTGTGATTTGAGTTAGGACTTGGTACTAGCTTGAGTACAACAGTCTCATTTATAGCCCAAAATGTTCTTCTATTTTTCACTAAGGACTTAAAAACAGTTTTTAAAAGTTGATTTCCATGGACTGAAAAGATTTCACATTGTGTAAGCTTATAAGCCAACTCTAGACGTTTGGCGACAATGAAAAAGAAGTATAGTGGATACTTTTAGCAATAAATGGTTCACTAGATGTTGTAACCACCTGTGTCAACCTCTTCAATAAAAGTTTTCCATCTAAATTCCTAACCAGACTGAACCTGATGAGTTGGAATGTGATAAAGAAAGTGGGGTAAACAAACTACAGTTCGGTTCAATCACATTTGTATGAGGCAGGAGGATTGCTGCAAGTTCAAGGCCAGCCTGGACTACAAAACAAGACCCTATCTCAAAATAAACCAGTGTGTGGCATTTTGGAAGACAGCACAGTGCTGGGACATCATGCTAGCCCAGCGCTTCTAAGACCCAACCACAGGCGTGTCTTCTGATGAGCCAATTCCTTAGGCTACCTTTCAGGAAGGCTCCTTATGCTCTGTCAAAGCCCTCTCAAAATATGAAAGAAAGTTACATATTTTATAAGGTTCATGGCTAAGAACATGGCTGCCGCTTAAGACTGCCCTATAAATTACACAGGCTGAACTGTATGTGGACCTACAGAAACACTTCAAGAGAAGAGGTGGGGGGAGATTGCAAGATAGAAGCAATCCAGGGATTGGCTAATGAGGAATTACTTACAATTGTGACTGTTTATCATAAAATTCATGTTCTCACATCTTATCTTCCGTACTTTGAAAAGTGCCTGTCAAGCCACCCCATTGTATCTCCTGCAAAGGCTGTGTACGGTGTCTAGCTACTTAAGCTTTTAATGTAGCCATTTCTCAGATAAGTAGACAATGTTAGCTGCCATTAAGGAACTGAAGGTCTGGCATGGGAGTACATGGTTGTAGCCACAGCATGTGGGAGACTGAATTCGGAGGATCACTTCGACTCAGGTGAAGACCAGTCTGGAAACACAGAAAGACCTGCCTCAAAATGAAACAAATCTATATTTACATAGTATGTAAGTGGTGATGAAAATAGCTTAGTAAGAAATCAGTAAATCACTGGCAGAAAAGCAGAAGTAGGAAACTGCCAAACAAATGAATTAGAGGATGGGGCTCTGGACAAATTCTCCAGACACACGGAAGAACTTGCCCTTTGCAGAGACACAGTTTATTGTAAGGCTGATTCTGAGGGAATCGCTTTCTAAGTTGTGAAATACTTTCATTTAAAGTAGAAAATCAAGGGCCGAGGGTATTTTTTGGTGGTAAGTGCTAGCTTAGCATGCACAAGGCCCTGGGCTCATCCCCAACACTATAAAACCATAAGGGCGGGGTGATGGCTTATCGGTTAAGGCATAAAAGGAGCAGAGTTCTATATAAAATGCCAGATGGATGTGGAGGTCCACTGGTAGGTCCAGTCTCAGAAGGCAGATACTGGGAAGATACACTCCCCAGAGTGTACTAGTTAGCCAGATTAGACTATTAGAAAGCTCTGGGTTTCATTGAAGATCCTGCTTCAAAATGGAATAAGGTGGGAGAATAATCGAGGATGATTCCTGATATCAACTTTGGACATCCACATGTGAATAACATGCACACATACACCAATCCCCATCACAACCCCCAAACACACACACACACACACACACACACACACACACACACACACACACACACGAAAATTGAAAAAATTATAAATCAGCAAAGATAGTAGGATACAGTGTCATACTTATTGAAAAAACAATAAGCATTGTCTTACTTCTATGGGATCCTAATTGTACAGGATCACAAAAGTAAAAATATGAACAGGTGTAAAGACTGTGAATAATGAAAACCATTATCAGTTTGTTTAGGTGTTGAGGCTGTGTGCACGAATGAGCTCAATGTGTTTCCTTGGTTGTTGCTTCACCATAGATTGAAAGATAAGAAGAAAAAGCCTATAAAAATGTGTATCATAAATAAAATAAATATCACAATAGATACAATAGAAAGTATCACAGGCTAACACTTTTGCTGTGGACAGTAAGGCCAGAGAAGTGTTCACTGCCTGCCACCTTCGTGTTCCTGCTTCTCTTAATGCTCAGATCTGAAGAACATTCCTTCTGGTTCTCTTCTTTTCTCCAGTTCCTCCTGCTGCTTTCAGAAAGGAAGAAAAGAATGTGGAGAAAGAAATTTCCTGCCTCTCTACCAGATTCTTACCACTGCGCTTTCTGAGTCTGTGACCTCTGCTGAGCTTCAACCTGTTCCTACAATCAAATGTACCTGTTGGTCTTGATTTGGTCTAGATAAGATCTCCTTGTCTTTTATCAACCAACTGGGAGGCAAAAAACAAAACAAAACAAAACAAAAACCCACATGTCCTTTCCACTTCCAAGAACCAGTGGCCGATTACCACGCTCTTGCTACTCCCAGCATTCCAAGAACTCAGAAAATTACAATTTTAGGAGAAAAAATATCAGTAAATCATAGTTTCACTAAGCCACACAGTCATCATTTTTCATGTAAGGAGTACTTACATGAAAGTAAGGAGATTGCATGAATTTTGAATGTGCTGCTCTAAAAAAAAATACATGGTCCTTTTGAATAATGGAAAAGCAGAAGAGAACAATCCAAGCAAAACACTTCTTTTTATTCTGAGAAAATTCTAGGTAGCAACAACAACAACAAAAAATCTGTCAGACTGTTCCACTGAATAAACAAGTAACAAAACTACCTTGGTAGTTCCCCTCATTTTCTCAATTTCCAACAATAAAGCCTTCCCAGTTCACAGCTGGGTTGTCCCATTCTAACTGGGATGAAGTTAGAAACATGCTCATCTATTTAGCAAAAGCTAGCTATAAATTCTAGGCACATACAAAAAAGGTGATATTTATCTCAGTTGTTTATTAGGAAAAACTCACATTGTCAATATACTTGGAAATCAGACTACATAATCTTTGAACAATTTTCTTAGTGTATCTGTCTGAAGTGCCAATGATAAATGGTACCTACCAAGAAAGAAACAGGATTATACTGTATTATGGATAACAATGATGCTATTTACAGAGTGAACAGCAATCAAGGGCTCCAATTTCACATTTATTCCTCCATAGCATCCTCAGTTCCAATGATCACTTACCAAAAAATACTACTTCATACTCTTCTCTTTGAGTTTCAGGATGAGCTAAAATAGCCCATCAAATCACTTCCTTCATATAAGGACGTTTGAAGCAACAGCTGGAATTATTTAGGCTTAAGAAAAAAAGAGCATGGGGCTCTGGAGACGATGGCTCAGTCAGTGCGGCGCTTGCTTCCTACTGCACAAGCAGAACTGTGTTCTGAGCCCCAGCACCCACAGTAGTGAGGGTCAGCACCCCAGTGCAGAGGGTCAGGCAAGACAAATGTTGGTCAGCCAGCCTAACAGTTGATGAACTCTGGGTTCAGAGAGTGAGAGTTTCTTTGAAAATAAGGTAGATAGCCTAGAGGAAGACCCAAGTTTGAACCCCAACATCTACACACAAAAAGAAAAAAGTGTCGGGTGTGGTGTACACATTTGTGATTTTAGTGTTAGGGAGGCAGAGAAAGGAGACTTCCTGGGACTGACTAGCCACCCAATCTAGCCTAACTGGTGAGTCCCAGGCCAAGGAGTGACCTTATCTCAAAGGAAAAATGACACCTGGTGTGTCTGGCCTGCATGTGCACATGCACACCTGCATGGATGTGAACAAACACACTGATCATGATCAGCCCACATAACTTTGACCTGAGACCCTCAAAGCCCTGAGACGCTATTGCCTGGCCTGTGGAGCCATGCTATGGGCCCAGCCATGCTACCTCAAACTGTTTGCAGTTCATCACGGGACTTCCCCAGCTAATTGCTACATGAAATAGCCATGTTCCCATCCTTCTCAAGTTGCTTCCTAGATATTAGGACTCTTTCCTAACCAGCCAAGAGAGAACATTGAGGTCTGCATATATATTTGCCTTAAATAAGATTAATCCTTTCCATCATGGTAGTGATGAGTTGCTTTGCATAAATAATGTATACTACTCAAGAATAGCTACATAATGACCTGCAATTACATAAGAGAACACACAAAAACACCTTTCCATGCTTTCGTGGACACAATTTTAGTTGTAGGAAAGACAGGCTGGAAGCCCTGTAGCTCTCCAGCAGTAGCATCAAAGTGCATCTCTACAAATTGCCCATGCTGTGTAAACAGAAGGATGCTGCAAAATCAGTCCATTAGCCGTTCTCATAGGTGACAATCAGAGTCTCCCGGTAGATCCTACCAGAAGCAATCACAGCTTCTAGGAGGCCTGGACTCTTTGGGAACATAAAGTTATAAAAGTTCTACTGGGCCCAAATCCTAGATTGAACTGGGCTTTCACACCACTATCATATGGTGTGAAATGCACCTATTAAAGATAGGTTAAAATACAAAAGGTTTCCAGTAAAAAATTTAGGGGCAGTTTGCACAGAAACAGGTTTTTTACGAATCATACAAGAAACCAGGGCTTGTTCTTTCAAGTTCAGCAAATGTCCCCAAACGATGCTGGGATTTAGGCCCAGTTGGAGGGGAATTTCAAAAGCAAGCTCAGGGTTTTACTGATGATAAACTAGTTTAGTAACAGGAATGACAGAGTCAGGAACAAGAAACAGACAGGCCTTGACCCATGCATTTGTCTTTAATAAAGTTGCTGATTTCATGTTCACATCATATGGACAGTGTAAGGGGGTGGTCCACCTGATAGATCTCAGCTCTTCCCTGCTGGCACTGTATCCCAATCCCATCTGACAGTTCAAACACAGGGGTAGAAAAAGTTCTGCCTCCCCCAGCTAGGAATGCATAGCCCTCCACAGTCTGACCCACACACTTGCCAAAGGCCTGTTCTTACCACTAGCATCTCTTTCACCCCTGTTCTCCAGCATCTCGAGTCTTCTTCAGAGTCCTGCAGGCACAATACTTCAACAAAATAACTTAGGCCTGGCTCTCACCCTGCTTGGAGACTCGTTGTTCCCTCCCATAAAGAACAGTAACACTTACTAAATTAGCATTTACCAGAATCACCTATATGGATTAGTGCAACACAGACTTCCAATGTACATTCTCTGTACATTGGAAGTGGAACTCTCTAAGAAACTTCTAGTGAGGTTGATGTTGCCTACCTGCAGACTGCACTTTTGAGAACCACCAAGAAAGAGCAACCATTACATGAAAAATTTATCAACAGCTCCTATTTAAATGTTATTATGACAACGTAATCAAGGGGCCTAAGTATGGAAAGCAGTGCGGGCCACGGTCTGTAGTGGCAAGTCCGATGCCCAGATTATGAATTACATCTCAGAAGGCTGTGGCTGAAATCTCTCCCCATCCTAAAGCTCAGGGAAATTTGCAGAAGAGGAGGCGGTAAGATTGTAAAAACCTAAAGATGGCGAGGAGCAACGATACGCAAGACACTCCATACACGTTAGGGCCGCAGTAGCCGTAATTGGACTTTGCATGACCTGCGCAATGACTGACATGTCAAAGACCCTCCCAAAACCTAGCATGGATTACAGGCACTAGGATCTTTAGAGGCAAGGGATTAACAGTCATAGTAGTGTTCCCATACTAAAGGGGAGCCCAAGACAAAGCTCTGGGCAATGCCACTGAGTCTATACACCTCATTAGAGTGGAGGACCCAGAGGGAAGTTTGACATTCACACTGAAGGATGCTCCAGGGATGGAAGGGGAGGAAGAGGGAGGTAGTGAGAGAAAGGGAGGAAAGGGAGTGAAAAGAAGAGGAAGGAGGGAGGGTGCAAGAAGGGAGGGGACTGAGGTACCTATTAAGTTTGTATGATTGGGAAAAAAAATAAAACATAATTAAAAAAAAAAAAGGAAGGCTGGGTTGTGGGCTCCTTCTCCAGAAGAATCCCTCTCAGAGCTTCCAGGCCTAGAGCTAAACAAACGTTTAGGCTAACAATGCAGTATTCAAGTGGACCTCAGAGGTTCAGCCTCTTACAGAGTAAGCTCTTTTGACCATCAGCTGTAGAAAAGTTCCTTATCACTTTCAAGCCCTTCATGAGTGATGTGAGTCCAACACCATCACATTGAAAAATCATCTCATTTTACTGTCTAGTATAGTTAGGGGAAGTTTTCCTTAACTGATTCTAATCATGCATCTTCTCAAGACATCTATCTACTTGGTACAAGCCCATGAACCCCTCATCCGATAAACCCAAAGAGCCAATATAACTTATTTCCAAGTTTTAGTTTTAAAAAAAGGTATGAAAATTATACTTTCTGTTAGCTGTTGCTCCCAGTGGCATCTGGAGCAGCCCTCTATAAGCAAATAGACTTATTCTTGGAGTGAAATACAAGATCATAATTAGTAACTTGAAAGAATGAAATATCTTCTCATTAATTAGAACTGGATTTTGCCACTAAATTAATTTTTAAAACCCTTAATTTTCAGATATCCTTCCATCTCAAACCTACCACTAAAGGACCATATTCTGTACTGTGAAAACACAGTTGAGCTTTCTCCTCCTCCTCCTCCACGCTGGCTGCCCTTCAGCTCTCAGGGGTAGCTGCCTGGCTCCAACCCCCCCCCAACCCCCGGTCAATCACCATTCTTAACTGTCAGCAGACATTGTCATGAAAGAGAGCTGAGAAAAGACACATATCTCATCCAAAGAAGCTTGGGTTCTTTAATTTAAGTTCAAATGTGTAGTGAGTTAGGAGCACAGAACAGTTAAGGGAATTAGCCTTCTAGGCCAGCCAGATGGCTCAGGGGTAAAGACACCTATATACAACCCTGTGCCTTGAGTTTCATCCCCCAAAGCCTACATGGTGGAGGGCGAAGATCAGCTTCCAAAAGCTGTCCTTGACCCTGAAACTTTTTTAAACTTCTAATGTGGGGTTCATGTATGGCTTGCATTCCCTTCCCTCTCCTCCCTCCCTTCCTCTCTCCTTTCCCTCCCTCCCTCATAAAATGTTAATGGAAAAAAAATAGTTTTCCACTCTAGAAGAGAGAAACCTCGTAAAGCTGATGGTGATGTAGTTATTTTAACGCCTCTAGAATGTGCACTAAAGATTAAATTTTACCTAATTTCAAGTGAGAAAAAATACTTGACTGCTATAATGTGCTATGAACCGTCTGACGATTCATATACATCACATCTTATCTTTATATTGCGCTTATTCTATGAAGAAAGCAGTCACTTTGGGAATCTGAGTGGTTAAGTATACTGTTCATGGTCACACCGTAAGCCAAAGACTCTAGTTCTCATACACTCTACGGTTCCTGCTTGGATATTCCCCATGTATGTTTTTAGCCCTACTTCCTCCATTTCAAATGACAGCCACGGGGGATACAGATATGTCCGGAAAATGATGTGACAGAGAGGCTAACAGATGATCTAGTGATCCTGCCTTGGCAAGATCATGAAGTCATCTCTGGAAGTTGATGTGTTCAAACCCCAGGGTATGCAGGGGTTTTACTTGCTTCAATTTTGTTCCAAGCTCAACAGTTTACAAAATTCTAAATGTTTCATTAACACAACACTTATTCCAGAATATGGATACTGAGTCAGATCTCCTCAAGGGCTCAGGACAGTCACAAAACCTGAGCTTTCAGAGCCCAAACAGAGACTGGAAGAAGGAGGGGGACCAGGCAGTAAGGGTCTTAAAGCCCAGAGGGCTCAGAAGAACTGAGAAGGTGTTCAGCCCCAGTGATGGGGGCACATGAAGAGGGACTCTGCTCCTGGTGTTGACCCTAAAAGGGAAGGAAGGCCCTACCCCAACAGTGTCCAACAACAGGAGAGAAGAGGAGGTTGTCCTCGCTCAGCCAGAATGTCACGCCAGACAGCATCTGCCTCAGGCTTCAATGGGGGCCTGTCGGCAACCACCCAGCTCTGTCTGCAGAGATTCTCTACCAGTGGGAACTAGCAAATAAGCTGGCTGAGTGACACTTCAATGGCCTACCAGCAGGAGAGGGATGTTTCCAGCAAGCAGAGACTTGTAGCCTCCTCTAGCCATCCAGGGAGGGTAATTATCCACTCCCAATCCTTCAGGGACTGACCTGCTTGGATCCTGGGTGGCTTTCCTTCAGCCTGTGGGCAGGCTCCAAGGAACTTTTATTTATTTGGTTTTATGGCTCCATTCTCTACCTCGGCCCTGCCCAAATGTGAACTGTACATCAAACAGTTTATGTCATTAAAATTCCTAGAGCTGACTTCTTCCTTCCCTGACCTAAAGGAAATCACTCATGAAACGGCCAAATGGACACAAACTTACAGGAAGACCATGACATGGCGTGTAAAGAACGGAATCCCTCAGGGACTAAAACTTGGGTATGAACACAAAATCAGGCAAGGTGGACAAGAAAAAGAAAAAAATCATGTCACGAAATACCATCAGATCATCAGACTGGAAATGTCTCCTTGTGAAGCATGTCTTCTTTGACGCGTACACAATGAAAGTTGCATGAAGAATTTTCACTTGTAAGTTTCCACGTGATATGGGCTTGGCATTTTATAACACTTCCTAGCTTTCCAATTTTTGTGCTTTGTCCTTCTACTACAGTCTTGACAACCTTCAAAATTAAGTCTCACTGGCTATTCAGCCAAGTATCAGATCAAAGGATCAGTCTTTTTGCAAAACATGTATAGTCTGTATAGCACAATGCCAGCTCAAATACTTGGAAGTAAAGAGCATACATCTCTACAAATTCCCCTTTATTTTTCCAAAACTACTTTAGGTCTGTTGTTGCCCTGCAATAATTCCATATTTGAATCTCACGCCCAAATCAGGAATGCTTAACAACCCACAGGATTGAATGCCAGAAGTCGCCTGGTCAGGGTCTGGAAAAGCTACAGTCATGGTCTACATGCTACACACAGCATGTCACTTAACTCTCAGAGTGTGTAACCATTTAGCATTGCCTATCTCCCTATCAGAAACGTGTCTTCTTCAGAAAACCAAAAGTCGTGGGGAATAGCATACAATAATTTTTACAACATTACTATTAATGATAGATGTACAGTCACTGAAAAATAACTACCAATAAGTTTACCATTACAATTCTGAGAACTTCCAAGTCCAAGTTCTGCTATGAACAAAGCTGCTTAATTTACAAGTAAATTAATTTATGAATAAAGCTGCGAAGTTCCTTTTGGTTTGTCAAAAAGCCAGATTTTTTTTATTTTAAATATTTCAACGTTGCCTTTAGCACTGACTAAAATGTATATTGTTGTCCCTCCCATAAATAACTACAATTAGTTTTCAAACAGTACAGAACTTTGCACCTAAAAAGAGAAATAACCGTTTTCAAAATTGTTTTCAGGTTTTTTTTTTAACAGTATAGATCAAAGCTAGTGATTTCTTATGAACATGGCTGGTTTGAGGAATAGTTTAAATATCATAAAGCTAACTTGGCACTGCACTAGGTTTTCAATTTGTCAATTTGGAGTTTGTGATGGTAAAAATGCAGTGATAGCTGTGAGGCTTCTGAGAAACTCAAAGCAGCAATGTTAACCGCAGGGGCGGGATGGAGGTGTGGGGAGAAGAAAGGGAGGAGAGAGGAAGGGGAAGGAGGGATAGGGGAAGAAAAAAGGAAAGGGAGAGAAGGAAGGAAGAAGGAGATGTTCCCAAGGCCCTGGAGCCAAATGTCAGGTCTCCAAGGTGGAGGTCTACCATTGGATCTTAGCCCAAAGGACAATGAAAATGTCCTGACCCATTTTTGTCTCAAATCCACCAAAGAGAATAAATTTCTCAAGTTGTATTTTATCTGTGATTGAAAATATTTGAGTATGGTTTTCCTTTTAAGCATTCCAAATATTAGTGTAATACCTATGCATAAACCATATAATGAAAAACATAATATTGCCCTACAGAACACATTGCACTAAATATAATGTCAAAACATTAACAGTTGCATAACTCTAACACTTTTTTCTCTTTGAAACAAAATGAGCTAATCTCTTTCGGTATATTTAAAAAAACTAGGAGAAAATATAAAGCATGGTTCTGCCTCTCTAAGCTTCAAATTACAGAAATCTAAAAGCTTAACGAATTAATAATAGGCACCCATTTTCTCCCATGGCCATGTCAGCCTTAGGACCACCAACAAACCTGCTTGCTTCTTCAAAAGAAATAAAGATTTAGATGAGGTGAAGCAGATTCTACCCTTCCCTCCTTGCCCTAAGCTCTGGGAACACAGCAAATGTGTTAATTTAAACATCAAACCGAACTAAATAAGTGAGATAGTACATCTCAAAAAGTCAGTAATGAACTAATTTTTTTTAAAAGGCCGAAAGTTTTAATTGCATGCCAAGCAGACTTGCCTTTTCCAATAACAAGAACTAGCACTTTTAGCATCTCAATATCAAGTACGTCTTACATTTTTATCACCTGAATCTTAACCTTGGAGGCCATGGATGGCTACTACCATGACTCCCATTCATTATACAGATGAGGACACAGAATTAGAAAATTTGTATAAGGTTCACTGGCCATTTGGGAGTGGAGTTGAGATTTGAGTTCTGGCATTTAAATACTTCGTTATATGTGAAAGTACATACACACGCACATGCATGTGCTCACACACACAGGTGAGCATGTCCTGTGGTATTCCTCTTAATTTGGCTGGAACAGGGATTGGACGCTACATCCCTGGAGTTTATGGAGGTTATCTCTGCTCTCCCCACCCCTTGGTGATGACTCGGCCTATGTGAAGGAGTTTAGAACTGAGGGCTGAGAACATAAGCAATTAATTCCAAGGTGCTTCCACCAAGGACAAGAGGGGAGCTGGCTGGAGCACAGCACCCCATGGGCTCCACGCCACCTTGCCTCACTTCCTTCCTCGAGTGTTAACATGAAGCCGCTCAGGACACATCCTGTACATGCTGGACGGGTAACAAGAAGGGATTAAGGGTAGGAAACGGTACAGAGACACTGGCTTGGACATGCTGGCTGTCCTCATCCTGAAGGAGAGGCCGAGGACAAAGACCTAAAAATACAGCCCGAGGTCCCCTCTCGCAGCTAACTGTAAGGAACCAGGGGCCATCTCCACTTCTCTCCGGGCCCAGGTCACACACTGCTAAACTTCAGTGGTTACTGTCAGGTGCACATTCGTTAGAGTTCTCAGAAAGTAGCAGTCTTGGACACGTGGGAACAGCTGTCACTCTTCTGATCGTTAACTCTACGGTAGGAAATAAAAAGTTTGCAGCCGGCAGAGTGTGGTTGTTTTCCATCTGAGTTGATTTAATTTTCAAAACAGTGAGTCATCTGAACTATGCAAATGACAGTTATGCTGGCTTTACTCGAATGCTGAGCCTCTATATATAGAATCTGTTTCCTTAAATAGCAGTGGCCCTGCTCTCCCATGCCAAGCTGACTGTCCTATGCTTCTGTCAACGCTGTGTTGTGCCACCTCAGCCCACAGGTCTCAGGCTGCCTGGACAGTGGCTAAAGAGATGGACCAGGAATCCTGGCTGTCCAGCCTAGTCCTGCCCATTAAACACAGCAAAATTCCCTGGTGAAGAAAATAAGAAGAGCCACAGGGAAGGGTGAGAATGAAGACTGGAAGCCATATGCTAACCCTGGGAGGCACAAAGAAGAGTTGTATTTGAATGAATGAATGAATGAATGAATGAAAGCACACATAATATACCTTTAAGAACACAAGAACATACCTAGAAGTATCAGTCCTTTTTTAAAACTGTATCTTGGACTCCTCAAAATATAGACTGGCTCATAACACACTAGCCAAAGTGCTTCAGATAGCTAATCTCCAGATAGATCTCATGTTCCCACAAGAAATAGAGAAAGCAGATTTCTTACTTCCAAGGGGGAAAAAAAATGCAAGGGCCTTTCCAGGGTTTAGAAATTTGGCTTACAGAAAGAACACACACCATAGAGGTCTCCCTGACTTTTTTCATGTAAATCTCAGCTTTCAAAAAAACACAAGCAAACACATACACACACTCCCCTCAATTTATATTCAAAAATACCAAAGGATTATCAAACCCTCTAATTTGCTGGTGAAGTCTGCGGCAAGTTTGAGACCTTGCGTGAAATACAATCTAATTCCTAAGTGGTTATATTCAAGAGGGAAGGGAGAGGCGGGAGGAAACTACTTTCTAGAAGCCAGTGCTCCAGGCAGCCCCGGAGCAGACTGGATCTAGTTTGAAAAGACTGGCAACCCTAAAACTTTTTGATAAGATAAAAACGCATTGATGTGGGCCCACTCGAGGCCCACTTCTACTCCGAGCCTCCTTAGCGTATCTGCTCCTTTCCTCTATCTGCTTTAGCATAACTTTATTTTTCTCTTTTATCTTTCGATAACTGCACCCAGGGGCCGGAGGGGATTGATTTTTTTTTTTTTTGTTTTGACTTATTGTTTGAAGATCTGTAACTCAAAGCAGCTCTTACGCCTCTGATGTCTAAGCTGGAGCCGCATGAAAGGTAAACCCAGGGCCTGGGTATCAAACTGCGCAGCAGCGATGCTGTTTTATAATCAGTCATCCAGGTTTTCATCTTATTTTGTGCGCCCCCCCCCAACCCACCCCCTCTTCTGGCTAGCGAAGCACAAGGTTACTCTGAGGCTTTTGTTAGGTGTCAAGAGCAAGTTAAAATAAAAATAAATGTCTCGACAGCTCCAAGTGCTAGGGCTGTGAGATTAAATACACTTGTACTTAAAGCAAAAAATTATTTCCCATGTAGAGAAAGAAATGGCCTTGTTTTATTCACAGCAAAAGGAAATCTTGATGCTTTTTATAAGGTTGATTTAGAAAAAGTTTGAAAAGCAAAAAGGGAAGGCAGTACAACTCGCATATATAGACACACACACACACAAAAACATTTTCCCCGAAGGGTTTAAATCAGGAGGAAAACATATGAGGCTTTAGTGAGAAAGATTAACAGATTCCAAACAGAAATGTGATTCTCAAACCACAAAATGTTTAAAGATAGACCCACACACACTAGATTAGAAACTTAGTTGCGTGTCCAGAATCCTGTATTGGCATTTGCTATATACTCCAAATTATCACATGCCACAGTCTAATATTAAAGTTTCTTTTTTCCGGTCTTCCAGCAGAATCTTTAGAAGTGTATGGATTATCATGCTGCTTATTAATTTCAGTAACATGAAAGTCACATGCTAGTATACTTCCAGACACACACAGATACCAACAAGAGTTTTTGAGGATCTCTTCTCCGAAGTCGTTCAGCTTGCTGAAATATGGTTACATATGCAAACATTATCTCCCAATTGTAACCTCATTTTCTGCTCTGCTGGACAGCGTGACCGGCATTTGTCACCCGGCCTCCCCCGCCCGCCTCGCCATTCATATGTCTATAATTGTCATCGAGATGTGGCATGTCAGCGGGACGCCAGTGTTCTCTGCTGCCCGGCTCCACACAGTCACTCAGGTAACAAACCCGTAATCTCGTCCTGTTTTCATGATGGTTGAATTACACATAATTGTTTCTGCACAGTGATTGATTTCTGCCTGAATAGAGACCTCTGCCTTTTTTCAATGCAAGCGAGTGGCAGCCAAGTCTCTCCATCTAGGAGGAGGCAGCAGCCTTTGAAGAGATCAAAGCCAAGGCCGCGAGCAGTTGTGCGCCCTGGGAATATGGAAAGCCTTTATGCTCTCAACCCCATTTCCAGCATCATGTTGGATTGCAGCTGCATTACATTCTGCCAGCATTCTTAATGCTTTTAGTATTGACTCTGACATCACCGATAGCTGTTTGAAAGTAACAAAAGCCCAAAGATGACTTATTTTCACAACTCTGTAATTGGGACATGCAAAGATGGGGGTGGGGAAACCAGAATGAAGGGGAGGGGAAATACATTTGCTTTTAATTTAAAGCAGCACAAAAGAAAGCCCAGGGAAAAAAAATTATATAAGTTTCCACAAATGAAAAACATGTTTTTCATATGGAAAAACCAGCAGGGGCATTTTATAACTTAGACCACACAAAATGAACTGATGGCTAAATACACACTTTTTCAAGCCAAAAGGGTAAAATGAGTATGATGGAGTAAGTGATTCCGATAGGGAAGGGGCTGAAGATGCTGCAGACACCTGATGCGAGGGGAGACCCTGCAGCTGTCTGATCTCTCCCCTCCCTCCCTCCCTCCCTCCCTCCCTCCGCCCTCCTTCCCTCCCTCTCTCTCTCCCTCCCTTTCTTCCCCTCCTTTCTCAATCAACTAAGCAGAGCTGAGATCTGCATTTTGAATAAATCCCAGGCTTCTGGGGGGAAGGGAAGTCAAAAGGCATTTCTGGTTCCACATGCAGAGACAAAATTTAGTCTGCCAGGATCACACCTTCTTGTGTGTAAGAAGACCTGGAAGTGGGGGGAGGGGATGGAGGGGGAGATATTCTTCGGAACATATTAACCAAAATAGATTGACACTGATACTCCGTTATTAGTTAAGTAGAAAAGAAGAGAAACACATTTTTATTTTAAAAAAATAATTGGACTTTGGACTGTGTTCCTAAGTACATTATGTGCTTAATCCACATTTAAAAATCAAGGCAGAAAACAAGCAGGTCAAGCATAAGTCATTACCCTTTATCTCTAGCATTCTATGTGGTGTTATTAATGTCAGGTCACCTCTACTTCCTAGGAGAGTAACCTACCACTGCAATCCTAGGACTTCAGCTGGGGCTCTGGATACCTAATTCAGGTAGCTTAGTTCAGAGACTCCAAATGTACTGAAATGGCAATACTTCAGTGAGCAGAGAGTAGGGAGAAAGAATCTGAGAACAATCGACAAGATAATTCATCTCATTTCAATATGCTGGGCATACAGTAGTCATTGGACTATCCTTGCTTTTCAGGTCTACAAAGATCTAAAACTGATTAACACTGAAGAGCTGAAATGAGCACCTCCTCCATTCACATAAAACCTCTGAGTTCAGAAACACCAAGTAATTGGCAAACAAAAGCTACCTTTGTTTGAGAAGAAATCATCATCCCTGGCTATAAGGTACCCAAATACAAATTTTATCTGGAGGATATGCCTGAAACTGTCTGAGCAGCAGAACCTTTCCTTTAACAGTGTTTGCCTCAGTTTACTGGCTTCGTTGGGAATTTGCATCGGGTCTGCTTTGCTGTGGAGGAGAGATACAGGCTGCGTGAACCCACAATAGTAAAAGCCCAATTCAGTCAGAGCATGTGATGAACATTTCAAAGTCTGCAACTTTTCCTTTTGGAAAAATGCCATCTCTCCTTAATTTGATCATCTCCAGAAAATGCTGGAAATAAGTCCTGGTGTTGATAAGTATTTCTCTCTCCGTTGCTTTCCTAATAAGCTTGTTACATTTTTCAATCACCCAGGGCGCCAACCTCACTTCTGGTTATTGGCAAATCACTTCTTTTCTGATTCTGGTATCATCCTCGTAGGAAATGTACCAAGCAGCATGGCTACTGGAAGCATCACAGACTCCTCACAGATACCCTGGAAAAGTCAGTATCTGGCTACCTGAGCCCCAGATCCGAACTCACAAATGACCCTCAGCTTTCCTTAAAATTCTAGGGGGGGATGGGAGGGGTTGGGAGGAGCAAAGAACATTCTTCAAGGCTCTCCTGCAAGAAACTTGAATTTGGAGTTCTAGTCACCTGCACAGCGTGAGATGGAAGCTGCCGACCTTAAGCCAGACACCGCAGAGTTAAGTAGGGACTGATCACAGGGAAGCAGTGACCGAAGTAGCCATGGCCTCCACACGCTGCTCCTTAGCAAAAATTGCTATAATTGAGAAGCAAGGAGACAACGCTGTAAATAACGTGCAGGAGACTCATTTTATCAAGTGTAATCTATACGCCAGGTATTTACTTTTCTCTTCAGGAAGGAATATCATCTTTTCAAGGACCTGGAGAGTGTGTATGGTGCTTACTGCAAAGGAAATAAAACCTCCTTGGAGGTAAGGCTGGAAGGTAGGCCGGGTGGAATAGGGAGCGGCAGGTACATTCCAAGTCTGGGGTCCCTTCAGGTAAGGCTCTTTAATGCCTCAGAAAAATAAAACATTTACTCCTCAAACCTTTGGATATCAAGTTCTAGGCTCACTTTTGATAAACCACCCCAATATTCATTAATCTCTCCCTCTCAAGAAATTGCAACTTAAATTCTCTCAGCAATTTAGGTATTTTTCCTCTGGCTTTTTCTTCAGTGAAGAATACAGATGGTAACATGCTCCTATTAATGAAACAGTCTTTCTGTTTAGAGGTGATGGTCACCTGCCCTCCTGTTATCTCCATGGCAACTGACAAGCTGGCAGGTCCCCCTGGGAACAGGATTCTGAGAGCAGAACTCAGCCATGTCCCTCATGGGTTATGTGCCCAACAGAACTTAAGGCTGCATATCACAAAGATGCTTGCATATCCAGGTTGGGCTGCGTATCACAACAGTCAAGGTATGAAATCCATCTAGTGCTATTAGCAAAGAAAAATGTGACAGAGACACAAAGAAGCATCATTGAGCCATAAAGAATGAAAAAAATATCATTTGCAGGAAAATGGATGGTATTGGAGATCATCATGGTAAATGAAATAAGCCAGAATCAGAAAGATGCATGTTTTTTCTTTCACGTGAAACCTATATTAAAAAAAAAAGACACAAAAAGGCTGCAAGATGGCTCAGCAGGTAAGGTTCCTGCCCACTAAACCTGGTGACTGAGTTCTATCCCCAGAAACCCACATAGAGGAAGGAAAGAAATGATTTCTAAAAGCTGTCCTTGGGTTAGGCAGATGACTCAAAGGTTAAAGTCTGCTTCATAAGCAAAAACATCTGAGTTCACATCCCCAGATTCCATGTAAAGGTGTTAAGTGGAAATGGTCAAAGCCTACAATTCCAAAATCCAGGATGATTCACCATGTCACCCTTAGGCCTCCACACAAACACACACAGTGTCCTCTTACACACACACACACACACACACACACACACACACACACACACACAGACATGCAGAGCGCAAAAATGAAAAGATGCACTCAGACCTCCCCTCATATGCCACGGCATGCATGTGCCTGCTCTCTCCCTGTTTTTTTTAAAAACACATGCAAATAGAACTACTTGGAGGGAAGGGACAAGGAACAGGAGGGCAGAAGAAGAGAATGATAGGTGAGAATGATCCAAGAACATTGTATACATGTATGAAAAGCAAATTATGTATGTTGGAAATGAAAAAAATTCCAAATGACTATCTGAATAGTTCTCAATTTTCAGCATGCTCATGAAGGCCCAAGAACTGTCCTAAAACACAGAGCTTCCTTTTCAAGAAGCTTTGCCATTTGCGAGCACACAGTACACTTGTGGTTTAAAATAGCAAGCGCCCTGGAGCAGACTCTAATCCAAGGGAAAAGCAGACAGCAGAATTCCCACACAGCTACTAGAGAGCAGGACCACAGGAAGGGGGAGCAGAAGACACCCCAAGGTCAGCGTGAAGCAGAACCTCAAATGATGTAATTCAGCTGGACTAGGCCAGCGTGGAGCCGTCTCTGCCCCCAGCAGGACAGAACAAATTCACAAGATCCTAAGAAATCTGCAAGGAACCTGAGAGCAGCATGGCAACCCAACAGACAAAAAAACAGAACCAAAAACAAAAAACGCCAACTGACTCTAATACGACTGGTTTTAAATAAAAAAATTCCTTCATAGGAGACACAAAGCAGCAGACTACCAGAAGCAACATAAATCTCAAACTCTGGCAATCCATCTAGGGCAATGAGCTGGCATGTGCAACAAGAAAGATTACACAGAATGGTCCGTTCAGGTACAGGAAGAGAATTTGACAATTTCAATGTATATTTTCATATGGAAAGTACAAGCTTCATTAAAATATGTAAGATGCAGATCCCCCCCAACACACACACACCATTTCCTCCGGGTCTCAGTTGGTCAAGAATTTGGAGTAGGTTGAAAATGACATTAACGATACAGGCTCGAGCAAACATCAACATATTGGCAAAAGTCAAGAGATCGTCCTCTAATATCAACTCAGCAACTTACATTAGAGCTAAACAAAGGGGACAAGGAATTAGCAAAGGAAAATTAGGATCTACTTTATATAAAATCAGAATTTTCACCTTGTATCCATCAACATCACCCCAAGTGTACACTTTAATCTGAGTTCACAGACAATGTGGTTGGGAGTATTCATAAATAATAAAACTGAATTTTTAACGGAAAGGGTCTGACATTTAGAAACAAATATTCCCAGCACAGGCTTAGGTATCTGAAGTCACACCTGACATTGGTGTCTCTTAAAACAGACTAACCAAGTCCCTCCTTGTGGCAGCAATGTCCTCGTCTGCCCCAAAGAACTTCACTGACAGGAGCCAGATGCTGCCAGGGCAAAGATGCAGTGCTTGTTAGCCTTACAACAGTCTATCTGAATATACCAATTAAGTGACAGGTGTCAGTCACTGTCTGGAATCCCAGTGCTAGGGACACTGAGGCAGGAGAATCAAAGTTTGATTCTAGCTTGACTACATAGCAGGAACCTGTTTTGAAAAAAAAGGAGAGGAAGGAAATCACGAAGGACCCGGCAGGTCATATGGGGACCTGATTTTATTGTGATACGTCCCAAGCAAGGACATCAGTGCTTCCCTGGGATAAGTGCTAGGGGAAAGGGAGACAGGAGGAAGGTGGCTCCAGGACATGAGAATCTTCTGAAACTGACTGCGGTGATGATTATACAACTGAGTGTTCTCAAGCACCAACAAGTTGAACACTTTAAATGGGGAAAGATCGGTGTGTAACTCAATAAAACTAAAGCAGTTTAAAAATAAATAGACAAGTGTTATGGAATGCAATTCTTCGGGCAAAACAGTCACCATCTTTGACTAATAAGATCAGATCTATTGACTTTTGATGTTTCCTCAGAGACACAGAACAGCTGGAGGGATCTCTGGACCCTCGCCTGGGGCAGCTCTCTCATGCACTTTCCAACCATTTCGATTCAACTCTGCCCTAACTCCATATATCCTTGAAGTCTCAAGGTCTGGTGAGGGGCTAGAGTACACAGGCTAAAGGCAAGATTATCACATTGAGAGAACTCCATCGACACAGCTAGAGGGGAGCCGTCACCCAGGCTGGAGATGAGTTTCCAGCAAGACTCCTTTAGGGTTACCCATGCTCCTGTAAGTAACCCTAATAAAATAACAAATTCACTAAGTTAGACTTTGATGTGATCACTTGCTACTGTCATCTATCATTAGAATGCTATTGGGATATGAAGAGATGTTTGTACCCCCAATTTAAAAAAAAAACAAACCTCTCCTAGATATGAGTTCCCCGCAGATACCTGTAACTCCAAAATTCCAAAATGCTTATTCAGGAAGGTGAAGCACGTAAACAGACAGGAGTACAGGAACTGCAGGTCTTGCCTGGGCTAGAGGAGAAGAAGGCAGGAGACGGACAGGAGACTTTCCCAACAAGCAATTCAACCCAGTAGATAGATAAGTTCAGATCAGTTATAGGTATCCTTCATGGTATGGTCAGATGGAAATTCTCATGCTCCTAGAAAGCTACCAATGCAGGCAGGTGGTCCCCATGCCCAAGCAGACAGCAGCAGTATTGGACCAACCTCCCCCTGCTCCTAGCAGCAGAACTGGCTTCCCCTAGAAGGCAGCACAGAACACCTGCATCACCAAAGCACTGAGGAAGGCTGTGTCCCTTTCAGTCCTGATGAAACGCGAAAGCAGATGCGTCTCCTTTGATTGAGCTAGCTCGGACATCTGTACTCCGGATGCCCAGGGGGTTCTTCGGGAAGAAGCATGAGGCTGGACTATGACCCCCTTAGGCCATGCAACACCTACTTGTTAGGACTACTTTCCTATAAGAAAACCGAGTTCAAGGAAGGAAGCTAGGGATCTGCTCACGCACACATACTGAGCTACTGTCTCAACCAGCCCTGTATCAGTACCCACCGTGAGGCAAGTGGCAGTCATTTAAATGTTTCACAGCCTTTCAAATGATCTTCTCAAGATCATGTATTTCAAATTCCATATTGCACAGATGCTAGTGAATCTCTCCAATAACGAACTATGAAAATAATAAAGAACAAAACAAACACCCCAAATGTGAGTGCCCCAGCTCTTTCACCACTCCATGGTGGCTTCTGTGTTTTCCTGATACCTAGCCAGATTGGGAGGGAAGATTGGTCTTATGAAAAACTGAATCTCTTAAGAGTCCCTTGTAAAGTTCAATTGTTAATTGTTAATTCAATCTTGGGCTGCTTACCCTCCATTTTAGCTTTGCATCTTTCATTAAGAATATCTAAGTATGCCAACATCTTCAGGCCACCAATTCACAGACCCGGACTGACAACTTCTTCCCAGCAGTATAGTGATTTCCTGCCAAGGGCCCTCACCAAGTATTTCTAACTGTGTCTTACTATATCTCTTACTATCTGTATGATGTCAATTTCTGCCCCCCCCAAGGATCTCTAAATTCATTCATTCATTCATTCATCATTTCATTCATTCATTATGAGAGGGCACTGTATATCCCTGAAGAGGACCAAGGGTGACTTTGGGAATCATCCTGGATTGCTTTTACCTCCTTTTTGCTTTTCTCTGGAATTTACCGGGCTCCACTCACCAGGGTTGGAAGTGCGGCCTACTGCCATTTCTACTTAGCGCTTTTACCTGCAACCTGAACTCAGGGCCTTCTGCTTGTGAGGCAGAGTTATAACCCCTGAGTCATCTATTCACCCCTTTCCAAAGATCTCTAAGAAATGGAAACAAAAGTTGGCAATCCACTGAACTAGTTTGGGATCAGGCCCTGACGATGCATAGCTTGCATTTGTGGGCTTATCATGATATAACTGAATGGAAATCTGTTGGTCTGGGATTGTCCTCCTGCCTCTATGTGTGGTCAAGTATGACCTACCACCTAAATGTAATATAACAAAGGGCTTGGAAAATGAGCTTGCTGGAGGTGGTGCTGATGGAACAGGGGCGCAGTACACTAATGGCAAACAGGTCTAATTCCCAGCCTCTGCTACACCAACCGCCAGCTAGCTTGTTGTTTAAAAGAGCTCTGTCAGTATCTGTTTCTGAACTCTTTTCTTCAGTCATTTTGTATCAACTCAATATGCATGTCATCTAAATCTTAAAAAAAAAAATGACCCATTTTCCTGGCCGAACCCCCAAAAGAGTTACATACAAAACCATGTCCCAACAATTCAACCAAGTATGTTCAACCAATTACGTCCTGCTGCGCTTCCAACTACCCAGACTGAACTGCAAGCAGGTAAAGAAGAACAAGGGTAGAAACTCCAGGATGCCAAGCCCCAGGTGGCTGGTCTCTGTTGACCCTGCCTCGCTGGACTGTGCGCCAACCCTGTGCGCTCTCTGTGAGTCATGACGACAGTAGCTCTGCTTTGGCTGTGTGTACACGTACATGATCTCACTCTGTCTCATTGCACTGTCTCAGTAAGTACCTCTGGTGGCAAGTAGTAAGGGGATGGATGGTAAATCATTCCTGAAATATACCATCAGTGGTGTCTGTCTTCATTCTGTCAGGAGACCTAAGCTGTAAGGTTAGTAAAGAGATGGCTCTAACAATAATCGTCATCTTTTCAAGAATGAAATGGAGTAACACGTGCTTCCGGTTACCAACCATATACAAAGGTCAAACAAGTTTTAACAGTATCTTCTCTCCTAGAAAAAAGAATGTAACCAATTGATGGGAACTCATTTCTGGATTTAAAGAACTAGCTGCTTACATAACTTACAGCTTGATCCAACTGGACAGGTGTAAAGAGAAATAAAACAATTCTGTGTGCAATCATTTTGAATCATTATTTAAGAGTACTTTAGGGAGCTGAGGCAAGAGCACTGTAAGTTAATGGCCAGCCCGGGAAACATGCAACAGCAATATCCAGTCTCAAAAAAACAAAACAAAAAAATGGCAGTTGGTCAAAATTGTTAATGGCCTCATGTGCAGAAAACTTATAAATCAACAAAGATATGAAACAACTAATGAAGACAAAAACATACTATTAATATACTTAGTCACACAGAAACAAGCACATGATATTTTTATTAAAGCAAAAATTACTATAAGAAAATAATGTCATCTCTAAAGACGCAAGTGCAGAGAACATTTGAAAATGCACATAAATGAAATCGTCATCTCTGAATGAAAGAGATGCCAGTACTTTCCATTTACTTTTTCTCTTCGTTCCTAGGTTTTCCTTCACTTATAAAAACAATGTGTGACTTTAAACAAACAATAAAACAATTTCCTTTTGAGAGAAAGACTGTTCCTAATAGCTATCTCCTTTAAGGAAGTTTCTTTACTTTTTACGGGAAACTCATTTGGTGCAACTTCTCAGGAATGACCACAATTCCAGTTAATATTAAACCATTTTCTCTTATTTTCCCTAACAGCATGGCATCACAAAGATCACCACTAACTGTTTCTGAAAGTAAAGTACACCCCATATTTCAATAATTTATTGTGGAGCACGCCTTGCCTGTGAATGCCTGGTTCTTGGAGAATGAAAACACATCAGCAGTTGGCAAAAATGAGACCAAGCCATCACAGAACTTTTATGGACTCATGGAAAATGATTAACCTATTTTTAAGTCCTCAAGGCTTGGGGACATCATGTCTGTCCATAAATGTGAGCCACAGGGGTTCTCTTAAAATCAGACTTTAAACAAAAATACACATGACACACTAATTGAATTTCTCGGGAATTTTCAAGACCATGTTGAGCAATTACTTGGTTATATGTTGGATGAACCAGAAGACAATTTGAGTAATCTTAGAACCTACTATTTAAAGCCATAACCCAAATCTAGCTATTTGCATTATTGGAAAATATTAAGCAAACAGTTATATTTCTGGGAGGTGTTAGTCTATAAATTGGGTCCCATCTCCTACCAGAGACATTTACCTGTCTTTGAATTCAAGCTTGCTGAACTTTAGGATCTACAGACAATCAAGTAACCTCTGTGCCCCAGGTTCTTCAGGGGAAGCATGGGAGTATCAGTCTAAACATCACAGTTTTATAGTGAGGATCTAAAGAAAAAGAGTATGCAAGGTACTTGCATTAATTATCACATGCTCCATGTTACTAATCTTATTGTTGTCTTATCCATGGGCAATATATCAGTTTTTCATGATCAGAAGAAACTTATGATCAAAGCCCAGGAAGCTTCACAAGTAACAGAAATGACTCTGTGAGGTACCACTGACTGATATCCAAACATGGCCCAAAAGATACTCCATGTTAAAATGGCTTGGTTCAGTCTCAAATTATGGTTTCTTAGCCTACAAGTAAACGCAGAGCAGAACTCACATCTGTGTCTCCTCAAACCTACTCCTCTTTCTAAATCCACAGCTTCTTGATGCTCGTGCCCTGGCCACTAGGCTAGGACACTCGCCATCTTCTACTTCCTGTCCCCTGCTTCTTGCTCATCACCACAGAACTCCAAGTTCTCCCTGTGCATCCCAGCAGTTATTATTACCAGAAAGAGCGTTAGAAAATGTCAGTTTCACACAGTACCTTGCCTTATCTTCGTTTACTTCTGTAGCATTTCCAGTGATGGGGATAATGCTTACGAGAACCAAGAAGTTGTGGAAAGCACCTGCAGTGAGGGTCAAGGCCCGGGTCCCAGTCAAAGCATCTATGTGTTCATTTATGGCCAGAGCAAATCACCTCCTTCGTCTGAGCATCCAGTTCTCAGCGTGTTTCACCTGCTGTATGACCCTCCCTCCCTGCCTCAGCTTGCTCCTCTGTAACCCAGGGACGTGAGTGATATCGCTGAGTTATCCCAAAGGGGCTTACATACATATATAAAGTACTTAGATCAGTTTCCAGCATGTACTAGTATTCCAAAGCTTGACATCACAGTTTACGGGAAGCATATAATGGCAAGAGAGTTTCTCAACTCAATTTCACCTTTGTGATTTGGTGGTCCTATTTAAATCCAGGCGGGTATCTGACATCGGGGCCTTGCATTCTTGACATTTTACATACCACAAACACCTGATGGCAGACCTCTCCACAGCAGGCAGTACAATAACTTGCAATCAACAGAGAATGTGATGCAGGAACTGACCGCGAAATCAATATGGAGATAACCAACTTGTTCAATGTGTGTACAGGTCAGGAAGAAGGCCACACGGTGGGTCACTCAGGGTAACCCTTGGGAGATGTTGCTTGAGAGGGCGCCACCCATCCTGAACCAAGAACAAGAGTGCATAGGCAGTGAAGAAGAAAGTGGACATTTTAGGGACACCCAAAGATGGAGATTAGGAAACAAGGTTTAATGAACATGTATGTCAAGGAAAACAGGTATTAGGAGGATCAGTAAGTGAGGGGGGAAGACTTGAAAGGTAATGTAAATCAGGAAAGCCTTTCAAAGTAATAAGGAATGTAGACATCGGGAGGGTGGGGAGGGAATCAGGAGAAAATCTCAAGCAATTCAAGGAAACATAATACACACGGATGGTCTGCACGTGCATCGGGTCAAGGATAGTGAAGACAATGTAAATTTGAGACCAATAGGTTTGACTGACATGGAGTCAAAGCCTTACTGCTTTAATACATGTGCAAAGAAGGAAGTCTCAAAGGATGCAGAGGTGGCTCAGGGGTTAAGCCCCTGCCTTGCAGGCGGAAGGTCCTGAGTTCGGATCCTAGACCCCACATATAGATGCCAGGCGGAAGCGGGGGCAGCCTGCGTTTCTGGTCCTGGTAGGGCGGAGCCTGTGAATCCCAGGGAAGAGTAAACAAGAAGGAGGTGGAGGTGGTCCGTGGTGGTTCCCACACGCGCACACATGCACAATTGAATAAAAAAAAAATAGCTAAGCATTTGGAAAAAAATTCTGTTTTATATTTTCATGAATAGTGGTTTGTGTTTTCAAGTCAAATGTGGCCATTTTGAGTGACAATATGAGGATGTCAGGCCTTCGGAAATGATCCTGACTCTAAAGTCTGTCAATATTAAGCTAGAGCAGCTTTCTGCTGTCCCTTAGGACAGGTTCAACAGAGATTTTTTAACACCCGCACCATGGTTTTTATAACAGCACTAAACTGAGTAAGAGGTAAGACGGTGTTAAAAAAAATACTACTTTTCCCTTTCAAACACAGTAATATCCAGCATTAAGTTAAAATTTTAAAAATGAGCAAAAGAAATAAAGTGAACAATGTTCGGAAGATCTGATTCTCTTCTTTACCCTAATTGGCAGGCTGACTGGTTAATCCACCTATAGTGATTGCTACCAATTTTTTGCCTTGGTCCTTTTGGTTTTGTTTTGACTTTAAATATCTAAAATGAAGTCTAACAAGATATTTAGGATAAGTATTAAATACCTAAAATGAAGTCTAAATATCTTAAATATACAAATATTTTTAAATATCTAAAATGAAGTCTAATAAGATATCCAAGAAAAGATGAGATGTTTGTGTTTAGTGCATTCTGTCTTCTTAGTTCTCCTCTTCCTCCACTGCTGTGTGGAACTCAGGTTCTTGCCCCCCTGGTGCTCCACCACTGACCAAACCTCCACATGTCATATACAATGACCCCTTTCTTGACCCAAGTCATTGGAACTATATACCAAGATGAGGTCAAAAGTAGAAAGTCCATTGTACGGAAACTAGAGATTGCCACAGTGTCTTTTTTTTTTTTTTTCTTCCTCCCCTGATAATGTGCCTCTTAGAGCTGATCTTTTTAGGTGATGATATTAGCTAAAAGGATTTAAGCAGAAGAAAAGTTGAAGACAACAAATCTGATTCACCTGTGGTCCTCAACATTCATACAACTTCAAGAGCCTCCCTGTATGGGAAGAAACCCGGATCCTACAGGATGAAGGGTAAAAGATCCACAACCAAAAAACAGATGCTCATCCCTGTCCCAAGAATAAAGAACTACTGGGCAATTTTATGTCAGGTGTTGGCAGCTTAGAAACCTGCTCTCCATACCCCTCACATCCTTAGTGGAGGGGGATTAAAGCAAGAGTGCTCTCTAACACACGATGAAAAGGAACCAGGAGAAAAAGAACAACACCAAGACGGCAAACCCCCAACATATTCATGTCAACATTTTCCAAAGGTTAAGGTAAGACCTTCACCCAGTTCTGAATCAGTATCTTGACGCAGTAAGAACCAGAACTGTCTCTCTTCTCCAGAGCATCCAGCTGAGCACCTGCCAGAGCTGCAGAAATCCCACCAGGTGGGCATCCTGGTCCCAGCTCGCTGCATCCTAGACGCCAGATTCCAAGCACAGCAAGGCAAGCCAGCCACACAAACATGTGTCACTTCATAGATGAGGGAATGGGGGCTGGAAACAGTATGACATACTCAGAGGAGGACATAAGACTTAGGACCTTGGGTCTTCTGAATCCAGGACCAATTCCACCAATTCTACTTTCTTAGGACTGCTTTCCTCGTCCTAACAAATTCCAATTTTTGTTCTTAACATCTTCAAACAACACATTTATCACTTGACTACATACACTGGCTTGGAATGGCCAGCGTTGGCATGGCTGCTTATGTTTACAGGGAAGACACAGAACTTTTAGCACCTAAGCATGCCTCCAATATCTGAACAAGCTCCTGAGAAACTTTGCCTTTCTAGCTAGGAGAAAATAAAAGTGAATCAAACACCATTTGCTCCACCTGAAATACTAGAACACACTTTAAGAGGCTTTTCTTTTTATTGCTATTCTAGTTCCATCTCAAATACACTTCTAAAAACAAACAAATATTTCTGCATCCCCATTCATGAGAGAACCACATCTTCTGACCACTCCTTCTAAGGGTCCGGCCCATTCTCTTTCATTCTTTCAGCAAACTCCTGTGGCTTCCGCTGTTACCTGGAAACTTACAATTCCCTGACAGACTTTGTTCTCCCCCTGAACCACTGTGATCTAATGCTGCCTACTTGCTGCTGAAACCAAACAAAAGAACTCATGAAATCACACAAGACAGAGGTGGCGAGCAGACACTTTCGGCTTTTGAGTTTCATAAGAAGTGGTTTGATAAAAAGTGGTAATATTAGAACCAAAAACCCCAAAACATGCAAGCATATACAAAGTTCTCATTCATCTTTTATGAACTTGGTAAACTGACTGGGCATTTCTTCTGTCCTAAGTTGACTGTAACTAAAACTCAATGATTCCAGGAGAATTCATGACTGTCAAGACTTGGCAGCTGGGGAGGTAAGAGAGGGGAATGGTGAATATGATCAAAATACATTATATACACATATGAAATTGTCAAAGAATTAACTTTAAAATATTTTTAAATAGCTTACAATTTTTGTAATGAAATTTATCAGACTTTAAAAAGAATCATAGAAAATGCCTTAGATAAAAAAGAAAAAATATCTTAGGTCGGATTTATATTTTACTTAGGTGATTGTGTTATTCAGAAACTCAAACAACACAGGCTAGAGAGATGGTTCTGAGGTTAAGCCTTAGCCTCGAAAGAAGGACCTGAGTTTAGATCCAAGATCTTACAAAAAAAAAAAAGCCAAGCAGCTACCAAAATGTCCTCTTCATTCTTTGTGCTGCCCTTGGAATCTGCCCCCTACAGAGCAAGGCACAGAGTTCCAAGGTCTAGCAGGCTTTGCCAGTGACATGCATGTAAGCAAATATATAATTTCAGTGAGTTAGAGGTTTAGCTAAAGTGAGCACCGTGTGTAAACATACCCTATACAAACTTTATAATCCTCTACACCACTTCTGGTAACAATCTGTAAAACATGCAGTGGGATTACTAGAATTTGAATCTAGAAGGCCTACGCATTGTGCAACCTTCTGCTTACCCCTCACTCCTTGATCCCATTCACACACACCCAGTCTTTGTTGGCTCCAATTCAGACTTAAAGCACTTGAATATTAGAGATTTGTTCATTTAGATTCCAGAAGTGATTTGTGAGTTTATAGAAGCTTTAGTCCTTAAAATATGAATGACTTCATAAAAATCATAATATTTAAATATCAAAATTGTTTGTGTATATATATGTATATATACAAACACCTACATATATATATATACACATAAATATATACACACAAGCATCTTTCTATGTTGTCCAGACATCCTGAACTTCGGAGCTCAAGCAAACTTCCTTAGGTCTCACAAGTAGCTAAGATTTCAAGTATAAGCCCTATAATAGTTCCTAAAGTATATTTTTTAAATTATTTAAATGAAGTTCAATGACTACTTTTTTTAATAAATAAGGTCTTATGTAACCCAGACTGGCTTAAATTCACTATGTAGTTAAGAATGATGTTGAACTTCTGACCCTCCTACTTCTATCACCTAAGTTCCGGCATTACAGGTGTATACCATCACATCTGGTTTATGTGGTGCTAGGGTGGAACCCATAATTCTGCATCCTAGGCAATTACCCTGCCAGCCAATTGAGCTACATCACTAGCCTTAATGACTGCTTTTTCCAAATATGTAAAGACTTGCTCAGATGGCACAAAACAATACTGTTTTAACTTTTTTCTTTAGTATTTTATTACTCTATTTGAGATAAAGAGAGGGGGAAAAAGAAAGAGCAGAGAAAAGGAAGAGGCAAAAGGAAAAATGAAGGGAGAAGCTAAGGAAGACACAGGGAGAGAGAGCAACAGAGAGCTCGGGTACAGATGCACATAGAGGTCAGAGGACATTTATAGAAATCAGTTCTCTCCTTGCACCATGTGGGCTCTGAGATTGAACTCAGGTATCCAGGTTTGCACACAGGCACCTTTATCCACAGAGTCATCTAAATGGTCCAGGTACTACATCTCAACTGTTATAATACCGGGTTCCTACAGACTGTCTCAGTTTGGCACAATTGCTAACACACATCCCATTTTACAAGCAGCCTTCAGCCCTGTGACAGCAGCTTCGATGACCCGGTGAGCCCTATTTCTGCCTGGAAATAACACATGGGCTTTTTCTGCTAGTCACACAAAGCACTGTAAAATTTTATTTTTAAATTTCAAAATTGAAGGAAATCCAACTAAAAATTTTAACTCAAATCATATCTATAACGTATAAGTGAGGAACAAAAGAAGCAAGGAAAATGGAATGATGTGATTCATCAGAAAAAAATTCCATGACATAAATCCAAATGGTTCTACCTAAGAAAATTAGCAGAATTCATTTTTCAGAATTCAACAGTTGCAAACGCTCCCAGCTGACGGACATGTGAGGACATTAAGTTCAAGACCAGATGGGCTCATTCTTGAGACCCTATCTGTATGGCTCACAGTGTTTAGAGTCATGAATGAGAACAGGTGGTAGATGAGAGCAAAATCTAGTCCAGTCTAGGGATAAAAGGGGACCAAAAGGGGGAAAAAAAAGATTTGTTCCCAGGTTGACTGGATAACCTTGTGTTGGTGACATTTCCAAGTCTCTTCTAGCTTGTTCTCGTGCCTTTATTTATAAACAAGAAACTACTAGCTTCATTTCAAAAACTAGACCATTAGATCCTGCAGGGTCACAGGGACCCTCTGCCAGACACTTGATTTGAGCAGACTGGTGATCCTCAGCGGTCTGCCTGGGGAAGAATGGCGACCACTCTCAATTCCTCCGACTGAACTTTTCCCTTCGGTTAGGATCAAACAGAACGGCCGGGCCTCCAAGGAATTTTCCCACGCATTCTCCTGACATCCACGCACAAATGTCACACAGAACACACTTTGAAAACTTCTCCTCTGTTTCAGTTCAAGGGGAAAACTCAATGCACTCACTTTAGAAAGAAACTAACTGAAGTTAGAAAATGAAAGCTAATTTGTCAGTAAGTCAAATTAAATAGCCCTCTACAGTACAAGAAGCAGCTCCTTGAAACTCTTGTTTGAGCTCTAAGCCAACATGTCTTCCCTTCAGTTAAGTCTTTACATGGTGGCAGTGGTTTCCTGACCAGACTAGCAACCTTAGTTAGTTCCTTAATCCCAGCCGGGAGCCACCACCAGATCACAGCTTTTGGAAACAACTGCTACAGGGGAAGACAAAAGCTATGATAGAAACAATTCTGCTTATTCGAAATCCTAAATGTTGATTCCCTTAAGGAAAAGTCCAGTGACGAGTGAGGAGAAGAGAGTTATTCTGAAGAATTAAAATAAAAAAAAAACCTGCAACATCTTCGCAGAGATTCCTACTTTTAAAAGAAAGACTTAAGAACACAAGCCTTCCTCTCAGCCTAGAAATTCATTCTAAGGAAGACCACAGGGAGCAAGGAAGAGTTGGAGTTGGAAGCCCCACCCTCACCCCCTCCCCACCTGCTGAGGTTTGGGGGGGGGGGGCAGGGATGAGGACTGAGCAGTTTCCTGGCTGTCTGCTCCTCCTTCTTTCAGGGGTATCCGAAAGGAGATTTGTTTCTCTTCTCCAGTGATAACCATTTGGGCTACAAGAGGGGCAAATGGAAGTTTATCACCCAAGATAAATAATGGACTTTGAGCCAATGGCAACATTCATATGTTAACCCACCCAGGCTCAGGGTTCACACCACACTCAGACACAGCTGACTCGACTGCATTTGTGGTATAAAGAACTGTTTTCCTTTTTTCTTTTAATACTCCACCATTGGCCGAGAGGGATTTTCATAAATAAAGCTTCAGAGAAAGGACGGGTTTGGGAGTATGCTTTTAATAAATTCTCCAGAGTCCTAGCTCTGAAATATTTAACAGGCCTCTGCATCATCTCATCTCTGTGCAGAAAAGCACTGCCAGCCAAAACTTCCTGGCTAAAGAGCTCACCTAGGCGGGTTGGCCTAGGTGCTTTCTCCTGTCACTCAACTTATGTGAACTCATTTTTTTTTAATTTAAAATACTTGGGAGAAATCCATTTGTTAAATTTCTTTTATAGGCACTTCCTCCCCTAAAACATTCTGGTTCCAGAAGGATGTAATTTACCAGCTGAAATTTTCTTGCGAAAGGGAGAGAATTTGGATGGATGAAGATGGGTCTCCTGGACAGGTGACATGGGGCTTGGCCCAGGGAAAGCCTGTGGGACCTGCCTGTGCCAAGGAGGTTTTTGAAAAAGCAAGCAACAGCACAGACTCTGTGGTGAGACTCCAGAGGAAGTATTCCACGTGTGCCACTTGGCCACAGCAGGAAATCACAGGATTACCCAGTTACATGCTAGGTAATAGAAGACTACTCCTCAGATCAGCCACCCACCCCAGATGTTTTTCCAGTTCTCAAAAGTCTGGCAGCAGATGCAATAAACAAGCGATTGTTTGAAATGCAAATCCAAGTCAGAGGGATGCCACCCAGGGGGACACTCCCACCCTCAGCCCAAACACAAATGGTCACCCAGCTCCTGATGCCCCGCATGAAAGTCTGTCACTGCTGTCAGTGACAGAAACTTCTACTAAGGACAGCAACATGGAGTAAGAAAGGAGAAGTGTGGCCAGGGGTGAAGATGAGAGGCTGCCTTCTGGTTCAAGCGTTTTTGATCTCGAGACACATTACCAACAGCTGTTAGGCATTAAAAACCAAAGATTGTAACTTGGGCCCTAAAAAAAAAAATTGACATAGCCTTGTGGTTAAAACTGGAGGACTTCTGGAGTTGTGCGAATTGCAGAATACCTCAAGAAAACACTCCTACAATGAATGCATCCTAACGCACTAGAGAATAAAGTGTAGCCATCAGATAACTTGGTTTCTGATCAGCCTTTGCACCTAATGCCATTATCCTACCCACACATCTTCCCTGAAAGTAGAAACAGCTGATTCACTGACCTCAACATTTTAATACATACAGGACCAACACATTGTATGCTATCAACATTTCAGAAGGAGGCTGGGATATAGTTTTGTGGCAGAACACTCGGCTAGCACATGCAAAGGCCTGGGTTCAGCCTCCAGTGTCACATGCATACCTGCACATGCGCATGCGAGCACACGCGTGCGCGCGCACACACACACACACACACACACACATGCCCCTGCACACTCCATGAATACACAGTTAAAATGATGAGCACATTGGGAAAATCAGGAGAAAGGAATGCTGAGACCGACCATGATCACTTAAAGAGGAAGAGAGATTTTGTTAATATTCCTAGAAATGACTTACATATATACACCAGTGATCGACCTGTCTTAAGGAATAAACCACAAACGAACACTATGTGTACAGTTAAAACATACTAGGAAGTTTCTGTGGCAACTTTCTATTATCGACACTACACGTTCATTTGGAAATCCAAAGTCCTTAAAAGGCATCTCAAATATTTTCATTAATTTCTTATCTAAAACTTCTCTCTCACCCAAAAATTCAACACAGAATCTGTGTGCTCACACACGTGTGTCTGATAACGGAAACATTTAGTTTAACAAAGTTTTCTAAAAGTTTTAAAACTAAGAAGTATTTTGGGAGTAATCTTTAAATAATGAAGCTGTACTTTGTTTTACTAATTCATTAATTCATTGACAATACTCTATACACCTCAATGGGTGCATGAAATTAGATTAAATATTTTAAATGCTTTAAAATAAAAGGCAAGAGAGCTTCACCGATCACATTAATCCAAGAGCTCTAAGATTTGGACCCCAACATCTCCATTTCAGCTACTACATAAAAATTTGAAAAACACTTATAAGCTTTCTAAAATTTGTGAAGCAAAATAATTATAATCATTCCTACGTTATAGAGCCTTCATAAACGTCATTTACTTATCTTTTCGGCCATTGAGGCCTACAGATGGTCTGCACAGACACTAATGTTCCTGTAGGCTGCTAGTTATTTCCTCTCTGCAGAGTGATGAACCTCCAAGCTCCCAGAAAGAATGTCATTAAGGCCATCATTACACCCCTCTCCCAAATGCTGGAGACTGACTTTCAGTGTGTACAGTTTCATTTGGACAGTGCATTCAAGGAGTCGGTGAGATTTACGCTGGTGAGTTTTTTGTTTTGTTTTGTTTTGTTTTGTTTTCCTCCAGGATGGGAGTCATCGGAACAGAGATAGGAGTAAATGCACTGCCGACCAGAAAAAAGCCCTTCACAGGGGTAGGAGGTGAGGCTTCTCCACCAGGAATGATTACTTGGAAGCTTTCCCACTACAAAAATGGAGTTTCTGTTTCCCAAGAATAGAGAAATAGCACCAAATAACAAATGTGAAATTCTTCATAATATTATATGCCTTCATGACAGTTATATGCATAATACATGTGCATGCTGCAATTATATGCATAATATATGTAACAGACATCTGCATACTGTGGTTACATGCCACCAAAATTTTTAGAGCTTTTAAGTTAACTGAACCAAAAGATTTTTAAAAAACACAACTTTCATTCGTTTATCTTCAAATGATACTTTAACAATTTGACAATGAAGCAAAAATAGCTTGCCTACCCCCTCCACCAAAGATCTTACAGACAGTAGTAACGTAATAAAATAAGATGCTTTGAAAATCCCAATTAATGGTCTGAATGTCCATTTCCTAATGAGCCTGAAGAGTTCTGATTTGAAATAGTTTAGGGTACTGAAGGCTATATAGTCCTTAGCTAACTGAAATATTAATAAATCTATTTTTCCTGTCACCAGCATAGACATATTTATAAGGACTGACACAGTTCTCATAAAATCACAAGTTTCTTGTACATATATAGTAGTTTGGTGATCACTACTTATTAATCTTAATCCACAGGCCAAAAACTAAGATTCCAAATGTGAGCTGTTACACAGCTCAATTATAAGGTTGCCATTCCTTATCAACAACACTTATTTAGCAATAACTAGTCACATATAATGAAAACATTTCCAATGTGCTTGAAAAAAAATAAGCGTTCTGCTGAAGTACAAATTAATTTGCACTTCTGAAAATAATTTGCAACACCAGCATGTTACTCACTGTTCTCGGGATGGGTGGAGAGAGAGATCCATTTGACATGTACGGGTCATTATTCATATTTGGCATCATTATGTACCCAGAATAACTAGAGTAGGAGGGTCCCTTGTTGTAGAGACCTCCATCTGGATGCTTTCCTGAGAAAAGCCAAAGAACAATCAGCAACGCATTGACTTCCCTTTTTATAACACTGTATTTTTCATCAGAAACTCTTACAGTTCTAAGACAAACCAGACTTCACATAAAATATTTGTTTATAAAATCCTGTAACCGGATTATTATGCTTATTTTAGATCGACAGTATTTATTCTCTTAAATGGCTTAGCAGCGAACCAGATGTTTAAAAAAACATGTGGTTCAATTTACTTCCACTACTGACTGATGTTTTTACAAAAATAAGTGTTAGCCATCTAACTGAATTTGTTCTAATACTAACAAATGGGACTAAGAAATACAGAAACATGAGGGGCACACACACAATCTTAAACTGTAATGTAAATATATTAGGCCATTAATCTACACACACACTCTCTCTCTCTGTCTCATACATTCAAAGTTCACATTTTAAACAAATCAAAAATTCAATCTATGTTTTTAGATTTCTAGAATATTTCTAGATTTGTTGAGGAGGGAGCTGCATCTAGCATGTGGCAACTGTCCAAATTTGAAAAGGATTAACTTAGAAGACTTAATTTTATGTGTTACACTTACATTATTCTGCCAAAGAAATGTTCCTTCTCTTTCATCTGTATAACTATTTTGCTGCTGAGAAGAAAGCCCAATGACTAGCTTCCTCCCTTTCTCCTGGTTGATATACTATATATAAAAACACTCCATTTCTGGTCAAGACAATTGTTAAGTAATTAAAGGAGACTAGAAATATCAATTGATTCAAAAGTGGACCTACTAGTCATCTAATTCAAGGTACAAGGAGCTCACCTGGAGTCTAATACATGTGTGTATTATTTTTAAATTTTTTTTCAAGAATCAGAAATGGAGATAAGGGTACAATATCTAATTGTAGTTTTATTTTGGTCATTCATTGCCTTTTCACTGACATAAGAAACTAGACACAATCACTTTGCAAATGGAAATGCAAAACTACTCTTGTTGAAAAATAATCACTATAAACAGTCCCTCTTTCCAAAGAATCTGGAAACCGATGGAAACCAAAGGCTCAGAATTCATTCAAGGACCATTCTTTTCCCCCCTTTTATTCGCTTTTATTTTTTAAAGTTGCATACATGAATATAATGAATTTAGATATTTTCATCCCTTAGTCCCCAATTTCACCCCTTTTTCCCCTTTCAATCTCAAGGACTATTCTTAAGAGGAATAAGATACACATGAAATATCCATTTTAAAATAGGATATACAGTTCTATCATATCTGGACTCAGCCTCCTGCACTCAAATTGATGTAGCCAAATAAACCTACATAAAAATGCACATGTCCTAGGTTTAAAGTGAAGAAGAGAACTAGTAATCTTACCATCATCTGGGTGTTCTCTGGCCTTGTCATGGTAGGACTCCTGGGAGGTTTGTGCTTGTCTGACCACCTAATGGCATGAATCCCCAAAAGAAAGAAAATAATCTTAGAGCGGCTGACAATGATGCTGTGTGTCCCATGGTAACTCAAGAAGGAAGAGGCTTGGGTGCAGTCTCCATCCACTTCATTAAAATGTTTAGGACTCAATGCAGGGAGAAATGTTTTGCTTTTCAACATTCAATTTTGTACACTTCTTAGCTACTTAAGACCAAGAGTAAGAATGACAACACGAATGAAAATGAAGTAAATTTGGGGAGGACCCACATGCTACTGTAGACTCCTGTTTACCAAAGCCCAGAGGCTGTCACCAAAGCTTTTAGGTGTCTAACTTGATGGGAATTCCAGTCAAAAGGGTTGAGAGCTTTGATGAGCTCTTCAGCCATGGTTCACTGTGATGGCTCACTAGTTCTGATTATAAGCCAGCTGAAACTCCATTTTGCAACTGAAAATGACATCCTGAAATACTAACTAACAAAATACTCTGTTGGGATCATAAGCAAATTACCCCAAGAGCTGCCCCAGCTGGAGTCCCATCCACTTTTAGGCTCACAACCTATCAAGACTGGCTGAGTGCAGGTTTATTAAAGTACAACTGCTTTGTGGTTAATGGGAGGAAAACAGAGTGGGGTTATAGACATCTAAAAAGTAGCCTTGTTAGATATCAGTTTTGGTAACCGCCAGCGGCCTGGACTCAACCACGTGCCAATCAGTGGTATCGCCCCTTCACCATCTTCAGCGTGTGTGCTTGCTCCCCCTTCTAGGGCTGCAAGATTAGCGTCTCAACCCCTGGAGGCTGGCACTCTCCAGCGGCTATCCTTCTCCCAGACCAGGCAGGCTTAGGTAAAGTCAGAAAGGTGGAAACGCGCAGCCTAAAGAAGGCCACGCTAACCGGGTGAAACAGGCGGCTTCTGCAAATGGAATTTGGCAAAAAGGTCCAGAGTTTGAACCGTCTTTAGTTCCTTCTGGTGCAGTTCAACTTTTTACCTGAAGCTGGGTATATCCTAGCCCCCTCCCCTTGGAACTATCCTCGAAAAATAGGGAGCATCCTTTCATCCTCCTCCACGGAACCCAGGTCCCTCGGTGCGTACTTACCTCTGCCATCCGGACTGGAAAGGTAACTAGGAGGTGTTCTTAAAAGTGCTCTTTAAACCCAAAATGTCCCCGCCCCCCAACCACGCGCTGTCTTTAAGGGGGTGGGGGCAGAAAGCTACCATTTAAGGAAAAGTGGATATTTGCTGCAAGTTCGCCTAGAGGGGGAAAAAGCGTTGGGGGACAACGTTTTGTGTCAGGACTTGTTCTACCGGATGTCCTCGGAGGGTTTCCCAGCCGCGCAACACGGTGGCCACCCGGGTGTCGGATGTCAGGGTCCACCCCCGTGCAAAGCTCGGGAGAGGCCTCCGGTAGCTCGCGCCGCCCGGCTCCCGGCTTTCTCGCGCCGGTACCCACGTGTCTCTATTTACCCTACTCGGGTTACCAGCGCCAGCGCCCGCAGCTGGCCTTAAGATCTGATAAAATGCGCTGCTGCCGCTTCCGCTGCAGCCGCTGCAACGCCCGGGCTCGCTTTTCTGTCCTCGCACAGATCGAGGGCCCGATCACCACCCAGCCTCACCCCAAATGAACGCTTTTCTTTTCTCTTTTAAGTGACAGGGGAGGCGGGCGGAAGGACTGGCGGTATTTGGATGTGTGGGTGGGCCGCTTCGCTCTGCGCGCCCACCACTCTCCGCCGCCGGCCGGGAGCTGGGGCTCCGGCGGCCGAGGGGACCGAACCCCGCGCCGCCCCCGCAGCTCGGGCGCGCGCCCCTCAGCCAGCCGCTGGGGGCCCGCGCTCGTCAACGGCAGTTGGGACGGCCACGCCTGCCCCGGCCCACGCCTGCCTCTCTTTCCTCCCGCCCCGGGCTCTGCTGCGCTCAACCCTCCGGGGGTTTAACGCACTTTTGCAGACTAAGGCGAGGGAGCCGCAGCCAGGGCGCTTGGCTTATCCTTCGATGAACTTGGCAGCGATGTTTAGATATCCCCGCATAAAAATACATCATCACACCCTGAGCTCAACGGTGAAGTCCGGAGACCAAATGCCACCGGCTAAGGACAGGGTTTCCTGCCAGCAAACCACCTTCCAGCCACTGAAGTCTTAAAACGAACCCACTTGAAATAAGTTTCCCTGCCGATTACATGTGCCCGCCCACCCCTCATCTCAGCAGACACACGTGCACAGGTTGACCCGGGCCGTTACTCTCCCCCCCACCCCATACATACCCCCAGCCCCGCACACCGGGGACCCATCTCACCCCTCCTTTCCTCCTCCTGCGCTCCCCCGGAGCCGCCACGCCTCTCCCAGCAGCGGCTCACTCACCTCGTGTCCGTTGCTGGCCGGGATGATTTCGGACTCATTAACCAGGGATGACTTGATGTCAGCTAAGTCGCCTTCCTCTTCGGGGTGACTGATCTCGGCGAAGATCTTCTCTTTTTGGGGATCGCCCTCGTCCTTGAAGGGGATCATCTCATCCGTGGCGCACAGTTCCGGATCCCCCCCGCCACCGCCGCCTCCCCCGGAGAGTTGGGGCATCCCGACGGCTCTGTAATCTCCGCTTTGCTCTGGGAGCACCCGCGGCGACCGCAGGAAAGAGTGGGAGGGGGTCAATGTAAGGCGGGAGAAGAGGGTTGTAAGGGGGCGCGGAGGCGGACAGCGGGCGGAAGAGAGGCAGGCGAGCCAGGGGCCGGCTGCAACTGCGCCGCCGGGGGAGCCGCCGCCACCGCCTGCGCTTTCCCGCTCCGCAGAGCCCTACGCCGGCGCCCGCCCCCTAGGCCGAAGGGCACCAGACTGCGAGGGCCGCCGCTGCTGGCGCCTCTGGAGGCGTCTGCGCCGCTCCGCGCGCGCCGCGCTACTCTGCGGAGCCCGGCTGGTTCCCCGAAGCCCCGTGTGTCGCGGTCTGTGCGCGGTGGACGCGGGCTCCGGAGGGGATACGACTCTCCAAAGTGCAAGGGAGGGTCCGATGGCACGTCACTGCGCGAAGCTCTTCACCGTGGATTCCTCGGATGCCGCTTGAGTTTGTTTTCCGATGAAGGAGAACTGAGCCAAAAGGCTCCGTGTGCTCCAGCGGAGGTGCAAGGAGAACCAGAGGATAAGAAAGTCCACTTCCTGGAGGATAAACAAAATAAAGAGCCACCCAAGGTCGCAGATGTCCGCTTTAGAGCGTCTAGTTTCCTTCCCTTTCGCTTCGGTTTTCCTTCCCAAAGAGCATTTAATCTGCTGAAGGGAGAGGAGGTGGGGCGGAGGAGGAGGGGAAGAAAAAAGAGAAGTTTGCCAAGAATAAAGTTCGTGCAGACGGGTGCCGGGAGTTGGCCTTGGAGGGTCCAGCGGGGTCTTAGGGAGTTACTGCAGGAGTCTCGGGCCCAGAGTCGGGGCCGACACACACACACGCAGCCCGATCCCTCTTTGTTCCCGGCTCGGGTTTCTCTGCCTGGCTGGTCGGCGCTACGCCTCCTCTCTGTCAAAGCAAGGAGCTGCCGAGTCCCCTCGGCGGCGCCCGGCCGATCGGTGGGGGGGGACACCCGGAGCGCGGCGGCTCCCCAGGCTCCGGGCGCGTCTGGAATTCCTCAGCCCCTGAGCGCGCCGCCCGGTGCCTCCTGCGCGCTGGCCCGCAGGTGAGCGGCTGCGCCTCCCCGCCGCCGCTGCGCCTCCCCGCCGATTCTCCTCCTCCCGCGCCCAGCCGCCGCTGAAAAGCCGCTCACTCGCGTCGCTTCTCCTCCCCCGCCCCTCCCCCGCCTCCTGCTCTCCTTGGCTGCGCGCTTGGAGGGGTGGAGAGGAGGGAGCCGTCCAGAAGGAGGTGGGGATTGAGGGCCCGCCACCCCGATTCCTATTCTCCCAGAGCCTGTAGGACCAGTCCTAGTTTGGGGACGGTATGAGAGAGAGAGAGTGTGTGTGTGTGTGTGTGTGTGTGTGTGTGTGCGCGCGCGCGTGTGTCCCCGCGTGGGCCTGGAGGAAAGAATCAGGCAACCTGGAGAAAGGAGGAGAATCTGGTACTGCTTTGTAACCCACCGGAAGGCACGCGTTTGCCCGCGAGAAATTGACAAGAAACTCTGTAGGAATGGCTTAACTTCACCATCTAAGCACCTCTCCTCGTGTCCCCACTCTCTAGCTCCCCGACCTCCGCCAGTCTCTTCCCCCACCTCCTTTCCGCCTCCCACTCTCTTCAGGGCGGGGGTGGGGGGGTAGAAAGATGAAAGAGAAAGCCGCCGCCGCAGTGATCGACACCACGGTGATAGATGCTCTGACAGAGGGGATGAGGCGGGAATTAGGGAGAAGGGGAAAAGCAGAAAATAAAACAAGGGAAAGGAAGAGAGCTGTGGCTATGCTAAACGTAATCTCACACTGCGGAGACAAGGAACTGGGGAGCACATGCTAGCGAAAATAAGATCTTTCAGGCTTACCGAGAAAAATAGGACGAGAATGAAGATCGGACATTAACTATCGCTTAGGAAACGCTTTCTTTGCGTCCTTGCCACGCGAAGTATAGAGCCGCTGTAGATCCCTCGCGGGCGAAGTGTGTAGGAACCTCACCTCCTAGAGAAGGAAGAGGCAACCACAGAGACAAGGCAGAAAGACCTACAAGAGCGAAGCCAGAGGAAGGAGCGAGGCCAGAGCTGTTCCTGGCACCCTGGACTATGTGCTGAAAGGGACCCTTGAGGATGCAAATCCGAATCCAACCTCAAAAATTCCCCGGTCTCCACAGCCTCTTTGATGCATTTTGTAAAAGGACAGAACATTTAAGGAGATGCTTTGTGAAAGTTACTGTATAAGTGAAGCTGAAGTTTGAAAACACATTACATTTTGTTCCTTGGCTCTCAAAACTCCTTGGTTAAATAACCAGGTAAAATTACTAGATCCAGTGCAGCAAGCCATCTGTAAAGCCTCGGAACAGTAAACAAGGGCAGGAAGAAATGCATCTCCATCTTTCTCATATTGAAAAGGAAAACATCACGAAATCGGACCTTAGTTCTGTTACATAGGAATGGTCAGACAATCTTCCTTTTCCTAAAGACGAAATTGTGCAAGACTGGATATCTTGTAGGTTCTCTTAAATTCTTTAAATAAATGCTTATAACTTTGCTTTCTGATGCCTACCACTTTGGGGGGCTGGGAACTAGGAAGCAGTTTTAAAATCGGTATCTTTATGACCAGCAATCAGTCACGCTGTAAATTTTACCTGGTATGAAATAAGGAACTGGTAAAGATGTCAGAAAAACGGAAACATTTTTTTAAACTTTAAAATAGCTGGCAATGCTATTCCTTAGAGGAAAAAAAAAAACCCATTACTCTGCTGTGTGTCCGTAAGAATAGTAAACAGGTTAGAAATCCATTTTTATAGTGATGGTATTCTTCTAATGCAATTAGTGTGACTGTCCAGGAGATGTGAACATGTGCTCGTGACAGACACGTATAGCCCCTGTTCAAAAAGAAATACGGTAAAACAAAGTCAAAATTCCCTCCAGATAAGTGCGCCAATTTGACAGATAGGTGAAGAACTGGTAGATGGAACTTCATCAAAGCAACCAGAGTAGACGTTGCTTTTCATCAAACTCAGGAGGGGGAGGGGGTGCGAAGGATGGCCAGAGGGTATTTTCCGAAAGCCAAGGAGAGATTAAATGACGACTCCCCCATCTCCCCTGCTTAAGTGTTGCAACTAATTCGAATTCCCATTTTCTCCTTATGTTAATTATCTGGACTCCCTGAGTCATACGAAATTCAGCTCCAGGTGTCCTGGAGATTAGGAGCTCAAGAAGATGGGAATTTTTGGTACAATAACTAGCGGGAAAGGTTTACGAGGGGGGCCCAGGGTAGTGGCCGCATTTGGTTTTTCGCTGTCACCCTCTTCTTTGGAAACATTGTTTCCAACGAAATCACTTTAGGGTCTTACCCTTAAGTGCGTGACTGTGATATTCCCTGCAGAGTGCTAGGCTCTGGCTTGCTTTAGTGTCGTTGCAACTCATAAATAGGGCTTTACCAACTCCCCCTCCCCTTTTAAAGCTATCTCAGCGAAGGAGACTAATATTTTGTCAGGAAGTCAAAAAGCAAGGCGACTCTGTAGAGGTGAAGTAATCTCGGGAAGAGGTGCCTCCCCTCCTTTGCCTTCCTGGCAGAGGCATTCCGGTAGCCAGGCAGTCTCTCCTAATTCCTGTGGGGGATGCTATTAACATAAGTAGCAGCTTCTTCGCTTTTGGGTAGGGCGAGTGGGATCCACGGTCTAGGACTTTGGTGGGTGCGGCGCCGGAGCTGCTAAGCCGCCCCCTTCGCTGGATGTGGAGGACAGTTGTTCGTGTGAACTCGGGCGAACCACTGGAGGTTGGCTGTTGTAGGTTCACTCCTTCAGGATGTGGGTTTCAGGGGGCGTTTTGATGTGATTTAATTCCTACCGTGAAACAATTGCTAGAGGCTGGCTACATTGCTGTTGGTTTTTCCTCTCCTGGTGGCTTTGGTTGGTTTGGGTTTAGTTTGGGAGAGAACTTGTTTTCTATCAACACTTCCTTTTGCACCGGGTGCCATCGCCCGCGCTTCGCTTGGGGGGCGAGGAGCCCACGCTCTTCCGGAACCCAGGCCACGAGGAGCGAAGCCGAACTCCAATGAGTCCAGGGGCTAGGGCCACAGGGAAATGTCCCAAACCCACAACCAAAGACCCCTCCCCCTCTGGCGATTTTGCAGCCAAGGGGAGTCAGCCAGACAGTCTAGAAACAAATTCCCCCCGCACAACCCTCTCCACCCCCTGGGTCCCAACTCAACCTCAGTCCCCCCTTCCCCCCAGCCTTCCCTTTGTGTGGCCTGGACACTGGGCCAACTGCACTCTAGGTGGGATCCCGAAGGAAAAAGGCGGCGGGGCTTATGGCACAGGGTGCTTGCACGACTAAAAAAAAAAAAAAAAAACGAATTCACGTGACTCCAAGGACGGAACTCCGATCTAATTTCCCACTCTACTTCACCAGGAGACCAAAGTTGTGAGCATCTTCGGTTTAACCGACGTCGCAGAACTGGAGGGAATGAGGCGAGGGGCGGGAGGAAGTGGCAGTTTGTGTCCCAGGGGTTCTTCCGCCTCCTTCGTGCCTCCTCCTTAGCCAAACAAACCCAAACCCCCATCCTCCAAGGCTACACAGAACCCGTGGGACCGTGAAAACGTCCTCCCCAAATCCGGCGCCTGCGGACACGTTTGGGTTTCCGCGCGACCGGTGCCCGTTGGCGTCTGCAGCTTGGCGGGGCCATCCCGGAGGGGTTCAGGCGAAAGGGGTCGACCCGTCTTTTACAGGGTCCCCGCGGGTCCCGCGATCGGTGGTGCGCGAGTCCACCCCGGTGCTCCTGTCCCGCGGGGCAGAGGACAGAGGCGCGTCTGTCAGGGATCCACCCCTTCCACGACCCGCGCAAGGAACCCAATTCTTCCCGCCGGGTGGGTTCGGACAAATCCCCGGTGGGGGCGTCTTGTCCGGGAACTGCCCACCGAGCGGAGCCCAAAGGATGGAGGAGGATCAAGGGGGCACAGAGAGGGCACAAGGGACGGAATGAGTCGAAAGGGCAGCGCCACGTGCCCTCGTAGTTCAGCTTAGCTATAGGAAGCCGAAGTGTCGCAGAGGCGTTGGTGTCACGTCGGGACTGGGGCTGGCCCGCGTGGACGTGGACGCTGAAATATTCGTGCGAGACACCACATTCTTTTTCCTTCTTCCTGCAAACTTTTCTCCGTCGCCTTAACCCAGCGAGGGCACTGACCTCGAAAAGCCCACCCCCTTGATCCCTCGTCCTGCATCCCCTCCAGCCCTCGCCGCCCACTCGCGGCCCGGGGACGCGCGCGGAAAGGCCGCCCGCGCGCTCCAGTCGCGCTTTATATCTGCGGAGGGCGGCGCCTGCGCAGGGCCCGGCGCGGCGGCGCGGCCTTTGAAGTCGCAGCGGCTGCGGCTTTCATCCTTTCTTTTTTTCCCTCGCAGGCCCCTTTGTGTGACTAAATTTGGCAAGAATATGGATCCCAGCCAGTCTTTCCACGTGTGCTCCCAGCTCCCAGCTGAGAAGGCCAAGGGTTCTCTTCCGGGTAAGGAGACAGGGAGAAAGATCAAAGAGTTTGGGGAGCTGGATCTGAAATGTGAATTGAAAATAAAAATCAAGCCTGGACACATTCCAGTTTCTAAAGCAAAACCAACCCTCCGCAGAGGCCATCTCACGGCGGCTTTTTCCAGGCTCCCTTTTGCTCTTTCTTTTTTCTTTCTCGCGACCGTTCTTGAGAGCATGGGATAAAATAAAGAGAACATAGGGAAACACTTAGATTCTTCAGATTTTGTTTTGCAGTGATTTTATTAGGGAAATATCTTGTTCATAATTACCGTTATGTTGAGCTGAATTTCTGTAGCCATAAATATCGTCTTATATCAGTGTTTTACCCTCCCCCCCCTTAAGCGACCACATTTGGTGAAAGAGCGCTGACTCAGCGTGTTTCTTGTGCGCGCGCCCCCCCCCAGCATGTCCTTACAATTTCTGCATAGTTTTCCTCCACAGAAATTAGATTCTAGAAAACTTATGTTAGCTTTCTTTCTTTCTTTCTTTCTTTTTCTTCCTTCCTTCCTTCCTTCCTTCCTTCCTTCCTTCCTTCCTTCCTTCTTTCCTTCCTTCCTTCTTCCTTCCTTCCTTCCTTCCTTCCTTCCTTTCTTCTCTGGGGATTGAATTTTGGGCCTCTTTGGTGCTAGGCAAGTGCTCTCTCTACCTCTACAAACTACAAACCTCCAACCTTGTTAATAGCATTTTAAATTGGACTTCTCACTTTCACAATTAGTATGTATCTATGATTTGGAATCGTCCTGTTGATAACTGCCCATAGTTTTCTTCCAGGGTTTTCTCAGGCACATTTCTGTCCATGATGTAAAAGCCTATAAGGTCTCTCCTAGCTCTGCTTCTTGACTGATGACAGTACCCAATATTGAAAACTTCCTCATAGTGTGATACAGAATCAGAAATTCTGATTTAGAGATAGGGTCTGCCATGTCCTCTTATGGGATAACTGGAGTTTGGTGGGCTATTTAACCTCTCACAGACTCACCGTCTCTCTCTACAGGTGGATGTAATCGTAGTCTACTTTTTAGTGAGACAATGCTAGTGTTAAGTATGAAAAAATCTAAGATATTAGTCTGGGAAACAAGAATGATCAGTTGGAGGAGCTCCTTTAAACTGTGAACCCCAAACTTCTAAGACTCTGGGACCCTTTACTACAGGCGATGTCATACACTCAAGAAGAGACTCAAGAATAGCAGTGGAGCGGGAGTAACGGAAAGGTATATAAGCAGTGTCTTATAGGACAAAATATATAACATCAGAATCTGTTTCAGGAAAAAAATGCAACTTCATGTCTCAAGCAGACATCTCAGGTGTATATTACAGCAGAGATGGTGACAAGAACTGGACTTGAAATGACAGGAGGCCCACAAGTGCAGAACTCAGAATAGTGAGTACAAAGTATTTTGTATGTGATACTTTCTCACCCGAAGTAACCCCACCAGTGAGTCAATTCCTGGGCTTGGCCTCCCAGTGTAAACTTTTCAATGTAGCCTGGGTCTACATTGATGCAAACGGGTTGGAATGGCACTGTTCAGGGTTTCTATTTCCTTTGCTCTGGCCTGAGACTAAGAAGGTGCAGAATCCCCTGAGATGCCCCTTCCCTCTCTCTGCTTCCTACCGGTAACCCCTGTTGAAAGGACATCATAACACTCTTGCTTGGTGCTTAGGATGCCCCTTCTATTTTTAACCTATCCTTCCCCAAATGTCTCAGGTTAGAAGTGGATGCTAAAAGAGTTCACTGGCCAACTATGGTCTTTTCTTTACATATGCACAATTCTTTTGAAACTTAGTCTTTCCCCTAGGAAGATTGTGGCTAAAACACTGAGGGCCCTGTCTTGTTTTGGGGACAACCAGGTCCTTAAAACACTCAAGAAAACAAACCAGCCAACAAACAAAAAACCTGGGGCTGTCTTTTTAAGGAAACTGAATATGGAGGCATGGCTAAGCAATTGCGTATTCTTGTAAATCTGCTTCCTCTGTGGACATGGTGTGAGGGGGGCGCTTCTTGGGTCATGCAAATGCACCTCATAGAATTGTCTGCTTTGGTTATATTCGGGTCCTTCCTGGGCTGGGTCAGTATTAGGCAAGCCCCCAATTCCCTCGTTGAGGCAAGAAGCCAAAGCCACAACCTCCTCGCCTGGAGGCAGCCGCAGAACCAGCAGAGCTGCCTGGAGACTGCGGCAGACCAAGGTCATTAGTCTCATTGTTCATCCAGTTACTCGCAGCACAGATTTGTGTAAATTTCAGCTCTGGGGATTGTAGCCCGCCTTTGATGTGTGTGATTTGGACATTTTAGTGCTCCGGGAAAGTGCCTGACTGACAAGATCTACATCCAGGGCCCATCTATGCAGGCGCAGCCTCTGGTGTGGAGCAGCACAATTTCCAGAATGGGTTCCACCATCAAAGTAAATAAACTAACAGGGATGCACAGGACAGAGCTTTCTGTACCTCGGGATAGAAATTTTTTTTGGGGGGGGGGACAGTTACTCATGATTAACATGTACTTGTTTTCATTTGAAACCAAGTGACTACTTTAAATCTCCGTGAGCTTCTCAGAGGAGGAACTTAACTTTACCTCCTACTCCAGGATGTTATCTTCTTGGGAAGTGCTTCTGTTCCTAAAGACACACTCGTTGCTTGAAATTTTATCTTTGCTAAGATAGTTCTAGTTTTTTCCTATGTCTTTGTTAGCTGGTCAGCTACACTTACACAGAATGGACAATTAGGAAGGAGAATTCAGAGGGTAGAAAGAGCCAATCCAAATAGTTGACACTACAAAATTGTCACCTGCCCCAACTAAACACTTCATATGGCAACGTAAAGCTCATTGGTTTATCTGGATTTGACTCCAGTCTCACTCTGCCAATGAGCTCACTTCCCTTAGGTAAAATTGGCAGAGAGCAAGAGACAGAGATTAAGGACTCCTCTATCAAGTTAGACAGTAAATTTTGACTTCCACTTCAGATAATTCCCCAGACTCCCGAATGTATTTTAAGACTTGAATTAAACAGATATTTGGTCTTCCATTTCTCAGGATCTTTAAGTTACTTTGCTACGCAGAAGCAGAAGGCTTTACGGTGGCCAAGTCAGAAAGACCTTGTTGAAACTCTCATTGTCCTTCAGAGACCTCTCTCTCTCGGGCACACCTGAGTAAGCACCAACGGTCTTCCAGCCTCCACCCCTGCTGGGTTCCATGTATGCCGACTCCCCGGCAGTCCATAGTGAAGCGTTTCATTTCATGCTTCAGTGGTTTCTACACACGTGGCTTCCAAGTCCCTCTGTTAATGAGTTTCTAGCTTCCTCTTAATACTGTCAGATGATTAAGTTGGTAAAGGAGCTTGCCGTCAAGCCTGATGACCCACGTAGTGGATGGAGAAGACCCTGCAAGTCACCCTCTAATTTCCATACTCGCTCATGTGCATGCATGAACCTACACACACACAAAAATAAATACTAAATTTAAGGAAAAGTATCCTCTAGCCACTGGTTCTCTGGCTGTGTAGAGAACTTGGCATGGCATGAACATGTTGCATGCCCTGGACCCTATAATCGTGTCTTGTAACTCTGTCCAGTTACTTCTGACTGATTGCTGGTGCCTTACTGCCTGGTTTCTGTTCGAGAGTCTCTTCCCCAGACATCATGTGCATCTAAAGACTATCCGTCCCCAACACCATCATTTTCAGATGGAATTTCTGGTTACTCTGTATTCTTTTATGAGCATCATTGTGCACATGTATACATACAAAGATACATACACACATTATCATCATTACTGTCCGGCATACTATTTTGTACTTAATTTATTAGTTTTTTCTCTCTCTCTCTTTGGACATGAATTCCATAAGAGCAGGTTCTTTGTTTAGCTGTGTCTTCACTGCCTTCCATGGCTCTAGAAATATGTGTAATATTGTGGCTTAACATAACCTTTGAACCCTTGGTTTCCTCATCTGGGGTACTTCTCTTCAGGAAGATTACATACACTCGATATAAAATTATCCCAGCATATAGTTGATATAAACAGTAAGTGATAACCAGCAATGCAAATACATGTGATTTTTAAACAAAAAAATCTAGAAATAAACTAAATTAATTTTTCTATTTATTTACTTGAAAGAAAGAGAAGAAGGGAGGGAGGGAGAGAGAGAAAGATAACACATTGATGCTAAGGCACAAAGGTAGAGGTCAGAGGACATGTTTCTGAAGTCTGTTCTCTCCTCCTGTTTTGTGAGTTTCCAGGGATCTAACTCAAGTCACAAGCTTTTTGAATAGGTATCTATCCCAGATACAGCTGTTCTCCTTGCTTCAATGGGAGATTGGTTGCAGAGCCTCCAAGGATACAAAAATTCAAGGATGCTCAACTCCCTTAGATAAAATACAGTATTTGTATATAACCTGTTTACACCCTTCAGTGTCCTTTATTTTTAACATCCCCTTGGAAGTATGTCATGCACTTGGAGCAGATTCGCCCTAGCACCCTCTCCCAACTCCTTGCTGTCGTTTCCCTTCCTTTTCTCCAATAGTCTGCTTCTCAAGATCTCACACAAAGAGAAAATGGGATATTTTTCTTCCTGAGTCTACTTGTCTCACTCGATATGATGATCTTTGCTTTCATCTGTTTTCTTCCAGAGGACATAGCTTTGATCTTCATGACAGAATAAAACCCCACTGGGGTTGACAACTCGAGAGTTAAAACTTTTGCTTCAAAAGCTAAAGGACCTGAGTTCAGATCCTCAGATCCCACATAAAAAGGTAGAAATTGCATTAGCCTATAATTCTGGTCCTGAAAGAACAGAACCTAAGAAACCTCAGAGCAAAGTAATAAGGAGTGTATCCACCACATTTTCTTTATCCATTCATGAACGAACACTTAGTTGATTCCATAATTTGGCTATTGTGAATAATTCAACAAAAAGCAAAGATGTGTAGGTATGTCAGTACGATGCTAACTTAGATTTCTTTGGGTATATTTGAATTATTTGTATAGCATGAAAAATAGGGATCTAGTGTCATTTGCATATGTGTGAATATCCAATTTCCCCAGCTCTATTTATTGAAGGCTCTCTTTTCTCCAGTGTATTTGCAACACTTTTCTCAAAAAATCAGTTATCTGTAGCTGTGAGGGTTTATTTATGCGTCTTCTATACCATTGGTCTACATATGTGTGTCTGTGCATTTGCACATGCATGTGCATGTGTGTGTGTGCATTCATGTGTGCCGACGACACAGCCTCTTTTGCTACTGTGACCCTATATTATAATTTGAGATCCAGTATTGTGATGCTATTGACATTGTTATTTCTGCTTGGGATAGTTTCAGCTATTGGAGGTCTTCTGTGCCTCCATATGAATTTTAGGATTTTTGTTTGGTTGTTTGCTTCTGTGAAGAATGTCATTGAAATTTTGATGGAAATTACATTAAATGTATAAAAAAATCACGCTTTCACACTGTCAATGTGACAGTCAATTGGGAGATCTTTCCATCTTCTAGTTCTTCAATTTCTTCTATATTTTTAAAGCTTTTATTGTAGAAGTTGTTTTTGTTTTTGTTTTTGTTTTTGTTTTTGTTTTTGCTTTCTTAGGTTTACTCCTAGGTCATTTTATTTTTTTTAGGTTATTGTGAATGGATTTGTTTTCATTTAATGTTCGTTTTCTGTGTGTAGAAAAGTTACTAAATTTTTGGTCAATGAGATGCCACAGTGCTTGCTTTCGAAGTCTGTACCTGATAGATGATCTCCAGGACCCAAAAGATGGAAGATGAGAACTGGCTCGTACAAGTTATTCTCTGGCTTCTTCCCTTTTATGTATTTCTCTTTCCTTACTGATGTGGTTGAGACTTCAAGTGCTCTCTTAAATGAGTGGAGAATATGTGCACCTTTGTCTCATTCTTGGTATTAGAGGAAATGCCTCTCATTTTCCTCATTTAGTATAATATTGATTTTTAGATTTTCTGTACACAGCCTTCATTAGGTTGAAGTATGTTGCTTCTATTTTGAATTTCTTCAGGGCTTTTATGAAATGATTGAACTTTGTGAAAGGCCTTTGTTTTATCTATTGACAGGACCATGTGATTTCTGCTGGAGTCTGTATATTCATCCTTTGCTGATTTGAGTGCATTGAACTACCTTTGCATCCCAGAATGAAGCCAAGATGGTTACTCCCATGTGCTTTGAGCTACTCAAGGTTCTCATAACATGTGTTACAGTATAATTGCTATGTAAATATCTGTTAGATTGTATTGTTGAGGGGGTAGTAAGAAATGGAGTCTGTGCATATTGGTATAGATACAATGAAAAAAATGAATTTCAATCTAAGATTGTTTGAATTTTTGGCTATGGAGCTCATGGACACATAGCGTCGACAATATTATCACTTTAATATGTAGTCATTATGAAACCTTGTTAAGGAAAGAATTTTACATGTTTATGGTATATCTTTGAAATATGATGCCTTGATTTACATCCTACACATCTCAGCTCTGACTGCCCTCATTTTGAGAGCTCCATAGCACATGCCCTCAACTTTCTAGAAGCTGCTGATTGCAACAGTGCAGCTGCCATCAGTCAACAGCTTTTTTCAGTTTTTTTCACAAATAGTGTTTTTCTTTTCATGTATGCAAATGTGTGTGTGTGTGTGTGTCTGTGTGTGTGTGTGTGTCTATGTGTGTGTGTACACAAGGGGACATTTGAATATGTGTGTGTGTGGAGGCCTAAGGGTGACATCAGGACTCATCCTGGATGTTCCACCTGCTTATTGCTTTGCTCTGGGTTTCCAGACTCTGCCCTCCAGGGTCAGAACTGTAGGCTGCTACTTTTTTTTTTTTTAACATGGGATCTGAGATCCAAACTGAGTCCTTTTGCTTGTGAGGCAAAGGCTTTATCCTCTGGTCCATCTTTCCAGCCCAGTCAACAGTATTTTTAAAATAACTTTTTTATTTGTATAGGTGTGTGTGTGTGTATACATGGCTGTGTGCATGCATATTGTGGTGTGCATGTTATGACATACACGTGACATCAGAGGTCAGTTTTTGGGGATCAGTTGTCTTCTTCCTCTTTGTGGGTTCTGGGGGTCAAACTCAGATTATCAGGCATGCACAGCAATCGCTTTTGCAGCTCAGCCATTTTGCTGCTGTCCTGTCAACTCTTTAATGAAAAGTTTTTGTCTGATTCTTCTGCATAAACCCCCATAATATTTTGCACAATTTCCTTGATACAGGAGATGGTTAAATATGTATTTAAAAAAACAATATAGTAGTATGTTGCCAGTATTTTTTCCATGACTTTCTACACACTGGATGGTGAAATAGTATTTGTGAGCTAGCTTGAGATTGTAGTAAACCTTTAATTTTTTTTTTGAGATAGAATTTCAGCACATAACCCAGGCTGGCCATGATACTCCTGTCTTGGCCTCCCAAAGACTAGAATAGTAGGCATGCACCACCATGCCCAACTTCCATGTTAATCATTTGAAAGTATTGTAACTGCATTTTATCCACAAAAGATAATTATGGCTCAGTGTGTGGCTGTATTCTTTGATTGTTTCCTCTAAATAATAGATTTACATTTGAATTTTGGGAAATATATAACTTGAATATATTCTGCATTATGTATTCTAGGGTGACTGTCTGCTTTGTAAAATTACCAGACTCAATGCTATGTGGGTTAGTAGGATCAAAGGTTTCTAGGAAATCCATACCACGGAGGGCAGCTGCTCCCTCTGCAGAGTTCATGATCAAATGTACTTCCTCAGCTGCACCTTGGTATACATTGGCCAGATACTGAAAGATTCTGGTTTGGAGTTTTCACCAAACTCCCTTAACAAAGCATTACTATTTTAAGCAAATGCTTCATAGGTACAAAATTCATTCTCCTACATCAATAATTTAAATCTCCGTGAAATAAGAGGATGAAGGTAAAAAAAAGCAAGGTCATTTGCTGGAAGAAATGAATAAAGAACCTTCTAGCCCAGCATGGTGGCACATACCTACAATCCCAGCATTTGGGAGACAGAGGTGGAAGATTGAAGATCAGTGTGGGGTACATAGTAAAATCATCGTGTCTGAAAAGCTAAAACAAACAAGCTTGAGAAGAAGATCTACTTCTCTGCCTCCAGGCTGATGTGCCCTAAAGAGCTATGTACATGCACATGTCATCACTTCAAAAATAATCTGTAGATTCAGTCGTGAGAAATACAGAGGCTTAAGGATTATGCTTATGCCACCACTAAAGTGAAGGCTATTTAAAAGAGTCAAATATGTTACCAGTATTTATTGAAATTATTCTTTGAAAGAGAAGAACATTGAAAATATGCCTAAGTTTGTAAAGACAGTTTAATCGCAAAAGGGCTTAATGATGGATAGCAATCATCAAGATGGGGTTCTTATTTATTTAATCACATATACATGTGCGTGTGTGTGTGTGTGTGTGTGTGTGTGTGTGTGTGTGTGTGTGTGCGTGTGTGTAAAGGTGCATGTGTGTGCCTTTCATTGGCCTGGAACTCACCAACTAGACCAGGCTATTTGGCCAGTGAGCCCCATTTGTCTTCAATCACAGCCAGCTTCTGTTTAAAACAACTATCATTGGTGTGTGTGTGTGTGTGTGTGTGTGTGTGTGTGTGTGTGTGCTTGCGTGCCTATGTGTAGCAGAGGACACTGTATGTCCCTGTGGAGGACCAAGGTGACTTCAGGAATCATCTTGGATTGCTTCTAACTCTTGCTTAGCTCTAGGATTTCCCAGGCTCCACCCACCAGGACCAGAAGTGCAGGCTGCTGCCTTTTCTGTCTGGCATTTTTATGTGGGACCTGGGATCCAAACTCAGGACCTTCTGCTTGTGAGACAGAACTTTAACCCCTGAGCCACCTCTCCAGGCCCGAATAGATCTCTTAAAGTCCGTAATTTTATTCCTCTCCCTGCAAACCTGTCAAACTAGAATATGCCTTTCTATGCAGTAGGCTCCTCACCTATGTTACAGAAAAGACAAATAGAAATCAGGTTATTGGCTTGAAGTGTTGAAGCACCAACCACGTAAATTCGGTGAACCAATATATGATACAGATTGTTTTCTCAGCATAATAAATCAAACGATGTCCATGGTCCCAACACACAGAGCAGAGAAGTCCCTAGAGCCAGTGAGGAGGTGATTTCCAGAGGCAGCTGCACTGAAGGGCTTGGGAATTTGAGGCTCTGGTGGACGTGGGAACCCGGGAGCGAGGCTGCAGACTGGTGCGTGCCCAGCACCTGCCTCCCAGGCTTAGCATTCCTGACTGTCCTCTGCTCAGTCTTACATGCTGGCTGCATAGCACAGCGAGACAGGAGTGTCTTTCGGCTAGGGCACACAGTTGTACTCATCAAATTTTTTTCCCAAATTTATTTTATGGGAAATATGAAAAAATAGAGATGAGATATGGTCTGACTTTTCTCCTCTTTATTTTGAAATATCTGAACTCTCTCTTTTTCTCTCTCTCTCTCTCTGAAAATAAACCTCGACTTCCACAATGGGAAATATTAAACAGAAAGTCAGAGATCTGTGCAAAAAATAGATCAGAAATGTACAAAGTGGAGGTATGGAAAAAACTGGAACAAGGATATTATCAGACTAAACGTGAGATAAACATGAAAAACTAAACATGAGATCTCTCAGCTAAACGTCAGAACATCTTGGATTATTGTCTTTGACAGTCCACAAAGGCACTGCGTGTTGGGAGGGACATAAAATTAAAGATGTCAATACTAAGGATTTACCCCAAGTATGGCCTGCAAAGCATTCCCAAACTGCAGTTTTACACCCCAGCCTTGTGCCCCACCCCTTTTTCCTGCACCTTGCAGCATGTGGGCTGTAAAAATCGCTTCCATTGCTGTGCTTCCAAAATTTCATAGTGTGAACCCTGGAAATGAGGGGAATTCGTGTCCACAGAAAGGATGATTGGGTGCCTAGAACGGTGAATTGCTCACCAGACAGCCACCTAGTGGAAAACGCCATTGCCCTGTGGTATGGAATTCGGTCATAAAGCATGAGCTGAAAGTTTCCGTCAAAAGATTACTTACATGGGAAGAGCACTGAACAGTGAATAATATAGATTCACATATATATTATATATATATATATATATATGCTAAGTGATAATCTTAAGAGTAAAGCAGGAGAAAGTGTGTATACTTTATCATTTTAATGTTTTACACTGTTGTAAACTGTTACAGTTACTTGCTTCCCAGGCAGGAAATAATGTTCTCTGATTAATTATATTCATTGTCCCAACACCAGTAACAAAATGATCTTTAGGTGAACATCATTGCTTTACACATTTGCTTACTGTTTACAGAGATCTGGGAAATGCCAAAAAATCTCATGGACTTTGTATATTAGTAGCTGTGAGTATTCTTTCTGCTGTGGATGACAAAGAAAACCTCCATTCTGTTTCACTGGATGCTTCAAGTAAATTACATTTTCTGCCTTTTATATTTGAACACGAGGCTGTTATCTTAGGGTTTCCAGCACTGTGGAAGAAACACTTCTCAAAAGTAACTTGATTTCAACCATAACTTCTCTTTCTACTTCTTTTTTTTTACTAAAGAAGAAGAAAGAAAAGAGAAAAAAATAAGAAACGATAATAATTATCTTTGTAGCTTGGGACTCTGATCCAGCGAATAATTCTCTGGCTTCACTTCTAGTTAATCAGGGGATGAGTGAGACCCTGTTTGCTCAGAGCTTCTAGTGTGAGATGAAAGGGAAATTTGTAATCAAATAAAAGTTGTATTACAAACACAACTAATTTATAAGTTGAAATCTCAGGATCCTATTCAGATCTGACCAGGAACATGACACAAGATTTAATTTGAGAGGAAAGAGGGGGCAATTTCTCCTTTTCATTCTGGTAACTCAATTTGTGTTGTGCCACGGCTCTGTCACTGTGAGGGCTTCTGGGCTCACTGTGAGCACCGGCCAGTGATTGCAACTTCACATCCATTCATGATGTCGATGCTGAGTTCAAACAGAACCCCATCACTGAGAGGACTTAGAAGTATCATTGCTCCTCTGTCTCTTCCTATGGTCTCCTCTGTTCCTACCTTTCCAAGTCACCAGTGCTTTACTGGAAAAGAGCAGAGGAGAGACTTACTGATGTGCTTACCACGAGTCACCTACTACATAGACTGCACATGCAGTATGCTCACCAACACATGACGTGGACCACAGCATGGAGCCAATATTTCATTCTTGTAAAAAACAAGCCAAAGGGTTAGGGATGCAGCTCAATGGAAAAGTGCTTGCCGAGTGCACACAGTGGTATAGTTCAGTCTCAAGGGCCACAAAAAGTAAAATGTATTAGTGACATCTGAAAATAGTAGCATTCACATGAATGTATATATTATTGAAATATACGTTTAAAAAAGTAAAACAAAGAATCAAACCAGTTGTTCAAAATGACTTATGAAGAAGGAACTGCAGGCCTTAACTACTTGAGAGATCGATGGGGACAGTCCAAGGCCTGTTGGAGCTAGAAAGAGAGTTCAAGCCAACTTGGGCAACTAAGTGAGAACGCTGCCTCAAAACTGAAAACCAGCTCTGGGTATAGTTCGGTGGTAGGTGCTTTCTTGCCAGGCATCAGGCCTCGGATTCAGTCCCTAGTACCGTGAAATAATTGATTGAGTGAACTTGTGCGTTCATGGCGCGATGGAGTGCATGCTTCTCATATGCAAGGCCCTGGATTCTGTCCTCAGCACCAAGTCCTAACGAAATAAGTTAGGGTCGGTGACATGCCTCCGAGGATAAAGGTGCCTGTACACAAACCTGACTTCCATCCCTAGAGCCACATGGAGGAGAGAGCCAACTTCCCAAAGTTGTCCTCTGACCTCAGTATATACTCCATCATGAGCATCTCTCTCCTCTCTCTCTCTTTCTCTCATTCTCTCAATATTGAACCTATCAACAAATACTTCACCTGCAGAAAATAACCGAAACAAGTTTCCCTCAGCTTTCTCCTGCCTGAGCCCTCAGTTTCTGTCTCCCTATGTGCATGCTGTTTACAGAGCTATCGGAGAACTTTCCAACCTAAGCCCGTTTAGATCAGCTACTCTTGCCCAGAGCTCTGTACAAGTTTCTCACTCCCTATGGTCCAGGGGATCCTGTAGTCAGCACCCTTACTGTTCATTCCCGCCACTCCCTTTGCTTGTCCTGCCTAACATTGGATCTTTCTTTTTCCACGAGAATCCTCCCTCAAACCTCCATTGGATTGTCTCTTCCGCCTCCTTCAGATCTTTCCAAATTTCTGCCAAGTCCTTTCTCATCATCCTCTTTGAAATCAACTCCCCCCTCCAGCCACTAGGACTTATTATCCTCTTTTTTCTGCTTAACACCAATACTTAATACCACCAGTCATCCTGTATATTTTATTCATTTACTGACTGTTTCACTCACTGGAGTGTCTCGCAGGTAAGAGATTTTTGCTATTTCCTTCATTGCTATGAACTCAGGTACCTAGAACATTCCTGACATGTAAATAGAGTTCAATACTGTTTATTGAAGGAAAACATATCTACGAAAATGCACATGGACAAGTATGGTGGCAGATGGTGCCTATGCACATATCCTTGTGTCTTGGTTACTTTGCTGTTGCTGTGTGATAAAATACCCCGACAGAAGCAACTTTATGTTAGCTCACAGTTCCAGAGGGCTATAGTCCACTGTGGCAGGGAAGGCATGGCTGCGGGAAGGAGCAGGAAGCTGACTGGTCACATTGCATCTGCACTGGGGAATCAGAGTGTGAGCATGAAGGGGAGATGGGCTATCAATCCTCAAGGCCCACACTCAGTGATGTACTTCCTCCTGCAAGGCTCCACCTCCTACACGTTCCACAACCTTCCGAAACAGCGCCACTATCTGGGACCAAGTGTCCAAACACATGAGCCTCTGGGAACAGTTCACATTCAAAGCACACTATATTGTTAAAGTCCTGATTCCTAAAATGGGCATATTTTGATATCTTTGCATTTAAAAATTCATTCTAAATGAATCAGAAACTGATACGAAGAACTTAGTGGTTCTTTTGTAAGGATCAAGACTTAATTTTTGTTTTTCAGAAACGTAATTCCTATATTGTGAACAAAACATTTTCGTTTTAGTGACTTGCTTCTGTAGAGGAAGGAGACTCTTTTAGAAATTTTATTTGAAGACTGGCGATGCAGTTTAGTTGGTAACGTGCTTGCCTTGTAAGCAGGAGGACCTGAAAAGAAAAGTTGGGCATAGTAGAATGCCCTTGTAATCTCAGCACTAGGAAGACAGACAGAGGTAGGTAAATCCCTGGGGTATGCTGGCCAGACAACCCAGTGTACCTAGGAAGATGCAGACCAGCGACAGATCTGACAGATCCGTCTAAAAAAAAAATAAACAGTTCCTGAACAATGACATTCAAGTTTGCTCCCTAGCTCTCCACACACTCCATTGAGGAAACAGACATGATAAGTTTCTTGAGCCCCCAGGCTGTCCTTGAACTCCTGGTGTAGCTCAGGCTGGCCCCAGACTCTTCAATCACCCTGTCCCAGTCCCCCGGAGCTGGGGTCACAGGATGTACCACCATAGAGCTTTGTGAATTGATTTCTAATGTATCTTAAAAGATCTTTCAATGGCCTGGTGTGGATGAAGTAAGCCAGGACCCTCAGGAGGGGCTGTATCCCTGTCAAGCTGCTTCTGGCCTCACTGTGTCTGCAGGGTCCTGGGTGGTAGTGTGGAAGTTGATCCAGAGGAGTGTACAGGCACAGCAATAAATTCCTTTGGCTTGAATAACGAGAAAGCCATTTCCTTCTGTCTTTCAGTCCCTAGAGCTAAGCCCATGTTGGAACCCTGCCCACATCCTTCATCTCTATCAACACCACGAGAATCTGTTGGCCCTTCACTTGTGTCTTGAGCCTGTTTTCCTACGCACGAGGCAGCGCAGCAGAGCTGAGGAATGAACGTCCCAGAGCTGAGTCTTCAACCAACAGTATTTACACCTGTGCAGCCGACTCTGAGCTGTTCGACACTCGCTTGCTCTGGGAAGTTCTCAGGGACCCCTGCTCCCTGCAGAGTACCAGCCGGCCGGTTTCATTCACCCACTCGTTGTCCTTTTCCACCTTGTTTCTGAGCTCCTCTATTCACATCTCCACGTTTCTTCTGCTTTTCCAGTAATTGCTTGTGAATGAACTCTTGGGTCTGGGGAAATCCAAACTGAGACTCGGCCTGTGTGTCTAACCACTTTCAAAGCTCATCTTCTTACCAAACAGCTGTCTGGGCTCCAGCCCATGGACTTGAGGTGCCCCTTACTATATTTCATTTCTTTTTCTTCATTTATGTAGATACTTTCCATTATCGTGACCCCATGTCTATTTATGGTAAATAGTAAATAGAGCATCTGTCCAATCACTGCTTGGAAGATCTGGTGGTAAAAGGATCCTGCAAGAAACGGTGACTTAAATGGTTTGAGTTTGGAAAATAGCCCATTATGGGTTCCTGAGCTGATGGTGCTTCTGGACCTTTAATGCTTGGTTCATGCAGTGCTTTTATCGAAAGTGAGCAATAAGATGGAGGAGTCATGTGATTTTTTTATGTCCTTCTCTCATGTTAAATAAAGTTGTTTAGTCTTTTTAAAAAACTAGTCCTTAGGGCTGGAGAGGTGGCTCAGGGGTTAAACCTCTGCCTTGCAGGTGGAAGGTTCTGAGTTTGGATCCTAGACCCAACGTATAGACGCCGGGCAGAATCAGGAGCGGCCAGCGCTTCTGGTCCTGGTAGGGTGGAGCCTGTGAATCCTGGGGCTGAGTAAACGAGGAGGTGGAGGCGTCCATGGTGGTTCCCAAATTCGTCCGTGGTTCTACACACACATACACATACATACATATATGCGCGCACACACATACATGCACAATTGAATAAAAAAAAACGAGTCCTTTTGAAATACTGCATCTTCCTCTTCCTCTGCTTATCCTATCGCTCCAGGAATAGGGGACCAGTTACGCTAGCCTTATCCATCAGAAGAAATAGGCTCTGTGTTATGTGGCCTTCCTGCATGCTTCTAGTAAGATACACAAGGGACGCAGGGAACTCGCTTCTGGAAGCTTCCTCACTGACAATCCCATCCCAAGCACTGGAAATTCCTGAGTCTCTGCTGCTAGCGTAGTATAAGAAGCCCCCTGCCCCTGACCTCCCCGGCCCCATGCGGCTCCTTCCCTCTGATTCCCTCTAGCAAGGCTTCCTTCATGAAATAGTCTCCATATGCACTTCCTTCTATTTCCTCTATCTGTATGGGGCAGGAGCGCACCGTGGCCTGCATGTGGAGGTCTGAGGATGACCTCCTTTCACTCTATCGAGGCAGGGTCACTGTTCTTTCTGCAATGTTAAATGTTATCAATTTTCTGGATGATTCTCTTTTCTTTACCTCCCATTTCTCCATAAGAGTGCTGGAATTATAGATACAAGTCACCGCATCTGACTTTTTTGGTGAGTTCCAGGGATCAAACTCAGCTAATCAGAACTGAGCAACAAGCCCTTCCACACACTCAACTATTCACTGATCCCACATCTGCTTTGAGCAACTCCTCTCTTCTGAGCCCCAAGCTGCCAAAATCCTGTCCATGCCCAGAATTATATTCACAACTTCCCTTCAGAAACCTGAGGTTCTATCTTCTCAGCATATGTTGTAGTTTTTCTTTTATTGCTATGAGACAACACTCATACACAATTTAACGGACAGAGGGAGAATTGTTTTGCTTATGGTTCCAGGGGGGACCATGGTAGTGGGAGTAGCAGAAATTTTGACTGGAGACAGAATCAGGAGAACAGCTCAGGTTACCAAAGCCATCAGGAAGCCAAGAGATAACAGAGGAAACAGGACTGGGCCAACAAACTTCAAGGCCTGACCCCTATGACTTGCCTTCCTCCAGCAAGGCTTCACCTCAAAAAGGTTCCAGAACCTTCCCAAATGTTAGCACCAATTAAGAATGCAAACACATGAGCCCATGGGGGACAACTCACCATGACAGCATAAGCACACTTTAGATCGTCAGTCTTAACCCTCTTTCCCATCACCTGAACCACAACAAGGGGTCCCAGAGCTCCAGCCCACCTCGGTGCCAACTATCATGATTTGTTTGAAAGGCTTGCCCAGGCTATTTAGGGAGGCTTCCTTCTTTCAGTCACCCTTTCTTATGCCCAAAGTGATTGTTTTTTAATATAAAATCTGATTGTGACACTTTTTATGTAAAGCACAGTCCAATGAAAAGTTTTGAAGGAACAGGATGGTTTGCTTTCTATTCTCTGCACACCTCTAGCACCTGATTTTGTCTTAGCAATGTAACATATGTTATTGTTACAACTGAAATAAAGATAAGGGTTTGAAAAAGGATCCTACCCGTGTATACATGCATTTAGATGCCACACGGTACCTGTAAAATGTGCACGATTCTTATCTGCTGACTACAATTAGAAAACGCACGCAGCACTGTAGTTCAAGAGGAAACATGTTCGCTGACAATCTCTGTTCCCAGTGGCTTATAAGGCGTGCCTTTGTGCTCTACCTCTGCTCCTCCCTCAGGGTCTGTTTCTCCCACTCGAAGGCCAGCATTCAACCACCTGCAGCTTGACTCTTCCTGCGCCTTCCCTCCACTGGAATGCTGCTCCAAGCTTGCACACTCTCTCATGTTCTAATGTTTATAGCTCGAGCTGGGTTGCGTCTTCCATGCCCCAGGCAGGGAGACATGACCATGACTTCCTTGCCTCCCCTCCTGTAACTTCGCCTTCTGGAGAATCTACCTTGAGTTTCATGATTTCTTTCCATGTTGGTCTCTTAAAACAATGGGCTAACATCTCATCGAACACTCAAAAAGCAAAAAAAAAAAAAAAAAAAAAAAAAAAAACAATAGAAACAAAAGCCGTCCTTTACTGAACATTTACTTCCTTGGACATTGATTATGATCTCCAGCCCTGGAAACAGTCTCCCAGAAATGGGAGCAGAGGTGCAGAGCTAGACAGAGGGTCATGACAGTCCTAAGACCAAGCTGGACTTTGGAACCTGTGTGCTACGCCGCCTCTAATAGAGGCACTGAAGGCAGGGAGTGTGGCAGCTACCAAGGCAACCTGTGCCCCATGGATCAGTGGCTGTCTTTAAACATTTTAGTAGGCTAGTATTTCTCCAAAAAGTATTTAGCCAGAACACAAACTACCCTCCAGCTTTTCTCTGTGTTTACTCTGTGAAAAGGGGGGACTTGAGGGCACATGGAGTTTACAGGGTCAGCAGCATGTGTCACCCCCTCGGGTAATCACCTGCCGAATAGATCATTGAGTGCCAAGTTTGTTACTGAAAGGCATGTCCCCAGGGACAACAAGACTATTACAGAGGAAGGGGAAGGTGGTAGGGGTGGATGTTCCCCTCAGGGAAACGGGGCTGTGTTATTCCTGTGGGTAGAGGGAATCTGGTCAGAAGAAAGGTGCAAATGCCTTGAAAATCCTCATCAGCCATCAGCATTCTGAGCCTGGGAACACGTATGTAGATGTGTGTGTGCATGGGTGTGTGATATGTGTATGGTATATGTGACTGTGCTATAATGTGTGTGTGATGCATATATGGTGTGTGTGTGTGCGTTTGCGTGTATATGGTGTGTAAGGGGCTGAAAGCAGAGCACAAATGATGGAGGGTAGTGCGACCGTGGACATTAGAAGCTGCAAGGTTGGGAGTGCCTTACGGCAGGCTAGACCAGCTGGGACTGGGAACTATGGAGGTCTCTCTCACAGCTTCTCCAAACCTTCAGTGTGAATGAGGCTGAAGCAGGAATATGGAGGGGAAAATGGAAGCTGTAACCCCCTGTTGCTAGGAAGCAAGGTGAAGGCACAGGAACAATGTTGTAAACTCTTATACTGGAGCCTCCCCTAAGACTACAGAAGAGTGGGGAGATCTCATTCCTCCTGGAAGATGTTTGCATTCAATCACTCCTGCTGGAGACAAAGGGGCAGGCATGGAAAAAAAAACATGGTGTGTGTACGTGTCCTAGTTACTTCTTCGTAGCTGTGACCACTTAGTGAAACGATGTAAAGGGAAGACAAATTCCTTTGGCTCCTGGTTTCAGAGGGCTCAGTCCCTGTTCTCTGCCTCTGTCGGTTCTGGACCATGGTAAGCAGAACATCCTGGAGGCAGCTGCACATGCAAAAGATTATCCACTTTTTGGTGACAGGAAGAAAAACAATGAGGTGGAGTTGTTGTCCAGGACAAGATAGAGCTCCACATACACACTGCCAGTGGCCCACTTCTTCCAGCTGGGTCTCATGTCCTTCACCGTTCCAGAACCTCCCAAAGCAGCACCACTAGCCAGGGGCCAGGAGTTCAACACAGGAGCCTGCAGGACCCGTTTCATCCAGCCATGGGCATCCCGGTGGTGGGCTTATCTTCGTTGTGTTGCCCAAGCCCAGCCTACTGAGAACCAAATGTGTCCCCTTGTAGCTCTGCTGCTCCTTTAGCCCCTCTGGTTGGGAAGTGTGGCATGCAGATGTGGAGGGCTGATGGCATTGCTATGCCGGCACCTAGCACTGCCCGTGCTTAGCATTAAATGCAAACCAAACTTGGTGAGGTCGCTTTGGGGAAGTGGAAGGCTTCCTGTTCGTAGATCCTGTTCAGGATTTGGGCCACACAACGCTTTGATCTAAAAATTTTAGTAGACAAAGAATGAGTATTTATTGTTTTTATGATTGTTTCATATAAAACAAATTCTGGGGAGTGGGAAGGAATAAATATTTGTGACAGCAGACATTTAAATGCCAATGGTTCATTTACTTGGCCACCTTGATTTACAATGGTAGCATTTGGGTGGGGAGTTGAAAAGAAGGAACACTCTTTTGTTCTTGTTTTATTTAGAATTTCTAAGGTCTAAAGGAATGTTTTTATTGCAAGTACATAAAGTAATGAAAAAAACTCACCAAGGTTTCAGATGCCTTTATAGAAGCTTAAGCTTAAGCTTTGACGTTAAATGAACAAGGCTAGCCTAGCAAATTTCTTCTGAATATTTCTTTCAAATTCCAATTTCAAATTTGTTGTTATGAAATAGTATTGGGGGCAGATTCAAAGGGGAAAGGAGGGGTTGGAGGTTCTGGGGACCATGGACATGGTGGCTTCTCACAGGAGGGCTCTAGCGGGTGACTCAGGACTGGAGGTCGGACCTGGCAAGAGGCCGGTTGCCAGCTCGGAGTTTTAGGAACCTAAACTCTTGAAACCACATTCAGAGCTTCGGGGAGGTCGAACCAGGGTCGTCCCCAGGGGACCATGCCCCGCCCTCTCTGTGTTTAGGAGAGTCGGTGGCTGGCTCTCACCCATTCCAAGTCACCCCTCGCCTCCATCAGACGCTATTTTCAGGAAAGAAAAACCTTTATCTCTGAGATTTGAGCCTCACTAAAAAGAATTGTTCCGAGATTTTAAGATTCCCCCAAGGTCCTTCATTACCACGAGTGTCCAGGCAGGACAGAAGGACCCCGCGACTCGCGTTTCTCCAGGTTCATCCTTTGATTTCAAGTGTGATTTTCCTCCGGTCTCTGGTCCACCGTGACCACCGGCAGAGCGTGCATCTCTCGGGCGATGCGCAGCCTCCGCCCTCAGCCTCCTCCGCTGCCCGCAGCCTCCGCGCTGCCCCCGGGGCAGGCTGCGGGCGACGCCAACGATGCCAGCCAGGAGAAAGACTTCAAAGAACCTGAGGACCAGCGCGTTTACTTTTCTGATTCCAATGATGACTTTGTGTGGAGAAGAGTACACGCAATCACCTTAACAACAGAGCTTGTCCTCTGACCTCCACCTGTGTGCATGGCATGCATTTGTCCTGTCTCTCTTCCGTCTTTCTCTCTTCAATAAATAAATAAATAAATACAAAAACTGACTCCTTTATGTCTAGTGACAGGCTCTTCCAATCCCCACCTCTGTAAAGCGAATCCCTCCTAATGAAGCAGTCACCAAGGTTTATTAACTTTACAGTTGAGAAATCAATTGTTAATAGAAACATATGGAGACATGAAAAGATATGCAAAACTATCCTGCATGCCTTCTCTTTATATACACATATGTGCATATGTAATTTTAAATTTCACTTTTAAAAATGAATGTCTTAGTTTTGAATAACTTCATATTTCCAGAAAATTTTGTAAAGCTAGAGTGGTCAACTGTTGGGCAATGTTCAGGTCAGAGGTCTCAATCCCCTGCTGCAGTCAAAACCCCAGAATGACTTCTGACTTGGGCAAGTCCTGCTACTGAAAGCTCTTCACAGGAACCCTTGGGATAGCAGACACAATGGAGGTACACGGTTTTGTGCATCATACATATCAGATATGGTGGAAAGTGTGCACGAAACTCCCAAAGTTACCTCATTGTGACATGAAATTTACTAGAAAGAAAAACTGCCATCCCAGAGTTGGTTAGTGAGATATGGGGGTGTTTTAAGTGGCCCAATATGGTTTTGCTCATGGCTTCCTCATGGCAATAGGAAGTACCAGGGATTACTACTGTCCTGCGGTACATGCCATGTGATTTTATGTCACTACAATTTCATTCTTCCTTATTGATGTTTACATTTCTACCAGTTGTAAGCAGTGCCATATATGGTCTGTGCATATATAAATGTCATAAACATTTGCTTTTATGATAGATTTGTGTTTTTATCATAGTAAATGATAGCATTGATACGTATTTGATGCATTCATGACACACCTAAATTTTCTTAATTTTTAAGATATATTGAGAGCATGAGTTTCATCTGCAAGTCTGTTTATAACTGAATCATGCAGTTCACACCCATTCTCCAAGCATGAACCATATAGCCTTCCTGAATTCCCTTCATCCAGTCTTGCCCTGAGAACACATTACATAACTATAAGGTATCTATCAGTATGCTAGTAACTAAATTTCAGACTGTCCCAGGATCTAGTAAGACGACACTATTGCTGTTAGGAATATTGCTCTTCACTTAGCTGGCAGAGAGAGCCTGTCAGTCTTCGGGGTTCACCATGAGTCATGGTTTAAAATGTGCGTTGTCTTCCACAGGTGCATGTGTTCGAATCCTTAGTTGATGTTGGGAAAGTCTTGACACCTTTAGGAGGTGGAGCCATGCTGGAGGAAGGCAGTCACATGAGAGGGGGCCTTGAGGTTGGCTAGCTCCACTCTGCTTCAGGGAGTCTTCTCTGGCAGATTGCAGCTCTGAGCCTCCATGATGGATGTGACGTGAGCCGCCGCCAACTTCTGCCATAAGGACTGTATCTCCCCTCTGGAACTGTGAAGGAAATAAACACTCCTTTCTCCCTTGCAGGCTTTCTGCCCTACCTGGGCCTGCCTGCATTTTTCACTGTCCATTAACTTAACCTGCATGGATATGTGAAAAATCAACATGTTTTATGGTTTGGGGATGTCCGTTTTTCATGTGCTATCCAGAGGTTGTTGAACACATTAGCCAACCAGTGGATAAATTAATGGGTCCTTGGGGGCAGGGAGAGTGTCCCAGCTCTCATGTATCTGGAGAGAGTCTTGAATTTGCTATATTGCTAAGGATGGTGCCTTGAACTCTTGAACCACCTACATTTCTTTTTACAGATTGTAGGTGGGTACCACCATGTCCAGATGATAACTCAGCTCTTTCACATGATTCACCTTGGCTTTGCTTGCAGAGAGTTGCATTTTGGTTCAATGGTTAAAAGCATGTATTTGAGATACCAGCATGCCAACCAAGGCAAGGTCTTAACTGTGGCTGGATTTGATTACATCCTCAGTAGCATGGAGGGATGATAGAAACTACCAGAGATGATTTTTGTGACTCTTGGAGTCCACTAGAAACTTCTGACAAAAATTTTTAATCTCCTAGTCACCCCTCCTATCACATACATTTTTTGCCCAGCCCATCCTTCAAAATCACAGCTTGGAGGTTAGCAGTATAAGTCATGAATTGTGAAAGAAAGATGTAGGAAGAAGTTTGGGCAACATAGGTTCTGCTGGGCATGAAATCGGTAACTTTTCCATCTGCACACAGCTATTTTCTATCCATTGCTGTTTTCCTAGGTGTACAGAGGGAAGGACGGAATTGGTTGAGACACTCCTGGAGGGGTATGTGTGGAGCGCTCGTCTCTGTGTGTGGCTGCAGTCTCCTATGTTATGTATCTTGCCAGGAGGTTAGGTGGGCTGGGCTGGGTTGTGCTGGCAGGCCTGGGTCTCAGACAGTCCTCTTGTCCATTTCATGTCTGTGACTGGTGACCCTCCCTAGATGATAACTTTGACTTCTTCTTAAAGTCACTTCCAGGTCTTGTTGCCAGAGGAGACATTTCTAGGTCACCTGGGAGCACTGGCAAAGGCCGTGGGAAAAGAGGCTGAAGATGACTTTCTTTAGCATTTTTCAGTCAAAAAAATCCACCACATTTTACAATATGGAAGTAAGTGTTCCCAGCTAGACACAAAAAGGCTTTCCATCTCAGCTCATGTTTTACTTCACCTGGGAGAGATGCACCGATGTCTTCTCTTTACAGTATTTCTTCCCTTTCATGGTCATATAATCTTATGACATGTCTCTCTATAGACAAATGCACGATTTCTTTTCCTCCTTAAAAGCTGTAGTATTGTTTTAGGTCTTGAGTGGAAAATCCTGAATGAGTGGAACAGAACCAAAATAAAACCCAGATTCCAAAGCTGGCCTTCTCTCTGACGGTGCTCCAACAATGTGCAGAAATATTTCTTGTATAACACACAGCCTCTCATAGTCTATTCAGCACAATAATCCCCAAGGCTAGAAACAAATCATTCCTGTGCCTTGTGGGTACACATGCAGCTCTCTTCCAGGGTCAAGGAGTTGGGTATAGAAAGGTCAGTGCTTAGTATATTGTTTCCTTAAGGAGTAGAGGCAGGATTTTTTTCTTTGTTGTGATCTATTTGATATGATGAAGCATTGCATTTTTTTTGGTCACTTATCCACTATGCTGGTGTGTAGTTCTTCACATGTTACGATGTGAATATAAATTGTCACTATGGTATTATGGGAAAAAAGAAGGAAGTCTAATACATGCATTTTCTTGCTTCCCTTTTCCCAGGAAAAACAATTCAGCTATTAAGGGAACCTCTCAGTGTGGCAGAGCAGGGCGAGGGAAGGCTCCAGAGAGAATAGCTGTTTACCATCAAAGCGCCTGGTTCAGCGCAGTCCTGGTATATTACTGACAAAGATGGAGGTAAATGCTGCATGGTTTTCATGAGCAATTTACTCTGCTTATATAAAGGCACCTGTTCCTCAAGAATCCTTACTGATCCAGTTCCATGTTCCTTAAAAAAATAGCCAACTAAACAAATATAATTAAAAAGTCACCTGACACCCCCTAGACTGGCCGCAACCTGCTGTCCCCATTGCTGACCCCTGTCTGTCTCAGAGGAATGACGTCTCTGCATGCCACACAGTGAGAAATGTACCCTGCACGTTCACTTGTCAGAGTGCCTTTCTCTGCTCAGGTTTTTCTTCTTAAAGCAAGGCTTCTACTTGGAGTTATATATTTCCTGGGTTAATTTATATTTTATGAATATGTGGAATTATTAATTTGTTCTGTCTGGAGCACGTGTGGACCCCGAAGCTTGTGGCAGAGCTGTTAACTGTGATGAGGATGCAAACATGCTCTTTGATGTGTGATTCTGGGGATTTGGGGACAGAAGAGGAAAACTCATTGCACTGGGCTCTCCCGGGGGGCTGAACATCTAACGGTAGTTCCTGTATTAGGCCACAGCTAACTGGGAAAGTGTGAGCAGCAACCTTAGCCTTTCCCAAGGGTTCAAGGGTGGGGCATGGCCAGCCCAGCCCGCAGATGCTCCCCTGGAAACATGCATGTTTGACTCAGGAAGTCACTTCTTTATCTACCGTGTGGCATGAGGCATAATACCCAGGGCAGTATCCAACATGAATAACCACATGCTCTTCTGTGGTACCAGCATCGGCTAGGCGCCGTGCCAGGTGCTGCCTTCACACCGGTCTTCCGCACATTCACCATGACCCTGTCAACTGGCAGGTGGCTTCTCTTTCTCCAAATCAGATTTGCAGACAAGCAAACTAAAGTCTAGACTAGTTGTCCACAGATCACTCTTAACTCTCTGGCCCCAACCCAGTGTTGTTTTAATGGATTCAGAGTCTTGGCATCAAGATCCAGGTTTTTATGTTGTCATTATGTTAAGCAGCTTTCTGTTGCAATAACAAACACTTAAGGTGAATAACTTAGAATGTGTTTCTTTGGGCTCACAATTAAAAAAAATTTTTTATTATACATTTAATTTTCGCCTAATCATCCTTCTTATCTCCTTCCTCCCTCTCTTTCTCCCTCCCATCCCCCAGAGGATCCATTTATGTGGGCTTACCCTATTGAGGGTTAAGGACTCAGTGGCATAACTTGGGGCCCCTTCTTGGGCTGCCCACTAGCATGGGAACTCTATTATGACTGTTTTACCCCTTGCCTCTAAGGATGCTACTGCCTGAAGCCTTCTCCACTGTGATCCGTGCTGACTTGCCATTGTGCAAGTCAGGCAAAGTCTAATCACATTGTGGCTATATCCTGACTACTACAGCCCCGACCTCAGTGGGATATCTTTCATATCATTGGTCCTCCCCATCTTTAGGCTCTTACAATCTTGCCACCCCTTCTTCAACAAAGTTCCCTGAGCTTTGGGATGGGAAGAGATTTGGTTGGTTTGGTTTTAGGTGAGTAATGTAGGGTCTTTGGTGTTCTGAATTATGGTTTGTAGTTGTTTTCAATTTTGCTGTTCCTCAACTGCTCTTGGCTGTATCCCGATTGATATCGAAGGCCATCTCCTTTAAATATGTCATTAAGTGAGTTTGGAACTAGGATCCAGTAATTAGGGAGAACATATGGCATCTAACTTTCTCTGTCTGGGATACTTCATTCAATATAATTTCTTCTAATTTCATCCATTTCCTGACATATTTCATTAATTCATCTTTTTTGATGGCTGAGTAGTATTCCATTGTACAAATATATCACATTTTTTAAATTTGTTTTATTATTATTATTATTTATTCAATTGCGCGCGTGTATATGTGTGTATGTATGTGTGTGCGTGTATGCGTGTATGTGTGTGTAGAACCACGGACGAATTCGGGAACCACCATGGACGGCCTCCTCCTTGTTTACTCTGCCCAGGGATTCACAGGCTCCGCCCTACCAGGACCAGAAACGCAGGCCGCCCCCGCTTCCGCCCGGCATCTATACATGGGGTCTAGGATCCGAACTCAGGACCTTCCGCCTTCAAAGCAGAGGCTTAACCCCTGAGCCACCTCTCCAGCCCCCTAAATATATCACATTTTGATTATCTATTTGTCAACTTGGGCATTTGGGTTGATTCCTATGACTTTGCTATTGTAAATAGTGTTGCAATGAACATGGTCATGCTCATGTCACTGTAGTGAATGGCTGCATTTTGGGAGATTATTCCCAGTAGTAGTATAGCAGAGTCATATGTCATTTCAATCCTTAACTTTTTAGAAATCACCATAATGATCGCCAGAGTAGTTGTATAAACCTGCATTCCCACCAGCAATGTATAAAAATTCCCTTCTGTCCACATCCTCTCCAGCATGTGGTGTATGTATTGTGGATTTTTACCATCCTTACTGGGGTGAGATGATATCTCAGGGTAGTTTTTTTTCCATTTTTTTATTATTATTTCCGCTCATACAAACTTAATATGTACACCGGTTCCCTCCCTCCCTCTTCCTCCCCCCTACTCCCCTACTTCCCCTCCTCTCCCCTCTCCCTCTCCATCCCCCAGTGCCTCCTCCCCCAATTCCCAGAGAATCCTTTAATGTGCATGCCAGACTCTCCTCTGGGCCCTCCTCTCTGATGACGTACAAGGACCCAGCGGCTTTTCCCTGAACCCTTTCCTGTGTTCCCCTTAAGCATAGGAACACTGCTATGGCTGTCAATTCCTTGCCTCCAAGGATCTTGGTGCCTTTAGCAAATGCTAGACTTTATGGGGTCAATAGTGTGTGGGACATTGCGCAGGGCATGCAAAGACCTATTATGATTGCTTTGGCCCTAAATTGTGTGGAGTATTTCGCATATCATTGCTCCTCCCATCCTTGTGCTCTTACAATCTTACCGCCCCCTCTTCTGCAAATGTCCCTGAGCTTCAGGATGGGGAGAGATTAGGCTGGCCTAGTCCTAGGTGGTTGATATAGAGTCTCTGAAGTTCTGGATTATGGTTTGTTGATTTTCTTTTGCAGTTTTGTTGCTCCTGTAATGCCCTTCACTCCATCCTGATGGGTATTGTATTTCACCCCCTGGCGAGAGATAAAAAGCTGTTAAACCAGAGTCTTGTTATAAGAGTATATTCAAAGGTAGATGTAATAAAAGTAGGAAACCTCAGTGAGGGAGGGGTCAATCACCCATTTGCAAAATGGTTACTTTTTATCTGCCAGACTCTATGCCCTCCTGTTCTGGTGAGATCATACCCCCTCAGTTGTAAATGATCAGGAAGGAAAGTCTGTGAACTTAACCAGATGTCTCATTACTTACTTGTAGTCCTTGATGGAGGCTTATTTTCTGTGCTATAACATGGTCCCCTCTCTCCTTGTTTCTGGTGTGGCCCTCCTACCCCATCCCTCCTGTTCATAATCCTTGCAATTACTGTAGGTATTACAGAGATTTATCTTTGAGTGTCTCTAGGTGGGCTGGGTGGGTTTGATACTAGGAGCCACCTATTAGGGAGTACATACGGTGCTTAATTTTCTGGGTCTGGGATACTTCACTTAATATAATTGTTTCTAATAACATCCATTTCCCGGCAAATTCCAGTAATTCGTCATTTTTGATGGCTAAGTAGTACTCCATTGTATAGATGTACCACTGTTTCCTTATCCACTAGTCAACTGTTGGACATTTGGATTGATTCCATGACTTTGCTATTGTAAACAGTGCTGCTATGGACAGGGATTGTGCTTCTGCTATCGAGGTGAATTTTTGCTGTATTGGGGTTATTCCCAAAAGTGGAATAGCAGGGTCAAAGGGCATTTCAATCTTTAATTTCTTTAAGAATCTCCAAACAGCTCACCAGAGTAGTTGTATGAGCCTGCATTCCCACCAGCAATGTAGGAGAGTTCCCCTCTCTCCACATCCTCTCCAGCATTTGTTGTTGGTTGTATTGTAGATTTTTGCCATCCTGACCGGGGTGAGATGATATCTCAGGGAAGTTTTGATTTGCATTTCCTTGATGGCTAAGGAAGTGGAGCATTTTTTAAGATATTTGTTGGACATTTTAATTTCATCCCTGGCAAAGTTTCTTTTAAGCTCCACAGCCCATTTTTTAATTGGGCCATTAGTTTCCTTGGTGTTTAGTTTTCTAAGTTCTTTGTGCACTCTGGATAATAGGGGTCTATCAGTTATGTGGTTAGTGAAGATTTTCTCCCGTTCTGTGGGTTGACTTTGAGCTTGTGTTACAATCTCTTTATCTGAACAGAAGCTCTTTAATTTCACAAGATCCCAACTGTTGAGAGTTGGTAGCAGTGACTGTGCCATTGGATGTCTGTTTAGGAACTGTTGGCCTAGCCCAATCAGCTCGAGGGAGTTCCCTATCCTTTCAACTATGGTTTTTATAGTCTCTGGCCTGATATCAAGGTCCTTGATCCATTTGGAATTAAGTCTTGTACATGGTGACAAGTACGGGTCCAGCTTTAATCTTCTGCATGTGGAGATCCAGTTTTGCCAGCACCATTTGTTGAAGATACTGTTCTTTTTCCATTGGATTTTTTGGGCCCCTTTGTCAAAGACCAAATGGCTGTAATTTTGTGGGCTTATATCTGGGTCTTCAACCCTTATCCATTGATCTGTATGTTTATCTTGGAGCCAGTACCAGGCTGTTTTTATAACTATGGATTTGTAGTATAGACTAAGGTTTGGTATGGTGATACCTCCAGTGGTGTTTTTGTTACTCAGGATTGTCTTTGCTGTCCTGGGTCTTTTGTGCCTCCATATGAACTTTGAGATTGTTTGGTCAACTTCTTTGAAGATTTGCTTTGGGATTTTAATTGGTATAGCATTGAATTTGTATATTGCCTTTGGTAGGATGGTCATTTTACAATGTTGATTCTGCCAATCCAGGAACATGGGAGGTCTTTCCACCTTCTGGTGTCTTCTGCAATTTCTTTCTTTAGGGTTTTAAAGTTTTCATTGTAAAGGTCTTTTACCTCCTTGGTTAGGTTTATACCAAGGTATTTCATTTTTTTAGGGGCTATAGTAAATGGGATTGTTTCTCTCAGGGCTTTTTCACTTCTTTCTTTCTGGGCATATAGGAAGGCCACTGATTTTTGTACATTTATTTTGTATCCTGCCACCATGCTGAACTTCTGTATTAGTTCCAGGAGCTTCCTGGTGGAGTGTTTGGGATCACTCAGGTATAGGATCATATCATCTGCAAATAGAGATAACTTGACTTCTTCCCTGATGCTTTCAATCCTTTTTATGTCCCTTTCTTGTCTTATGGCTTCAGCTAAGACTTCAAGTACAATATTGAAAAGAAGTGGTGACAGTGGACAGCCTTGTCTAGTTCCTGATTGAAGTGGGAATGCTTCAAGTTTTTCCCCATTGAGTATAATCCTTGCTGTTGCCTCAGGGTAGTTTTGATTTGCATTTCCCTGATGGCTGGGGATGTGGAACATTTTAAAAAATATTTGTTAGGCATTTCGATTTCATCCCTGGAAAAGTTTCTTTTGATTTCTAAAGTCCACTTTCTAATTGGACTATTTATCTCCTTGGTGTTTAGTTTTTTAAGTTCTTTGTGCGCTCTGGATGATAGAGCTCTATCAGATATGTGGTTAGTGAAGATTTTCTCCCATTCTGTGGGTTGCCTTTTGCTGGTTTACAATCTTTTTATCTGAACAGAAGCTCTTTAATTTCATAAGATTCCATTTGTTGAGTGTTGGTTCTAGTGCCTGTGCTATTGGATGTCTGTTTAGGAACTGTTGGCCTAGGGGCTCACAGTTTTGAAAGTCCCATTCTGTTTCATTTGCTCCCATCATTCTGGGCACAGAGTGGGCAATCCACCCTGAAAGGAGCACGTAGCTGAGCAACAGCACTTACCACAACAGCCAAGAAGCAAAAAAGAAGGAGGAAGTACCAGGGTCCCAGAGTCCCCCTCAAAGTCGTGCTCCCAAAGACCCAACACTCTTCCCAAGTCCCTACCACCCTCAGATCCCGCAAATCTCCTCACATTCCCTCCATGGGGACCAGATTGTTGCATTTGTCTGCATGTTGCAATAAATTCACAACCAAGCAGCTTAGGCGAACCTGGGGTTTTTATTTCTTTCCTATAATTCTCAGTTACAGTTCTTAGTTTAGCTTGGCAATAAAGTCTACTCCAAAACCAGGAGTCAAAGCAGCTGACTACACCATATACACAGGGATTGCTGAGAGGGGAGCAAACCTCACTTCCCTGCGAGTCCGCCAAAGTCTGGTGACGTATGCCCAACAACTGAACCAGTTCCCTCCGTCTTATCCACCTGTCCAGGAATAGTCCCACAAGTGTCCCACAAGTCCCACAAGTCCCACTACAGACTAGATCTTTGCACATCAATTAAATACTCTCCTGCAGCTTGCCGAGGGCTTACCTTAACTGCTAATTCCTCCCAGATATGTCCAGAGAGTTCAGCCTTCAGTTGTCAGGCTGACTCCTGTATATCTAATTAGCCCACAGGTCTTCAGCACACAGTGGGCCCTATGGAGACATTCAACATTCTATAGTGCTACATTTAGGACTTTATTCTTTGATTTATTAATTCATTCTTTCAGTCAATAGATATGTTTTGAGAAAAACTATGAGCCAAGAGCCGTGGTAGTTGCTGGGAATATAGTCATCCATAAAACAGACATAATGGGCACCCTACAATGTTTACAGCCTTTAGAGCAAGATGGACCTGAAATAGATCATTCCAGTGGGCCAGAGTGGTGGGTGACAGAATACTGGATGCCACTGGAAAGCAAAACAGGAGGCTCTAATCTGACTTCAGGGTCAGAGTCACTTCCCAGTGGAGGAGTGGGATTTAATCAGTGAAGAGAAAAGAACATTACTCTAGGGAGCACTAGAAGGGTGACAGATGCTGGGAGATAAAGAAGGCCTGTTGCTTCAGGAACTAAGAATTAATGTTGAGTCTGGAGTGTGGATCTGTGGGAAAGAGTGGGAAAGAGATACTGCAAGGAACAGGGTGGAGGGGCAGAGGTTTCTGATAGTGTGTGTTTCAAGGAATGATCAAGATGTAATGTCACCTAACATACCTGCCCTTGCTTTGGAGAATGTATTGTATGGCAGACAAAATGGGCTGTGCAGAAGCAGTTAATCAGCAACCCTAACTGTTTGCTCGTCCATGTGTAGGGATGCTGACAGGTTGTCTCCCCAGATAGCAAATGTCCACATGATATACCATGCTGTGCCCCAAAAGACCTGAGAATAGAATAAAAATATATGGGACCCACATGACCAGGGCAGACTGCTCCAAGATTCCAGCAATCTGTGTGCCCAGCTAAAGGGCATTGTGGAGGAAAGGGTTCAGAGCTAAGGCTTTGCCTGTGTGATCACAAGCTGGCTCACATAATCTACATGTGTCTATCCAATGAACTTAGTGATTTTTGAATTTTTATCCAGGTCATAACAGTTGATGATGATTGCTGTTGTTTATTAAATACTCAGCACATACAGTATTCTCGGCCTTGATATTAATTGTCTGTTATTCCTCACCACTGACTCTAAGTAGATGGTGATGAGAGTGATAATAATAATAATGCAGATGATGATGATGATAATAAAATTTTGGTGTTGGGGATCAAACCCAAGGTCTATGCATGCCAAGTGTGCACACTACTCTTGAGTAGACCCCAGTGAGCTGAAATTTTTATCCTTCATTTTCAAGTTCACTGATGCAGAGAGAGCTTAAATATTTCCCAGGATACAGTAAGTAATAAATGAAGGAAGTCAAGATTCGACTATAAGAATGAATGAATGAATGAATGAGGTAAACCACTCCCTCCTCCCACTGACCTCCAGTAATGTATGAGAATGCCATCTGACTGTGACCTGAGCTCTATTGTCTTCTACTAAGTTCAGCAACTATGTGGATCCCTGAATTTACATTTTTGAGAGTGTGTCTCTAAAACAGAGATAATTATCATTATCAAAGTACAGTTTTGGTCTTTCTGGCATGTAGGGAGTGAGGTTCACTGGGTCAGACAATAAAAACAACTTTTTAACAAGTTTCTCTAGAGACTAGAAGTTGTGAAAATGTGAAGAAGGAGAAGGAAGAGGAGGAAAAGCAGGAAGAACAAGAGGAAGAGGAGTAGGAGGAAGATAGTTTCATATTTAAGGAGTCTGTATTATAATGATGAAATGCATTCCCTCCAGAAGGAACCAAGATCATATTATTTATTTTGTTTTGTATTGTGTGTTTTTGCTTCTGTGGGCTCCTTTCTCTGGAAAACATTATAAAACACATTCTAAAATATACTGTTAAAGAAGAATATAAGCTTGACTGGATGCATTATCATATCTTTATTATGATCATTTTCTGGCTTCTCTTTTTATCTCTTAGCAGTTATTTATTATATGTTTATATTTGTATGAGCATGTACATGCTATGGCATGTATGTAGAAACCAGAGGACAGCTTGAGGGAGCTGCTTCTCTTCTTCCACCAGATGAGCTCCAGGTGGTCAGGCTTGACAACAAGCACCTTTATGCACTAAACTATCTCTCTGGCCCTTTCTTTTCATCTTAAATGAAGTTAAAATGAGCCATTTTTATAGGTGTCCAAGTGCCGTGCTGCAGTGGCTGATGCATAATCTAGTTCTGCTTCTAACTAAATACCACAAGAGGGGGAAAAAATGAAACTGAAAAAGAGGAGCTGAGATCTCAACCATGATGTGGAGGGTTCTTAGTAAACCAAAGAGAATACAGAACGGACAGCTGAGTAATGCCGAGAAGGCAGAGGAAGGATGGGGGGGATCAGGCATGGGGAAAGAACGGCTGAGGTCAGGTGGTCAGCGTGGAGAGAGACTGCTAAAAGGCATCATGCTGAATGGGATACAGGGCCAATCTAGGGAGGGGAAGATCTAGGGGGGATCTGACCATGTTTTTAAGTTTTCTTTTTTTATTGAGAATTTTTCATATACAATCAGAATGGGCTCATGTCATTGTCCCATCCCCTCCCTGCCTGTCCCCCTCCTCTCATGCCCCCTCTCCTCTCTTCAACCCAGTTGTGCTCCTCCCACCCTCATATCCCTCTGCATCTGTGCACCACAGGGCTCCCTTTAGGGTGTCTGTGCTGGTAAGAGTCCAGTATCTGTTGTAGTATATATGATTCTGTAGTGGGCACAGTTGTAAGTGGGGAGTTTTCTCTTCGCTTGTCCAGTGTCTGCCCCAGGAGTGGTCTCCTAGTATAGTCGTTTCTCCTGAGATCCTCTCTAGTCCTTGATATACCTGCCCTCAGTGTAGATCTAGTGGTAGAAGTTTTCACTTCAGTGAGATCCTGGATATAGCAGCCTTGTCATGACTGGAGTATGTTGGTCAGCACACTGTCCCACCCTTAGGCTCTTATAGTTTTACCTCCCTTTCTTCCGCAAGCTTTCTTGAACCTGGCTGTGGGGAGAGGTTTTAATGGATTGATCAGGACTAAGCATCAAGGATATACTGCACTCTGGCCAGCTGTCATTTTTCTGCCTCACTGGTTTCCCACTGCATCTTGGTTCTGAGAATTTTTCTTTCTTCTTTTTAATTTTATTTATGTACGTGTGTGTGTGTGTGTGTGTGTGAGAGAGAGAGAGAGAGAGAGAGAGAGAGAGAGAGAGAGAGAGAGAGAGAGTGTGTATGTGTGTTTGTTTGTGTGTGTGTGTATCAGAGGGCACTGTGTGCCCCTGTGGAGGCCCAAGGATGATTTTGGGAATCAGCCTGGATTGCTTTTACTTCCTTTTTGCTGTGCTCTGGCATTTCCTAGAGTTCTACCCACCAGGGACAGAGGTGCATGCCTCACGTTTTTATGTGGGATCTGGGATCCGAACTTAGGATTTTCTGTTTGCAAAGCAGAGTCTTAACCCCTGAGCCATCTCTCCAGCTTGAGAACTTTTCTTATCTGAGGGTTAAATAAGAAGTGTTTAAATAGTGTCTTATTATCAAATTCTTGAAGTTAACCCTAAAACATCTCTTCTTGTCTATTTTCTTCCCTTCTACTGCTATTTGGATAGGTTTAGTATCACACGTGAGTTCCTGAAAACATGAGTTTTAGAATCGTTGCTTACCCATTGCTCTTACATTCCACTCTTACTCCCCTAGGTTCTTCTCACCATAGTTACGGAAGCAGCAGCATTGGTAACTGATCCCTCTTTTTCCTCTGGGTCATTTGCCTCTTTTTTTTTCTCCCTTAACCCCTATTAATACCTATCACCTTACTTCCCTCCTTTTCAGACTTTTCTTCCATAATGGCCTTATTCATCCATTTGCCTGTGTTTTTTTGTCTCTACTACTTTGGGGTCTTCTTCTCCCCCATGCCCTCCCAACTTGCGTTCCTTTGCAGTTTGTGGGTGTTATAGAAGTTTGCCTTTGAGTTTATCATTTTGAGGGGTTAATGCTAGGTTCCGCTTACAAGGAAGAACATGCAGTATCTGTCTCTGTCTGGGATACTTCACTCAATATAATTTCTTCCAACTCTATCCATTTACTGGCAAACATATTTTTCTTGACAGCTTTATGGTATATGTGTATATACACCACATTTTCATTATCCATATGACTAATGCTGAACATCTAGGCCGATTCCATTTCTTTGCTACTATGAATAGAGCTGCAATGAACATGAATGTACATATGACTGTATAGAAAGATGTATCATTTTTAGGAATATTTTCAGGAGTGGTATAGCAGGGTCAGATGGTATATTTTATAGTATTTTGATTTTTTAACTTTTTTAGAAACATCCATACTGATCTCCAAAGAGGTTCTACATGTTTGCATTCCCACCAGCAATGTACAAGTGTTCCCTTCTCCCCAAATCCTTGCCAGATTTGTTGTAGTTTGTACTTGGGATATTAGCCATTCTGACTGAGGTGAGATGATATCTCAGGGTAGTTTTTTTTTTCAGTTTTACAATCATATTGAGTACTTATCCCTCCATCACCCCTCCCTTCCTCTCTTTTCCCTTCATCAATCCATTCCATTCCTTTCCACTTTCCTGTCTGACCACTTTTATGTACCCCAGATCTTTTCCTTGCTCTCAGTGTGTTCTTCCTTCTCATGGAATCGTTCCATTCTAAGAATACTCCAAAATGCTCTATTTTCAGTTTTATTCAAGTGTTTTCAAGGCTACATGGCTCCTGAACACATCTATCATGTCATGTGTGGTGTTTACCCAAGGAACCAGCTGCTCTTTGAAGTCAGTAGAGAAGACTGGATGGGTTGGACTTGTTGACAGATGATGATGGGTCAGCTTGCTTTCTTGCTCACTCATTTATTCATTCATTCTTTTGACAAAGGATCTCATGTAGTTCAGACAGAAACTCACTATGTAGTAGAGGTTGATCTTGAACTCCTGATTTCCAGCTCCTCCTCCTGTGTGTGGTAGCATTACCAGTGTGAGCCACCAGCTTTCCTCATGTGCAGATCCCATATTTTTTTAATATACGCACTAAAACTTATTCGTAATGCCAAATCAATATTCCCCACCCGTGCAGTCCCTCAGTTACAGAATCCCAGCAAGCAGTGGATGATTTTGAGTTTCAGGACACAGAAACAGAATCCCTGCGAGCCAAGAAAAATTTGATTCACTAGACGCACAAGTCTCTCAGCCAAGGCTACAGGAGGCAGGCGGTGCCTTTTCACGTCTCAGATTTCAGATAAGTGTCCTTTTGTGCATTCAAGGTGTTCGTCCCTCCCTGCTTTCCTAATGGGCAATTATGCTGCTTACGATAGCCCCAGACACTGTGCCGAAGGGCAGTGCACCAGTCCTTAGTGCAGCAAACGGAGGTGCCAGCGGAGAATAGCGATGGAGAAGCTTTGTTCCCTTGGGGGTCTTACTGCCCTTAGCTATGGGTTCAAACTCACTGAATCAATGTCTTGAATCTTGTGTCTTGGAACAGAAGCAACAAGGTTGTGTGTAGATGAGATCAGAGAACTGCTGTTTGCCAAAGACTTGGAGGAACCTTTCTGTGCTTCCCAGAGGAGCACTCCATACTGACCCTCTGTGTTCGCAGTGACTATAGTCAATAATAAGAATGGAGTGCACTTTCCTAAGAGTTACTTGGCCTACTTGTGCTTTTTAATAGAGTATACTAGTGACCATTCCCCCTGCTTGCAGAAGGGATCTGCAGTGTCTTATCTAAGCCCCACAGAAGAAGCATGCAGGCTTCTGTGACTCCCTTCCTCGACGTATTCCTCTGATATCTAAAAATCTAGTAAGAGATTTTTCTTCTTTTTTCTTTCCCCTCCTCCCTTGTCTTTTCTCCTCCTCCCTTTCCTCTTTCCTCCTTCCTCCTCTCTTTTCCTCCCTACTTTTCTTCCTCTCTTCTTTTCTCTTCCTCTTCTTTTCCTTCTCCTTCTCCCTCTTTGTCAGGTCTTGCTATATTGTCTGTGCTGGTTTAGAACCATGGACCCACGTGCTCCTTACCTCTCACCTTTAGAGTAGCTACATCTGCAGGCATGCACCACCGTAGCTAGCCTGCGATTTTTATTCTTTGGTTTTATCTTCTGTGTTTATATTCAGTCCCATCACTGCAAAAACATTGGTTTGCATTAAGAAGTAGTGAAACTAGTTTTTACGGAAGGAAGAAGGTGCCCTGGTTAACAATGTTATAGATCCATGGTAACTTAGGAAATTATATTCTAAATGGAAAGCATCCTTTCTCGTAAGGTCTGTCATGTCCGAGTACTGCAGGCCTTTGCACTTTGTAGACATCACTTCATGAACTACTCAACAACCCCAATGTCAGTTTTATTATCTTCACAAATGAGTATTTGCAGACCAGGGAGCAAGATTTAAATCTGCACCTTTGACCTTCAAGTGTGAGTGCTTCCACTCTAGCCTGTGCCATAGGAACTAATCATTCTTGCTAACTGTTGTTCCTTCTGTGACCTGAGAAAGTGCATTAGGAGAACATGGATCAAGTTTACTTATCATGCACTCAAAGAGCTTCACCGGCACTGTCTCAACTCAGGGGAAGGCAGCGGATGCAGAAAGTTGGACCTGGAGTTGGTTCCCTGAACTGAGAAAGAAATGTACAGGAAGGAAAAAGAGAGACACACCGCAGATTCTTCTATTCTATTTCAACGAATCACACACAGCAAATAAGCACAAGTGGTATTTGCATAAGAGCTAATTTCCTTAGTTGGAAAAAGCACAGAGTTGCAGAAATGGAGTCCTTAGCCCAATGGCACACCAGCAGCGAGACGGCAGCTGCTCTGTCGAACACATAAAACAGAGCTCTCGGGCAATGGTAATTAAGTAGATTTTTGGTTGCTCCTGTCCGATATCCTGCACTAAGTTGATTAACCTGTTTAATGAGTACATGAAAATGACCAAAGCTGACCTCACTTCAAAGAGCTCCATTGTCCCTGCATGCTGACCTGAATTTTAATTGTGTACTAGCTTCTTTAATTGCTCTGGAGAAGTGTTAGCGAATGGAACGGCTTTTCCAAACGGCAGTGCTCCTTTCCCCAGATGTGTTGTAGAACATGCTGCTTGGCACATGCAGGCTGGGAGCACATCTTCCTTTTTTTGCAGTTACAGTATAGCGCTTCCTTTGGCACAGCTGGCGGTGGCCATCAGTTTAATTTACATGGTAAAACTTACCTTTATATATTATTAAACATCACACAGGGGTTTTGGGAGAAGTACAGTCAGTAAATGAGCCAACAGTGAATACATTAGGATCCAAACAGTGTTTGGGGTTCCCTGAAGATCTTTTGGCCTCTTTGAGAATCGTTAGAGGCAGCTGTGGCTTGTTTATTGAATGCTGTCAACAAGGACCAATGGTTAATTCAAGCTATAAGTACCACACAGTAGGAAAAAAAAAGGAAGTGAGCTCTTAAGTGATAATATTGATTTTTACTATTTAATTAGTTAATTAATTTATTTATTATTTTAGACATTGTTTCACTCCGTAGCCCAGACTGGCCTGGAATTCCTGGCAGTTGTTTTACCTCAACTCCTAACTGCTAAGATTATATGCGTTGACTACCATATCTGTCTGATAATATATTTTTGATTGAAAAAGCAAAAAACAATGCATGTGTATATATATATGCACGTGTGTGTGTGTGTGTGTGTGTGTGTGTGCGTGTGTGTGTGTGTATTTGCATAAATCACGAAGCCCCTACTATTTCTTGTGCTATACATGTGTCTATTCAGGGCTCCAGAGGGGTCCATGGAGAGCAGACAGGGTTTCAAATGACTAGTCATCTCATCCTTGGTGACAGCAACCTCCCTGCCACACAGTGGCACCTACTGCAAGAGAGTCAGAGAAGTCTGGAGGGTAGGAAGAGCAAAGGGGACTCCTGCAGAGATGAGGAGGGGAGTGGGGTGTGTCTGTTTCCCAGAATCCCAGCGCTCTCTGATTCTCCCAGCTTTTCTCTTTTCCTACTTTTCCAGATGTCAACCTAACTCGATTTCTTCTCCAAATTCTAACTTATTACCTGACCCCTGGATAGTCACTTAATTTCTTTGGACCTCAAGTTCCATCAACAAAAAGATGATTGGGACATTATAGTCAAAGCTTCTTTTGGGAAATGAGTTGTTTGCTGTATTGTGATGGTTTTGTTAGAGTTTCCCATAAGACAATGGCTAAATTAGAACCTAGAATGTCTTTACACTTAAAAAAATTATCTATTTATTTTAGTTGGGTGGGGAGGAAGTAGCACTTGTGTGCCCGTGGTTCATAGACCAGAGCGCAATTTGCAGAGTCCTCTCTCCTCCTATGGGCTCCAGGAATGGTGGCAAGGGCCTTTATCTACTGAACCATCTCACTGGCTCTGGCTTTTCTTTTTTAAGGTATCTCTGCATTTCCTAATCCTCCCCAAGTATTTAAAAAAAATTCCTTGTGTTGGCTACAGGTGATTTAGCAGACATCCAAAGTCTGAAAGTGATGTGTTTTTTTTTTTCCTCTTTCTGTCTCCAAGAATCCTGATTAATTTTCTAAAGAAATGTGTCTACATCCGTACATGTGGGTCTATCATCACAGCCAGAAACAGGCCATGCCGGGAAGGTCAGGAGAGGGGGAGTACAGCTTTGTATTTGTGCTTGTGTCATTGGCAAAAATCCCATTAGTGGTCATTCAGCCTCCAAATAGAAAGCTCTGTATTATTGCATTGTTCAGAGAAGATGGCTGGTGCGTCAGCTGGGCCTCTCCTTCACACAGTCAGTCAGCGGGAGACGAAGGAATTTCTGCTCCTCAGCGTGTCTGGTGAGCACTAATCCCGCGGCTAAGTGGATGGCTTTGTGCTTCATTCCCTGTGTTGACTGGAGCCCTGCAGTGGGGCCTTCTGTGGCTGCTAACAGCATCAGGGAGGGCCAGAAGCACACTTCTGGAATGCTGTGCCGGCACCCCTTCTTTAGGGTTGCTGATGTGGGGAGCGGTCCTGAACCAGATACTGGTGGCATTGGAAGTGATGGGGAGTGGCTGCTGGGGACAGAGTGGATGGAAGAGAGAGGGTCAGGATCTCTTGTGGCCAATGAGTTCTCTATGTATCTATGTTCCCTCGGTGGAAGCAAGTGTTTTTTTTTTTAAACTTTATTTACTTGTTTTTGCATGTGCGCACTCTTCTCTTGGGTGCGTGCATGCGTGTGTGTGTGGGGGTGGGGGGGCCTATGTGTCCCTGTGGAGAACCAAGGGTGATTTCAGGAATCATCCTGGATTGCTTCTACCTCCTTTTTGCTTCACTCTGGGATTTCTCAGGCTCTGCCCACCAGGGCCAGAAGTGTTGCCCTCCTGACTTTTTCTGCCTGATCTTTTAAGTGAGACTTGGCATCCAAACTCAGGACCTTCTGCTTCAACCCCTGGAAGCAAGTGTTCTAGAAATGACTGCCTGTGAGTAATCTTTCCCCACTATCATTGATCTCTTTGGTTTGCTTCTTGCTTTTTTTTTCAAGAACCTATCCTGATCCACATGTTGGCCCCATGTAATGGGGTGAAGGACAGCATGAGAGTTATGGATGTGAGGACATTTGTCCGCATGTTTCCTCATGCTCTGGGCAGACAGATACCCATTCTGCTCAGGGCCACATCCTTCCCCTAGTCATCCTTCATAAGAATATTCAGCAAAACCTAAGGAATGTGTAGGACGAGTACAGATGGGGTTTCAGTTCTTAATACTAAGTCCCCAAAAAGTGGATTCTTGGACAGACCTACAGGGAGGGTTGAGAAAATATGAGATTTATGTTCAACTAGTGATGTAGCAGTCTTTCCCAGCATGTAGGCAGATGAGCAACCTACTCACAAAACCCAAATTTCACGGTATCTCTTAGGTTAAAGGACAAATAAATATCTGATCGTAGCTGACCATGTTATCCTGTGTCTAAGAGATGGTTTGAGTGTGGCTGTGTTTCACAGTCCATAAGGCCACAGGCTGTAGAGCTGGCTCCTCTCTTCTGGAACTTTCCTCCTTGGTGCCAGTCATGCTGGCTAGCAGGTGAGCTCAGTTAAGCTTCCTGATCTTTTGAGTCTATGCTAAGATACTGTATGGAGTTTGCCTTTTGATCCAGCAAAGCAAGTGCAAATAATGCAATTGTGCAGTTTTTGTGTTCGCCTCATTCTAAGTGATGCCTTTGTCCTTATTTTTGTTCCCCTTTTTGTTTCCTTATTTTCTTGCTTAGAAACATGCTGAATATTCAAATTCATGTTTAAAATGTGCATGTATGGACATGAACATGACATGGTGCTCGTGTAGAGGTCAGAGGAGAGCTTTCAGGTGTTAGTTTTCTCCTCCTACCACGAGGGTTCCAAGGACCGAACTCAGATTGTCAAGCGTGGTGGCCAGCACCATTACTTATTTGGGAACAGATAAAGTCTGATTACTATTTTCTAGTGAAGGGCTTATAGAATTAGATATATGATGCCAACCTTCCTCTCCTTGCCACCAGTGTTGCTCTCTTAGCCAACCCCAGGCCGGACCCGAAGTGCAGCATGCCTCTCATCATCCTCTTACTCACCATCGCTTTTGAGTAAACACTTGTCAGTGTTTACTGGCTGCAAAGGTCAGCTATACAGTCCAGGAGTGGCCAGCTCAGGGCCACCAGCTGGGTGCAATCTTTCCCTAAGTCCATCAAAGACCATCTTCCTGCAGAGAACATCTCCTCATTCACAGAGACAGAAATACTAGGAAAATCTGTTCAATCTGTCAACACCAATGAATACCCACTATTACCAAACTAAGAGCCAGATTTGTGCCCTTCGATTCAGTCACCTGCCATCATTAAATTAATAAGAATTCAAATTGACAGTAAAAATCAGAAAAGGGAAATTTATTCAATATGACCATATGGAAAAGAAGTTTATTCCAGTCCACTTATTTGCTCTTCAATGCTCAAGCAAAAGAGATAGAGTTTCAGTAGCAGGGAAGGCAATGTTTGGATTTGTAATTCTTCCTTCAGCCTTTTTACTGGTATTATTTATTCCTTGTGGCCACTTTGATATGTTTATCTTTCTCTTCCACCTTGAACATTCCTTCCAGTATTCTCTGTAAACTGATTTATTAGCCATATAGTCCTTTAGCCTTCTTCTATTATGAAATGTTTTTCTTTCACCTTCTATTATGACTGATAATTTTGCTGAATATAATAGTTTGGGTTGGTATTTGGGTTCATTCATAACTTGTGCTACATTTCTCCAAGCCCTTCTGGCTTTTACAGTTTGCATGAAAAAGTCAGTTATGGGGCTGGAGAAATGGTTCAGGGGTTAAGACTCTGCCTCACAAGCAGAAGGCCCAGATTTCGGATCTCAGGTCCCACTTAAGCACTCCAAGTGGAAAGAGTGGCAGCCTTCACTTCCACTCCTGGTAGGTGGAGCTTAGGAAATCCCAGAGTGAAGCAAAAAGGAGGTAGAAACAATCCAGAATGATTCCCAAAGTCACCCTTGGTTCTGCACAGGGACACACAATATCTTCTGATAAACACACACACACACACACACACACACACACACACACACACAAAGTTGGTTATTATTTTGATAGGCTTGCCTTTGCATGTGACTTGGTCCTTCTGTCTTGCAACCCTTAAAGATAAAGATATCATTTTCAGTGTGTACATTTAATGTACAAAATGTCATACATATATTGTGGGTTGCTCCTTTTTTGTTCTGAGTATTTGGGGTCCTGTATGCCTCTTGAGTTTGGATGGGCATCTCTTTCCCTAAATTAGAGGAAGTTTTCTTCCATTATCTCATTAACTGTGCAGGATAGATCCTCCCCTTGTGTGTCTGCTTTCAGTGTGTCCTTGATCCGTAGGTTGGGTCTTTTGATGATGTCCCAGAGCTCCTGTATGTTCCATTCATGCATGCCTTTCAATGTGTCAATTTCTTTCATAGACTTATCAGCTTCTCTCATTTTGTGTTCCAGTTATGATACTCTGTCTTTTATGTGATCGGCTCTATTTTTGAGGCGCTCTGTTGAAATTTTAATTGAACTGTTTGAATTTTTTATTTCCAATTTAATTTCAGTTTGGGCTTTTTTAGTGTTTCCACATTTATTCATAAATCAGTTTGGACTTTCTAAAGTGATTCTACATTTCTTTTCCGAACTTCAACTATTATTCTAATTGTATCCAATTGTTTATTTGTGTTTCTTTGGTCTTCTTTTCTCAATTTATAGTGTTGTTCATAGTTGTTTAGAGGTCTAACTATGTGGTCTTGGAACTGCTTGATCATATTATAATCAATCTTTGGAAATCATTCTCCTGATTATTGCTCTCTTGTACACTATTCGCTTGGTTGCATCCTCTGTGGGCAAGGATGTCTTGGGATCCGTGATTTGGGGAGAAAGTAGGAACTATGCATAGCTGAATGGTTCTGCTCCAGATGTGGCTCCACCAACTGTCTTGGGAAATTGTCAGCGGTGTGTGAGTCTGTTACAGAGACAAATTCCTCCTCTGGCTGCTTATTTTCTTCTCTGTTCCCAGCCTGACATTTCTAGGGGACTTTCAAGTCTTCGAATGGACAGCCAGCCAGAATACTGGGGAAGGTCAGGTGTCATTTCCCTACCTCTGTTTTCCTGCCAGTTACACTACCGCTTACCTGTCACCATGACAGACTCTGGGTAGTATAGAATATATAGCAAATGGTCTCCATTTCCTGTGAATGTGTGGTCCAGTGGAAAGACAACTAGGTGCCCAAACAGCCTAACACAGGGAAGGTGGAGGAGGCACAGGAGAGCTCATTCCCTGAACTGGCTGCTGCTTTCTGCAGCTGAGGAGTTTGTGTAGCAGCCACAGTTTTCATGTCTGTGAACTGAGGATAATTGGGTTCTTTGGGTTCTTATTAAATAGGATCATTGGCATGAAGTTACCAAGACCTGTAGAACACTGCTGGCAACACAGCAGGTTTTTTTAAATACATATGTACATGTGTGTAAAGAGGATATTACCTGTACCTGTGGAGGCCCAAGGGTGACATTAGGAATCATCCTGGCTTGCTCTGTCTCCTTATTGCTTTGCTCTGGAATTTCTCAGGCTCCACTTTTCAGGGCTGGAATTGCAGGCCACCACCATTTCCCCTGGTGTTTTTACATGAGATCTGGGAATCAGGACTCAGGTCCTTTTACTTGTGAGGCGAAGGCTTTAACTCTTGAATATCGCTCTAGCTCAACACAGCAGATCTTCAGAGAAGGCTAGCAAGAGTGGTGGTGATAGATACTCCTGTGTGGGAGGCCGAAGAGAGCATATGCCAGTTATACCAGCAGGTATAGGAGGGCACAGCAGACCTAGTTTGGTCAGAGTTGAGGAGCACCCTCAGGGCAGAGGATTAGTACCCAGACACAGAGAGAGTTGGGGGATGGATGCTCTGAGAGCTTTGGGGGGGGTGTCTTTTCTCAGCTCCTGAACTTGGAGTTCCATGCCAAGGTGGAAACAACCAAGAATATTTCTGTCTCAAGAGCATTCTGTTTACATGAGAGGAAACTGGCTGGGCTGGGATAAATACAGGTTGTGTGAGCACACGCTTTTGTCAAGCAAATATAATCAGTACCTAGAGTGGCATGGAGGTTGGTACAAAAGCCCTTCTCTAGTTCAGTCCAGGTTGGGGAAAACACTTGTTAAGAAAATGAAGGGTTTAAACAAATCTGGATGAATTACATAGGCTGCTAATGTGGTCTAAGTTTAGCAAATTATTTTTTAACTCTCTACTTCCTTTTAAGACCCCCAACTAAACCAATCAAAAGCAAATGCTACCAAGCCCTAGGAAGATTGACACTTTGCCCGTGGCATTGGTGCTAGGCACAGATTGAGGTTAAATCCCTGGCCTTGCCCATCTTTCTTATTCTAAGAAGAGAGACACATATTCAAGGACCCGAGTTCAATTTCCCAGATCCTGTAAAAGCAGTGTGAACATGTAATCCCATGGCGAGAAGGGGAGTCAGAGACAGGAGGGTGTCTGCGGGTTTGCTGAACAGTTTGGCCAAATTAGTGAGCTCCAGATTCATTGAGAGACTTTGTCTCAAAAATTTAAATTGCAGAGGGATTGAGGAAGACACTGAACATTGACATCTGGTCTCCACGCACATATGCACTTGAGTACGTACACACACACACACACACACACACACACACACACACACACACACACACTGAAATTGCCAAGGGTCTCCAGAATGACAGAAGTAGCTAAAAGGAAACCCAAGTATAGGTAGTGAGAAAAAGCCCAGCTTAGCTTTAGCTCATACATGCAGAAGCTTATTTGCATACCATTCAGGGCATTCTGTTTGAAAACATTGAATTCCCAAACAGAATAGCCAGTTTAAAATTAATGTGGTTTATTAACAATTAAAAGTGATAACCCAGCTGAAGGAGATTGGAGGTGAAATGCTGGCTTTCCTTTGATAGGTGGAGTAATTACGAAGTGTGCTTTTGAAGTTCAAGAAGACAGCCTTAGGACACAACATTTTTTAAAGTAAAAATTGGCTTGCACTCTGTTCGAGTGATTTATTTTGCACTAAGAAATGGGTGTGAGACCTGATGTGATTTAAAATTTCAACCCTTGATGGAACTGCTTGAGGGCGACATGAGTTTTTCTTTTTCCTTTTTCAAGCCTGTGAAGTTTCCCATCTAAAAGTCCATCTTCTGAAATTCCTGAGGAATTAAAGGAAACCTAACCTTTCGGTGTGTAAACAAAAGAGAAGATGTGTACTGGTCTCCCTCTGACACTCAGACATCCAGGAGTGGCCAATGGTTGCTGGAAGGGCCCATCTTATTCAGTTGTCTATGAAATGATTACCTTCAGAAAAATTTACTTTTGTCATTAAACACACTTGGAAGATGTGGGGGATGGAAGAGGGGAGGTAGAACATATGTAAAAGGAAAGAAAGATTTGCTTACAGGGGAAGATTAGGTTATCAAGGAAACAGGAAATAGACACTTGGATGGAAAGGTATTTTCTCAACTCCAATGAATGCTGTCTCTCTTTTCCACCCAGGGAAGCACAAAACAGATTTTAAAACATTCTCATCATCTATTTGTATAAAGGAAAAAGAATATTTGAAAAGGAGGGTCTGCTGTGGTGAACTAGCAAAGGCTGAAGATGTGGTCTCTGTGAAAGAAGAGTGGAGGAAGGCCCTGGTTGACGTTGCTCCCCACCTTCTCTGTGGTAAGTGCTCAGTAACACCCCTATAGACTTGCTGTGAGACAGGTGGAAGGACGAAACCCCAAGAACAGAGTGATGATAAAATGCAGTCTATGTTTTGTTTTATTTATCTGTTTATTTACTTACTTATTGTGTTTAGGTGTGTATCAGAGGGTACTGGGTGTGCCTGGGAGACCCAAGGGTAACTTCAGGAGTCACCCTGGATTGCTCTACCTCAATTTTGCTTTACTTTGGGATTTCCCAGGCTCCTCCTTCCAGAGTGGGAAGTACAGGCTGCTGCCATTTCTGACTGGCACTTTTACATAGGACCCGGATTCCAAACTCAGGCCTTTCAGCTTGCATGAGGCAGAGTCTTAACCCCTAAACCATCTCTCCAGTCCTAAAATGTAGTTTAATAAGAGGACAATGGGGCTCAAGAAATCAGTCATGAAGTGCTTGCCCACAAAGCACCAGGCATGTGTGCACTTGTAAGCCCTTAAGGAGAGGAGATGGAGACAAGAGGATTCCTAGGGTTCGGTGGCCAGGCAGTTTGACTGAGTTGGGAGCTGTAGGTTTATTAAGAGACCCTGTCTCAAAAAGTAAAGTGAAAAGCCATTGAGAAACACACACACACACTCACACACACACACACACACACACACACACACACACACACACACAATGTTTTTAAAAGATAAATTAAAAATAAAGTGGGGATGATTTCTGATTTCTCATAACCTTTGATTTTAATATAAATTTACAGGTTTGCATAATTCAGTGTTTTTTTTTTCCCCTAGGGTCTGCCTAGGTAGTCCAGATTGGCCTGGAATTTGAGAACCTTTTGACTCAGTCTCGGAAGTACTAGGACTACGGGCAGACACCACACCCCCACTCATGGCTTAATTTTTAATAATGGCTGTTTTTCACAATTGGCCTTCAACTTTTCTTGAACATGAAAATTGACACCACTAAGTACCTATAAGACATGCTGGGGAAGGAGTTTGAAGATCACATGTATAGAGGACTGTGCAACCCCCTTTGGGGTCAGGCAGTGTGCCACGAGGAAGGGGCCTTGATTTCCTACTCTGTACATTCAAATATCTTGCCAGTGTAATGAAAGTGATAGAACATGGTTGTCATACAAGGTCGATGCTCTCATGCCAATACCTTCCTTCCTGTCATCCCAGGTGAGGGAGTGCTGAGCTAGGCACTAAATCCTGTCTTTTCATTCTGATTTAGCTTTTGGAAGACTGAAAAACTGAGAATAAATTAAATTCTTCTCTCAGTCACAGGGAGGCACATGGATGGTTTTTCTACAAGAGTCAACTCCAACCTTCACACTTTGGATTATTTATCTCAGTACCTGCTGACCATGGGGAGACAGAGTATTCGTGAAGTCCAAGCTTACCATATTCATTGCCAATTTTGTTTTATTTTTTGATTCTTCAAGAGTATGGACTTGGTCTGGGGACATGGCTCCGGGGTTTAAAGCCTTTGTTTCCAAAGCCAAAAAATTTGAGTTCAGATCCCCAGATCCTTTGTAAAAATGCTGGTGGAAATGGAAATGGAAATGGAAATTACAGCAACCTATAATTGCAGCCCTGGAAGACAGAGCCTGAGAAACCCCAGAACAAAGCAATAAGAAGGTAAGGCAATTCAGGATGATTACCTGATGCCACCCTTACGCCTCCACAGGTGCATGCACGTGCACACACACACACACACACACACACACACATGAGTGTGATAAAAAAGTGTGAACTTGAAATTTACAGGCAGTTGTTGTTCCATAAAAGTTGGCAGGGTGGAGAAAACAGGTTTCTTTTTTATTTAAGTATTTATTTGTTCAAGAGACAGGAGGAAAGGAAAAGAAGGAAGATGAGAGAGAAGAAGAAGTAGAAGAAGAAAGAGAGAGAGAGAATGCACACATGCCATGGCACACTCAGGGGAGAGCTTTCAAAAGTCAGTTCTCTCCACCATGTGGGCTTCTGAGAATAGAACACTCAGGTCACCAAGTCTGCAAGCAGGTCTGCCGTACCTGCTGAACTACCTCACCAGTCCAGAAAACCAAGGTTTGAAAGTAGCTAAAAGAAGGTCCAGGGGATTGTGAGAGCGTGACAGCTTGCTGGCTCACTGGTGGGTGGGTAGATAGTAGGTGTATAGATGGTGGGTGTGTAACTAGTGGATGTATAGTTGGGGGGTATGTAGCTGGTGCCGGTAGAGCTCTTGCCATCAGGGTGTGTCCTTTTGTATATCAATTCCAGGGGCAGCTCTGAACATTCTCCATACTGAGCAGACAAAATAATAGCATTACTTTTATTGTTCTTTTATTTTCAATTATAAAATTACAGCTGTTTCTCACAAATGCAACTTAATAAGTATTGCTGAGCAAGAACTAAAAATAGAACATGACTGATGTTACAGTGAAGAACTTCCCATTGTTGCCCTTCTGTTTTATGCATAAGTAAAATTGACACATGATGCTTTAGGTGGCATCATGCCTCTGGACAGTCTGGCATAACGCAGACTCATAGGGAGGGCTCTGGAGCCAGACTCTTGTCCCTCTGAGCCTTAGTGACATGAAATAGCAGACTTCAACTTGTATGGGTGTTGTGCAAATTCAGAATTCCTGTGTGTATAAGCTTTGTGGACCACTACATAGCACAGAAAACAATAAGTGACAGTTTTTAAAATCATATTCAATTGTATTGATTTATCATAGTTAACTAATGTCTCACTATTGGATATTTGTGTGACTTCTCATTTTGCATATTTGAGATGAAATAGCTTATGACTACATATGTCCTTAGAACAAATGCTTAGACACGCAGTGATATAGTATGCACATTTCAAGTTTTGAAACATGTATTATGAGAATCAAAACCCTTTTCTATTCTGCAGAAAGATATCTGTGTAAATGCATAAACACGCTCTCTCCTTATCAGTGCTGCCCAGTGGGTTGGGCTTCCATATTTTCCTATCAAAATAAGAAACCCGGTCTATTTCCATAATACACACCAATCTATGCTCTTTATCTTAAATGCAAAATAAACGCCCAGAGATACTATTAAACTGTGAAGATTAATTAAATTTGAAGGCAAGGATTCTTTTCCAGAAATCAGTTTGCCAGGTTGTGCCTAGGCATGGAAATGCATCAGTCTTAGCAAGTCACGCCATTACTGAATGAATGAGAATAGGGTTGGGGATGAGGGTAGGTATTACTGTGGGGGTGGGTGGGTGGACAAGATCTAAACTTCATGATCGAATGAGTGCTCCCCTAGAGCAGAAGGCAAAGGGCCTTCTGTTACTCATTCCCAGCGTTCTGGGTCCCCAGGGTATTAGATAGGTCCTCACCCTGCACGAGGGAGATGCCATTGTCACACCTGCTGACTACTGAGTCTGAGAAGTGTGCTAGCACAGAACAGACCCAGTCTGACAACGATGCTGATGACAACACAATACAGCAAGCAGTCAAGCAGGGTTCTCCCACAGATCTGGAACCAGCAGGAGACAGACACACTCTAGCCTCCAAAGTTGCTGTCCACAAGTGGACTTTTTCCTTAGAGAAGGATGAGTTTTGCTCCTGAGGCCTTTGGCCCATTGCAAGAGGCCGAGTCATGTTACTGAGGATGATTTATTTTGCTTGAAGTCAAAAGATTGTGGAGTCAACTACATCTGCAGAATACCCTCACTGAAGTTAGTTTACGATTTAAATTGAGTCAACAACTATCAACCTAGCCAAGGTGCTGTAGCTGATCATCACAGACATTTGCAAGAAGAAGTCACTTTCCGTGAGAAGTAGCCTGACTCTTGCTACCTTAAACCCCAATTTCCCTTTGAGCTCCATACTAAACAACTCACAAGGTCTCTGAGCCTTAGCTAGTTCCTTTAACTTCCCTTGGCTAATCTCTCTCTGAAACAGCACAGCAGCACGCAGAGAATGCTCAGTCCATATTTCTGTGCAAGGTGACTTGGAAATAGTTCATCAGGCTCATAGAATCAGGGATTTCAGAGGGAAGTTGGAACCTCTAAGGACTTGTGGGAGTGAAGTGAGGGGACACAGAAGACTAACCATGAGATAGCAATGGGTGTGGGGTGAATAATTAAAAAAAAACACTTTAAATCTGGTTTTGACTGGGAATGTAGTTCAGTACACACACACACACACACACACACACACCCCTCAATCGTCTTGGTAACTTCAACTATAAGAACACTTGAAAAGAGGTTATAATATGAGTTATTTGTCATGCTTATTTGATAAAAAATACTCAAATATTTTTGCAGAGCACCTTTAGAGTCTCATGACCCATGTTGGGAAGGGATATGATTATTTGTAATAGCCAACCACAATATAGAAAGAATACACTTTTTTCCAGATTGCCCCATATATTGTACTCATCACCTCAAGAATCTGTGCAAAAGTATATTTACCAAGAAATGTCCTTTGAAGACACACTTGAACACTCTTATTTATTAACTGCCCATTATGGCCTGTACTGGGAACACTGTAAAAGAGACCCACAGACATGATTCTTATAGAGTTTCTTTCTCTGATAACACTAGGCATTTTTTTGTAAGTCTGAATGAATGAATAAATAGATAGATAAATAAATTTCCTTCCTGGCTGTTGATGCGAGACTGCAATATCGCTTGCTGCATCTTGGATCTTATTGGTCAGGTTCACCTGGGGCTATGAGGATTCCTTTTAGTTTCCATACAGTCTCCTATCCTGGGGAGGTGCTGATGGGCAAAAGGAAGGCAAAGTTTCTCCAGAAGGATCGCTGGGGAGAATGTGTGGGGAGATGAATGATAATCCTTCCTCCCATCATACACTTGAGAGACATCAACTGCTTTGTAAAGCATATCTTTAATATAGTACACGAGACAAGAGAATGTGAAGGTAGAAATGAGAATATAAAAGTAGATAAATATTTTTTCAGGTCGGAATTGGAAATGAACTTGAAAATTTCTCCTTTTATGTTTATTCTAGAAGTTTCCAGCCTCTGCCTTTTTGGCCCTTTGCTCCTAATCCTGAACAAAATAACTTTGGATGCAAGCTCAGGTCATAGGAGTGGAGGCTCAGTCCTAACAGAATTCCTAAATCAGCCCGGATCAGGAAGGTAAGTGGGTTCAGCACTTTGGGCTTTGTTGTGTGGTGGGTTTCCTCTGGGCACAATTTAAATGCCATTTTGGATTTTACCCCCAGTCTAATCTAAGGAGGGTGTTGTGTAGCAATTTGTAGTAGCCCATCTGAGGAGGAAGGCTCAGAAAGTAAACAGTTTGCTAGTCCCGAGAACTTCCTGAAACTAAGACCTGAGGGGCGGAAAAGAAAGCAGCAATAATTGATGGGGGAAGGCTATAAGTAGCCCCAAGAAACTCATTTGTTTGTCTACTTAAACTTTGGCAGGATTGCTACTTCGGTCCATTGTTGACTTCCCATCTGGGTTGAATAGACAATTGTGTGGCAACCACAGCACTGGTTGATAATGTGACCTTAGACTGGCCTGTATCTGCCGCCACTTACTAGCTGTATAATCTTTGGCCAATCACTTAAGTTTCAGTTGGCCTTAGTTTCCTCATTTGTAACATAGGCATTTTGGCAGTTAAGTCCCAGATATCAGTTTAACAATTGAGAATTTAGGAATACCTATGAAGATTTATTTGGTTAAGGCAAATCTTTGAACATCCTGAAAGAGATTATCTAATAGATGTGGGAAGGCTTGGCTCACGATGTGTGTAACCATTCCCTAGGGCCATGCATAAGACAGGGAGAGCTGATTTTGTATATTAGCAGACTGGGACAGCTGGAAGGCAGATTTGGGTTCTTGTCCTCTCTCAGCTCTTCCTGTGGATATAGTGTGGCCAGTTCCCTCGGCCCCTGATAGCAACAGTTTCCCCCGTGATGATCAGCTGTAACCTGAAATTGTAAACACCAATAAAAGCCTCCTTGGTCACCTGCAATGACGGGGTCATAAATTTATCACAGCCACTGAAAAGTGGCTAATACAAGTATAAAACAAGGAAAGAGTTATTTTGAACGTCAAAGGATTTATATAACCCTCAGACTAGCATATGGCGTTTAAAATTGACCCGTAATGGTAGCTGTTGTTATGAGTACTGTTTTTCTGCGCATGATGACTCTCAACTCAATGGGAGCAGAACTCATCAGTTGGGGTTCTGGAGTAACAGATGGGTAGAGGTTCTCTGGGCTGTCCCACTCATACTGGTAGTGCATGCCTGCAGACAATTTGGGTGTCACCCTTGCATATTCACTCTCCAAGTTTCACAGATAGAAGTAAAATAGGTTCTGCTGCAACTCTGAACCCAAAGTGAAGATCTTCCCACTACCCATAGAAGGCTGCCCCTGCACCCACTAAGCAGCAGCTTGGGAGGGGGAAATGGGCACTCGCCTCACTCATTTGCCACTGGGGTTCTGCCTGGGTGGGGGACCCCTTCCCCACCTTTGAACACCAGGCTTTGAACTGTTGCCCAAGATGCTAACACCTTTTCTTTAAGACGACTCCTTAATTTGATGGTTCCCCTCAGGGAAGTCAGCTTGCCAAAAATTCCAACAGTAACTATGGGCTGAGATCTTGGGGGCAAATTAGCAGTTGGATTTCTGGGCAATATGCCCTAAATGCTAATGTCTAAAGTGCACCTGGATAAGGACATTTTTTGCTCTGAATCACAGATTCTTGGCCTAATTAATTTTTACTAAAAGAAGAAAATGTGCTAGCTGTCTTTTCCCCAAAGTACATGAAATAAATACTACGTGTGGAACCACTTGAAGGGGAGGTCTTAGTGACATTCACTTGTTTATTCCCAGCAGCTTTGAGCCAGTGCTTTGAGCATATAGAGACACTCCAGATACTCTGTAGCATGGAGTGGGTGTCCAGTGGGGTTGCAGGTTCATCTTGGGTTCAAATTCTAGCTCTTTCACTTATTTTCCAATCATGGGCTCTTATGTAAGTGCTTAACACTCCCTGAGAAAAAGTTTTGTCTTCTAAAAGCTGGTGGTGACATATCCATTTCAGGGCTTTTCTAAGTCCAGAAGAAAAGAAGCGTGGGTAAAGCACCTGACATACCTTCTTCCATTGGTGATTCTTATGAAATGGAACCTCGCTTTCTTTCCCAATTCTAGGGACCTTTCTGGGACCCTTGAGAAATTAATTTCATCCTGCTTACTTTTACAGGCATTTTTCCAAAACCATTGCCAATAGACAATAATTTTTTCTTCCTGACCCATCTTTTGAAATTGTGGACATAAACCACATCTACTCATTTGTAAAAAAAAAAAAAAAAAAAAAAAAAAAAGCTAAGCAAACATCCCCCCCCCCCAAAAATAAGAGCACTGCTGTTTAGAAGATATCTACTCAATGTATTTTTAGCTTTTAGCTTTTTCTCCTGGATTTTCTGGGAATCAAACCAGTGATATCTCATGTTTTAGGCAAGCATCACTGAGCCATGGCCCCTGCACAAGGTCTGTAATGAACTGGGCCTGTTGGAATTTCATCATGGGTGATGGAGGAGCTCATGAGGCCCACCCCTGCCTAATGGTTAAGCTGGCTCTGGAAAGGAGACTTACTTTCTTCACTGATGTAGCCAGCAGGTTCCCAGGGACACATTAATGCAGAAAACTCATATGAAACTCAGTTTTACACACACACACACACACACAGTAGGATAGAAACTGTTAGGAAGAGGAATGTTTTCAGTGGGAACAGGAGGAAAGAGAAAAGTAAGTTAATATGGAGTAAAATGACAAAAGCTCATTGTATACATGTATGAAACTGTCAAAGAAAGATAAAATAAAAAGTCTTAGTTTTCAAAAAGAAGACATATACTAAATGCAAAAAATAATTATCTTTAAAAAGATTGGACAGGGGCTGGAGAGGTGGCTCAGGGGTTAAGCCTCTGCCTTGAAGGCAGAAAATCCTGAGTTCGGATCCTAGACCCTACGTATAGACGTCGGGAGAAAGCGAGGGTGGGGTGGGTAAGGGGGTGGGGAGGTGGCCTGCGTTTCTGGTCCTGGTAGGGCAGAGCCTGTGACTCCCAGAGCAGAGTAAACAAGGAGGAGGTGGAGGTGGTCCATGGTGGTTCCTGAATTCACCCATGGTTCTACACACACGTATATACACACATGCGCACACACGCACAATTGAATAAATAATAAAAAATAAAAATAAAAAGAGATAGGACAAAGGTATTTCAGGCAAATGCATGAGAGCAGAAATTAGGCATAAAAATACTTATGAAAGAATAATGTTCCTCCTGCTCTAACTTCCTCCCAATGATGGTCTATAACCTGGAATCATGAGCCAATTAAACTCTTTTTTCCCTAAAAATAAGAAGAGGAAGAAGGAAGAGGTAAAAAAGGAAGAAGAGGGAGAAAAGGAGGAGGAGATGAGACAAAATGCATTCAATGGAACCAAGAGGGGTATTTCAGTATTAGTGAAAAATGCCATTGATCAAGAACTTATAACCTTTATGAACTGGAATATAGTCTACTGAATTGAAAACTATTTGCATTCAGCATGGCAGTCAAAGGTTAACAGCTTTACAGCACTTAAATATCCAGTAGAAAAATATCAACACTTCCGCAGAAGAACAAAATTCCAGTTAGTTCATGAAAGAATAAAATAAATGTTCTTTAAACATATGAAAGATACTTGGGTTATATATAATCAAAGAAATGCAGGTTAAAGCCATGTGATAGAGTTTTCACATATACAACTGGCAGTGTCTTCTCTGGATGAGAACTGAACCTTTAGTACCAACTATGAAGAGTTATTTAGTTAAGGCAAGTCTTTGAACAAGTCTGTGTGAGATTATCTAATTGATGTGGAAAGGCCCAGATTATAGTGGGTGGGATTATTCTCTATACAGGTCTATAAAATGGAAATAGAACTAGGCAGCAATTTGGCACACTAGCAAGCTAAAAAGTATGCACCTTTCTTAGCTCTTCCTGAGAATATAGAATGGCCAGGTCCCTTGGCCCTGTTAGTAACTCCGACCATTTAATGAACTATAACCTAGAAGCATAAGCATGAATAAAAATACTACTGTTCCCCTAAATTGTTTGCGTAATATATTTATCACAGCAACTGAAGAGTAAGTAAGTCAACATTCTACTGAACCAGTCACATACAGGTACAAAGGCATACAGGCATTTGGTCTAGCATATAATAATAAAAAAGGAAGCCAAAGAAGTCTATGTATATGTATATCAACAGAAATCAGTTAATTTTCAGCACATGTCTAATATGGAATAATGTTATCGATACAAGTTACTAAGAAGAATGGTGAGTCCAATGGTATGCAATCATTTTTCCAGTATATTAATGGAGAAAAATCAGATGCCACAGCAATGAATACAGGTTGATTTTGTTTATCCAATGCAAAAAAATGCAAGCAACACCAAGGAACTGGTGACAATGCTGATATTTGGAAGTTTGTTTAAAGCAAGTTTGTTCAGAGCAAGTTGAATTGAAGAGAATGATTAAAAAAATTAGAAAAAATGAGTCATACATATTTAAGTGTAGAAAACTATCTGAATCTATCCATCTCTCTAGCTGTCCTTCCATGCATTTGTCCATCCATCTATCTACCACTCTTCTATCCATCCACTCATCCATCCATTAATAATCATTGAGTGCTCACTGTGAACTTAGCATTGTGCTTAATGATGAACATACTAACATGAATATGAGGCACATCATTTGAAATGCCAGTAACACTAAAATACTAGTGCAGAAGCAGGAATCTCAGAAAGAAGCTTGTTAGGCAGCATGAACAAAATAAATTCAAGTATGAAGAATAATTTTACATTTAGGCTTTGACTTTTTCAGAAAAACTCTGTTAAGAGTAAAGCCTGGATGTCTTTCATATTTCTTATTTTTAAATACTTAATTATTTAAATAATTATTTTAAATACTTATTTTTAAATATTATATTTCTTATTTTTAAATACTTTATTTTTATGTTATTAAATACTATATATATAAATACTTTATACATATAGTATATATATATATACACTATATTTTTGTGTGGTGTGTGTGTACATGAAGTGTGCATGTGTATGTGCGTGTTCATATGTGTGCAAGTGAGTAGAAGACAAAGAGTGGCAAACAATTGATATCTCTTTCAAAATTTTGATACTGAAAGGGAAAGGAGGGTGGGAGTTTGTGGGCGTTGCGGAATGGAAGACTCTTCAGTTGATTTGTCAGAAGACAGGAAAAAACAGTGTTAGAAAAGACTGAGACTCCAAGGAGACTGGGGATAATGGATAGTTCAGGGCCAGAGGGCACTCGAGTAGGTGAGACAAAAGGTAACAGGTAGACTTAATGTTTTTTTTAATTCATGTACATGTATGTGGGTTGTGTTCCTGTGTGTATAGTATGCGTGTGGGTGTGCATGCATATGTGTGTATATGTGTGCAAAGACCCAAGGCTGACATCAGGAATCATCCTTGACTGCTCTTCCATTTTATTCTTTTTGAGAAAGGGTCTCTAATCAAACCTGAGCTAGTCCACGGGGCTTGTCTGTTTAGCCAGCTTTCTCTTGGAATTGTCAGTCTCTTCATTCCAAGGCTGGAATTAGAGGGGCTGCGACACTCTTCTGGCATTTTACCTGGGATCTGAAGATCTGAATCTCTACTCCCTTAGCTTATGTGGCAAGCACTTTAACCATTGAGCCATGTCGCCAACCTTAGCTTCCTCAGCTGTTAAGGACTCTGTCCTCTGGGCATGACGTGGCCATTGCCTGTCTTGAAACTAGAGCAGCCAAGAATACTTACAGAGACCCTCTCAGGATTGGGCCTACTGATATTCCCTTAGACAAGTAGATTGATGATCACCGAACCTTCACTGGAGAGTCTGTCCACTCTCCTTACCCCACCCCACTGCATGTCATCCTGCCACAGTGGTATTACGGGTTGCTAGAGTGTATAAGAGCTAGAAGGTTGGCCACAGCAGGGACCCCTGAGTCTTTATTCATGCGATGGGAGATGGGGAGAGGGAAAGGCAAGACATTTTAGTTACGCAGTTCTCTGAGTCACCTGTAAAAAAATAAGTCCATTGGTTTTCCAGCTGAACTGGGATAGAAGCGCTTCTTTAGCTTGCCAGTTCTCTGTGTGGACTAAGCAGGCATGTCTATGCCTCGTCCCATCAACAACACAACATCAACCTCTTCCAAACCCTCCAATACTCTGTCTTCTTGGTGGACCAACCCTTCCTGTTGTTGCATTGATCTCCTTCATCCCGTAACTGGACGCCATAATCCTTCCCTTTAGTCCCTTTCTCGTCTGTTTCCAGCTTCTTCATCATCTTCCTATAGCCTTGAAGAAGTCTGCCCCACCTTTGTGTCATGGTCTGATTTTTTGCTTTGCTGCTAAGAAAAATTATACAACATGCCTTATATGTCCAAGTTTCCAAACCTAGTTGGGTCTCTAACTGCTCTGCTTTGCACGGACGCCTCTCCTTTTTTTCCTTCTGCAGTTTTGTTTGTTATTCTGCAGTAATGTCAGAAGGTGATGGGTGCTATAGAAGGAGGAATGGGCATACCAGAGTAAAAAGCAATAGAGAATGTTGGGGGGAGGTGATTTTAAACGTGGTGGTCACAATGGACCTCACTGAGTAGATGACACTTGAGGACCCACACGGAGTGAGCCATGAGGGACGTGTTCTAAGCAGAGGACATGATCGATGTAGGTTTAGGTAGGAGCGGACCTCACATATGTATGGAACACCAAACAAGACCGGGGAGATGGCTCACCTGTAAGCCTAAGGACCTGATTCAGATCCCCAGATCCCACTAGGTGACATGGTTTGCATTTCCAGCCCTGGAAGGCAAAGCCTAGGAACCCCCAGAGCAAAGCAATAAGGAGGTAGAATAATCCATGATGATGCCTGATGTCACCCGTGGACCTCCTGTACACACTCACTCTGCTGTCTACCTCTGGCTACACAACACATTGCCTCAGCATGGAGCAAATTTCATAAGAAGCAGCTCTCTCCTGGTGTCCGTGTGGGAGGAACCTGGTGTGCTGGGCTGGGCTGTCCTCTAGCGCTTCCTCTTGCGGCTCAGCATGGAAGGTTCACTTTTGGGTCCTTCATGGGGATGTTCATGGGTTTCAGGTCCTTACTTTTTTGATGGCTTCTTTGCTGCTTGGGAGGCCCCAGAAACAATTCACAAAAGCAGAAGCTTACTTCTCTCAGAATGAGGGAAACTCAAGGATGGAGCCATGTTCTTCTTTAACCTCAGTTCAGAAGAGTACATTGGCTTCATTTCTTGCTGTTTCTGAGAGTTATGCAAGTCAGGGAAGGAATTATTCAAGTCGTGGTCACCAGCAGGAGCTCCTGGCAGGGGAATCTCAAGGTTGCCCACCACAGGGAGGCTGATGTCAGGTGTTTCGTAACTAATGTAAGGTTGTTTGCATTTCCGTGAGTAGGAGGAGCTATTGGGGTGCACAGAGAGCAGACTTGGTTCAGCTTATACCATGACAACGCTGTAATGTGGATAGTACTAAGGTGAAAGTGGAAACACTAGGAAGTACTGCTAGTTCTAAGTTAACAGAGTGCCAGGGACAGGTCTGCTTTACCTTTTGTCTTGTTTTATGTTCATGTGTATGGCGTAAGATGCAGAGGGGTGCATATGTGTATTCCTATTTACAACTATGTGGGAACTTATGTGTGTGCAGGTATGCAAACATCTGAATGCATGTGTCTGTGGAGGCCCAAGGTTGATAATGGTAATTAGCCTAGATTGCTCTTCCACTGTTTGAAAGTGGGGCTCTAATTAAGCCCAGAGCCTGCCCATAGGGCTAAGTCTGGCCAGTCAGCTTGCTGTGGGAATTCCCAGGCTCCACCTTCCAGGACTGGAATAACAGGTGGGCACACACACACACATACACACACACCAGTTTTATGTGGGCTCTGGGGATCTGAACTCAGGTCCTTTTGTTTGAGTTGGTAAGTGTTTTCATGACCAAGCCATCTCTCCAAGTCGTCCCAAGTTTAGTTTTCAAGGAACAAATTTGGAAGTCACTAGAACATTTTAGTTTTGAAGGAACACATTTGGAAGTCACTAGAACATAGTATGAGGCAAATTCCATGTAAGTGAATGACTTCAGTTCTCTCACGTGCAAAGAGACAAAATCTTATGTACGCAGAGTAGAAGCTAGCTGAGAGATGTGGTATGCCTGCTACCTTTCAAGATCTAAAACAACAGTCAGTCATGTACACAGGGCATTGGACTTGAAGACCAGAAACCACAACTACCTGGTAGGTTCTAGAACGACAGGGTGGGCACTATTCATAGTTACCAAGTGCTAGGGGTCAGAAGGCAAAGGGTTGCCCTGACTCATGATGGGGTTACTGCAGCTTGCCAGGAGCTCTTTTTATCAAAGTGTCAAGGTTTCCGATCTTTTTTTCCTCTGTAGGCGCATATTTTGAAGCTTATTTATGACTTCCTTCTGCTTCTCTAACCTATTTATGGAGGCGCACATGGCAAAAAAAGGAAGCAAACAGGATTTCTAAACAAAGATACTTTGAATGACAATTTCCTCAAGTGCAGACAGAAAATAGTGCGGGCAACTGGCAGGTTCTTTTAATGACCATAGTTAGAGTTGATTAGTCCCATCCCTGTCGCTTGAGAGGGGGCAAGCCATGTCACATCCAGCCCAGGGACATCATACTTCACAGTCAGATTTTCTTGACCAGCCCAGATGTTCTGGGTTGGGCAAGACAGGTGGGTCCGCCTGGCTTCTCCACTCCTTCTCACCCTTGGACACTCCAAGCTGAGGTTCTGAGAAGACTAGATGTTATATTCAGAAGTGTCCACAGCTGCTGTCCTCTGTATTGAAATCTACTCACCACCTGCTCTCCATGGTCTCAATGTTTCCCATCCCATTTTCTTTACCTTAAAGCTCCCCTCTCTTCCCCAACCTGGCTATTATTACTCCTTCAGTTGTAAGTTCAGGTGTGGTCCTTACAGGATGCCGCCCAAGCATACCTGGCAAGTCTCAGCTAGTACCTGAGCTGAGCCACGAATCCCGTGTCTGGATTCTGGTTTGTTCGCAGGCCTATCTTCTCCCTCATAGTGCAGCTGATAAGGGCAAGTTGACAAGGTTGGCACCCCAGCTCAAACCTGGTGTATGATGGTCACTCAGTGAGTATTTCCTACATCATTTTGGCCATGGTCTAGTGAGTGGGAAGCAAGGGAGAGATGCTTCCTTTTCTGAGAAAGGAGTGAAGTGGAGGAGGAGGTGTGAAGAGCCAGCTGCTGGAGAAGTCAGGGCAGATGCATTGCTTCATTCTAAGCATCTCAGTGCAGTGAAAGAGGAGATCGGGCCACCTACGGACAACCAGCCAGGCAGACAGGGAGCTGGAGGGAGCCTTGAGGCCAGCGGTAAAGGTTTGGAGCAGCTGGTAGGGAGATGCGGGCTAGATAAGGAGCACTTGAGGACCTGGCTGGGGCTGGAACTCATCAGTCTGTAATGGAGTCCAGCAACGTGAACATGTGATTTTCTGCAGAAGGCCTTAGTAGTCCTGAAATCAGAAACATCACGTTAGGCACTGTTTATTCATGCATGCCTACCCTGCGCCAGGTCCATGCTGTCTGCTTAAGTAGCTTGATCTCTGTCCTCATAACAAACCTCTGGTGCAGGTGTCCTTATTTCCATCATATGGATGGAAAAACAGGTTGTGGAGACCAGCCACCGTGAAGTCGCACAGCTGGCAAATGGCAGAAACACATGTCAGCCACGGATGAGCTCCAGAGGCCAGGACCTGGGGCCCTGCTGTGTCTCAGCTTCTTTAGTATGTCTGGTTAGATGGAACTGAGCTAGGGAATGGCCATAGAGAAAACAGAGAAAGGACAGAAGAGTCTCTAAAAAGAAGGCCCCGACTGGGTGTTCTTACAGTGGGCAGCCGTGGACTGTGGGTGAAGAGCAACCAGAAGCAAGGTGTGTTTGGAGTCCATCCAGGGGATGTGTGGGGGTTGACAAATAGGTTTATAAGGCTGTGAAGATGGAGTTAAACTCTTTCCCTTGCAAGCATAAGGACTTGAGTTTGGATCCCAGATCCCATGTTAAAGACAAAATGCCTGGCAGAAATAGCAGCTGTCTGCAATTCCAGCCCTAGAAGACAGAACCTGAGTAACAAGAGCAAAGCTATAAGAAGGTAGAGTGGGGGGTGGGAGGGAAACTGGGATGAATACTCAATATGATTGTAAAAGTAGAAAAAATACCAATAGAAAAGAAGGTAGAGCAATGTAGGGTGACATCAAGTTTGATGTCACCCTTGGGCCTTCATAGGCACATACATTTAATTGCCCTCTGGGTACACACACACACACACACACACACACACACACACACACACACACACACGCACGCGCGCATGCACTCATGCACATACATGCACAGAGGAAAAAATCCCAAATAGGTTTATGATGAACAAAGGAGCAACAGAGGGTCATAGATAGTTATGTATGTGGCTTATAAACAAGTAGTGACCAAATCCCAGGTAGAGAAAGCACTAATGTGATGCATAGGAATGGATGTGAACAAAGTGAAAAGGACATAGAGCCACAGGTCCTTCTGCATTGTTCCTTGTAACTTTCTGCCTGGCAAGTGTTGGAGACTCTGTTTTTACAAATGTATTAAAGGTTAACAACAAGGAAAAACTAAAACAACATAAGACTTATTTTTTAACACGAAGCCTCACCAAATTGCTCAGTGTGCCTCCCAACTCCTGTGCTCGGTGATCTTTGTGCTTTAGCCCCTGGAGGATCAGGGATCACAGGTGTGCACCAGTACATCTAGCTGGGATGTTTTCATTTGTGTGATTTGCGTTACCATTTTTATGATCTCACTTAACTCATAATCTAATAACATAAGTATACAGGAAAGGAAGGCTGCTCTTGAAATCGAGAGCAATGTGCTCCCTTGAAATAACTGTTCTGAAGGGCAGTTAGACTCGCATGTTTGCCAGCTCTTTTGAATGGAAGAAAAAGAAAAATTCAGGGCTGGGGAGATGAGCGATAGTGCTTATCACACAAGCAAAAGAACTGGAGTTTGATCCCCAGATCCCCCATAAAATGCCAGGCAGTTGTGGTAACCAGTCTGTAATTCCGGCTTTGACAGGTGGAGACTGGGAATACCTAGAACAAGCTAGCCAGCCAGGCTATCCTATTGATGAGTCCTAGTTTTGAGTAGAGACCCTGCCTCAAAAAGAACAAGGTAAAAAAGTGATCAAGGATGATTCTTGATATCATCCTCAAGCCTACACATACATGCACATACATGCATGTGTACCCCTCCCTGTTTACATGCAGACACATACTCATGCCCATTCCCATGTACATGAAAGTAGAAACAGAAAAGAAAAAGCAAAATTCAGTGAAAAGTAAGTCATTATCATTGCAGCTGAGAAAAAAGTGATAGATTTCAGGAACTACAGTCTCCTGTAAGTCTTGTGCATATGCTCTGTAAGAATAAAATTCTCTTGGATCTTATACCAAAGGTAATATGAATGTTCTATGTTTTGTGTGTTACATCAGGGACTTGAGCTCAGTCAACCTCCCCATGCTTTGAAATCTTGAATGAAGGCATGAAATCTTATTTAAGTTAAGTCACCATTATCTTTCACCATTGGACTATGAACCTGATTCACAATCTAGTCTATTGTTTTCCCCTGCTCGTGTTTGTTAGGTATGACATGCATGCATGCCAAGTGAGGAAAGATGAAGCAGCATGCCTTAGTCAAGTGTGTTTCAAAGAGCGAGGCCTCGAGGGTATTGGTAAATACACAGTTAAACAGAGCCTAGCGATATCCTTCAGTGTTTTAGGGTTTTGTCAGAATCAAAGGAAATGTATTTGCTTTGGAACAAGTAATTGTGGGAAATTTCGACAGTGGCCCTGTGGCTTGTTTCTCATTGTAACTAGGGTTCCCTTTGGTGTGTGAGTGACATTGCATAAATAAGCGGTGTTGGACAAAGGATGAGATGTGTTCTAGCCTTAATTACGGTATGCGGGCGTTTTACCCTTGGCTCCGTGCTTCCCTTGCCAGGAAACAGCTATGAAAGGTGCATTATTGTTCCAGTTAACAGAATTAAGGTTCGTAACTGAATACACTCCTGGTGCAACACATGAGTGAGGATAATTTCTTGACTCCGTACTCCTTAGTTGCTAAAATTAAAAGATCCCTGGCCAATCTCCTTTCCTACGTTAAGGATCTTATGGCAGAGGAGGTGACCTTTGTGTCTTGGCTGTCTGATTCATGCTTCCTCGCTCGGTGCAACAATATTCAAAGCTTTTCCCTGCTTAGCTATGAAAATGGATAGTCATTCTTAGGAGCTCCTACTGAAGCATGCATTCCAGCCGGAGCAGTCCAAAGCAGACTTTCTTCCTGATCATTTTCTAAAACATTGAGATATCAAACCTTTGTTATTTGCTTAAAGCAACAAAGAGACCCTCACTCTGGAGATGCTCTGCCTGAGGTCTGATGATGTAAGAGGTGAACTTAGCAATGTATGAAATTGTCTGAGACACAGGGCTGTCCCCAGGGTGGTGACGCCTACAGTTTCTGAAGACTGTTGATTCTTACCCTGCGATTGAATGTTGTTGTATTATTATAAGGCACTTTGCATTCTGAAATGAGAAAACCTGACGTTAGTGGATGACACTAATACAGGTATATTGTGGCAGAAATAATGATACGCTTCTCAAGGCAAAAGCGCTTTCCAAGAGATCGTTAGATGAACCGCAGGGAGAGTGAGTCACAGGAAAGACTTGGAGAGAGGGGATGGGGAGATGGCTTAGCCAGTAAAGCGCTGGCCACGCAAATGTGAGGACTAGAGTCTGTATCCTCAGATCTCATGTAAACACCAGAGGAATGGCATAAGCGTCTATAATCCCTGTGCGCCTGCAGGAAATTGGAGGTGGAGAATCTCCAGAAACTTTCAGGCCAGGCAACCTGGCTGACTCATCACTAGGGAAAATAACAGATCTCAAAACAACAGGGAAACATGTGGAACAGCATCTGAAAGTTGTCCTGTACTGCCACACAGCAGCCATGGTACTTATGCCTCTCTCTCTCTCTCTCTCTCTCTCTCTCTCTCTCTCTCTCTCATTAAAAAACCAATAAAGTGCCTAATAAGACCAGTTCATGCAAATGGAAAAATGTTGCCTATAAACAAAGACATTCCATGTTTATCATGGTGCTTTAGGAATTTGAGTACTTAGGGAAGATGAAAAGGAGCCTCATGATTGGTAACTATACACTGTATTCCTTCCCATTCCAGCAAAACAATTAAAACATTTCCCCCTTAGAAACCAACACACGTCACTGTGAGAGTTGGATAGCTTTTAATCCATCCTTGTGAGAATATTACTAAAAGACCTAATTTTGTTTTATTTTAATTTTACTGTTTTTTAGTTTATTTAGTGCATTTATTTATTAAAAACTTTATTACTGTGCAAGTATGTGTGAATTCTTGATTTGCTCTCTCTCTCTCTCTCTCTCTGTATGTACATGTTGCATGACACATGTATAGAGACTAGAGGACAATTTTGTACAATTGGTTCTTGTATTCCTCCTTTATATGAGTCTTCAGAAATTGAACTTAGGTCATCAGGCATGAATAGCAAGCTTGGCCACCCGCTGAGCTAGCTCTCTCATTCCTTTAGTATTAGTTTCAAGCAATTCTTCTAAGCATCCTGTACTTCTCCTTTGACTATCTGTACTAAAAGATTGTTATGAGAGTCACAAAGTGGAGGCTGCATCATGCAGGGAAGAGATACATGAGCAAAGACAGTCAAGATATGGGAATGAGGAAGTATAGATTTCTTTCAGAAAGCTTTGGAGAAAAGCAGGAGAAAAATGAGTGTCAGCTTGTGGGGCAGTGTGCTGGGGGAACTGGTCCTATAAGCCAGAAGAAGTGGAGCTTGATTATAGATTGACAGGGGATGACCCCACCTGGAGGGAGACAAGGGAGAGAAACCTTGACCAGCAATTGATAAATAGCCTGAATGGAATGGATCCCGCTGAGGTCATATGTCGCGTGACTGGCCTTGGGAGAAGGAGCCCTTAAGAGAGAAATGGGTAAAAATTTAAAGATAGCTGAGAGCAAATGGGGGCTATTGAAAGACATGGAAGTGCCGAGATTCAAAGAAAGGGACTCACTTAGCATTGGCTTTGTAGGTAATGAGTAGGACTAGCAGGTAAAAGAACTGTTGAGTAGGAACAAGGGCCAGGTGAGACTGGATGTATAATCTTCAGCTTCAAAGATTTTTTAAAAAGTGACTACAGTAATGGGAGGAGGAAATTTAACAGTGAAAAATGGATGAAGAGCCAAGTTTGGGATTCTTGAAATGTGCAAGGATGGAACTCATGGGTTAGTAGAACAACAGTGCTGGATATTGTACAGAGAGAGTTTTAGGACCTAAGAGATAGTCCTGGCAGGGAGGCAGGACAGGAGAGATCAGAGGTTATCATCTAAGAGATCTTAAAGATGAGCCACTTTATGATCACTTCATCTAAATTGGAGGTCTGTGCAGGAGCAGGGTGAACAGGAAAGTTGGAATGATCAAAGATATACAAGGTACAGATCATAGAAGACTTGATGTAGCATCACTGGCATTCCTATGTTTATTTCCTTGGTAACACAATATAGCATTGTCTTATTATGGGTCAGCCTTCTTATTAGACTGCTAATTCCCAAGAACGTAAGCAAGATCTTATTCACCTTTAAATTCTCAGTGCCTGGTGAAAGACTTCATACCTATTAACACAGTATTCTGTACTGAATGCATGAACAAGAATAATGTTTAGCCAGCTGTACTTTGTAGAAAAGCTAAGACACGGAAACAACAAAAATAGAGAAAGGAGATGTCCGTGGAGGGTATGTGTTCAGCAGTAAGTGGATGTTGGGGAAAAGATGGGAGAAGTAACTCAGCTTATGCTAAGTTATGGCTTATCGCCTAAGAAACTGTGAGAAAGCTGACTGGGGAAGCGTGAGGTGTTATCTGAGAAGGGTGGACGTATGAACACTGAGGTACCTATACCTGCTTCCTTCATACACGAATTATATCCAGAGAGGGCTATAAAGGAAGTAGTATCTTTGGGATAAGCCAATACAGATGAGAAAGGACAAACAGGGTGTGTATTTATATTAAGACACAGTTTCCGGAGCCTGATAGGATTGGCTGTCCAGGGGTTCATGGGAGGGCTTGTGTTCGATGATCAGAGGTGTGTATGGGAAGAAATGCCAGAGGCTGCTCAACTAGAGCAGTATTTCAGTGAAAAGGAAGAGCACAGAGATGGAGGGGACTGATGAGACAGGCAGTATTGATATTGAGATAATAACAGATCACCTTTACCGAGTTCTTACTGCCTCTGTGCTAAGCACATTGCATGAATTATCCCTTTAAGTCCTACAACAGTCCTATGACAGAGATCATATCATTTTTACTTTCTAGAAGACAAAGTGACTTCCCTACTAGCGGCCAAATGTAGGCACATTCCAGAATCTGTGTTTGTTCTCATCACACATCTGACCTCTGGGAGACAATCTGTGCTCCAAGGAGCAGTGCTATCTTTTCTAGCTATTTCCAATGTGTTGTTCAGGAGCAAGTGTCTTAAGAACTCAGGAGACTTCCGATTGCCGGTTCTTTTAGGTAGTTACCCACAGAAGGATACTAATTGGTTTCTCCTGGGATTGGTGACCTTCCCATAGTGACTCACAGCTCTGGAAAGTACCTCTGAGATGGGGACAGTTTGTAGCACACATAAGTCATTGACTTCAATGTTTTCATTTCTCCAGATTCTGGAAAATAGTTCAGTTTGGAAAGAAAAGGGAGAAAATGCTTTGTTTAGTAACAGACTGAAAAGAACAAGGGCATTGACTAACTTCCATGAAGAGACTGGTCTGTGTGTGTGTGTGTGTGTGTGTGTGTGTGTGTGTGTGTGTGTGTGTGTTGTAAGAGAAAGAGTGAGAGAGAGATAGAGCAAAGAGTTGAAGAACAGGACAATCTCTGTTATGTATACAGCATGCTGTTTTGGCAGCATGCAAGGACCATGTGCCTTCCCCACACAGCTTAGGCAACACAGACTATATGCTTCCAAAATTGTCAGTTTGCCCCATTCATGTTAGAATGGGTTGCATTATGTCCAGGGAGAGGGCTAAGCAGAGACAAGAGCTTATGGGACCAGCATATAATATCTGCAAGAGAGGGGCAGCTCATCCCTCACTGTGACTTAACTCAGTCAAGTAGTTGTACACAAGGATTGGGTCCACAAAGCAGCGAGAGTCTTGATCACAGTCATGAAACCAGAAATCTCAGGCCAGAGAGAAAGGCAGGGTTGGAAGAGCACTGCCTGGAAGCGGAGTTCGTGTGCGCAGGCTCATATGCTTGCCTTGAACCCTGGCTGTCCCAACTGCAGAGTGGGCTTCACTATGTACAGAGGCATGTGAGGGTGTCATTCACCCTCTGACTCCTCAGGCAACTGGGAAATTTAGCTTGAAATGACATTCATAGGAATCGTATGAGACTTTTAGTTTGTGTCTTTAGGCTGTGTGAGGAGCGGCGGCATCTGTCATTCTGCCTTTCTCCCAGGCTCAGGAAATTCACATGGGAATCAGTTTCAGGTTCCTCTACTGCAGTCCCCACATCTTGCTTACCTTGAAGACATTTAGATTGTAATTACTTACCATAATGCCAGGTCTTACCTGTGAAAATATAGATCTGCCAGTCAGCAGGTCACTTTTGGTAGTCTCCTGGAGTCTTGTTTACTCCTCCGTAAAATGTAAATAATCATGCTACCTTACAGTGATGTTGAGAATAAGTGAGATCTCTAGGGAGCAAATCCAGTGCATAGCTCAGTGTTTGTCTCCAATACAGATTCATTTCCTTCTCTCCTGCCTCGGTAGCAGTGTGATGTTCATCATGCCTGAGTCAATGGCTGCAAACCCTCCTAACTCTGCATGTTTGATTTGTCCTAGTGTCTGCAATTCAAGAAATATCAATATCTTCATGCCCAACAAAATTTAAATATGATCAAATGAATTTAAAAATAGCAGTTTGGGGTAAAGTGTTTGCCATGCAAGTGTGAGGATCAGTTTGGATCTCCAGCACACACATTCATACTGGGTAGGTGCCCATCTGCAATTCCAGCCCTTGGAAGACAGAGACAGAGGATCCTTGGAGCAAACTGAGTAGTCTGTTTCATTATACAAGACCCTGCTTCAGTATACAAGGCGGAGCAAGAGCGTGACTGGGAAGACACTTGACATCAGTCTCTGATATCCATACACATGTGCACATGCATCCACACATCACATATACACATACAAAAATAGCCATATTGAAAACATTTTTAATACTAAAAGAGAAGCTGACAAAGGAAACAATTCAGTTGTGTTTAAGAATCCAAAAAGACACATGGCTAGATGCACTGAAATAGCTCCAAAGCTACTGTGAGATTTCTAGACAAAAAACACTTTGAAGTTTTCACCTGGAAAAAAATGCTTTTCTATATAACTAAAGCTCTACAGCTGTAGTCTGTGATATAAGTTCACAGTTGCATAAATACCAAGTAAGCCTGTATACACATACAGGAATATGCATAGCTGCTTTATTCTAATACTCACTTTATTCTATACCCACTGAAAACAACCCAAGTGTCCATCAGCAGTAGAAGGGTAAATAGATTGGGGTGTTTGCCTATAATAGGATACTATACATCAATAAAAAGAGTGAACTAGTTATGAATGTAGTGTCACATATGACTTTCACAGATTTATATTACTATGAAATAGTAATATAAAAACTGGTATGTGCTGTGAGTGTTCATCAGGAGGTGACCTGTTTACTGTCCTTTTTGATTGGAGTTGCTACTGGATGTATCCATGGGGAAGGTAAGATGTCAGGTGACCAAGGCCACACTGTTCTGCTGGACAGTGCTCCTGACAGTCAGCAGAAGCCACCAGACACTTATTTGGCCTCATTAGATCTTAAAGCACCCAATTTGAGTTTCCAAATGGCCACAGCTGCACCAGTAACTTGAGATGAAGCAGACAGGACTGCCCAGCTGAGTCCAGATACATTTCTCACCTGGAGAACTGTGCACAAGTAAAGTGCTCCCTTCTTTCTCTCTAAGTAAATACATTTGGGAGTGATTTGTTACATAGTAGAGATAATTGTTGGGCTATATTTTTATTTACATAGAGTTCAAAAGAAGACTTTATAGAGATGAAAGCCAGGATAATAATCATTTTTGACTGGAAGAGGACATAAAGGAACCTTCTAGAAACATTTTGCTTATTGAGTTAATTGATGGTTATTTAAATCTATTTGCTTGGTCAAAATTCATCAAGTTGTTGTACACTTGAGATTGGTGTGCTTTATATTAATGACACCTGCACACACCCATGCACATACATGCACGCACATTATGCATTTGACCCAGTTGCATGGGTAAGGTGGTATGGAAACATGCAGGGGCTTCAGAGGAAGCATGCAGGGGCTTCAGAATCATCAGACACCCAGAATATACTTGGTGCTTTGGACCTTGCACTATGCTAGGGATAAAAAGTTGAAGAAGTCATCACTTGACTTTGTAAATTACATGTGCCCTTCTCAGGTCATTGCATAGACAAAGGATAGACCCAAAAGATGTGATTTTCCTCCAACCTAAAGCTTGGGGAAACTCCCAGAAGAAGGAGAGGTAAGATTCTAAGAACTTAAAGATGGGAAAGTCCACTGCTGAACAAGACATTCCATTCAAGACAAGAATGGTGCATCCAGGAACTCACAGTAGTGAGACTTGTTCTTACCAGACATAATGACTGAAATACCAACATGTCCCCACAGACTGTGAAGAACTAAAGAGAGATAAGAACACACAGGGGAAACCTTAAAGACTTAGACTGGATGAGTGAAGGGAAATGCCCCTATCAGAGGGGTGGCCCAAAGAGGGGCAAGTTGATATACCATAGAGGCCTGAACTCCTACAAGGGTAGGAGGGTGGGAGAGAGTGGAATGGATTGATGAGGGAAGGGAATGGGAAGGAGGAGGGATAGAGGGAAGCAGGGAGTAGTATTCAATATGCTTGTAAAACTAAAAGACAAATAAATTAGGGGGAAAAAAGAAGAAAAACCAGAAAAAGAAAGAAAGAAAGAAAGAAAGAAAGAAAGAAAGAAAGAAAGAAAGAAAGAAAGAAAGAAAGAAAGAAAGAAAGAAAGAAAGAAAGAAAGAAAGAAAGAAAGAAAGAAAGAAAGAAAGAAAGAAAGAAAGAAAGAAAGAAAGAAATGGTGATATCTAGCCCTGGAAGGCAGAGCCTTGGAACCCCCAGAGCAAAAGCAATAAGGAGGTAGAGTAATCCAGGATGGTTCCCAATGTCACCCTTGGGCCTTGTTGCAATCCACCTGCATGGTTGCTGACAAATGACATCAAACGGCTTAAGGGAACAAGGGTTTATCCTCTCCTATGATTCCTGGTTACAGTTCTCAGTAACAGCTTGGTGGGAGAGCACGCACCAACACCAAGGCCGAGGGAACTGGTCACACCATCTCTACATAACAGCTGAGACATGGACAATCCTTACTTGCCAGACCAGCATGTCTGGCCAAGTGAACAGAAGGATGCCGCCTTCCTCAACCAGCTCTCAGTATTGTATTCACCTGTTCAGGACCAAGCCCCACCTACCATAGGCTGGGCCTTCACCATCAGCTAGACAATCTTCTATAGGTTTGCTCTGGGCCCAACTCAACCACTAATTCTCCACAAATGTGCCCAGAGCTCAAACCCTGAACAGTCAAGTTGACACCTGTGCTGAACTATGACAGGCCTCCATAAGCACATTCAATGCTCTCCTCTATATTCCCCCACACCTACACACCCCTCCCCATGTCCCTCCACCAGTATACACTGGTATCTACACACAAAAAAATGAAATAAGTAAATAAATAAATAATATGGTTTAAACCTCAAATTACATCTTGGTCTCTGAGAAGATAGGAGGACTCATCAGCAGATGTACAGAATGGTCTCTGTGTTGTCTGGTTCAGCATAACATGCTTTTATGAGACCCAATGCCATGATAGAACCCAAAGCCTGCCACAAAGAAGGTCTGTCTGTGTCTCTTCCTGTGTTTAGACCACATGCTTAAACTTTTGTCAGTGACGTGGACATGGTAGCATTCTAAAGCAAAGAGTAGTTAAACAATCTCACTCCCTCTTTTTTTTCTTCGCCACTGTCAAGCACATTAAGAAGTTTCCAAAAATGTGCCACCACATTCTGTGTTTATTCATGGTAGAATGAAGTTAGTGAACATGAGATGGATGGGTTTCAATGACATTGTCTGAGTCTCTGAGTCTGGCTGGGTTTGAAGCTTATTCTAACAGTGTCTGGTCTTTATCGATTGGGAGAGCCTTGAACGACAGTTCACGTGTCTGCCCCATGATATCCAGCAAAGCTCTTACTCCCCCTGTCAGAACACACAGCTATCCAGGGTTTCTGTTCTTCTACTTTCGGTAGTGTAGAGGTAGAGTAGATGCCGCATTTGGCAAAAGACCAGACAGGAGTTACATCCGTGGGGTCTCCAGGAGTTTTCTTGTTTGAAACCGCATTCTGCTATTTCATCAAATATATGAAATGTTTTGTGTCATGTGAATACAAACTTTATGCAATTACATATTCAACATGATACTTTCGTAAAGTGAGCAGTCACAACTTTATTACATTTACTTTATCAATCTTTTTAACACTTTCTCTTGTGAACTATAATATTTATACTTTTTGGATAACTGGGGCTGGAGAGGTGGCTCAGGGGTTAAGCCTCTGCCTTGCAGGTGGAAGGTCCTGAGTTCGGATCCTAGACCCTACGTATAGACGCCAGGCGGAAGCGGGGGTGGCCTGCGTTTCCAGTCCTGGTAGAGTGGAGCCTGTGAATCCCAGGGCAGAGTAAACAAGGAGGAGGTGGAGGAGGTCCATGGTGGTTCCCAAATTCGCCCGTGGTTCTACACACACACACATACATACACACACTTGTGTACACGCGCACACACATGCAATTGAATAAATAATAAAAAATAATTTAAAAAATTTAAAAATAAATAAATAAAAAAGACTTGGGTTTTAATTGATTATTTGTTGCCGGTATAATTAATCAATATGTGCCCTGAATATCTTTCAATGGAAGAACAATTATGTTAGTGAGACTGACAAGAGAGAATTAACATATGGCCCCTATCTTTGGGGAATTTATAATTTAGTGGGAGAGAATAGACATAAAAGCTGTTTGTAGAAACCACTGGGATACAGTCTCTGGGTTAGTTAGCTTCCTGTCAAAGTGGCAGTTTTATGTGGCAGCTTGACAATTTGGGCATACTCGTAAATGGTTATTTAGTTAAGACAAGTCTGAGCAAGCAAGCATGTAGGAGATTATCTAATCTGTGTGGGAAGACCCAGCCCTTAGTGGGTGGGACCATTGCTGGAGCAGGTGGATGAGATGGAGAGAGAGTTAGTTGGCCCTGGAAGACTGGCAAGCTAGAAGGTGTGCTTGGGTCCTTCGCCCTTTCTCAGCACTTCCTGTAGATGGATGTGGCCAGTTCCCTCAGTTCCTGGTGCTGGTATCACTATCCTGTCCTGATGGTGAGCTACACCTAGTACTGTGAGCATGAATAACCTCTTGTTCATTCCCCTAAATTGTTTGGATTGTGTAGTCATTGCAGCAACTGTAGAGTAAGAAAAGACAAATAAGACACCCGAGACAGTCAGCTTATGCTGCGCTTCACGGTTGGAGCACATGGCGAGATGAGCCGCTCACCCTGTGACTGGAACCAAAGAGAAAGAGCCTGGAGTCACAGAATCCCTCTGAGAGCATATCGCCAAGATCCTAACACCTTCCCACTCTCCAAGGTCCACCATCTCCCAGCAGCCCATCCTGGAGACCATTCCTTTAACATTTGGCCCCGGGGAACACCCAAACCACAGTGTCCAACTCATCTCTCAATAACACAGGTAATTGTCCACATATGCATCAGTAAAATTAGCATATTTGAAACTAAGCAGGCAGGAGGTGCTGTATTGTATAACATAACTTATTTCCTCACCCATCTCCCAAACTAGAGTGCGAGTCCCCGTGGCCAGAGCTGATGCTTCATTCAGGATGCACTACTGGCTTTGAAGAGTCCCTGGCTGAACAGATAATTCACTGAACTGCATTCAAGTTGGCTGTGTCTTCGATTCATTTCATTTATAAATATCTACCATATTCATCTTTCTTGACTTCTGGCTGCCTTTTATGTAGTTCAGAGGAAACAAATAGAGTCTAACATCCTGACTGCTGCTTTTTACATACACTGGGCGTTAAACCAAGCAATGACCAGGTGGAGAGGCAGACAGGAACCTAGAAAGGTGATCTCAAAGGTCAAGGGAAGGTGGATAACTTTGGGAGAACCAACATAAGAAACAAAGTAGAACCGAACTTGAGAGGAGGTCAAGCCGGGCTTGGATCAGCAGCCAGGATGGCTCTAGGACAGAGCCAGAGGAAGGGATCCAGGGATAGAGGACAAATTCTCATGGAAGGCTGTAGTCTAGTTAAGAGTTCAATTTCTTTGAAAAAGGCGCCATCTCAACATGTGGACAATACGAAGGGCTCTTGCAAGAGAGTTCTTACATGGCTGATACTGCACAGTGTCCCCAGGTGGGTACTTCACCAGACCTAACTTCATTGTGTGTATGTGTGTGTACATACCAAAGAACACTTGAGCATATGCTTGTGGTGGCCCTAAGGGGCCTTTGGGAATCATCCTGCCATGCTTTACCACCTTATTGCTTTGCCGTGGGGTTTCCCAGGCTCTGCCTTTCAGGGCCACAATTGCCTGACTATGCCATTTCCACCACAGATTTTTTTTCCCGCCTTTAATTTTTTTCCTAATCATACAAGCTCAATAGGTAACCCCGTCCTCTCCCTCCTCCTCCCTTCCCTCATTGTCACCCATTCCACTCTCCTCCTTTCCCCCTTTCCTTTCACTTCCTCTCCCTCTCCTGGTGCCTCCCCCTTCCTCCTTCTCATCCCCTGGAATATCCATTTATGTGGGCACCAAACCTCCCTGAGTCCTCCACCCTACTGAGGGTTCAGGATTCAATGGCATACCCTTGAACCCCTTCTCGGGCATGGGAACTCTATTAGGACTGTTTAATCCTTTGTCTCTAAGGATCCTACTGCCTGAAGCCTTCTCCCCTATGACCCATGCTAGACTTTGGGGGGGTCATTGACATATCAGCTGTTGTGCAAGTCAGGCAAAGTCCGATCCTGGCTGCTGCAGCTCTAACTTGTGTGGAGTATCTTGCATATATCATTGGTCCTCCCCATCTTAAGGCTCTTACAGTCTTGCCGCCCCCTCTTCTGCAAGGTTCCTTGAGCGTTAGGATGGGGAGAGATTTGGCTGGTCTGATTCCAGGTGAATAATGTAGAGTCTTTGATGTTCTGAATTATGTTTTGTTGTTGTTTCCAGTTTTGCTTTTCCCGCACTGCCCTTGGCTGCATCCTGATTGGTATTGAAGGTCACCTCCCAACCAAAGAAAGATAAAAAACTGTTTACATGAAGATCTTAATATAAGAGGAGACTCAAAGGTAGATAGAAGAATAGGAATAGGAGACCGCAGTGAGGGGCGAGGCAGTGTCCCATTTGCCAGATTCCACAACAGATTTTTATACCTAGACTCTGGAGATCCAAACTGGGGTCCTTTTGCTTTCGAGGCATAGGGTTTAACTCCTGGGCCATCTCTCTAGCCCTTCACCTATTTTTATACTGAGAGCAGAATCTCACGCTTTCAAAAAGAATTATCCCTCACAATGCAGCTATAAACAGGATTCTAATGAACAAATTGACAAGTAGTCATTTCCTGTTTGTGTCTATTAAACAAAATTTATTCATAAATTTCATTTTAAGCTTAAAATCATTGGTCTTGGGTCTTGAGTCAGCCTCACTGAATTCACTTTCATATTATGCAGCTCTAATTTAGACTGAGGAACATGTAGATATGGAGAAGTAATAATTGAGATTTCAGATTTGCTGGTAATTCCACTGAATCACAGTCACACATTGAATTATGAACAGATACCAAGGACTGCATTTATCGTTCTCCCTTAATCAACCTCAAATTTTCTTTCCAAGACAGAGTCTTGTTTATCCCAGACTGATTTTTTAACTCATTGTATAGTTGATAATAACTTCTGATTCCCCTGCCTCGTTTCCTGAGTGCTGGGATTACAGCCATGCACAACTACAATCGGTTTATTTAGTAATGGGATGGGACCCCTTCATGCATGCTAGGCAAGCACCCAACTGAATGAGTTACACCTTCGGTCTAATTTTAATTGTTCCTTAAAAAGATAAAAATATGTGAACTGGCACTGTTAAACTATTTGCAAGTAGATGGCACAATACAAATTATCTATGCACGAAGGCATGCAAATGAGATGGGTCACATGATTGGCTTGACTCAGTCACTGCCTAGTCCATATTCCCAGGGTGCAGTATGCCCCTGAGCTGAGGAGCAAGAGCTTACAGTTTGCGGGGACCAGAGCAGCTAATGCACAGGCAGAACACCAGAGAGAGAACAGAGACAGAGAGGGAGAAAGTACTTAGGACTCACACAGAGGTCACCTCGGTGTTTTTACCTGAATGCCGATCACTCCATGTACGTGAGGAAACTGTCCCTGGAGTTCATGCTAAGTCAGGGTTAGTTCGTCTTCCCACCATGCAACGTAGAAAGACCTCTCCACACACAGGATGCTGAGTAGAGTCCTCAGAAAAGGATTCCCTGGAAGGCTGTCAAAGCCGTGTGCTACGTGCTGCTGTAGACGTGCCTGCCAAGGATTAAGAAGGGTCTTCATAGGACTGACCTGTTTCTAAGCAACCTTTCCAGGTCAGTGTTCAAAATTCTTTTGAGAACAACAGAAACAATGGAAAATGCACAATGTCTGGCATACAAGGAAAATTTAAGAGCTGGGAGGTGGCTCAGTTGGGAAAGTGTTTACTGTGCAAGAAAGAATGAGGGTCTGAGTTTGGTTTTCTGAAGCCAGGCATGTGCTTATCTGTAATCACAGAGTAGAGAGCACAGACTGATTACTGGGGCTCAATGGCTGGCCGGCCTAACTGAATCTGTGAGCTCTGGGTTCAATGTGAAATCTTGTCTCAAAAAATTATGTGGAGAGTGGTTAAAGCAGACACTTTGAAGTTAACCTTTGGCGTTAACACCTCCATACACACATGTGCATATATATATATATGAATAATATATATGCATATATATAATCCCTCACATGAAAATTATTACAGAGGTAGAAAAAATTGTAGATTAATGAAGAGAAAAATCAATCAATAAAGACAGACCCAGAAATGGTGTAGATCAGAAGATTAATGGATAACAATAAAGAACTATGGTAAATATTCTTCCTATGTGCAGGAAAATTAAGAAAAACATGAACATGACATGGGGACATGTAGAAGGCATGAATGACCAGAAGCAGTCTTCTAGACATGAAAGCCTTAATGCTTCAGATGAAAAATACACTAGATGAGATTGGCAGTAAACGCTGAAGAAAATAAATATACTTAAAAACATAGCAATAACAAGCAACCAAAATGAAACACCAGAATAAAAGACATTGCAGAAATAACCAGAAAAATATGGAAATTCTGTAAGGAGACCTGTTACACTGTAAAATAATTTAAAAATTAATAATCAGAAAACAGAAAGAAGAAAGACAAAAATGATTAAATAATTATAAACCTACCTATCTACTACCTATATGTATAAATATGTACACACAGAGGGGGGGGGAGAGAGAGAGAGAGAGAGAGAAAGAACCGTGGATTGAACCTAGGCACTTGTGCATTATAGGAAAGTAGTCCATTACCGAACTATACAATTATATCCCTAGCCTTTGTTTGTATTTTTTATTTTGAGACCAACTCTCACCAACTTGTTATTGCTACATTGTTGCTGATAAATTCACTGCAAACAGCTTAAGAGAACAAGGGGTGTTATTCTGGGTTAGGATTGTTTTGTTACAGTTCCTTGTCTAGCTTGGCAGGAGAGCCCACCCCAACACTGAAGGCTGAGGGAACTGGTCAAGCCAAATCCACAGGACAGCTGAGAGAGACAGTCCTTACTTTCCAAACCAGCATGTCTGGCCTAGTGTACAGAAAGTTTCCAACTTCTCTACCAGGGACTACTCCCACCCACCGTGGCTGGGAAAGCTTTCCTCCACAGTTAGACAATCTCTTTCAGGCTTGCTCAGGGATTAACTCAATTAACAGTTCTTTAAACTTGCCTCCAGCCTGAGCCTTCAGTTGTTAAGTTGTTTGGTTGCGACATTACTGACAACATGCAGAACAACTGTTTAGTTGGCCTTGAGCTGACTCTGGAGGTTAGGTAGGACTTGAACTTGTGATTTTCTTGCCTGAGCCTCCAGAGTAGCTGGGCTTGTAGACCTGTGCCACCTGGCCTGGCTAGTGAATCTAAAGATCCTGAGAGGGTCTCAAGCCTTTGCTTCTCTGGAGGGTCGAAGACACTGGGTTCCGATGTGGGTGAAGAACAGTTGGACTCCGACGTCGGCGATGAGCAGCGAACAGCAGCAAGGCCCAGAGACCAGGCTCCAAAGGCAGCGGGAGCAGCATCAATGTGATGGAAAAGGTGAAGCTCCGAGGTAGCCAAGGACGGAGGCAGCAGCAGCAGCAGCAACAAAGAAGGCCACGACGCTCTAAAAGTGAACGACGTGCACGCAGAGTGAACTCCACAGCAAGTCAATGCCGCATAAGGGAAGAGCAAGTCTCTCCTCCTTGCACCTCTTATTACCTGGTCCACCACTGGAAAGTACCACTCACTATTGGCTGGGTTCTCCACAGCAATCAGTCAAGTACCTACAGGCTTGTTCAGGGGCCATTCTAACCATTAACCTTCCATAGCTGCCCCCAAACAGTCTGCAATTGTCAAGTTGACATGGAAATGCAACCATAACACTCATCTTCTTTGGACTTTTTAAATTTATGTTGCAGTGCTGAGGACTGAATCTAGGACCTTGTGGCTAAGCAAGCACTGTGCCAGTGAGCTACATACATTCCCAGTTCTCAAACTTACATTTTCCAAAGTATTGGGTTTCTAGTTAAAAATATTCCAGCAAAGAAAACCTAAGGCTAGATGACTGTAATTGTGAATCCTACCAACATTTCAGGATCAAATAATACCAAGTCTATTCAATGAATGTGGTGATTGCTTAACATCTTAAATATATCTACCACCTGACCATTCTATGTCCAAAAAAAGGAAAGCAGATTTTCCTGCAAGTACCTGCGTGTAATATTCATAGCACCTTTATTTGTAAAACTGGGCTCTTTCAATAGGTAAATCATTAAGCAAATTCAATACATTCAGTTAATAGAACAGTTCTGTGAAAATAATCAGGTATTGGCACACAGCACAATATGGAAGGATTTCCAAGTCAGTGAGCTGAAGAAAGCTAAGATTAAAAAGGACCAGACACTGCATGATCTCATTTGCATAAAATTCTAGATATTATTGATATGCCATGGTTTGAATGTAAGGTTCCCCCCACAGACTCATTGGGAAGGTCATGGCCCCTTTGGGAGATGGAGCCTTGCTGGAGGAAGGCATGTCCCAGGGATGGGTCTTGAGGCTGGTTAGCCCCGCCCTGCTTCCTCTAGTGGTTCTGCTCCTGCGGTTTCAAGTTTTGTTCTCTCAGCCTCCATGAGGATGTGACCCAAGCCTCCTCTGGCTTCTGCTGCCTGCCATGTTTTTCCCACCGTAATGGACTATATCTCCCCTCTGGAACTGTAAGCCAACTAAATCTCCCTTTTTCCTTTTGTGTTGCTTGAGTCTGCATGGTGTCTCATAGCAGCAGACAGCAACTATTACCGAGATAATTCAGCCAAAAGACTAAAATTGAACATATTACTAGAGAAAATGTTTATTTAAAAATTAGCATCAGATATGCATGACAAAAAAGTTTTTAATCTAACAGAAGCAATGTAAAAATATCAGCAAATTGTCTTCTGTCACTAAGACATCTATCCATTCATTCTAATATTTCCTTTGAGAACTTTTTACACATCAGACACAGGGCTAAATACTATAAACGCAAACTTGAAGGACAACATTAAAGATTCCTTAGTCACCTACTTTAGAACACATCAAAGTCATTTAAAGGAGAGCTCTTCTCCACGGCATGGATGACACTTTCAGTTGTGTCTTCAACTGCAAAGCAATGTAGTTTTATTTCTTTTAGAAGTACCTTAAATTTTTATGAAAAAGACATGAGAGAGAGTGAGAATGAGAGAAAGAAAGAGAGAAAAAAAGGAGGGAAGGAAGGAGGAGGGAGGGAGAAAGAGAGACAAAGAGAGGAAGGGAGAAGGAGGGAGGAAGAGAGAGAAAAGGAGGGAAGGAGGGAGGAGGGAGGGAGAAAGAGAGATAAAGAGAGGAAGGGAGAAGGAGGGAGGAAGAGAAAGAGAGAGAGAGAGAGAGAGAGAGAGAGAGAACATAACAATGATGCAAGTGTGTTGAGTTCAGAGGACAACTTTTGGAAGTCGGTTCTCCCCTTCCACAGTCTGGCCTCCAGAGGTAAAATTCAGGTTTTCTATGTTTGGGCATAGGTCCTTGTATCCACTGAGCCATCTTGTTGGTCTTAAAGCATTTTGTAACTTAGAATTTTTTAAGGGCACACATATGTGCATGTATGCACATGTGTTTGTATGTGTGCAAGCACATGTGTGTATTGGGCATGTTCGTGAGTGTGTGTGGACACACCCACATGTGAGGAGGCCAAGAGGTCAGCCTCAAAGTGTCACCCTTACTCTCCACTTTCTCATTGAGGCGAGGTCTCTGATAAACCCTGAGCTTGTCATTGCAGTGAGACCGGTTAGCCAACTTGTTTTGGGATTCCCTTCTGAACTCTAGAAATACCTGGCATTTATATGAGTCTTTGGATCTGAACTCTGGCCCTTATCCTTGCATGGCAAACACTTTCTGTGCTGAACCAGTCCTGTAATTTAGAATTTTAAAGTTGATTCACCTAGCCTTCCCCCCCCCAAACAGATTAGTAACTTGAACAAATGGTACCTTTCTCCTTCTAACACCTGGCCTTTACTCAAGTCACCAGTTTTGCAAGCAAGTGTCTTAACAATTGAGCTATCTTGGGGACCCATGACATTTCTCTAGCTTCTTACGTCTGATGAGCTTGAGAGAACCATATGGAAGGACAGAAATATTTTTTTATTATGGTTAAACTATAATAAACATATGTGCATAAACTGCCAATGTTGCTGATCTTTTTGACGATTGGTTTCTAATTGGGATGAATCCTTTTACTTTTGAGTGAGTTATGCCCGAGTAAAGATGGTCTTTCTTATTTCAATTATATTGAATATTCATATTATTTATTAAAGGTGGATTGTGTAGCGTTTGAGTGAAGATTCCAATCCATAAAATACGTATTACAGATGAAAAGCATGTATGAAGGCATAATGCATCATTTACAGGCTATGGATCCACCATCCTTGAAGGAATGTTATAAATCCACAGGGTGTCTCTGGGTGTCAGCCTTGGCCACGGCATCTGTACGCCCAAGAAACCCATGTGGCCCATAAGCTGTCCCTTGGCCCCACATCTGAACAGCTTTGAGAGTACAAGTTTCCCCATCAAAGGTTTGGAATGAATTACACTAAAAAACTGGCTCCAGAAAGAGTTGCTTTGGATGGGACAAGGTGAAGCTCTCATGAGGTGAGCTAAATGGATCCCTCTGTGCACTGGGTGTCTGTGGTAGAGATGGTGGGGGTGGTTGAAGTCCGTGGGGGGAAGTGGAGAGAGGCTAACCCCACACACACTTGGACAGAAATGTCAAGTCTACCCACAGGACTAGGTTTTTGGAAAAATCTTTTTTTTTTTTAGACAAATGACTTTATAACTTAATATGAATGCATACCTTATGAAATGGTCATATTTTTCCTAATAATTCATTTTCAGGAGAGCTCTTTTTCCCTCCATGAGACTTAGACTATTTGTAGGAGTGTGTGAGCTAGTTGTTCAACATGGCTACTGTTAAACATTAAATTGTATAAGCTTGCAGTTACAGATGACATAACAAAAATGAAGGTAAGAAACTCCCCCAAAGCCTTCACCTCTTCATGATTTTACTCCACTTTGCCATGGTCTTTGTTATCAAGGGCACTTAGATGAGCTGTTTCTCCCTGGATATTTTACTCTTCACAATGCCAAGCTCAGTTGGCCTCCCCTGGGTAGCCTGAAAGCAACATGATGAAACTGTTTACATCACAGAAACTGGCTGCAGATTAGGCATCAGTCCTTGTTTTGTTGTGTGTCTGTCCTTAAAGAAGTGACAGAGAAGTGTGAGCAGGGCATACTCCACTTAGACACAGGCTGTGCTGAACTCCTAGTCAGGGAAATGTTCTTCCAGTTTTCAAAAACTCAATTACCTGATTTGTCAGGGAAATTGATGGTGTCATTGATGAATGTGTTGTTTGTTGCTCATTAGCAATATTAACCAATATTCGTGTAGGAATTAAACCACCTTGTTAATTGTTATTATAGATTGTTTAAGGATGCAAGAGTTAGATAATAATCCAGGAAAGCATTCTGTGAGTAATCAGCCTCCTATATTGATGGTAGTCCAGGGATTTGAGAGTTTTCTTGTATTTTCTAGTATAGCTGTGTACCTTTTATGTCAGTAAAATATATTTTAAACTCATGCTCATATTTATATACCCCCCGTTTTTGAAGTGTCAATTGTTGATCTTTTACTAGCATACTACTGCCAATAAAGAAATTCAAGTTTCCTATTCATACTAAGAATTTGCCTTTGCCCTTTCAGGTAGAATACTCCTGTATTTTATACAAGAGGTCTAAGGGCCCATGGTGGAGGGGGAAGGCAAGGAGGGGCAGGAAGAGGTTGGGCCTACTTCAAATGGCTCTTGGAACCTCCAGAAAAAGTACTATACCTTTTTATCTATGCCCCCCAAAAGACAAAAACAAAAATGAAGAGGAGAAGGAGGAGGTCATGTTTCCATTTATTTTTCTCTAGGCCCTAAATGTTAACCTGACCCACAGAAGAGCCCGTGAGAGAGACACTGGTTATCTACCCATAGTGCCTTCCTGTGGCATTTTCTCCCACTTATCAAGTCATATTCCATGCTCCAGGCTCGCACTTTGATGACCTTGTCCTTCACATGAGTCCGCTGAGCTGAACTCACGTTCTGGGCTCTGTTCCTGTGAGTCAGACCCCCACCTCAGACCACTTTGTCCCCATGCCATTCCAAGAGGCTTGCTGGCAGCCCGACAGTGGCTTGGGAGGCTGGAGCCCTCGGACTGTTGGCTCAGCTGTTTCACAAGAGAGAAAATCCTAGGGTAGTGGCAAAGAACATAGCAAAACAGTTCGCCAGTGTGATAGCTGAAATACCACCTTGTGTGGTACTTGGGGAAAAAGAGATTCAATATTTTGCAATCCCAAGACCAAGCCTTTGTAGACTTTACAAAATGGCCCAAGCCTCAAAGCCATATTCTTCTTGCAGTTACTGCACAGAGGAAAGACTGAGTAAGAAAAGGAATAAAAAAAATTAGTACACCTCTCATTTCCGCTACTAATGAAACCTTATCAGCTACTTTTCTGGTTGCTGTGACCAAAGACTTGACAAAAAAACAACTGAAGGAAAGAAGTATTAACTTTGCTCAGGGTTTGGACGCACAATCCATCATGGTGGGGAAGACACGACAGAGATCATGATCGCCAGAGTGTGTGCCTGGAATTACTCATATCTCAGCAAAACAGGATGATTTTCTTTTGGCTCTGGTAAAAGCAGAGGACATAACAATCTTTCTCCCATTGCATGTGTGTGTGTGGGGAGAGATACTCTGCATATTTTCTCTTCTTTTCCTTTAATTCCATCTCAGTGTTCAGTACAAGGGACTATGTCATGCACATTTGGAGTGGACCTTTCCCTTTTCTGTTAATCTTTCCTGAAACAGCCAATAGACACACCTAGAGGCATGCCTTGACCTCCTAGGTGATTCTACGTCCAGCCAAGTGGACAATGGTCATGAAATATCACAACCAGGCTGTTCGCTCCACTGGAACCTCGTTTACAAAATGATGTGTAGTTTCTAGCAAAGGCTCCTACTAAGTCTGTCACCCTACTGTTTCCTTTTCATGGCTAGAGAAAACGAAGCACAGGTCTTTGGTAGAAAAGTCAATATTAGCGTCGACATATTGCTCATATCAATTCTTTGACTCCAAGGCCTCAAATCCCTTATGGCAGGAGGCATAAATCTTAAATCATTCCAGGCTACTACTCCCAGTTTTCTTAGAAGGATCAGAGCACTGACATTCTTTGGCAGATGAAGAAAGAAATTCAATTATCTGGAATGCAGAGAAAAAAAGAATATTCTGTCTTGTTGAAAATCTTTCTGAAGGGCAGCAAGGTTTTTTTGGGGGGGGGGCTCTAGTAAAAGCAGAGGACATAACAATCTTTTTCCCATCACTACGGCTCTGCTATGCTCAGGATGGAAATTATAAATATGAATGATCACTATACATCTCATGGCATATGCTCTCCTAGAGAAGGCTCAAGAGACATACACCTTCTTAGGGCTGTATGCTTGGCTGTTTTGTTGATTGTTTATAACACTTCATTGATTATATCTGCCCTCTTCATAGCCACTTGAGGCTTATGTATTTTCATAACAGTGGGAAACCCAAAGAAGCGCCAGATATTTTTAAGAGGTGGTGGTGGTGGTTAGTGTTATTGTTCAAACTCTGAAATGCTTAAAGAATTCAGAAACAGAGATCATTTACTGTGTTCAGAGTGTCACGCTACAGTTGTTCTTTAGCAGACAGTTGGTCATAAACATGTTTTCTGGCAGGCGCAACCCGTGCCAGTTTCCTTCCTCTATCTAATCATCTTCCTCACTATTGGATCATAGGGTGGTTTTTATTCTGCTTTATCAAAGAAGTTTTTCTTTTGTTTATTTGTTTGTTTGTTTATTTATTGAAAGGCACTGCCTCCCTTGGAGGACCAAGGGAGACTCCTGGAATTATCCTGAATTGCTTCTACCTCCTTTTTGCTTTGCTCTGGGATTTCCCAGGTTCAGCCCACCAGGATGGGAAGTTCAGGCTGCTGCCATTTCTGCCTGGTGGGTTTTTTCCCCTCTTTTTTATTTATTTTTCCTACTTCCCTCCCAAGTTTCTCCTTCCCACCCCCTTCCATTCCTTCCCACCCTTCTGCTTGTATGCTTCTATGGACCCCTGGCTTGTCTATTCCTGTGGGGGCCCAAACTTCCATGGCATATCAAGTTACCTCTCTTTAGACCACCCCACTGATATGTGTATTTCCCTTTTAGCTTTAGACCCAAAGATTTCCGCTGTTAAGTTCCCATTCTATGGGTTTAACAACACCTACCTGCAAAGGAGTTTGACGAGTCTTTCTACCTGTAGGTATATTGACTATCTTCCCTATTGATGTATTTTCTTCCCTTTTGGGGAGGGGAGGTTTGCTCTAGTTTACTGTAACAGGAATATGTACCATTCTGACAAGCGGTCTTGAGTCTAATCAAAAAGCTGTGTTTTTATGTGGAATCTGGGATCTGAACTCAGGAACCTCTGCTTAGGAGACAGAGTCTTAATCCCTAAACCATCTCTCAGCCCTGTTTGTTCTTTGTGTGTGTGTGTGTTTTTTTTTTTTAGTGCTATCTTTTGTGTTCTTGCTGTATAGTGTCAAGCCCCTGTGAGCTTGCGTCCCAATATTCAGGTAGAAAACATCCCCTTTGAGACCATCATCAATTCCAAAGCAACAGAAGGTAACATGACTGTGAGAAATATGACAGGAAAAAAAGAAAAAAGGAAAGAAACAGAAGAGTGAAATATAGAATTAGTCTGGAAGACCTTGCACTTAATTTTGAGTAGAACAGAATTCAGACCTCCAGAAAAGCACAAAAGCACCTACCCCACCCACTTTCAGAGTGTCTGGGGCAGAGCTTTTATCATCCAGATGCTGTAGCTCAAAGAACATGAATTCATGGCCGGAAGGAATTTCTAAAGCTCTCTTCGTGTTGATCCTTCAGAAATCAATGTCAATAAAGAAAACTAAAATAAAATTTAAATCAGAGTGATTTGTCCTTAGTGATTCAGAGCTAAACAAGTTTCTTGATGATTCTGGGAGGCCTTTGTTGAAACTTGGAGCTGACTAGTAATCTTCGTCAATCAATCAATCAATCGATAACCATCAATCAATAACCCCACACACGCATAACACACCCCTAACAAATGTGTGTCAAGCTCTCCATACAACCAGGTCCTTCTAGTTTTTATGTGGCCCACTCATTTCACCAGTAGTTCAGTTAACTTCCTAGTTCTCTTGGCTTCTTGCTGGTATCTTTACCATCGAGAAGATTTATAGACCTGTACTAGTTCATTTGACTTCACATCCTTAGCAGTTCTCAAATTACTTAAAATGGAGAGAAAGTTTCAGTAGTTATGTCAGGTTTGCCTCATTTTTTTTTCTGTAGGTATTTATTTATTTATTTATTTATTTACTTACTTACTTACTTACTTACTTACTTACTTGCTTACTTACCATTTCTGTTAAGTGACTAAGCCCCAGTCCCTATTATGCAGTGTTGGTAATGTCAATGCTGTTCCTTTTTGTTTCATCTTAGCTAAATCAATCAATAGTGACTCTTCCAAACCTTTTACTTTTCTGTTACTTATACTGTGAAAAAGTTTAAGAAGAAATTTATCTGTCCTTATATATTTCACATTTTGTGTGTTGGGGGGGGGAGGTGCGTGTAGGTATGTGTTCGGGAGAGTAACAGAATACAGAATGCCCATACATGGGCTATTCGCACTGTGAATTAGTCCCTTTTATCTGACTCTGACCAAAACAGATGTTGGCAGCCTTTCTATCCCAGCTCTCTAAGTCAGACTAAGACTATCGGTTCCGCTTAGGGAAGCTGTGGGGAAATGATTTAACTCTTTCAATAGACCCTTACTATTTTTTTCCTTGGTTCTTTTTCATTATAAAATACAAACAAACAAAATCAGAATGCATCCCTAAGAAGCAGGAAAATAAAAATAGCAATATTAAAAATACAAGCACATACAACTCTAGAGGGAAGTAAATTTTTATTCAAGGACTTTTAAGAATTCTGACGCTGCAGAGATATCTTTGCCTGAGGAGGCAGGAATGTGTTCCAGACTTACAGTCAAGATCATTTGCATAGAATACCAAAAGAGCTTCTGCTTTTAAATTCTGAGCAAGAGTATCTAGCAGAAAGTGGCAGGATGCGCCCTGCTAGTGTGCTGCTCTTTTCTATAGAGAACGACCATTTCAAAAGCTGTTCTAGGATTGGGCCTCAATAAAGCTCTTGTGTCAGGATTCTGTGGCAAAATGCAAATGAAAGGAGTGGGAGAAACAGAGAAAAATAGAGGGAAAGAAAGCAAGGATTAAAGCACGAAGGAGGCCAGTGAGATTATTAGAAAAAAACGTTGAAGAAACAGAGCATACCAAGAAGTTATCTTGGAAAGAAACAGCCTCTTTTTAGATTTCAGGTTTTTTTAAAAAAGTTTTAATTACTAAATAAAGACTTGAAACATTTTCCAAATCACATAAAGCCAAGAAGGTGGAAAACTTGCTTCTTAGACTCTACATATTTTCATGGGATCTTCATACCGAAGTCTCACAATCAAGTGGACATTCCATCATTTTCATATGCTGTCCATGCCAGGGCGCCTGCACATTAAGCTCCCACGTGATCAGCTTTAAGGAATTATATCCCGCTGGCACCTTCTCTCCTTCCTCCAGCCCTTCTGGAAATATCACAAACAGGGCAGAAAGATCTTGTTGTCTTTCTTACACAAACCCTTCCAATAAAGCCACCAAACAATGGTTTTGATAAAGATGAGTTTAATCTCTATTCATAATGAAATATCGTCTGGAAACTCCAGCCTATAATACTATCAAAGTGAAGGGTAGAATGTCTTGACACCTTACCATGTTCCAGAAACTCTGAACTCTGTAACTCCGTACCCCTCTTCGTGGCTAGAGTTTGGATTAATGCTCTTAAAGATGATCTATCTATCTATCTATCTATCTATCTGTCTGTCTGTCTGTCTGTCATCTATCTACCTATGAGAGACAGAGAAAGAGACAGAATGTGTGTATGCATACCATGTTACATAGATGGAGATCAAAGGACAACTTGCACAAGTTATTTCTCTCCTGCCACCGAGTGGACTTATAGGGATCAAATTCAGGTCACTGGGTTTTCAAGCAGACACTTTACTCACTGAGCTGTTTCTCCAACCTGCAGCAAAAGGCATGGTAGACACTGTTGGACACCCCTCTCCATACCATAGTTTATTGAGGTTGTTAGTCACTTGATGTACTACCAAGAAATGGTAAAAATCTGATATCTTTAAATGTCTTGTCTATTTATTTATTTGTGTGTATGCATGTGCACGTGCACGCATGTGCATGTGTGTGCGTGTGTGCGCATGTGTGTGCACATGCTTCACAGTGTACCTGTGGAGGTTAGAGGACAACTTCTAGTTCTGATTCTATCGTGCAGGTTCCAGGGATCAAACTCTGTCTGTTCAGATCATCAGCAAGTATCTTTATCCACTGAGCCGTCTTGCTGACTCCAACATGTAACAAGTTGGATTCCAAAGCTTTAAGTCCTAACTACTTACTTTAAACCCACACTGGTGGGTGTCCATCCTTTCAATTGTGTTGTGGAAGATATGGCCCATGCTCCTTGACCTCATGCGGCAGTAATTTATCACAGAATCTGCCCTAAGCACCCGTCAGTAGGAAGGAGGAAACATTTTGTAAGATCTGCAGCATCTCTGTGACAGGCAATGACCTGACTGTTGCTTGCTGATTGCACACAACCCTGAGACATTAAACATCAGAGGAAAGACATGGGCCATAGAAGTTCCATGACGTGCCAAATCAGGCAGTGAGTTTCCTGGGATTGGAAGGAAAACTCCCTTGCGTTTTCTTCATACAGTGGAGTTTGTATGTAGCATATACACATACCAAAGCAGGAGAACAAAGAACTCTGACTTTCTTCCCTGGTTCGCCAAGAACTAAGGAGAGGGCAGAAATTACTTATCTCTAGTTCTGCACAGTGAGAGAGAGGGAGAGGAATCTGTAGACTACAAACACTCAGCTGGGCGAAAGCACAAAGAACAGGTTGGGTGGCTCCATGAAGAATTACAGCCCACAGACCTCCTCCTGAGTGGTGACAGGCTGGGGGCCTTTGTAATTCAGTACTGATGAACAATCGTTACATGCCCATTACAATGACCACGTTAAATTTCATATTAACCAATGAAATGGTCCCAATGGTAAGATCCATTGTGAGATGGCTTCTGAGTTATTTTGAATGTATAAACATAATCTTAGAGCCTGTGATTTAGCTCAGTGGGCAAGATGGCTGCTCACAAACTTTACGGCTGAGTTTGATCCCTGGAAAGCTACATGATGGAAGGACAGAACTGACTTCAGAAAATTGTTATGTGATCTCCACCATGGCGAGTATGCACCATGGCATACTTGAATTCTCTTTCTCTGTCTTTCTCATAAATAAATAACAAAAGATTTTTTTAAAAAGAAAAAACACAATCTTAGAAAGTTGGGGGAGGGGGAGATTAGTAAGAGGTCATAATTCAAGAGACTATAGACTCACACATCTGGATTGGGAGATAATTAGTCCCAATAGACCAGATTTAGTTGCGGCTAAGATCAAGGTTTGTAATTGTAAAGTTAAAATTCTTCGACCTTCTTCCAGTATCTCAAAGGCTGTTTGCTTGGGGCCATGAGATCCATTCTGTGAGGTTAGAGTCCTGTCTTGCTCAAAGCTACGCTGGCCTCCAGGCAATTTGGATAACATCTGTTCTTGCAGCATACTGAGAAAACCTCCACACTGGGAAAGTCACAAAGAAAACGGATGCACATTTGTCACTAGATTGTTCTTTGTATCTTGCCCTGGCTTGTTCCTGCAGCTGACGACCAAAGAAAGCATCATGTGTCCTCAGAACAGCCGCTTTGGGGTGACGAGAGTCACATGCAGTTTCTCACTGGCAGCTTTCCTGTCTTGTTTACAGGACTGCTCTTCCCATTTTCCAGAGCTCGGGGCTGGGGCTTGGGGCTGGGGCTTGGGGCTGAAGGCTGGGGCTTGGAAATGAGCACAGCAAACAGGGCCTCTATTCTGAGGACTTTCAGCCTAGCAGGAATATGAGACAAAGTTCTTTTCAAGTCAAACAAAATAGCAAAATGCTCCAGAGGCCACTAGACACTGAAGGGGAAGGATCTCAAGGGACAAGGTTTAGTCTAGAGTTGAAATGACCAGATGCAAGAAATACAGGCAGTGCAATCTAGTCAGAAAGTAGAAAACGGATGCAGAGATTAGAAGATAAATCTGGCATGTTCCTGGGACAGAAAGGAGTGTGGGTCCAACACCTGTGGAGGAGAGGTAGGAAATGAAACCCGAGAGGTTTCAGGGCACAGGCGTATGGAATATTGAAGGACCCCTAAGAGCGGGCTTGAATTATGTTCTAAGTTTTTTGAAAACCCACTGGGGACTTCTGAGTTCAAAAGCAGCATGATATCAAGGTTTTTTTTATTTTTTTTATTTATTCAATTGCGTGTGTGTGTGTGTGTGTGTGTGTGTGTGTGTGTGTGTGTAGAACCACGGGCGAATTGGGGAACCACCATGGACCGCCTCCTCCTTGTTTACTCTGCCCCGGGATTCACAGGCTCCGCCCTACCAGGACCAGAAACGCAGGCTGCCCCCGCTTCTGCCTGGCGTCTATACGTGGGATCTGGGATCCGAACTCAGGACCTTCCGCCTGCAAGGCGGAGGCTTAACCCCTGAGCCACCTTTCCAGCCCCAATATCGAGGGTTTATGAAGAATTCTTCAGTCCTCACTGCCTGTAGACAGCAAGAATGGGAGCCAGGAGACTACATGGAAGTCATTCAGATGAGATGAATGTGCCCTAAGGTGGCAGCAACACTCGGACCTTTGACCAAAGATCTGAGATGAAGAGAATGGAGGAAGATCACAGTGGGGAAGGGATGAAGGTAGAATGATATGTCTTTATATTTACAACTGGAGAGTCGTAGTGGGGGTTGCTCATGTAGCCGCATGCATGACGCACATATGTGTGTGCGCAATCTGGAGCTCACACTGGAGGCATGCTAAGAACTTTTGCAAATTACAATTATAGTGCTAGAAAGGAGGAGAGAAAGGGGAAAAAAGAACAGGAGGCAGGAAAACTACTGTAAAATCAAGATGGATCTCAGAAAACAAAATCTTAGGAGGAGAAAGACAAGGTGGTGCCTGCCTGTAATTCCAGCACTCTGGAGGAAGAGTGGGAGGATCAGAAGAAGTTCAAGAGACTACAAATGACCTGAAGCTATATATTTTTTTGCATTATGTAGGACAAAAGCCTGCTGGTAGGTGTGTGCATTGTTTTCTGTTGAATGAAGAAGAGGTCCTGAGTCTAATCCTTCAGGTTGCTAGACTCAGCCCTGGGGGTAGCATAGATGATGTGCTGGAGACTGAACACTCTGTAATACACTTACTTTGGGATGTGGATGGGCTATGGGAAGCAGTCAGCCAAGAGTCCACAAACCTTCATTTCGGAAGCCCCACAGCATCTTTGAGATGCATAAGGGAGAAAATTAGGAAGGCTGTTTCCACCAACAGAGTTACCCAAAATGAAGATGTGTCCAGGAGAAAGGTAGCCCAAGTCACTTGTGACCTCTGAGCATTCATCTTTGCTGGACATACAGAGGCAATTGAGCTGTTCTTGAACTTTTGAAATCCAACACTGTCAGATTTCCAGTGTTTCACACGTGTAGTTTATTTCATGGAATCGACTTGTGGTGACATGAAACGTTTTGTCTAAAGCGTTTGCCTGGGTAGGAATCTTGCCCACACCCTCCCATCTTCTGTCAGAGGCAGAATTAACAAAAACTGTGTGTAAGTGGATTATTGCAGCATAACTATAGCCTATTTCCTTTTATGTAAAAAATTCCAAAATGATAATTATAGGTAATTACTACAGCAGAAACCTCAGTCTGCTCACCTTCTAACCCAAAGCGAGTTCAACTGGAAGTCACCTCCCACAGATGGTGGCTTGTTTGAAACAGGCGGGTGCTCTTTCTACCTTTTTTTTTTTTTTAACCAGTATGTTGGGAACGGAAGGCCCTTGGATCCCTCCTTGGCTTCAGTTTGTGTTGCTGTCTCTTCCCATTACACTCCTCAATGCTGTTTCTTTCCTTCCCCTTTAACGACTCTTTCAACACAGATGTTTCATTGAAGATTAGGAAAGAGATTACCTCCCAAATGGAGTTTTCTCACAACTGATAGTTAAGTATTTGCAAACAGCTGCCTGGTTCCTGTCACTCAGTCCCTGGAATCCCTCCAACTCTCTCTTGGGAATTGTGACAATTAGCAAGAGTCAAGATGTTGGTATCCAGAGGTTTGTCGGTAAGGGATGGAGGAAATGGAAGAGAGTTCTCTGAAGCAGCAAAGACTACAAGTCCTTTCACCTCTTAGGTGAGCAGAAAGAAGATGGAAGTTGCTTTTCTGCTGCCCACATTAAACATTCTGCCTGTCATGAATGAGTTTTTTAAAAAAACAACTCTCTCTCTCTTTTCTGTTTTTTTTACTAAAAGTATGAAGGAGTCCTGGAATGAGTTACGCAACCTGTCTGATTTCCCAAACCTCTAAATGGTGACAATATTCCTTGCATGGAGTTGCAAGATGAAATCAAAGTCGGCACAGAGAGCCCAACATGATGCCTCCCCCCTTCACACACATTCTGAGTGTGTGGCCCATGTTAATTGTTTCCCTATCTTCTCTTAAACCAAAAGTCTTAGGATGGCTGTTTTCCTGTCATGTTCCTGCGTCCAGTGTTTTCCAAGCAAAATAGCCAGTGAATACATTAAGCAGTCCCTGTTAGCACGCATCCTACTCGACTCTCTGTTTTAGTCATCAAATCATAATAAATCCTGGTGCTGCTGTTTGGCCTTGAGCTCAGGTGGACATCTTGTTACACAAATTTCCTGGACTAATGTGAGAAACATGGGGTTGGGACACTCAGACTTCACGTTTATGTAACAATGCAGGGAGTTTTCCAGAGTATCAGGGAGAATCTGCGAGGGTGGAGACTTCCACAAATATCCAAAATGGAAATGTTTTCCTGGTCTCCTACCTTTTCTGCATTATTCATTTTGCTTCTTTTTGCCCTGGACAGATCCAGTTTATGCCTATGGTCTGCTTATAATTAATAATAGCACCACATTCTGATCTCCAGAGCTGTCCCCCTATGTGCAGTAAGTAAGTTGTCTCGACATTGACAATCTGCTGGACTTCCCTAGGTGGAAGCTCACACGCTGTATCCCAGCAGAATTATGAATGATGACGGTGGCCTGGTCCACCACCCCGCAGGGGTGCGTGGCAAATAGCTGAATGTGCAAATGTCAAGGCTCTGCCAGGTTTATACACCCACCGAGCCACATCTGTCTACAGAGGGACTCCCCTCAGATGGAACTCTGAGCTCTGTCAGATGACTGACTCCCACTTCGTTCAGAAGGTTTCAGCAGGATTTGAGGTTACAACCTATCACCACATTCTTATGGCATCAGAGCCCAGATTGCATGGTTCTTTTTTTTCTGTCCACAAGCTGTACTATTGCTCAAGTGTGCATCTTGAGACAATGAATATGTAACTCATTAAAGGCCTTGAAGAAAAGGGAGATGGAAGGATCTAATTTTATTGACTGACATGAACTGCAGGAGCACACAGAGTCCGTTCAGATCCTTTGTAAAGTTTAGGTTCAGAGACACACACGCACCGCCCTGACTCCTATCGCCACATGTTTATTGACTTGATAGCTGGCAGGGTCTGTAAGCCATATGCATGTGAGAGAAATAGAGAGAACAGCATGGATCCTGACAGGAGGGTTTTTTTTGTGGCATGCATTTAAGAAAAACATTCTTTTTGGAGCTGGCCTGGTCACATTGTTACTATGAATGGAGCTGGCTATGAAGACCTTAAGTCATCTTACCTCCCTTGCAGGAGGGACAGTGATCTCACCAACCCAAAAAACACTGTCAGCTACAAACAAATAAGAGCAAACACTCCTGAAGAATAAAATTCCCAATACATTTCATTTTATGCAACATCTCACCTTCATTTCATCCCTGGTAAGTTAATAAAAATTCTTATTCCCAATGGGTATCTGAGCAGTGAGCGCCCCAGCAAACACTGTTTACACAGCTTGTACCTGCTCTAGAATTTAGTATCTAGTAACAATTTTAATTCTTACTAAAGTTCAATGAGGGAGACACTATTCTTATTCATTTACAGGCGAGGGAACGGAGGCTCAGAGAACCATATCCATGCAGTCCATGCAGGTCTGTGCACCTGACCTGCAAGCAGCTCTCTTTCCTGACCTGCAGTGTTCTAGAAAGGAATTGGAGAATCGCAGCTCATAGCACAATCTCCTGTTAGAGTCAGTGTGGCTTCACTGGTCTGTACGTGGCTGACAGATCTTAACATGTACCTATTTGAAAGCACCTGGATCCCTTAAGAATACAGGTATATCTCTGCCCTCCTGCTTTTCTTAAGACACAATACATCTGAATTATTGATTTCTTTGATTATCAGAACTTTTTTCTCAAAATTATTTTCCTCGTCCACGCCTCCAAGTGTACCAGAAACCTGCTGCACCTTATAAGATAGGACCTCAGCCTCATTAACTCACTAGATGGTTTTTTTTTTGGGGGGGGGGAGGATCCTGCCCATGTCACCAAAGTCTTAGGGATTTTACCAGGTGAGTAAGGCAGCAATTCCTTGGTCCTTTCCTATGACCAGCAAGAGGTAGCTCATCTAGTTTTCTGGAGAAAGGGGTCTGTAAAGACATAATGATAGTTCTAGTTGGAAATCTTCCTTCATCACCTAGGAACTATGCTGGTGGAAACCCTGAACTCATGTACCTTAAGCAAATAAACAGACAAAGCAGAAGCTCATCACCACAGCTCCAACCAGCTGCTGCATTGCCCTGAAGCCTCTCCCATCTTTAGTTAAATGTTGTAAGATAATTGAGGGTTGCATTTTTTCCTTGTTTCTTGTGGTATTGTGGTCTTCCCCCGCAGAGGATAATCATCCTTTCAAGTGGGATCCAACACTCATCCTCAAAGGTTGGAAGTCTAAACCGAGCCAAAATTACTTTGAAATGATATTTGATGCCAGGTTGTCAGGGTTGGGAATATGAAGGTGTGTACCTCAGGAGCTTACTTGCTGGGCTAGGGTATTTGATTCTGTGCAAATCGCATGACCATTTGTAAATTATTTTGGATGACTAGCACACATTCATGGTTGCTCAAAAAAAAAGTTACTTTCTCTTCTTATTATATAGTAAGTTAATATATGCTTCAACATGGTTTTAAAATGCCATCTGGTGTCGCCAATTTCATACTTTATGTTTGGTCTAAGCTGTCATATGTAGACTAAACATGAAAAAGTGAATCTTCCTACTCAATTTAAGGTGATTATCTCTGAAGAGATTCATTTCTCATAATCAGATGCATGTTCCTTTGTCCTTTAAAGAATAATATTAGGTGGCCCCTAATGGTATCACATAGCATACTATTCAGAATAGCTACCATTTCCGGCTACGCTGAATATCTATTCATATATTAGAAGCATATATTAGAAGATGATTCTTGCATATTGAATATGTCATTTCATGATTTTCATTCTATCAGATGATACTGAAGATATCATAGAGTAAAGAAAACATAGAGTAAATAAACCTATAGGTCAAGGGAGATTCCTGGTGTGTAACCTTTCAGGCATATCAACAGATCTTTAGATCCTGGTAGTTATGAATTAGTCTAAGAATCTTATCAATCTTCTTCCAATATTGGAATCCACAAATATGAAGATTTTTCTTTAACTCTCAAATTTCCTGCCCATTTCTGGTTCTGGCCATGCTCTTCTCTTCCGTTGAAATGCAATTATTTTTAATCTTCTGCTGCTCTGTTGATCAAGAAGCAATTCAGGTTATGTCCCCCCAAAAATCCCATCTCCTTTGCATAGACACTGCTTGCTCTGCAACTCTGCCTCACTTTGTCCTCCCTGGTCCCTGACATGGGGCTGCTCACAGTTTGCTGGATTGTGATATGCTGTCCTTGAAGAACCTTGGGTTCCCTGGCATGATCATTTGGGCGAAAAGCTATGGCAAAAACCAATTCAGACAAGTCACAGATCAAAGTAGGCTCAGATTTGTTTTCTGCTTTGTTCACATATGTTCTGTAAAGTTGACCTGTTTTCCATCAGGCTAATCTAGGACAACTCCCATTCCTGCACATTCTAAACTACAATGTCAATAGCATCTAGGAACAGTTGTGACACTGGTAGGTGACTTGCTTGAGTATTAATCGAATACTCTGATTTTATTTAATTTTAGGGATTCCAGAGTCCTATTAGACTGCACATGTATCTTTAACATCTATTTACTGTGCGTGTACATGCCATGGCACATGTGTGGAGGTCAGAGAATGATTTGCAAGAATCTCTCACTGTGTGGGTTCCGGGGCTTGAAATCAAGTCATCAGACTTGGAGACAAGCATCCTCACGCTCTGAACCCTTGGCAGTCCAAGAATAGACATATTTTAAATTATGATGTTTTGCCACGTTGCCCTTGAGAGAACTTGCATAACTCGTCTCCCACCATGCACTTATTGATATTTTTATTTTCTTTTAGGTAGGTAGATTAAAATATATATTCCCTTGTATTGTGGATTTTAATTTTAAAAATAAGAGTTTTACATTTTTAAATTATGAATGACGCATATAAAATCAAGAATTTTGTGTTTGCTTTTTTCTTTTTGCCCTTCTGCTCTGTCTCTTACTTCTCTCTCTCTTTCTTTCTGAGAAATTTTTTTTAGAGAACTTTATTTATTTTATTTTATTTATTCAATTGTGTGTGTGTGTGTGTGTGTGTGTGTGTGTGTGTGTGTGTGTGTAGAACCACGGGAGAATTTGGGAACCAGCATGGACGCCTCCACCTCCTCCTCCTTTACTCTGCCCTGGGATTCACAGGCTCCGCCCTATCAGGACCAGAAACGCAGGGTGCCCCCGCTTCCTCCCGGCATCTATATGTGGGGTCTAGGATCTGAACTCAGGACCTTCTGCCTGCAAGGCAGAGGCTTAACCCCTGAGCCACCTCTCCAGCCCTGAGAAATTTTTCTGTAAACAATCTCTATTACAAAAGAGTTTACTCAAATTTATCGCTATATTTTAACATTATTTACAATAATACTTTCTCCCCTTACAAGAGTTTTAAATTTTGGGATGAATTCATCAGATCAAATTTGTCTTTTATGGTGTTTCTGGAGTTTATGGTTTCTTTACAAATGCTTTACCACAGCATGCTTTTAAGTCTGCCTGTTTTATAATTCAGACTTTTATTCTGTATTTGTTCTAGCTGTGGGCATTGGTGAGACAAGTAAACCAAGAACCTTCAGCAAGCCAGGAGAGAGTTCAGGTCTTCCTGGCCTCCCCTGTAACTTCTGGGTTTTGACGTGAGCTGCTGACCCCACTCTTGCAGCTCATGTATTGGTACCGCAGCCCCGCAGTTTGATGTTCTGCTGTCTGCTGAATGAATGGGCGGTTAACATGGCCGTAAATAAAAGCAGCAAATGGGACAAAGTGAGTGGTATGTAAACGTTAACAATGACTCGTTCTAAGTGTTGGCTTGATTTTCTTTAACAGTTCAAAAATAGTTAGCTATGGGCTGAGGCTGTAACTCAATAGAGGAGCACTTGCCTAGCATGTTTAAAGCCTTGAGTTTGATCTTCTGCACTAAATTAAAAAGAAATAAAAATTAAATAGCTTTTAGCCACAACAATGAGGACCAAGTTAATTTCTAATGTTCAAATAAGATACTATATACAAGGAAATATATTTAGCCGTATTCTTTTTTACAGTGTTGGAAAAGTCTGAATTGTGTACCATTCTTCTGAGATGATTGACATTGTAAATATGGGAATATAAGATGCTTGAAGTCTGAACTGAGATATTATGTGAGGGGAACATCAGGAGCTTTCTGAGAGGCGCCTCTAATATAATCTCCCACCGGAAGGCACAGATCTACTGTTGAATTTCTGAGTTACAGTCTCATATTTTCTTGACTTGTTGAATGTTTGCTATAGGGTACTTGTTTATTAGGCTGTTTTTTCCCCTTCATTTATTAAAAAACAGGTCTTTAGTAATATATAATAAACTTGTATGTTGTATTCCTACTAAGGTTTGGCTCTTTTGTAAACATTTTTGTTAATTGAGCGGGGGTTTATGTTAGGCTTTCCAAAGGAGACTGGGGGTGGCATAATTCTTTCCAGATCACCTGAATCTCACACTAAGAATGAAAACTGCTTCATGAAGACCTTACTAGAGAATTCCACATCATGTTGAAAAAGCCACAGATACATTTCATAGTAACTACTATAAGGAAGCTGGCAGAATTAATTAAAAATTTTATGCCAAATTTTAAATCCATTGCCTTTTACTATGTCCTCAGTTGAAATGAGAAAATTGGACTCATCAGCTGAGATGACTTCTACAGATTTGCCAAGTGTGAGATCCAGATGACACCAGTTCAAGTGAGGTGAATGTTCATGTTTCATCTCGTCCCTGATTAGCCATGGTGAGTGTTTTTACACCATGGGAATTGTCAGATGCTAGAAATCAGGGCTTGATTTTTTTTTTTAAGAGAACCATATTATTGATGCAGAACTGGCTTCTATGTAACAGACTATTATGTGAACAATTCTCCTCTGTTGATTTTATTGACATATAAAGGATTAAATATCTAAAAGATCAAGAGTTTGCTTTGCGTAACAAAATAAATGGCTAGATCTTGACTTAAAAATTATGATTTTTAGAAGTAAATACACTATTAGCTAGAAGATGATGTAAAAGTTTTGCAGGCCTGTCTCTTATTGTGTGGAAAACTCTTATTATAGGAAATCTATTATTTTTATTTGTTCAGAATCTCTTTCCTCTTCCAGTAATAGCATTTTGTTTTTTTCCATGGTAGCTTTCAGGCCTCATGATTTAGGAAGGCACACTTGCTGATTCCATGCTGTCAGTCAGAACTTTACAGCCCGTGAAAGAGTTGCGTGTCCATGGCTACCAAGATTCGTGCAAGAGTAAGTAACTTCTAGCTAATGAAATTGTTGCTCTGTCCTGGCTACAATAGCTTCTGGTAAAGCCCTTGGCTCAAGTTAGAGAAAATTCTGGCACTTTCCAATGCTTTCAAGAGGAGTGAATGTAGTGTAAGTGTAGAGCTATAGGTATCTGTGTATGCCAATATCTCAGATATAATATTTCTAAGTGTGAAGCCAGCAGGAAGACAGGCAGAGCTGGGCGGTAGAGCTAGACCTAATAAACATGAGATTGCAGATTCATCTAGGCCTAAGCTCCCAGTCACATACCACAGTTCACTTCATTTTTGGCTAAGTCATTTGAGTCAGTATTTTTTCTGTTGCAGTTGAGAATTCTGACTGATTTAATTCCTTCCTTTTATAACTCTGGATACTCAGCAGCCAGCACTTGCATAATATTGAGTGACAGAGCTCTCTGTATTTTGTGAAACAGTTCATTTCTTATGGGTAGGTGACTATAAATATTGGAAAATATTACGTCAGTCCTAATTTATCTGTACTCATTGCCTCGTGTCTATTATCAAGGGCAGCACATCTTTATCTGTTTTCTTGTTCATCATTGCTTAATTCTTACTGCTAATAAATCCTTCCCATGTATACATACTCAGCTTCCTCCAAGAATCACATTCATGTAATTCCTATTTTTATGACCAACTCTTCATGATATTCAGCAGATGTCCCATGTAGAATGTGACATGCATAGAATATCTTGTGTCATAAAGTTGAAGGACTGGTGCAAAGAAGGTTATCATTTTTGTTATCCCTTCAGGACTAACTGTAAGTAAAATGCTATGAAAATATATGGTTAAGACTTGGCTTTTATTTCTTCATTTCTGTCATCTTATGACTCCTGGGTTCACTTTCTTATTTAACCCCAGGGATCCTTGAATGCCCAGCTTCTTAAACTGTTGGTCAGAAGCCCATGTTGGTGGGGGGAGGGGAGGGTGTGTCACACAACTGAATGTGTGACTTGTGAAAACCTGGCAATAGGTAAAGGTTTTTGAACATGCAATGATCAAAAATTAATTCAGAATAGAACACATAATGAACTCGAAGTACTTCTGCCAGTGATTGTCTCTGTTGCATTCTGAGAGTTCATTGTAGCTTTGTATCTGAACATACATCAAGCAGTCTGCTGTACTGCACATGCCATCATGGCACATAAAGCCAAAAACCAGTGCCTGAAACACCTCAAGTCTGAGTCAACACTCTTGCACACTATGTGAAATGTCAGTGTTTCATTGTTCATACGAAGCTTCTGCTCTTAGAGAAACATTATGGTTTGGTTACAGAAAACAATGATGTTCATTATTTTCTTATCATCATTTCTAATCACGTATCACATTAGTGCATCTTTAGCTTACGGTAGAATGTTTGATTTTAAAACTTACTATTTAAGGGTTGGGGAAATGACTTAGCAATTTTGTGCAAGTAAAAATACCAGAACTTGCATCCCCAGATCCTAATGTAAACGGTGGGTGAATATAGCTTCCAGCCTGTCAGTCTTGCCTTGGAAGGCAAAGATTGTGAATCCCAAAGTAAGTCAGCTAGCCTAACTAACCCTATTGGCAAGCTCTGGGTTTGGTTAAAGACCCTGTCTCAAAAAAGAATGACTTAGAAGAAGACTTAGAAGATAATTCCTGATATCACTTTTAGGTTTCCACAGGTACGTATAATATACATGCATATGCACACACATGTGCCCACCCACAGGTGAACATCCATGAACACATCTCCCTACATACATGGAAAAAATTATTTTTGAGTTACTACGTTGAGTTTCATGAAAAAGTTAAATAAGTTTTGGTTTAACATTAGGGCAGAATTTCCAATAATTTTAGAACTAACCCTTCTCATACTTCTGGTATTTTGTGTTACATAGTCATGTAAAGCAATATTCTCAACATTTGTAATTATAAAATTAAAATTCTGACCCAGTCATAAAAATACTAAAATGCTTTCTATCGTACAGTGTCAAATATTCAGCCAAGATCTAATTTTTTGCCTAAAAATAATGACATTCATTTTGCTAGTATACAATTTGCTCTCATCATTAATAAGTTGAAAAAATGAATTTTTAAAAATAAATGTCTTTGGGCTGGAGAGGTGGCTCAGGGGTTAAGCTTCTGCCTTGGAAGCAGAAGGTCCTGAGTTTGGATCCTAGACCACAGGTATAGACACTGGGTGGAAGCGGGGCAGCCTGCGTTTGTGGTCCTGGTAGGGCAGAGCCTGTGAATCCTGGGGCAGAGTAAACAAGGAGGAGGCAGTCCATGGTGGTTCCTGAATTCGCCCATGGTTCTACACACACACACACACACACACACACACACATATACACACACACCTACACACACGCACAATTGAATAAAATAAAAAAATAAATGTCCTTATAATTTATTGTCATTAAGTATTTGATTTCTATATAAATTTTATAATCTGCATATGCAGTGAGTACAAAAATTTCTCTGGTAGAAAGTGGTTTTGCCTGATGAAAGTTTACAAAGACCCACTCTAATCCTTCATTGTCTTCTGTCTCCTCCATCCCAGCTATTTTCACACCCCCACCTCCTCAATTGGTTCTTACCACAACCAACAATAAGGAAGAATTTGACTCATATACCTAGCAGAAGTATAAAATAAATGAGAAGCATAATGTGCAATTTGTTTTTGGAAGTGAAGTATATTTTACTTGCCATAGACTGAGCCCTGGTTAGTTTGAATCAAATAATGAAACTTAACAATGTGAAATTTTAGCTGGTGTTGGACCATGTGAACAGGGTGTTGTCTTGGAGTGTGCTTGACTGAAGTTCCACTGAGCATGAGCCCTCATGCAGAATCTTTGACATCCTGCTGTTTCCTGAACGGGATCAGTTGCCCGTCCCATCTCCTTCATGGTTTAAGCTTAGGGCTTGTGTTTCTGAGAATGGGATGCCCAGCTGAGATTTTATCTTTCTCATTCTTTTTAAAATTTTATTTGTTATTTAAAATTGGAGTGGATTTCTGTTGTTTCCCCTACCATACACACCTTATTATCCTACCTGGCTCTGCCTCCGTCTACTGGAGGAATCTTCTTTCCCACCAGCCCCATTCTAATACAGAGTCCCTTCTTGTGTATGTGTCCCACTGACCTCTATAAGGGATGTATTCTCTTGCATGTCCTGGGTAAATGCTGCAGCTATTACCTTCTTATTTAGAAGAAGTCAAAATACTTGCTGTTCTTCATGATAAACAGATTAACAAACACAAAATAAACATGCAAACAAACGAACAACAACAAAAAAAAAATCCATGGATGCCAGCTGCATTTCTGCTGTGAAATGCACAGAGGTCCTCCAATCACTGGTGGACAGGTAGTGATGTCAGAGCCCTACATATAATTTAAGAATGAGGAAAAGGTAGCTCAGTGACTAAAATGCTTCCTGTGCAAACAAGAGGACCTTGTTTCCAAATAAAATACTAAATGGATGTGGCAGCCATCTTCTAGGGCAATTCCAGTCTTAAAAGATGGAGCCTCTCAGAGCAAAGCAGCCAGCCACACTAGCCCTACATATGAATTCTGGGTTTGATTAGCGACTCTGTGTTGAAAGAATAAGTTAAAAGAGTGATCAAAGATGATTCCTGATATCAGCCTTAGCTTCCACTTGCACCAGCACACACATGTGCACCAATACACATGTGAATATATATACACATACATGTACACCCCTATACATATGAACATAGAAAAAAAATAAAGAACTAAATTTACACATTTACTGTTCTACTTTCAAGACATGTATTTTGGCCACTTTAATGACTAAGTCTGATTTGCAGGTTTGAATGCTCAATCTATCTGATACTGTACTTTAAATAGTTAAAAAACACCAATTAACAAAGATAAATATTTTCAATTTGAACATAGATTCTAGTTTTTACCATTCTTTTCACATTGCTGGTAAGATGTCATTTTCCATCCTTCCATGTATTCCAGAAACTTGCCCTATTCCTGGCTCTCTAGAAATTGCTTTGCATTTATCTGTATCATATCAGCATATAAATATTCAAAATAATATCACAAAGCTATTTAAAGCTGCTGGTTCCCCTCAAGATTCCTTGGCCAAAGTATAGGAACATGTGACTGTGGAGAGCTCAGCTCTCAAAGAAATAGCTAAATCATTCCCCCCTCCCTAGGAGTCAAGGAACATTGTGGAAGAGGCAAAAAGAATGCAAGAGAATGGGAGGGGTGGTGCCAAACAATGTCTTCAAGTCATGACAGGTCTACTGCCCTCATGAACACACCACAGCTGTGTTCACCTCCATAAGATCTGCACAAGATTGAGCCTGTCAATTGAAAGAAAGATATCATGGAGCTCCATCCCTTCTAGAGGTCTATAGATAGTATTATGTGGGAAGGGGCACTTGCTTCAGTAGTGTAACCACTGAAGTGTTGCCCATGCTCCAGCCTAATGCTAGCAACCTTTATGAAACTCAGCGGGCCACACACAGAAGATCTGAAAATGGAAGGGAGACTTGTTGGAAAAAGAAGTTTTTCAGTGGGAGAGAGAGGAGGGCAGAAGTAGGGTCATATGGGGTGAAAAAGAACAAAAATTCATTGTATACACATATAAAATTGTCAAAGGATAAATAAGAAATAAGAATTTAAAAATTTCCAGTTCTTGAGCAGCTTTAATGAGGTTTACTCCTACAAGGCCTACTTACAGAGGAAAATTTACGATAATGTGGGTCCATCACATAGTAAATTCTAGGATACTCATTTCTCAGAAGTCACAGAAAGACCTCTTTATAGTACAACTTTTCCCTACGTCAGTGGTTCTGGTCATGGACCACCAGGCTGGGACCATAGTGGTATCCCTGTGTAGCCACACACTGATTCTCTTAAGCAGTGGGCCAGTCTCCCAAGGTAGCGTCTCCCCAAATTGAAACTCGATTTTTCTCTTGTTTAGTTTTCGTGTGAAGAGTCTTTTCCAAATCACTTTCCAGTCTCTCTCCATGAAACCACCTCTGGTTAATGGCAACCTAGGGCACTTGATGGAGTGGACTACGATGACAAGTCCCTCAGTCTTGTTTTCTCTGTTGAATAAACAGGATTTTTTTTTCCTGAGGGCCCCACTGCTGGTTTGATCCTTGGCAGTATCTCTCCTCAAAAACGTGTCTTGAGAGAGCAAGCGGTTCTTCCTGGTAGAATAGGTACCTTTCAGAACACTTTCTGTTTGTTTAGTTTCTTGATTATATGAAGTACATTAAAAACCAGTCCAAGGTCCATTAGCATAATTTTCATGCATGTTAGTCCTGGCAGAGCACCCAAAACAGGAACTGCGTGATAAATGAGATAAATAATTTTGATGGAGCAGTGAAATAAAATAAACTTTTGCCATTTAAGAAAACAAACCGTGACTAGTGGTGCACAGGGGAGTCCATTTGTATTAGGGTGGCATTTCAAGGGTGGCCTCGCATCCTGCATCCTGAGGATATCGTGGGGGAGAAAGAGCTGCTCTCTGATTCCTTTAAGGTCTAGCTGTAGTTTTAAAATAAATGATGAAGGAGATGGGAGATGGAGCAGGGGTAAAGCCTTTCCCTTATAAAAAAAAGGACCTGAGTTCAGATCCCCAAGTCCCACATGAAAACACCAGGCAGAAATGGCAGCGGCCTTTAATTTTGGTCCTGGAAGGAAGAGCCTGGAAACTCCAGAGCAAAGCAATAAGGAAGTAGAGCAATTCAGGATGATTTCCATTGTCACTCTTGGCCCTCTGCAGGCTTACACACTCATGAATGCCCTCGTGTACACACACACACACACACACACACACGACACGCATGCTCAATACACACACACACAATACACACACAGACACAGCACACACACAGACACACACACGCATGTTAAATAAATAAAAACGAACGATAAAAACTAGTACCCTTTATTTAGACTCTGGGCAATTCCTTGCGCTTTCTCTCCTTATCTGTTTGTTAGTCTTTTGCTCAAACAATGGCCAAGGCAGACAGAAGAGAGAAAACCTGGATACATATTTGTTGAGACTTATTACAATACATTTGTTGGAAAAAATATTGGAGGCTGAGTAGATCCTTTTTCACACGTTTAACTTTTAATTTGTTAGTTTTTTACAGACTTGCATGAACAGGCCCTGTGAGAAGTATTTTATCAAAGTTACAAGCAGAATCAGAAGTTCCTGGAGACTGAGAGGGGGAAAAAATCTAGCTTATTTTTTTCTGACAGGCCTGAAAAAGACTTTTCAAGATGATTTTATAGTCATTGTGATTTCTAAAGCTGGAAGGAGAGAAGGTTGAGAGTTCAGTTTGGTTTGATTCCTAGTAGTGGCCCCTTGGAAATAAGCTGTCTTGCCTCACATTATGTTGCTTAATCCAGTGTTATCTGGTCTCACACCACTGAGACCTCCTCCAGTACGTGGTTGTGACTTAGGTGAGAGGAGGAAAACTCCACAAGGAAAACTTCCAGGGTGCACCATAATCAAACTACATTGCGCATGTTAACTAGTATTTAAGGTTGTATGAATTGCTCCTTTTCACTTAAAGTTTTAGATTTGCTTTTTAAAATATTTTGACAATTTCATACATATATAAAATGTGTGATTATACTGACCCTTCATTACTCTCTTTTCTGTCCCTCCAACCTCTTCTTTCCAAATTATCCTCCTTCTGCTTTCATATCTTATATCTGTTTGTGTGTGTGTGTGTGTGCATGTGTGTGTGTGTGTGTGCAGGTAGGTAGTCATAGCTGCTGTGTGCTTATGGTTGCTATGATATGCAGAATGCTATATCCAGAAGACAACATTTTAAAGCTTTCCTTCTTCTGGATCTTATAGTCTTTCCATTCCCTCTTCTCCATTGTTTCCTAAACCTGGAAGAGTGTGATATAGATGTCTTGTTTAGGATTCAGTACTCGACAGTCACTGAATCTCAGTACTTTGACCATTTATGAATCTCTATATTAACCATTGTCCACTGAAAAAAAAAGCTTCTCTGGCCCAGCTTCTCTGGATATAAGCATACATAATGAAAAGGAAGTTTAACTGTATGTAGCAAGTCATCAGTAGAAAAATTCCCCTATGACCCATGATTTATCCAGCCATGGACTTTTGACTGATTTTTATACTACCAGGCATGCATTCTTTCCTGTAGAGCAGGAAATTGTACATCAATCAGAAAGCAGTTGGTTATTCCCATAACAGTCATGCCACTATTGTACCAGTGTGCACATCTGTCCTGGCAGGTTGATATTGTATTATTCAGGTCCACAGCTAGAGAAGCCCACTGATGACTTTTCCTCCAGAAGTCTTCTGGTACATTGAGCTTTGTTTATAAACTGATATAAAAGTAATGTGATAGCTTGTGATACTGTGATATACATTATGCAATAATCAAATCAGTTTATATATATCAATAACCCTCCACATTCATAATTTCTTTATGGCAATAACACTCAATCCTTTCTCCTAACTTTTTTGGAAGTGTATAGTACATTATATTTTTAATCTGTAGTCACTTTATAGTAATCCAGTTTTTCTTTTTCCTATATAACTGTACCTCAATACCCATATCTCACCCTTTTTCTTCCCTCCCCATGCTCTACCTAGCTTTTAACGCCTATCATCCTATTCTCAGTGTCTTATGTGGTTAACCTTCTTAAATTCCACATATGAGTGAGATCATGCTGTACTTACATGATATATATCACATTCTCTTTATCCAGTCCTCACCAGCTGATGGACTAGTTATGGCGAAAAGGACACAGCAGACATGAGAAACTGGAAACAGCTCAGGTCACAGAGGTAAAGAGAGCACAAGATCAACAGCAAGAGCTAGTAAAAGCAGAGTGGGGTTACCCACCTCAAGGCCCATTCCCTGTGATGCACCTTCTTCCAGTAAGGCTCCATCTCCCAAAGGTGCCAATATCTTCTCAAATAACATTAGCTAAGGATTCAAACACATGAGCCTTTGGGAGACAACTCACATTCAAACCATGAGAGCCATATACCCAACGAAGAGAAACACTCCATTTTTCATTACTCCTCAAAGACTGACTGACTTGAAGAAAACAGGCAATAAATACAAAAGGTAAAATAAATGAAATTTTGGGCGAATGATGGACTTCAAATACTCTTGCCAATGATGCTATCATAACACTCTCAGTAATTATGAACTGTGTATACACTGCATGTGGAAGGAAGCCCTTTGACTGTCTGCTTTTAAATCTATTGAAAAATACAGTCTCATATTTAGTAATAAAATGTCTACTCACACTGCACCTTCCAAACAATCCTGAGCTCAAATAGTTATTGGTTCTGATACCATAATAGAATACTTTATATCCTAATCATCTAATAGTTCTGATTATCTTAAGGAGTTGTTCCTGAATGCTGAGGAAATGGTAAAAGTATGATTTTTGGATCTTCCTAAATTTCCCACAAAAAGCACAGAAAATGAGTTGAAGCTTCTTTGAAGCTATTAAAATATGAGTATTATTAGAAAGCTCTAGATCCTCACCTGTAAGAAAAATAATCAAATAACCAAGAGAGAACAAATAGATTATAAAACAAAAACTACAAAATCAGCACCAAAAACCCCTATGGGCAACGTGTATGAGAAAACCAGGGATAAGGTGACCCATGAGCACTGAAATATAAGTCACAGGATCCATACCTTTCCGGCATCTGTGTAAGAGAAAATGGGGGGGCACTCAATGGAGCTAGTTTGGATGGATTTGAGGATGGAAGAATGCCCCCAAATCAATGAAAGCAGAAACTATCATTTGATCGCCTCTTTTTGAAGTTGTGAGGTATGTGCTTCCAGTTGGTAGTGATGCAAAGAAGCCAGGGAAGGAGTTATGATGGTTAGAATTAATTGCCAAGCTGATATCTAGGAGGCAGGCTAGCCACACTAGATTCTCTAGATTAAGGTTGACCTCTGTGGATGCCTGTAAAGATCGTTTTGATTGAATTCATTGAAGTGGGAAGGCTGAGGCCATCATGAAGCAGACCATTCCATGGCTGGTGGTCTGGGGATGAGAAGGAGCCGAGCTCCAACGAGCATGCATGCATTGATTCATTTCTTTGTGTTTGCCACGTGACTGCTGCTGCAAGCTCTTGCCACTACAGCTCCCCTGCAAGAATGGATTCTAGCCTGGAATTGCGATCCAATTCAATTTCCTTTTTCCCGAACTTCAGTATTTTGTTTCAGCAATAGGTAAGGAAACTAAAACAGGCCTTAAATAACTGTATCAGCCTGGTCTATTAGAGTTCTTTCAATGACCCACCAGGCTTTCTTCTGTAAAGGGACCCACACTTAAGAGAGGGTGGGAATCCTGAAGAGTGAGTTCTATGTAAATACACTAGGTTTCATTTTGTAGAATTATTTTGGAATTCATAGAAAAAAGTATAAAGCTTCCATATATTATTAGGATCTTTATGGTATTGCATTAGTATGGTGGTGGTATTACAGTCAATAAGCCAATAGATATTACTCTTAACTAAGGTCTACACCATTTTCAGATCTGCTTAGTTACTCCCTAATGAGCTTGTAGAACCCCAGGTTCCTACCCCGGCTACCATATTACATTTAGTTGTCTTGTCTCGCTAGGCTCCCCTTGGCTCTGACAATGTCTGACTTTCCTTGCTTTTATTATAATGTCTGCTGCTTTGAGGAATGCTGGTCAGGTGTTTTGTAGCTGCTGCTGTATTTGACAAGTTTACAAAAACTAAAGATGTGATGTGAAGTTAGAAAGGTCCTTTGCACAATAATGCTTTATGCCAGAAGAAAATGACATAAATTTAAGACTTTCAAAAGCAAATGTGTGCCAAGGGTTTAGATCCAGTAAAACTGACTTTTAAGAGAAAAAAAGACAAGGCCATCATTTTCAACATGGAAAAATCCAAACTAGATTGTTCAGTAAGTACTGCTTAAAATCATCCTAGATTTGTAATGTCATTTATGTCATATATGTATGCAATTTTGGACTTAAGAAGTATAATACTTAAACATATTTGCATATCTGGTATGTATTTCCTAAGTCAGTTCACTGAAAAGGCCAAGGTCAATGATCAACGGGTATTCTCTGGTTCTAACTGTGGTCTTAAAATGTAATTTCTCTTCAAAAGAAGCAAAGACTTGTTGGGGAAAAAAAGATGCAAATTTGGGTTAAGAAATGTGGTGCTCAAACCAAAGCATCTTAAAATCAAAGGTGGCAAGGAAACTGTCATTTCTTAGAATCAACCTGCAGAGGCTAACTATTTAAGCTCACTATAGACAAGAGTCATAGTAACTTGAAGAACATTAAATATTATTAAATTTATGAGTTCATAGTTCATAGTCATGAGTAACATATGTTTTATGTATACTTTAGAAGAATTCAATCTATTGGTCATTCCTTTGTAAACTGTATTATGAGGTAAGTTTCTCCTCAGAAAGTTATTATCTATCAAATAAACATGTAAAAATGAAATTAAGATACGAATTTTGCAGTTTTATGACTTCAAATGAATGAACAGATCCAATGAATGAATACCAGTGGATATTTGCATCAAAAAGAATGAAACGAACTGGAGGCTTCTAGTTGTAAAACACAGTGCCATGCATGGCTTCACCAAACAGAATGCAATCCAGTCATCTGTCATGACTACGAACCTTCCAGGAAATGAAAGACCATTGGTCCCGGGAACAATGGGAACTGGATGGCTTTCATGTGGCCTCATGAAGCTCAGGCAGCAGTTCCTTCACTTCCACCTATCCATCGCCAAACTCTGATCCAATCTGGCCATTCGCATACCTCACTCGAACACACAGTGCTGCTTTAGATTATTCAGAATAGATCTATTGATTATCTAGACACTTTAGATCAAGAAACAAAAGATGCTAGTTGTGTATCTGGAGGGAACTAAAAGTTTTCCTGACGAGGCCAGAATAAATCCCTGCTTAATATGTCGATGATGCTCAGAGAACAAAGGGTTGAGGGACAAGTGGCAGTGGCTACTTACCACTCCAAGTCCAGGTTTGCTATGTCCTGTCCTGCAGAGGCCAGCATGACTTTGTTCTGAGTTAGTTGCTGGTGAGCTATTGATCGAAGCAGAAGTCGGTCACATTACAGTGAAAACCCTGATGACCACCTCTCTGGGGCATGAACCAAACCCAGGTCATCTACCTATGGCTGTCTGCTTTTCGTAAGGATGGAAATCGTTTTGTTCTTGGGCCAAACACAACATTCCTTTTATTACTCCTTTGAAGTGAAACTTAATTCTTTGTGTATTTTTTTAAATACAGGACCTCAAAGGGGAAGTCTCACATTAAGTGAAATCTAAGACTGCTGACTATTGATCATAATCTGTAGGTGTCCCGATGAGGGTTTATTGAGAAGCCCTGCCATAAGTCTGCTATGTCACTGCTGATTTCAATGGAAAGCTGAACTTAGGTTGAAAAGAAACACTGAACTTAGAAAAGTGCCTGAGCCTTTACATATTGCTTAAAACTTGTGTTTGTTGATCTGCTTGTTGTCTTGAGTTAAAGACCAAGGCGGTTTTGTATTCTATTACTCTAATGAATATGTTCCTTCTACCAAGGAATGACAAGCCAGTAATGTGTGATAAACACAGTAAACTTAGAGCTTGTGAGCAGCTACACTGAACTAGAATTATTCACTACTCATCCCCACAGGAAGTTTGAATCTAGCTACTTTTTGGTGAAGATTTTTTTTTTTTAAATTAGAGCATAATTCTGGTGGTCCTGTAGTTCTATAGCAACCCAGTATCTGTTCAGTCACTTGCAAGCAGAGTGCAAACGCAGATCAAGTAGTGCATAATGGGAGTGCTATATGTTTCTAGGTACATCTAGGTAAGACTTCAGGGGTTCTATAATCATCTAACTAAACATACAATTTTCCCTGCTGTTTTTGATCTAATCCCATGGTTGCTAGTTGTTTGCAGAAATTCTTTTAACTTGGCAGAGAGCATCTGGATTGAAGATTCAAGATACCACAATTTAGATCACCAGGGAGGCCTCCTTGTAAGTGTATCAGGGTAACATGGATAGACTTTGCCCCTTCCTCTGGTGCTTCTGTGTGAGGGAAAACCTGAGTGGGGTTCAGGTTCCCTAAGATGGTAAGATCTCACAGGTTTACTCATGCTCTAACCTCAGTGGTGGACTCATTTGTGGAATAGTTTGCAGATTGGAGGGCTCTTAAGAGTCCAAAATCCAACCAGCTGTAAACTGTGAGTAGTAGGGGACATGTGGAGCATTTGCCCAGGAGCTAGTTATAACATAATTCTAAGCTTCTCCTCCTGTTGTTTATTCTTTTTGCAGGTAATTTTTTTTTATTCTCTGACAGCTTCATACATGAATACAATGAATTTATATCATTTTCACCCTTTACTAATCAATTTTATTCCTTTTTTCCCACTGCATGTCTTCTTCCCAATTAATCTCCCTCCTACTTTCTTGTCTTTTCGCATGCATGACCTTCTGAGTTTCTTTTTTTTTTAAATTTATTCAATTGGGCATGTATGCGTGTGTATATGTATGTATGTGTGTGTGTGTAGAATTACGGACGGATTCAGGAACCACCATGGACTACCTCCAGCTCCTCCTTGTTTACTCTGTCCCAGGATTCACAGGCTTCTCCCTACCAGGACCAGAAACGCAGGCCGCCCCCGCTTCCTCCCGACGTCTATATGTCTAGGATCCGAACTCAGGACCTTCCGCCTGCAAGGCAGAGGCTTAACCCGTGAGCCACCTCTCCAGCCCCATGACATTCTGAGTTTCATCTGGATTGTCTGCCCTAGCATGTGCGTGAACACTTGCTGAAGCAAGGATGATATATCAGAGCGTATATCATTGAGGAAAGTGCCTCTCTTTCTGTCCTGCCAACATCCGTCTCTCGAGGAGGTGTGGTGCCTTTTGAGGTCTTCCTTCTTCCATGGTGAAATGTCCATAATCAAATCTTGTGCAGGTCTTACGGAAGTGCAGTGAGTTCATGGAAGTCCAGAAGTCATGTCCAGAAGATACTGTCTGGCAGCGCCTCCCTTCACCCTCAAGCTCTTATATTTTTACCACTTCCTCTTTTGAGAGGTTTCCTGAACTTTGGGGTGTGATATCTGAGCAGTCGACAATCACTAATTCTCTCTGTGTGGTATATTCTAATGTGATGAAGCTTGAGAGAGGCATATATGTCCACCTGGGATCAGCACCAGGAAATCCTGATATTAGTGACTCTGGTTTGGAGACCAAGAAGCATTAGTTTAAGGAATCAACTGTCATACTTGTCTTGAAGATTCTTTTCTCAAGATATTGCTACACATCATGGTGCTTTGCAGACAGAAGTGAGAAAAAGCAAATGCAATAGACATTTGCAAATGATTTTTCCTTAAAGTGTCTGAAAATACAGAGTTTGGACAATTAGCAAGAATAGACACTAATTACTGCTTTGTCCTGGAGAAAATACTCTGAAATTTTGAATGGTGATCTTCCATATCCTTTGAAACCAAATATCTGAATATCTGGCTTTCCTTTCTAAGAACACATGGTTCTGTTCCTAGAATATTTTGCCCATGGAAGTTCAATCTAGTATTTGATGAAAAACTCAACTATAGGTTGGCTTGGTGGTATAGACCTCCACAAATCCTGTGCTAATTTGAATGGGAAGGTTTGATCATAAAACATTTACTTCCGCTCTCATTTTTAGTGGTTGACTTGCTATAGGTTGAAGGGTGGGTTAATCTTTTGTGAAGAACCCCAAAGATGCCTTGCTCTTCTAGAAGTGTTCAAAGTGCCTAGGACTTCTACAGGACTAAACCATCTCAGTAAAGTAATTACATGAATGAAGAGTTGTCTTAGAACACTTGGTTCTATTTTGAAAGCATTTTTTAAGACCAAAAGATTAGAAAATGTGTGAATTAAAGAACTGGATTCTAGGCAATTTCTCACTGGATGGGCAAGGTAGAGAGGGAGTATTTGAGGTCAAATATCTGAACTTTCTTCTTTAATCTCTGTTGCTTCGGCATGTGGGTGAACCAGGCACTGTGCATGTAAAACAGAAAGAAGGCTTACTGATAGTGCTGCCAGGGTATTGTTAGGTCCTATATTTTTGTTAAATTCATGTTTTAAATTTTCTAGTGAGGAAGTTTAAGAGGGTGAAATAATTCTACTAGCTGACATGTAGGAAAACAGGAAGAGATCCATTAAGTAATTCTTCAACTTGAATGTACACACAGATCTCTGTGGGAATCTTGTTAAAATGTAAAAGTAATGGGTCTGAAGTGAGGCTGGAGGTTCTGTATTCATACCAAGTCCTGGGTAATGTCCATCCTGCTGCGGCGGGGACCACAAGGAATGGCATGGGATAGACCAGGAAATGGTCTTTCCGACGATCCTACTGACAGCGCTCCTTTCAGTTCTGGCTAAACACAGTTTTTGACTTGTTTGATTACCATGCTTTGTGCAGTTGTAAAATGTGGTTGAGGAATTCGTGTAGTATAGCTTCTGTAGCAGTAGTAAATGGTATCAAGTCATACCTTCAGTTTGTATTAGACCATGGTATATTCTGCCATCCCCAAACATAATGCTAGACCACACAATTTTCAGATGATCACTTTTTTTCTTCTTTACCAATTTCTTAGACATTGGAGATGTATTTAACAATTACAGAATTTAACAACTGCAGAGTGCCAGGACCCCACTCCTCACAGAGCTCCTGGTGAAGAAGAGTGTGGCTATATTGATACGCTTTGTATCGATTCCCCGAAATCCAATTCTCTCATCTCTGAAGTCTCATAAAGGGTTTGACATCTTGTGTCTCACACATGTAAAGCAATACATTGAACACAACCAACGGAAGTGTCTCAACTACACCATTTTGCCTTCCCTGCCTTTCATGTTGTGTGTAACTGTGTAAGCCCTCGGGACAGGAGCTAAGGGGAACAGAGAGTCTGTCTCACCTTTGCGTTATACTTTGTAGACAGAGGGCATGTTTTCCACGAGAAGCTCACTTTCTTAGTAAGAGATTGATGCTGGGGTTGGGGTTGATGGTCAGCTTTGATTTGTGTTCAGATCCTTGGTAATTTCAAAGTGTCTGAGGATTTTTTTTTCATGAAATTGCCCAAATTGAAGAAAACACAAAGGCAGGAAACACTGGAAATACTTCTGGTCTTGAGTCAACCTGACTTGTTCTTGTTTAAAAGTGGAGAGAGGATCAGGGAAAAGCTAATGAAATAACGAAGGAGATGGAACTGCTGTACCTGTAAATGTAGAGTCACTCATCTCTCATTTACAGAAACATGATGGGTTGTTCTAAGACAGAAAGACCCAGGTATTCTCTGCCTTCATATGAAAAAAATATTTTTAAGTCTGGATTGGCAGATAAACTCTCCTAAGTGCTTTAGAGACCAGTCACTTCATGTCTTTTAAAGTCAATCAATGTAGACATGACAAGTTTATTTATTTTTTTGAGTGGCAAAAGGCATTGTGTGAAATCTCTGTCCATGTAGAGAAGAACATTGAAATTATTTGCATGAGCTAGTATTCATATTTCCTAGTCTTTCTAAGTCAAATTTATCTTCAACGTAGGTTAAGATACAAACTAGGTACACTAATCTACACTTGGTAATTTGTTCTCTCTTCTTTTGAAGTTCTTTATTAGCTGCACCCTCACCATGGGATCACCTCAGAGCCCGATGCTGATGGGTATAAATTACCATGGTGCCGGCTTGTCTTACCTTTGTTAAATATGTGCCAACTGTTTCACAACCAACCTTTACTTTCTCTTTTATGACTGGCTGTAAAACGTGTGCTGAGAGCCAGTAAATGGACACTGGCTTATGTGTTATGTCCACAGTGGTGGAAGTTCTTCTCCACTCATCACTCTCTGGGGATGCTGCTTGGCAGTTTCTCTCTCTCTCTCTCTCTCTCTCTCTCTCTCTCTCCTCTCTCCTCTCTTCTTTCTCAACAAAACCTAAATTATTCTCTCATACTTCCGGAAGCAAGACATCCCAAATGGAGACAGCAGAACTTTTCCATCTGCTTAATTCTCTTCTCCCTTATCTTTATTCCGGTTCCTTCCAAACAAAGATGGGAAGAAAATCATCAACAATAAAAAGAAGCATCTACCAATCAGCTTTACTCTTCACTGGCACCTCTGTCACTCACATAGTGAGGGGAAAGGTGATTTTTTAATTAAAAATGTCAATGTAGGGCTTGATTTAACACGGAACACATATCGTATTCATTATTACAAAAGGATAAATGTTTTCATTAGATTTCACAGTGGTCTGCAGTCAACCAGGTGTTTTAAAAAGAACTATCTTGTGTGAAATATTATTTTGAATGCCAGTTTATAACTTTAGTAAAGTTGTAAATGCCTCATGAGGAGGATGCTGGAATTAAATAATCATGTTAATATCTACTTTTCCTTAAGTAGAAAAAAAGACTAAAATAAGAGCTTAAAAACAATATGTATGAAATTTAAAATGATTTGAATAGACAAAAAAAATTTAGAAAGGAAAGCCAGGAAAGAGACCCAAATAGTACTTGAAATATTGAACGATGAGTGTATTTTGAACTTTTTCTAGTTGAATAAAGAGGTAAAATATGATGAAAGGAAATAAAAGTCACATTTTGAGGAGGATATTATGTGCGTGTATGCATGCATGTGTGTTCACATGGTAGTATGCATGCATGTGTGTGTATATGCATGTGGGGGCCAGAGGACAACCTCAGAACCTCGGATGTTGTTATTCACGTACTGCCAAACAAACTTATTTTTTATTTTTTTTATTATTTATTCAATTGTGTGTGCATGCGTGTGTGCACGTGTGTGTGTGTGTAGAACCACAGACGAATTCGGGAACCACCATGGACTGCCTCCACCTCCTCCTTGTTTACTCTGCCCCAGGGATTCACAGGCTCCGCCCTACCAGAACCGGAAACGCAGGCCGCCCCACTTCCTCCAGGTGTCTATACATGGAGTCTAGGATCCGAACTCAGGACTTTCCGCCTGCAAGGCAGAGGCTTAACCCCTGAGCCACCTCTCCAGCCCCATGAACTTTTATTTTTGGAGACAGCATTTGGCCAGGTTTGACCAGCTCTTCCTTTGTCCATCTTCTCAGCCCTGGGGTGAAAAGCACACACCACTATGCCTGTCTTTCCTTCTATGATTTCTGGGGGAATCCAACTCAAGTCTGTATGCCAAGTACACTACCAACTGAACCATCGCCCTAGTCCAACAATATTATTTCTGATGCCATAAATATCATAAGCAAATGAAGATATATGTACTACTACTTAAGTATACTCAATAGAAGGCTCTGGAATTTGGTTCTTCTTTAAGGAAACTCACTGGTAAAGAGTCTTTGACATCCAGACTTTAAGTTAGAGTCATTTTCTCTTCCCATTATGGAGGAACAGGCTTTCTTCAGGACATTCAAAACCATGGCTCTTGTTAACCACTCAAGCCAACTGACCTCAGCAAATTCCCTAGGATAGCAAGCACAATAGATCCTCAATAAGGATCATGATTTGCTAGTTGGGAAGTTATGTGAACAGATATGGTGTAATCTAGAAATGACATGCACATTTGCTTCATTGTAGAGCAAATGGAGACCGGCTTGGCCAGGGCACTGGTGATGGAAACCCACTTGGTTTCTCTCATGTTCTCCAGTACAAAGCTTTCAGTGGGAATCTTTTCTGTGGCTATGCTGAGAGGTTGACTGATGTGGATGTGGAAGGGGAAGGACCATTTGTTCACAGCTGTGTAATACCAATAAGCAGCAAAGGGAAAAGTGTGGACTCCCTCATTCAGGAAAATAGTCCTGCTGTTTCACACTTGGGAGCAAGCCAGGTGTCTTGCAGTTAGTGGGAGGAAGCATCTGGTCGGGGTGGGGAACACTTGGGCCTTGGCAGAACACTACCAAGTTACTCTTTCCAGGCTGATCTGTCCTCTAACCCTGAACTCAGCCTGGGCTTCCCAATGGCTCTTAAAGAAGGAAAGTAAGAAGGAAAAGAACAGCCTCAGAGGGGCAAGACAAAGGTCTGATTTTATTATCCAAGGAATGTGGAGTGGGCTGAGTCAATGGCTTGAAGTTAAAAGCTTGCCTCACAAGCAAATGGATCTGAATTCAGATCTCCAGATCCCAGGTAAAAATGCCAGGCAGATATGGCAGAACCCTGTGATTCTGGCCCTAAAAGAAAGAACCTGGGAAACCCCAGAACAGCACAGTAAGGAGGTAGAGCAATCCAGGATGACTCTCAGTGATATCGCCCTTGGACTTCCACAGGCTTACACACTCAAGTGCCCTCTTATACATGTACTTGTACACACATGTACAACCGCCTATGTGCAAAACATACAACACACACACATATGCAAAAAGGAAGAAAGAATGGCAGAAATAAAGAAAAATGCTGAGAAGGAGTCTCCCCCCCTCAAAGGAAAGATTATACTGTCCACAGGTGTGCAGATAATTCCTTCTCACTCACTGTGCTACAGAATACCATGCTTTCCCGTCCAGCTAGATAGCATCCCAGAATCCTTTGGAGAGTCTCCAAGGAGGCCTCACCAACCGTAAAAATTGAATTTAGGTTATTTTTCTATTGGTAGATCATGTGATGTGTTTATAGACAGGACATATCATTCTTTTGCCTGTCTTGTTCATTCCAGAATTCCAGGTGTTTAGCACTTTTTAAAAATATAGTTAGTCAATACCTTAGTTAGTCGAATGAATGAAGAAATGAATGAAAATATGACTAACATTAAGATCATAGAGATCAATTCCCTTTTTGAATCTATGGGATGAATTTAAGAGAGTTTTTTTCAATTTTGAATTTTTCTTCATTTTCTTAATTAAAATCTGGTACTTGCTGCTATTTCACATAACTAGCATAGACATTTCTCACTAGGGGTACCTCACTGCCTCATGGTGCCCTGTAAAGAATATGGTTTTCATGTACACGTGACCTGGATACAGTTAAAAACCACATTCTCCTGCCCAGTCCTACATTTCAGAGCAATGTTGCTTAACCAATAGTGTGCATCAGAATTGTCTAGAAGAATTTCACAAATCCGGGTGGTCAAATCCCACCCTCTGAGTGTATGGTTCAGTGGATTTGAGTTTATCTCAAGTTCCTACGTGATGCTACTGATGCGGAGACTCCACTTTGAGAACCACTGTTTTCGGGCATAATTTCTTGGGATAAAGATATCTTGTACTGTTTTGGTTCATCCTTCCCAAACACCTCTGAAAGACGCTGGGCATAATAAGAGTCACTATGTATAGCACGTAACCATTAAGTCCTGTAAAAGCTGGTGAGGTGTGTACTGTGATTATACCATTCTGAGGTGGAGAGAATTTGTACAGTGAATGGGAGAAACCAGCTGTGGCATCCAAGTCGTGTGGCCTCAAACTCTTAACCACAGCATTGTGATGACTTTTAAGAAAGGCGCTTGGGTGAATTAGATCCTTTTGACCATGTGGTTTGGGGCCAAAGTGAAGAAAGTAGCTGCAAAGACTCTAAAGGGTAGTTTTGTTGATCAGAAGAGAAACAAGTGGTGGGATTTTTAAGGTGTGGCTTGCTTCTGAAATGCTCTCCTGCTCTCCATCTCTTTGTCACTGCTTAAGGTAGGTCAGAGCTTTTTTTTTCCTGAGGGCAGCTAACAGTGAACAACCTAAATGTGCCTTCATTGGAAAGGAACTGGTAACTACACTGCAGCAATAGAGGTACAGCCGATGGATGGAGTAGAGCTCCAAAAGAAAGAATAGGAAAATTCTCTGTGCTAGTAGAAAAAGATCACTAGGATATATTGCAAAAATTTTTAAAAGAAAAACCCAACACATTCACATTTGTCTGATTTGCATAAAAATTACCTGGGACATATAATAAATCAATAATGACCATTACAGAAACTGTATGGTCAGGAGAAATGGGAGGAAAGCTTTACTTCCTCTATATCGTTTCTGATTTTTGAAAGTCAAATAGTTAACACCTAACAGTTGGCGATAGATTTTTCTGGGATTACTCTTATTTGATTTCTGGAGAGACTTTCACCTAGTGTTTCTTTTCCATTCATTCCCAGTATCTGAAAGGCCCCCTCCTGCCTACCTCCAGACTTTGGTAGCATTAGCTTGAGACACACAGTGAGCGTGATGTTCCAGTGAGTTTTCAGCTACTTTTACGTTGTACAAAAGTGACTACATGTAACCCTCTTGAAGAAATGAAAGAACGTATTTCTCTTAGGAGTCACAGGCTACTTTTATAATAATGGCGTCTTACATTTGTGTAACACTTTATAGTTTATAAAATCTTTTCACATGCATGAGGTCACACATCCCTCACAACAGCTCTGAGAGGTAGCTATTATCTCCCCCCATTTAATAGACGAGGAAACTGAGGCTCAAAGGGCTGCAGTGATTGGTCGGAGGTTACAAGCTATTAAACAGTAGAGCCAGGACTGGTGCCCGAGTGTTCGTCCTCCAAAGCCTGTGAATTTTTCTCCTGCCCTTTTTATTGTTATGAATGGGAGAAATTAATGTGCTTTAAATAAGATGGAAAAAGATCAAAACATTACAATGCTATGACCCCAAGAGCAACCACAATGCCAAATTTACATACCTTCCTTGCCTGCTGTTATCTACTTTCAATCTTAATAAACATACAGCTGTGAATCCTGTTTCTTCCCCACTTCCCTCTTCTGTCCTGAAGCATTTTCTGAGTTGCTACATAATTTTCATAATTAGCAAATGAATGGCTTTAAGTTTTATGAAGAACCATTCTACAGCAAACTGCTACTGTTTAATGCAAATTCATTTGGTTCACTCATCCGTTTAAAAAAAAATCAAGTTCCTACTATGTGCAGGCCCTGTGCCGAAGACTGAAGACCTGCCAATGATGGAGAACGACACTGAAGAGGCCTGCAGGGGAGCCACACAAAGCTAGGACATTTGCTCCAATGGCATGATTAGCACTGAAAGCTACAGCAGCACCAAGTGTCCCTACCGCACACACTTAGATATTTAAAATTGCCAGGAGAAGCCTGGGCATAGTAGTGCGGGTTTAGAATCCCAGTTTTTTAGGAGGCCGAAGCAGATGGAATAAAAATTCAAACCTCGCAATGGTTATAGACTGACTTCCAGACCAGGCTTGGCCTCTTATAAAAACGGAAAGGACTGGCAATACGTCACGGTGGTAGAGCACTAGTAAAGTATGGGTGAGTCCTGGGTTCACACCCCAATAATGCAGAAACCAAACCAAACAGTGACAACCACCAAACTTCAAGATGAATCCCATTTTCATGGCTTGAAGTGTTTGTGTTCCTATGTACCAGAAATGCAACTGGAAAATGATATACTGTTGTGGCTGCAATTTGCATGCCTATGATTCATATGTGGTGATAATGATGTTTTTCTCATAGGTGTTTTTATTAACAATATTTCTTTTAGTATGGATTATGGATGTCTTACCATTTGATTAATCATCTTTTAAGGTCTTAGTGTTTTCTTATCTATGTATGAGAACTTTTCATAAAATTTATTTAAGTGTTATTTTGTTATCATTAAAAATTGACTTAAGCTTATTTTTTATATTACAAAAATGCATTAAAGTAGTGTTTTATTTTTTACTGAAATACATTCTTAGTCTACTTCTTTATCTTGGTGCTTATGGTTTAAAATTTCTTTAAAGAAACCTGTATTTTTTTTAATGTAATTATCTGATAGAGAGAGAGAAAGAGAAAAAAGAAAGAGGGAGAAAGATGCACATGCAAAGAGAAAGAATGTGGAGTAGGGGACAATTTTCAAAAGTCAGTTTTTTTCCCTTCCGCCCATGGGCTTCTGGGGATCAAACTCGGGTCACCAAGTTTGTGAGCAGCCACAATTTATCTTCTTTGCCATTTTACCAGCCCAAAAAGCTGACATCAGTAGAGTAACTTTATCTATTTCTCTTCTCAAACCTATGAAGGTTATTATTCCTTTCATATTTAATTAATGTCAGATGTTCCATTTTGCTAGTTTTCTGATTTCATTTTTGCTTTTAGTTCTTAACAAATTTGGAGCTTGAGTTTTGTGTACATTAAACTGAAGTTTATTTCTCTCCCCCAATTTCTACCCAGACAATTCAGTACCACTTGTAAAAAAATGTCAATTTCTATATCAACACAAAAACACTATAGATAACAAACTTTATATTCCATTAGTGCGTATCCCTACATTCTCACTAAGTAGCCCAGGCTAACTTGAAATATTCTATCTTCCTGCCTCAGCCTCCCAGGTGTTGGGATTACAAATGTCTGCTATTACACCATCTTGAGTGGCTACTTCTGGTCTGGGATTAACCCTGTTCTGAGTTTGCTGGATGTTTCATGGTCCAACAAAACAGCCCTTAACTTTCAAAATATTGCATATAGTTTTACTCATTTGTGTTTCCAGATGGAAATTTATTTTAGTTTTGTTGTCTACTAGAGCAAAGTTTGTTGGGCTTTTGGTTGGAGTTATATTTGAGATATATTTTTCTTCTGAAGAATCAAGACATCATTTTTATATCTAAAAATTTCAGTTGGGGAGAAGAAATAATTTTTCTACCAAACCAATCAAATATATTCTCAGTCAGTATATTGGTAACTTACTTCTTTTGCCAAGTTTTCATTTTCACTTTGTAACTGTCTAAAAAATAGTCAAATATTATATTTGTTTATTATTAGTCTATAGGATTATTGTTAACATTTTAATGTATGATGTATCTAGAGAGATATAAGATTATGAAGGCAAGTAGCTTTTAACTGAATTTCTTTGGATTTTTGGTATGCCGTCACAATCACTCTGAAGATTGAGTTCAGTATCCATGAATCCCATAACTATAGATGAGACAACTGCAGATTGAAAGTATTTGGCTAAAATTTTTCATCTATACTGAACACATACATATTTTTTTGTAATAACCCTCTAAACAATATAATCTAATTACTATTTCCATGATATTTACATTGTATTAGGTGCGTTAAAATACATGGGGCATGTGCATAGCTACATGCATATGTGGGTATGTATGTGAGTATGTGTATCAGAGGGCACTGTGTGTGCCTGTGGAGATCCTGTATTGTTCTACCTCCTTACTGCTTTACTCTAGGGTTTTCCAGAGTGCTGGCCACTGCATTTCCTTCTGGTGTTTTTACTTGGGATCTGGGATCCAAACTCAGGCTCTCTTGTTTGTGGGGCAAAGACTTAACCCCTAAGCCACTGCTCCATTCCCAACACTAAATAACATTTTATATGACAGATGGGCATTTGGTGATTCAGGTCCACTGATATCAAAGGACAGGTATGGTTACATTTAATTCTCTGATAGTAATGCCTGGTTAATTGCTGTTTAAGATGGTTCATCTGGAAATGATGCTGCCAGGCTTAGCTGGGGCCTGCTCAGCTCAACCCACCTCTCCACTTGTGTTTAGGCTGGCAGTCAGGCTGCATGCACAGCAGGCTCTGGGCACTGCCCTTCTGAGTTGAACTGAGTTAAGTCACTCCTTTAGAGCCTCATAGGAGCAAGCAGTTGGTTTTTAAAAACTTGACCAACACTAAAATACCTTGAAATGGAATCACATTGCAAAAATTATTTAGAAAGCATTGCAGTGGGTCAGTTTTCAGATAAGAGAACTGGAGTGAGGACTGCTAGAGGAAGGAAGCGTGAGGTCAGGAAAAGCAATGGTGTTCACTCAGAACAAAGAATTCTGCTACACCGTGCGTGCCTTCTTCTTTAAGGCAATTTGACATAAACCTGCTAAACATTCTTGTCTGGGTGACTGTTGCACTTGAACAGAATAATAAGGTCATGTGCTGTGTTGTTTCTGATGTAGTTTATTGTGGCTCTCATAGACCCTACCACTGGAGTTCTGGGTAATGAGCCTGAGTCAGAGATAAAAATGTCACAGAGACAGAGAAAGACTGATAAGAGGTGATGAAGAGTTTTTATTTTTGTGTATGTGCATGTTAGCATGCGCGCGCATGTTTGTGTGTGTGTGTGTGTGTGTGTGTGTGTGTGTGTGTGTGCACGTGCGTGCGCATACCAGGGGCTACTTAAGTGTACGTGCCTGGGGAGGCTCATGGGTGACATCGGGAATTATCTTGGATTGCACTACCTCTTTATTACTTTACTCTGGGATTTTCCAGGCTCTGCCTTCTTGGGCTGAATTGTAGATGCTGCATTTCAGTCTGGCATTTCTACATGGAATCTGGGGATCTGAATTAGGTCTTTTTGCTAGGTCCTTGGAGGCAAAGGCTTTAACATCTGAACCATGTCCCCTGATGGAATCAGCCTGAAGAAGAGACTTTAAAATTATTGATATATACTGGACTGGAGAGGACAGCTCAGAGGTTAAGCCTCTGCCTCACAAGCAAAAAGTCCTGAGTTTGTATCCCAGATTCCAAGTAAAAACACCAGGTGGAAACGGCAGGGCCTGTATTTCTTCTGATCCTGGGAGGCAGAGTCTGGGAAATCCCAGAGCAAAGCCAAGAGTACAATCCAGAGTGATTCCTGAAAATCACCTTGGACCTCCATAGGCATGCACAGCGCTCTCTGATACGTATAGACACACATGCAAAATTTATATATATATATACACACACACATATATATATACATCTATATACATATACATACTAACACATAACACTGTGCTAAGGCTGCAATCTGTAGAACTGCCTCATTTCTTTTGTTTTGGGTATTGGTTTTGAAACAGGATCTTGCTGTGTTTGCCTAGTCTGACTTTGAACTTACTATGTAGCGCTTCTGGTCTTGAACTTGTGATCCTCTTGCCTTCTCCTCCCAGGGCTAGGATTACAAGCGTACACCACCATACCCAGTGGAGACTGCCTCCATTTTAGTCTTAGCTTGCTATTTGCACTTATGTGACGCTTGTTGCTCAGTTTCCCCATTGTTAAGATGACTTGCTGTACAGACTGAGTTAAAGATTATTGTAAAAAAGTGAGTTAACATGAAGAGTTTAGAAATCATCTTTGGTGTACAGTATGAACTGTCAAATTTTACTACTATAATTTGTCATAACAGTTATTATAGCCTCGCATCAGATTAGCCACTTATTAAAAATGTTCCCAGTGAGTATGCACCTTGCCTCTTGGATTATGCCTCTCTGAAGGATGCCTAGCTAACCTAAAATTTAGGTTAAACATTTTACTGTTTGAATTCAAAGAACTGCATGCCTTCGGTTCTTTTTATATGCATAAGCCTTAATTCTAGTTTATGTTTGAACTTGCACGTTACATTCTTTACACGATTTATTGCTACTTGTAATCATACTATTTATAACACTTTTCATCCTTACGCCTCTCAAATTTTACATACCTCAATTCATTCCAGCTCACAGGTAAGTGGGTGGTAAGTGGCAGAATCTCTCATTTTTCAAGCAAAAAAAAAAAAAAAAAAAACCCTACCTGAAGGCATATGGATGAGATCACACCCAACAAATTAGTGGTCGGGTTGGCATGTGACGGTGGTGACTCAAGAACCAGGTCTCCCTTCTCTGAGGCACCTTCGGAAAATAGTTCATGTCTTTAATGGAGAAGGCCTAGGCTACCAACAGTAATGTTTATATTTGAAACTAGTCTACCATTTTGTAACTATAAGGCTTGTGGGGAGTTACTCCAACATTACCAGGCTCTAGGTTTTCTTCTGTGATCAGAAATGGCAATCTACTTTCATGGGTTTGTTTCTCAGGAAGGGGCAGGTGAGGAGTGAAAGACTCTCACCTGCAACAGGAAATGATCACTAGTTGCAATCATTTTTGTTCTTTCGATTTTCTTCTTTCAGCCTGTTTTCATTGGAGTCAGTATCGTTTGTGCACAAGGACTCTTGTTTAAAGACTTAGACATAATCCAGAACTTTTGCAAAAAAAATACAGGTTTTTTAAAAGTGTGTGTGTGTGTGTGTGTGTGTGTGTGTGTGTGTGTGTGTGTGTGTGTGTATCAGAGGACACTGTATGTCCTTGTGGAGGACCAAGGGTGATTTCAGGAATCATCCTGGATTACCTCTACCTCCTCCTTGCTTAGCTCTGGGATTTCCAGGCTCCACCCAACAGAGCTGACAATATAGGCTGCTGCCATTTCTGACTGGTGTTTTTACGTGAGACCTGGGATTTGAACTTAGGACTTGGTGCTGGCGAGACAGAGTCTTAACCCCTGAGCCATTTCTGCAGGGACATTTCATTACTTTGACATGGGATCTGGGATTGGAACTCGGGTCTTTTTGCTCGTGAGGAAAAACTTTAACCCCTGGGCCACCTACTGAACCTGATTCTGCGGTTTAAAATGTGAGGGTAGTAGCTTCCCTTTGAAGGACTTCTAGCCGTGCCCTTGCATTTTAGAATCTGGGTGGTGGGTTTCATGATGTGATCATGTGACAATTGTGAGTTTTGCGAATTTGAACTTGGTACTGGGTTAGAGCGCCTTGAGCAACAGACAACCTTAGAATCTCAGTGGCTTCAAACAGCAGAGTCAGCTGGATTTTCAAATGTAAATCATATCCATTCTGCTCCCAAAGCCTCTGAGCCGCTGCTTGGACATTCTGTCTTTCATGGCATCTATTGGAGAGTCCACTCATTGCTCGCTGAAGACTGGCCAAACTGTCACAATGTCTGCAACTTAGAAAGGCAGATTGGCAGGCAAATTCCTGCTTTTCCTTACTTGCTTCTCTTTAACTGCAAATCTGTGATCACATGGGCATTTGGCGAGGGTTTTCACAATAGGACTGACTCCTTACTATTGTAAGTGGAAAATGAAAAGAGTGATACATACATGATCTCTATGTCCTCAGGTACAATTTGTATTTGTCAAAGCTAAGGAAAGGCCAAAAAATTAAAAAAAAAAACTTCAGTGAAATGTAAAGGCAGGTGGGAGTGAACAAGGCAGTTCTGAGAGTGGATATTCACCAAATTTGTCTCTGAGCTCTGCCACAGCAGCAAGAGCCATGAGATAGGCTACTGGATTCCTTTCTTCTCTCATTGAGTCCTCGCTTCCTTGACAGCACCACAATCTCGTCTCCTCTATTCTTCAGCTTCCTTTTTCTCTGCATTCTGGTCCTGAGTCTCGGCTTGTGACCTCTTCACATTCCCATCCTTGCCCTTAACAAGTCAGCACTTTCTTTTTTGTTCTGTCTGCACGCCGTGCACGCCTCGTTTTTCCTTGGACTCTCAGGGATGTGCGTTCTCCTCTGGCTTGAACTTCAAGTGACTTCTGCCAGGTGAGGTCTTTCAGGACGGGAAAGCATTCTCTATCTTCTGTGGGGATCCCGGGCATGAAGGAGGCTGGGGTTCAGTATGAGGAGGGTCCTTTGAACAGGCTGAACCCCTGCTCCTTTGGGAACGAAATCAGAACGAAAGACCAGAGTGAGGCATGTGGTGGAACCTAAAGGATGGAAACTCACGGAAAAGGGAGTGTCTCTTTGAGTACAGTGACTTCCTAGAAAAAGTCGTTTCGGGAATTGGCAGGAAAGAAATCAACAAACTGTTAGATGTGTCTGCTGCTCTTTTGAGGAAATAGGATGAACAACAGAACTGTCCCCAGGAGACAGGTAAACCACAATCATCTCGATTGAGAATGACCAGCTGACCAGTGCCTTGGACAGTGCCGTGCCCTGCTCCTTCACTGACAGAAAGAAGGGAAGAAATGACTCATCCAAGGGCACAGCTCACTAAGGACCCCTTCCCTGTTCTGCCACTGATTTTGTTCTTATTCTGAGTTCTGAGTGATGCTATGAGGGACACTTTGGATCTCTGTGAATGACTGGCTTAGACTTTATCGGATTTTTTTTTAACAATAATCATATCTCCAAAAATAAAGGCCTTAGAAATACCCACAATGTCATGATGACACCTAAAAAGTCATTCAGCAACAATTCCTCGATGTGGTAATTAATCCAGCCAATGTTCTGATTTCAGATTTTGACTTAGAGTTTAAGACTAAGCTGACCACATGATCTTTGGGATATATATATATACTCCTCATTTGCTACCTGCAGGCAAGTCAGGCATCATTAGGGTTGTGACTATCGCATGAAATTTGCAAAGTCGTAGCGTAAATCAGCATGTTTCACTTATCTGATAAAACAGTTGAAAATGTGAGAGAAAAAAGGTGCCTGCCCCACAAAAGACATTTAGTGATTATTAGTAAACAAAACAAATAAGCTCGAATAAGCACTAGGACTGCTGAGAAGATAGTAGCTGATGATCAGATGACAAACACCTCCTACACCAGTCAGAAGAGCTAGGATACTCCAGACAGAACAGGCCACTTGGGCTTCAGGGAAAGGTTTAGAAGCACTCCTGGAAAATATTAGAATTATGGCACTGGTCAGAGATACTTTCACCACAATTATGTATGGTTGAGATGTAAAATGTTCTGGCTCCTATTCTAGGAAGTAATAAATCTCTAGTTTTTAATTTGAACATGATGACAGGAAAACCATGTCATATATAAATCCCTGCTGCCCTTAAAGAGGGTGGATCTTGGTAACTAAAAGATCTTTTGTTAAGTAATCACCAACTAGCTCCTGTGTGTCCACCAGTGGATTGTGGGCTGCCTGTGGCTGTGTTGCTGCCCAACACAGAATCATAAACTTAAATGCTGAGGGTGTGTGTGTGTGTGTGTGTGTGTATGAACCAACTGCACAATTCTCAAGTGTGAATTTTGTATTTGACAACAGCATGCCACAGTGTCCCAAGGTTGGGCATGTCTATGAGGAGAAACTGGAGACGATTGCTTGCTTCCCCTGAAGAAGGATTGAGGGAGCAATCTGCATGGAGGTTTCGGAAGAGGCAGACTGCATGCTGGAGAGAAAATGGAGGAGACGCTGGAGAAAGTGGAGGTATTGGAAAGAAACGGAGCTTCTTCTCCTAGTTTCTTCTCGTACTCTTTTGGAGTCTAGTGAAGCCAACAGGTGGTATATTCATGTTCACATATGCAGGGGTGCATGTACGTGTGTATGCAGGTGCACATGTCTTTGTACATGAGGAAATGTAGAGGCCCAAGATTGTAACTGGGAATCATTGTGTATTGCTCTTCCATTTTATTCTTTGACAGGGTCTCTAATAAAATAGGACTAATCTCTCAAGTCGGTTTACTCTGGGGATTCCCAATCTCTACCTTCTAAGGCTGGCATTATAGGCAGACCACCACACACCTACTTGGCATTTTAAAAGGGATTCGGGGATCCAAACTCTGGTCGTTTGCTTTCATGGCAAGCATTTTAGTTGCTGTGATAGTTAATCCTGGGTGTCAATTTGACACACCTGGCATTAACTAAGATCAGCTGAGACCACCTGAAGAGATTATCTGGATCAATACATTTGCAATACAAAGACCAGCCCTAGATCTCATTGGAACCTCCCAGTAGTGGACCATATAAAAGGAACCATAGAGAGGAGGCTGAGAAGAGAGACTGTCCAGGAATCCTCCAGCCACAAGGATGGGAGTGACTTAACCTGCCAACTTCAGCCACCAGCTATGTCGCCTCCACCATGAAAGTCTGTTTGTCCCCTCCTGTACTGTAAATTGAATAAATCTCCCTTTCTCCCTTAAGTTGTTTGACTTAAATGCTCTTTCACAGCAACAGTTAAGAGTAACTGCTACAGTTGCGGAGATCTCTCCAGCTTCCCTCTCAGATTTTTAAAAGATACTGAATACATGTGACCAACAAAAGAAAATTACAGGAAAATAGCTGTAAATTTTTATAAACTGTATTTGTTTTTGGAGCAGGGTTCATGGCTAGGAGGAGCAAGCAGTGAAACTGTTTTGCAGTAAATAAACCATGGTAGTGGGTAGATGACATCATGCAGTGTCCTAAACACACCACTCAGACTGGGTCTGAATGTCACCTGTGGAGTTTTGATGATTGCTAGATCGGTGTTGGTTCACTGACTATGACAGTCACACTCCTTGGTGGAGACTGTATGTGTAAGAGGAACCTAATTTTCACTTCGCTTTGCTGTGAACCCAAAACTTACCTAGAAAAAAATGTTTAAAAAGGAAAAAAAAATCTACTTCTCTGGTACAGTAGTCATTACTTACCATAGTTCAAATAGTGATGATTGTAAATGGTATTTCTGTAAGGTGCCATGAGAATAAAAATAGTTTCCATTGGTTATAAAGCATCCCTCACTGGTGCTTTTACTGTGGCTTGCTGATCACATTTACCAGGAAAAAGGAACAACTTTGAATTATAGGCCACTGAAATGAAGGTATAGATGACTTCCTATCTAAGCCGAAGCTAAAGGTATGTCACTCCCTCTGCATTTTGTCTGAGGCATCTCTTGAGAAGGAGGTCAGGCTATAGACTCTGGCCAAGGATGCCTTGACTAAACCCCAGAACACAACCTGTCCAGTCCTTCCATGTGGACTATCTGTCCCATTACTATCTGTCCTTTTTTATGGCTTTCTGGCTGATGTGGACTACCGGCTCTTTGTTTTTGGTTAAGTAAATGCCAGTAGTTCATGGAGCCCACTGATCCTGTGACTCCAGAAAGAGAGTGAGACAGTGGAATCTTCAAACCTAGCAGTTGGCCTTTCATGTTAGGTGCTGGAAAGATGTCTCTCCTTCATTGGTTACTAATAACAATTTGTAGTGTGTTTATGGTACTTTTGAACATCAAAGGACTTGGCCAGCATTATTAACTAATGATACCTTGGTTCTGGTATTGAGCTGATTAGGTAGGATTACTTTCTTATAAAAGATTCTGATGACTGTTGCTCACTCCTGAGATCTTATTGAGAGGACTAAAAAGGAAGACATGCCCGTGGACAATTAATCCATTGTTTTCCCAGAGCTCTCTGCTACTGTAGTAGAAGCATTCCTCAGGCTAGGCATGGTTCATGGGATGTAGAATGAAGAAATGAGTCCAGTCCTTCCTGCTCAGCTCAGAATCCTGCCTTTCTCTGTTTTCTCTTGCTATAACAAAATGCCTGAGATTGGACACTAACTACTTCATTAAAATAAAAGAAAAACCGACATTTTTTGAACCCAAAAGCCCAAGACTGGGTAGGCTATCTCTTTGACCTTTGATAGGGACTGCTCTGTCTGTACCCTAACATGCTGGGGACCCAGAAAGGGCTGCATGCAGAAGGAGCCAAGACTATAAGGAGGATTTCCCTTTGCAACCATCTTCTCCACTGCAGACTCACTGTCACCACAGTATTGATGTCTTTGAGGGTGCTTTCCTCCGGAAACTAATCTACAGCTGGTAATGACCTTTGAAACTCTCAACCCCGCCACACCGAGAACCAGCTGCAGGCCTGTGAGCTAAACTCAAACTTGGAACCTTTTCAAGATGGTATTTCTGGCAGCCATTCCAAAACAAGAAAATTAGTTTATTCAGAAAAAAACTAGTTGACTATACTATACTTTGAAGAACTATCACCGCATAACATTTAGTTTCTATTTGGTTTTGAGGCAGAGAGTCTTACCCTATAGTCTAGAATAGCCTGGAATTCACTGTGTGGCTCAGGATGGCCTGTAACTCACAAGAATCCTCCTAAATGCTGCGATTATCGACCTGAGCCCACGCCAGGGTGCACAGGAAGCAGAGAAGGGATGTTCACTCGTTCTCTTTGTATTTCATCTGAGCACCTATAATCAACCCTTGGTCAATATCCTAACAGAAACACAAAGAAGTGTGGTGTTTTACTAATCTCCCAAGTGCTTCTCCATCCTGTCAATTTGACAATCCAGATTAATATTGACACCTTTTTCTCTCATATCTGTGTTTTATAACCAGTCAGCTATTCTTGAAACTTTTTCATAGAAACCCCAAGATTCATTGCTGCGTCTTGTGTGTTATTTTTCTGCTTCCTATCACTGCATTGCCTCAAGTTGCAGTTACTCTCAGGAAGATGGTAAACCCATGAGGAGAGGGACCACGTTGTTTATGTTAACTTTATTTATTTATAAATTGCATAAACCATGACTATATGTGCTTGCATTGCCCCCTCCCCTCATCTGTGCCATTCACCTGCCACACCTTTCCCTCCCTCTCCCACATCTCCCTGTATGTGCACCTGGGTTATGTCTTGGATGCCTGCCTGCACTTGTTAGTGCTCGGGCACCTATCAGAGTGTAACTGGCCTACGAGTGGGGAGTCTGTAAAACATAAAGACTCCTCCCCTCTCCTTTGTCTAGAACCAGGGCCATACGGTCCCTCAGGGTAGTGTCATGTCTGATGGGATCCTCTCTGTTCCGTTACAGAGTGTTGTCAGGCCAACTATTGTAGACGGCTCGTGGAAGTAGACAGTGTTACATTGAGTTCTATGATACCGCAATCCTGACATGGACAGCAGCTACTGTCCATCATTACCTCGCCCCATCATCCAGCTCTTACCTTCTTATTGCCCTGCGCAAGATTTCCTGAGCCTTGGGATGGGAGGTAGCTTAGATATCCTGAATAGGACTGAATATCCACAGATAAGGAGGTTGACACACTCCGAAAGCCTTGTTTCTGGGTATAGTGCTTTACCTGCATGCACGTGCTTGAGAGAGAGAAAATGGGTAATGAGGAAAGGAGGGAGGGAAGAAGGGAAAGAAGAGTGAGGGAAGAAGCAAATTGCTTAAGCCCTTAATCTGAGCACAGTTCAGCATATGTGCCCCTCTGTTAATGCTGTTGCCAGAATGTCATAGACCAAGCTCATAATTTGGTTTATGGCGGATCTTTACGGTAATAAAAAAAATCTAGAAAGAAGCTGCCTGGCACCACTTGCTGAAGACGTTTTTAAATACAGTCAAATGATTCATAATTATAAAGGGTGAGTGTACCGTGTTTGCTCTGTAGTGGTTACACTGAGCCTCATTAAGTACTTTCTGCATCCAAGAGTCCTGTTTTATGTAAACAAGACCTCTGAGGAAGATATAGATGGGTAATAAAGATGAAAGGAAACCAAGGATATTAACGTGAGGACAAATTAATAACGGCCTTTCTGTCCTCCTACAGGAAAAATCAGTTGCTGGGCAAGAATTGAACTTTTCAACGTAAAGAGGGGCAAAAGACAGATGAAGAAACGTCCCTCTGTGCTCTGGGAAGCGATTTGCTTGCTGATGAGCCTGAAGGAGATTGTACCTGGCCATAAATGAAGACATCTTCAGACATCTTCAATGCTGTGTGTGTATGTGTGTGTGTGTGTGTGCGTGTGTGTGTGTGTGTGTGTGTGTGTGTGTGTATACAAGAGGGCCCCCAAATGTGTGCGCCTGTGAAGGCCCAAGAGTGACAACAGGAATCGTTCTGGATTGCTCCGCTTCCTTATTGCTTTGCTCTGGGATTTCCCAGGCTCTGCCTTCCAGCCTTGGAATAACAGACCACCACCATATCTGCCTGGCATTTTCCCATGGGATCTGGGATCCACACTCAGGTTCTTTTTTGCTTGGGAGGGAAAGGCTTTAGGCCTTAACCCCTGAGCTATCTCTCCGGCCCAACTTCAATGGCTTTTAAATGGTCACGGGACCAGGAAGAAGCCACACAAAGGGGTAAGGAGAAGGTAGAAGGACATCAGGGCTGAGATGATATGAAAAGAAAAATGACAGCAAGGCGTGATCAAGCAAATGGCTATGTCAGGCTTCCTCCCTTAAAACAGGTGGCCTGTGTATTGAAATATAGTTGATAAACAGCCTGAACCAAGCAGAGCAGGACTGTTTCCACTGGCAATTTTCTGTTTGGACTCCTAGATAAGTAAGTCAGCTGAACAGAGTTTATAACTGATCAGGGTCTGTGCAGGTCATCTCCACGTGCGGAGTGCAATGCATCAAGATACCTGTCGCACCAAGAGCTCTTTACCTGGCTCAGGTCTACTTGCCTAAAGTTGGCAAGAGATAGATCAGCTGAATCGCAGAAAGTGTTCCCTCCACAGAGTAGACTGGAGCTTCTTGTTATGTGGGTACCTGAGGTGCCGGGGCTGCCGTGCTGCCTGCTTGTTTTACAAATCTCTCTTCTCTCGTTCTTTCTCTCAGTCTCCTTTTCTCCCTTTTTGTTTTTGCAGACAAAAATCTCACTGCATATTCTAAATTGCTCTTGAACTTGAGACCCTCTCGCCTCAGTGCTTGGGTTACGTCTGGCGACAAAACTCTCTACATTCACACCTGGTGAATTGCCCTCACCAGGGCAGAGAGCTGGAGGAGGCACACCAGCAGGCCTCCAAGGAAGGTCACCAAAATTAAGGAGGCGTTTTATCCTAAGTGCAGACCTTGTACTTACACAACCTTTTGAGTAAGTGCCTCCTGAAGGTTTGTGCCTGGGAGCTTTCCATGCCCCAGCTGTGGCTCATTGGGTGTGCATTGGATTAGCTCAGGCAAACTCACTCCCACGGCTAGCCTGTACTCGGGCCATCTGCTTGACGGCTCTTCTGCTCAGCTCGGCTGAACTTCTCCTTCTTTGCATTAGTTTAATGGATTCAAGGACCAGAAAACTTACGCGGTGTTTCTGAAGAATTGTGAGCAGCCCATCTAGGCTGTTGTAGAGTACAGCAAAGGACTGACAAATATGAAGACTGAGGTCTATGTTCATCCATGACCAAAATGAACCCCAGAGGTTGGGAAGGGGATGGCTGAGGTCCTTTCCACTCCTGCCTTTCCACTCTAACAGGCGCTGATCCTAAGAGAATTTTCCAGGTCCTGCTCTTAGTCCCCAAGGCCACCTTACAAAAGTCTTGTGGAAAATATAATCGACCACCTCTATGATATCAAATAATGGCTACTATCAAAAATCATTCTTGGTAAAGTTAAGCATGGTGGGACATACCTGTGATCACAGCACTTGGGAGTTACCACTGGGAGGACCATGCGTTCAAGGACACCCTTAGCTACGCAGTGAGTTTGAGGCCAACTTGGGCTTCATGAGAACTATATGCCTTCACTCACATGAGTACTTACGTTCAAAGACAAAGAATTGGTGGCTGCCAGTGGGCTTGAGGGAAGCAGTAAACCACTGCTACTAAGGAGTGGGTGACAGTGGTGATCGGCTTGGGAGCAGGAAGGCACTTCTTGTGGCTGAGCCCCTTAGAAACGGTCAGGATGGCAAGTGTGATGTTACATCTACTTGGCCACAACTGCAGGGAGCAAATGCAGCTGAGCATTGAAGATGCTGGAATGGTTCATCTATGCAAACCCGTTTTTTAAAGTTTCTAACAGGTTCAGATAACTCCAACCAAACACTAAAAGCAGGCACTAGAGCTGGCAAGATAGCTCAGTGGGTAAGGCACATGCCACAAACCTGGTAACCTGAGCGTAACCTTTGTAAGTCTCCACAGTGGAAGGAAAGTTGTCCTCTGACCTCCACCCGTGCACCATGGCAAATGTGGATTCTCTCTTTCTCTCTCTTCCCCTCCCCCTCTAATAAACTATTAAAAAAAATTAAAAAACAGGCATACGTTGAGGTTAGTTGAGGATATATTTCTCCAAAATATTATGTTGATCAAATAAAGTCATTAAGGAGCTCTCTACACTGCTGAATGATTCACAATGACATGAATAAACTCTTCTCAGAAGAATAATTTTAGCTAATGGAAGCACTTATTTCATATTGTTTTTGCTGCATTTTGTGTTAGAATGGGAACGATGAAAAAGAATTGAATCTGTGAATTGAATCTGTGCAGCACATAGAAAATGTAACTGAATCAGTATAAAATCACCTCTACTCAGTTGTTCTTGAGTTGTTCTTATAAAATGTCAAATTCCTATATCCAACTTACTTTTCATAACATTGTAAATTAGATAAATACATTTTTATAGAAGCAGTCTTGAACATCTATTCCAGTGTGAACTTTTAATTTCCACCATCACCAGATCATAGCTGCTTCTCATCAAATGTCCCACATGTTTCCAAAACCTCTTTGCTTATGTAATTGCAGAAAACAGCTTTCAACGCAAAGAAGGTGCCATAATTTATTCTGGAGCTGAGTAAAGGACCATGGACTGGGGACACAAATTCAGGTCACCCCGATTTCCATGGTAACTGTTTCATTTTATAGGAACAGAACCAAGAGTCATAAATGAAGGCACGTTTCAAATATGTTGGTGGGAAGATGAAGCGGGCGAGTTACTGCAGAGCAGGGTCCCCCTCAGCTCTAGACCTCAGATGCTATCTGATGACATTCTTAGCGTTGGATAGGTGGAAGCGAAGGTGTTCCTCAAGGATTTACTTACAGTCACAGGTAGGCAATGAATGGCTATTTAGCTAAAGATGGCCCAAGATAATTTGACTCTGGATATGCAACATCCCAGCTCTTCACAGTCACAGCAGTTCTAATAGTCAATCGGCCTTGCAGAATCTTTAACCAGGTGTAGCACTTATTTTTTTCCCTGAGAGTTACGGTTCACGCATAGTCCTACAGGAAGTGACAGAAGGTTAAGCTCTGTTAATTTCTTCAAAATGAAAAGAAACTATAGTACTGAATCTCATGATATTTCGCACAGACCAAACTTCTGATGAGTTTTTAGCCAAAAAGTGAAAATGAAGTGATTGGATTGGTCACCTCAAACAATAATTCTTTGGAAACGGCTCCAGCCTGAGGAAATTTTTCAAACGATCATCAAGGAAAACTTTCCTCATCTAAAAAAAGAGAGGCCCATTCATATACAAGAGGCATTCCGCACCCCAAACAGATACGACCAAAATAGAAGCACGCCGCGGCAAATAATAGTTAAAACACTCCACATTCAAGATAAAGAACTGGTGCTGAGAGCTTCAAGGGAGAAAAAACAAGTCACTTTTAAAGGTAAACCTATTAAAATAACAAATGACTTCTCAGTCGAAACAGTAAAAGCAAGAAGAGCTTGGAGAGACATACTTCAAGTATTGAATGAGCAAAAATGTCAACCCAGGCTGATTTACCCTGCAAAACTATCAGTCATGATCGAGGGAGAAAGAAAAATTTTCCAGCACAAAGACAACTTTAAGGGATACATGTCCACCAAACCAGGCCTTCAAAAAATGCTAGAAATGATACTCAAGCGTGAAGAAAAAAACAGGCATATCCAGGAGAACAGAAGGCAAGTATAACACCATTAAAAGCGAAGCAATATACTTATAAAAGCTACTAAACACAATAAATGTCTGGAATTAACAATAGTTTCTCCATTATAACACTAAATGTTAATGGACTTAATTCACCGATCAAGAGACACAGATTACAAACTTGGATTAAAAATCACAATCCATCAATCTGCTGCCTGCAGGAAACCCATCTCACCACAAAAGATAGGCACGCTCTAAAAATAAAAGGCTGGTCAACAATTCTACAAGCAAATGGAAGCAGAAAACAGGCAGGGGTAGCCATTATGCTATCAGACAAAGTGGATTTCAAACCAAAGAAAATTATAAGAGATACGGATGGATACTACATTTTAGTCACAGGTACAATTCACCAGGAAGACTTCACAATACTGAACATATATGCACCCAATACGGGCCCCTCCACATTCATTAAGAAAACCCTACAGCGTCTAAAGCAAGAAATCAACCCCCAAACGATAATTCTTGGGGACTTCAACACCGCCCTCTCAACATGGGATAGATCAACAGGTCAAAAGCTTAACAGAGACACTTTGGAACTTAATCAAACCCTGAAAGAAATGGACCTTACAGATCTCTATCGAACTTTTCACCCACGCACCAAAGAATACACATTTTTCTCAGCAGCACACGGAACTTTCTCCAAAATAGATCACATATTGGGCCACAAAATGAATCTACACATATACAAGAAAGTTGAAATTCTAACCTGTGCCCTATCAGACCACCACGGCCTAAAGCTGGACATCCACAACACATCAAACAAGAGAAAATACACTAACTCCTGGAAACTTAACACTATGAGGCTGAATGAGAACTGGATTCAGGAAGAAATTAAAAAGGAAATTCAAGATTTCCTGAAAGTGAATGATAACGAAAATACAACCTACCGAAATCTCTGGGACACAATGAAAGCTGTTCTAAGAGGTAAGTTCATAGCTCTTAATGCCTACGTCAAAAAAATGGAAATATCAGAAATAAACAACTTAACAATGCAGCTTAAAGCTTTAGAGAAACTAGAGCAATCTGATCCTAAAAGCAGTAGAAGAGAAGAGATTAGCAAAATAAGGGGAGAAATATCTGAAATTGAGACTAAGAAAACGATAGAAAAAAATCAACCAGTCAAAAAGCTGTTCTTTGAAAAAATCAACAAGATTGATACACCCCCTAGCTAAACTAACCAAAAGCAAGAGAGAGAAAACCCAAATTAACAAAATTAGAAATGAACATGGAGTTATCACTACTGATACCCAAGAAATCCAGAGAATTATAACATCATATTTCAAAAACTTATACTCTGTGAAGTTTGACAACACAAAAGAGATGGATGAATTTCTAAGTAAACACAACTTACCTAAATTGAATCAGGAAGTTGTGAATTATTTAAATAGTCCTATAATATATAAGGAAATTGAGGAAGTAATCTCGAATCTTCCCACCAAAAAATGTCCTGGACCAGATGGATTCAGCACAGAGTTCTACCAGACATTTAAGGAGTTAATAACACCAATACTCCTTAAACTGTTCCATCAAATAGCAAAGGAAGGAACACTACCAAATTCCTTCTATGAAGCTAATATCGTTTTAATCCCAAAACCTAATAAAGATTCACTTAAGAAAGAAAACTATAGGCCGATCTCCCTGATGAACACAGACGCAAAGATTCTCAACAAAGTCTTAGCAAATCGGATTCAAAAACATATTAAAAAGATCATTCATGGGGACCAAGTAGGCTTCATCCCCGGCACACAAGGTTGGTTCAACATACGCAAATCAATAAATGTAATTCATCATGTAAACCAGTCCAAAGTACCAAGAGCACATGATACTCTCGATAGATGCAGAAAAAGCTTTTGACAAGATCCAACAGCCTTTTATGATCAAAACGCTAGAGACAGTGGAATGGAAGGAACCTTATCAATATAATAAAAGCTATACAACAAGCCCACAGCAAGGATTATGCTCAATGGGGAACAATTGGAAGCATTCCCACTTCGATCAGGAACTAGACAAGGCTGTCCACTCTCACCACTTCTATTCAATATTGTACTTGAAGTCTTAGCTGAAGCCATAAGACAAGAAAGGGACATAAGAGAGATTCAAATCGGCAAGGAAGAAGTCAAGCTATCCTTATTTGCAGATGACATGATCTTTTTTTTTTTTTTTTAGTTCTAGTAGGAGACTTTAATACCATACTAACTCTATTGAACAAATCAATGGGTCAAAAACCAAATAAAGACACATTGAAATTAAATGAAAACCATAGATAAAATAGACCTCACAGATATTTACAAAACATTTCATGCAAATACTCAGTAGCCCTTGGAACGGTCTCAAAAAATAGACCATATACTGGTACACAGAACAAGCCTCCACATATAAAAAAATTGAAATTACATCCCGTATATTATCTTATTTCCATGGAATAAAGATAGAGATCTACAATAAAGGAAACAACAGAAAGAATATAAACTCATGGAAGTTAAATAACACATTCTTTTTTTTTTATTAAAAATTTAATTATACATTTTAAAATTTTTTACCAGTTCCCTCCCTCCCCCCTCCTACCCCTCCCCTTCCCCCAGTGCCTCCCCCCCAATTCCCAGAGAGTCCTTTATTGTGTACGCCTAACTCTCCACTGGGTCCTCTTCTCCGATGACATATAAGGACCCAGTGGCATTTCCATAAGCCCTTTCTCTTGTTCCCCTTAAGCATAAGATCACTACTATGGCTGTCAATCCCTTGCCTCCAGGGGTCTCGGTGCCCTTAACAGATGCTAGACTTTATGAGGGCAACAGTGCGCTGGACATTGCGCAGGGCATGCAAAGTCCCATTATGATTGCTTTGGCCCCAACTATTGTTGAGAATCTTGCAAATCGTTGCTCCTCCCATCCTTTTGCTCTTACAATCTTACCGCCCCCTCTTCCGCAAATGTCCCTGAGCTCCAGGATGGGGAGAGATTAGGCTGTCCTAGTTCTGTTGATTGATATAGAGTCTCTGAAGTTCTGGATTGTGGTTTGTTGATTTTCTTTTGCAGTTTTGCTGCTCCTGCAATTCCCTTCACTCCATTCTGCTGGGCACTGTATGTCACCCCCTGGCCAGAGACAAAAAGCTGTTAAACTGGAGTCTTGTTGTAATAGCACATTCAAGGGTAGATGTAATAAGAGTAGGAAACCTCAGTGAGGGAGGGGTCCATCACCCATTTGCAAAATGATTACTTTTTATCTGCTAGACTATATGCCCTCCCCTTCTGGTGAGATCAGGAAGATGACATGATCTTATACCTGAGTGATCCCAAAAAACTCCACCAGGAAGCTCCTGGAACTAATTGAGAAGTTCAGCAGGGTGGAAGGATACAAAATAAATGTGCAAAAATCAGAGGCCTTCCTATATGCCCAGAATGAAAGAAGTGAAAAAGCCTTGAGAGAAACCATACCATTTACTATAACCCCTAAAAAAATGAAATACCTTGGTATAAACCTAAATAAGGAGGTAAAAAACCTTTACAATGAAAACTTTAAAACCCTAAAGAAAGAAATTGCAGAAGACACCAGAAGGTGGATAATCAACATCGTAAAAATGACCATCCTACCAAAGGCAATATACAGATTCAATGCTATACCAATCAAAATCCCAAAGCAATTCTTCAAAGAAGTTGACCAAACAATCTCAAAGTTCATATGGAGGCACAAAAGACCCAGGATAGCAAAAACAATCTGAGTAACAAAAACACAGCTGGAGGTATTACCATACCAAACCTAAGTCTATACTACAAATCCATAGTTATAAAGACAGCCTGGTACTGGCTCCAAAATAGACACACAGATCAATGGATAAGGATTGAAGACCCAGATATAAGCCCACAAAGTTACAGCCATTTGGTCTTTGACAAAGGGGCCCAAAGAATCCAATGGAAAAAGAACAGCATCTTCAACAAATGGTGCTGGCAAAACTGGATCTCCACATGCAGAAGATTAAAGCTGGACCCGTACTTGTCACCATGTACAAGACTTAATTCCAAATGGATCAAGGACCTTGATATCAGGCCAGAGACTATAAAAACCATAGTTGAAAGGATAGGGAACTCCCTTGAGCTGATTGGGCTAGGCCAACACTTACTAAACAGACATCCAATGGCACAGTCACTGCTACCAACTCTCAACAGTTGGGATCTTGTGAAATTAAAGAGCTTCTGTTCAGATAAAGAGATTGTAACACGAGCTCAAAGGCAACCCACAGAATGGGAGAAAATCTTCACTAACCACATATCTGACAGAGCTCTACTGTCCAGAGTGCACAAAGAACTTAGAAAACTAAACTCCAAGGAAAACACTGGCCCAATTAAAAAATGGGTCCTGGAACTTCAAAGAAACTTTACCAGGGATGAAATTAAAATGTCTAACAAATATCTTAAAAAATGCTCCACTTCCTTCGCCATCAGGGAAATGCAAATCAAAACTTCCCTGAGATATCATCTCACTCCGGTCAGGATGGCAAAAATCCACAATACAAACAACGACAAATGCTGGAGAGGATGTGGAGAGACGGGAACTCTCCTACATTGTTGGTGGGAATGCAGGCTCATACAGCTACTCTGGCGAGCTGTCTGGAGATTCTTAAAGAAATTAAAGAGTGAAATGCCATATGACCCTGCTATCCCACTTTTGGGAATAACCCCCCATGCAGCAGAGGTTCGCCTCGATAGCACAAGCTCGACCATGTTCATAGCAGCACTGTTTACAATAGCAAAGTCATGGAATCAACCTAAATGTCCAACAGTTGACGAGTGGATAAGGAAACTGTGGTACACCTATACAATGGAGTACTACTCAGCCATCAAAAATGATGAATTACTGGAATTTGCTGGGAAATGGATGTCATTAGAAACAATTAAGTGAAGTATCCCAGACCCAGAAAATTAAGCACCGTATGTACTCCCTAATAGGTGGCTCCTAGTACCAAACTCACCCAGCCCACACTGAAACACTCAAAAGTAAACCTATGTAACACAGTAATTGCAAGGATTATGAACAAGAGAGATGGGGTAGGAGGGCCACACCAGAAACAAGGAGAGAGGGGACCATGTTACAGCAGAGAAAATAGGCCTCCATCAAGGTCTGCAAGTAAGTAATGAGAAACCTGGTTAAGTTCACAGATGTTCTTTCCTGATCTCACCAGATAGGGGAGGGCATATAGTCTAGCAGATAAAAAGTAATCATTTTGCAAATGGGTGATGGACCCCTCCCTCACTCAGGTTTCCTACTCTTATTACATCTACCCTTGAATGTGCTATTATAACAAGACTCCAGTTTAACAGCTTTTTTGTCTCTGGCCAGGGGGTGACATACAGTGCCCAGCAGAATGGAGTGAAGGGCATTGCAGGAGCACCAAAACTGCAAAAGAGAATCAACAAACCACAATCCAGAACTTCAGAGACTATATCAATCACATAGAACTAGGACAGCCTAATCTCTCCCCATCCTGGAGCTCAGGGACATTTGCGGAAGAGGGGGCGGTAAGATTGTAAGAGCAAAAGGATGGGAGGAGCAACGATTTGCAAGATTCTCAACAATAGTTGGGGCCAAAGCAATCATAATGGGACTTTGCATGCCCTGCGCAATGTCCAGCGCACTGTTGCCCTCATAAAGTCTAGCATCTGTTAAGGGCACCGAGACCCCTGGAGGCAAGGGATTGACAGCCATAGTAGTGATCTTATGCTTAAGGGGAACAAGAGAAAGGGCTTATGGAAATGCCACTGGGTCCTTATATGTCATCGGAGAGGAGGGCCCAGTGGAGAGTTAGGCGTACACAATAAAGGACTCTCTGGGAATTGGGGGGGAGGCACTGGGGGATGGGGAAGGGGAGGAGGGGGTTTGGGGGTAGGAGGGGGGAGGGAGGGAACTGGTAAAAAAATTTTAAAATGTATAATTAAATTTTTAATAAAAAAAAAAAGTTTGAAGAACAGTCTATTATCCAGACACCAATTATTCCATACTGTCATTATCTAGGTAATTTATCTTGTTGCTGTAACAAAACATCCGACAAAAGCAATTTAAGAAACGAAAAGTTTGTTTCATCTCACTCTTACAGTCCATCATGGTGGGAAGTCATGGCAGCAGGCTGGCCATACTGTCAGGAAGCAGGAAGTAGAAGGATGTATGCTGGAGCTCGGCTCTTTCTCCTTTTCATTCATGCAGGACTTCCACCCATGGAATGGTGCCACCAGTAGTTCCAGTGGATCTTCCCACCTCTGGTATTTTCTCTCTCTATATATAGAAAGAGATACCTGCTTAAATATTTCTGTATATATACATGTACTTCATCTCAGTATATATACTCATGCAGATATGTTTGTGTAGAGACACTTTTTGTATATGAACCTGTCTAAATTTACTGTTCGTCTCTAAATTTACTGTTCATTTCAAAGTTAAATCACAGTTATTACATTTCAGCCTCCCCAAAAAATCAGCACGTGTCCTCTAAGAACAAAGGTATTTTCTGTATAACCAAGGACAAGTATTAAAATAGAACAGCATCTATTCATTGATGTTAGTTGTTTGTTTCGAGTCAAGGTGGGGCCTGGAACTCAGAGCAATCCTTCTGCCTCATTCTGCTAAGAGCTGGGATTACGGGTGTGCAGCCTCGAGCCTGTATGAAAATTATCCCGAGGGCTCTTTTAAAAAAAATTCCAGGATTTCTCACTCACTACATTTGCTTGTCTTATCTTTTGAACACTTGCCAATTTAAGGCCATCTTCCCATTCCCACCTTGGTATGTTTGCTCTTTGGGGACAACATTGCCAGAGTAAAGGCCAACATCTAGGGTTGATCCTGCCAATAGATCTGGGAGAACCCTTGCAACTAGAACGCTGTCCAGGAAAGAGGGTTGACCTCTGTATCACAGTACTTCCATCTCCTGTTTGAGGTGTGTCCCACTGATATTTGCCCCAGGTTTTAGCGTCCTTGTCTGCAAATTCTGTAGTTTGTAGCATCTGACTACACAGAAAGTCTTGCCTGCCAGTATGGGCTCATCAGTTAGACTATTACTACCTTGGACCAAATAGACTAGATTCATTTACTTTTGAAAAAAACGCCTGGCTCTCAAACATAGAGGATGTCTTCTGCTTAAAGAAGCTCAGAATCTGAAATGCTTGTCCAACTGCCTGGCAAACTCAAAGTATACTTGAAGCCCTCACCCCCACCCCTTTTCCTTCCGTTCTCTCCCACTCCTCACTTCCTCTCTGTCTCTCAGATTCCTTCTACTAACACCATTTCATGTTACTTGAAACATAGTTTTTAGTAGAGAATGTTTGTATCATTAGCAGAATTTTTGGTCTATTTCCTAAGAATTTTGTCAAAATAACTTTCTTTGCCAACACAAGCCCCCGGAGCAATCCACTAGTCGTTGCTTTGTGCTCTGAGAGCAGCTGACCTTGGTTAGAAATTAATTTATTATTTCCTGCTTCTTTTCTTCTCCCAATCCCTCCCTACCTCCTTGCTCTGATAATGACACATGAAGTTAATGAGCACTAGTAATTAAGAGGGCCATCTTAGAGCTAGTGAACTGGATACTGAATCCCTTGACCTAAACTTTATTTGAAAAAAGGAGGGCTGAATAATTAGAAAATGGAATTCCAGATCAGAAACCAAGGGTGTCTTTTCTGCCAACAGTTTGTAAAGTTTTGGCTGAATCCCTGTTACTTTAGCCATCAATTAAACAGGATTTATAAAAATTTCCTATTAAAAGCTTTTGGGTATGCAAATGGAAGTTACAATAAGATGAAAGAGAGAAAGAGAGAACATATATGGAGGAGTCAGAGGACAACTTTCAGAAATTGATTCTCTCCTTCCACCAAGTGTGTTCTAAAATCATACTCAGGCATCCAAGTTTTTGTACAAAGTACCTTTACCTACTGAGCCATCTCACGGGCTCTTATTGTGTAATTTTAGGAAAGCTGAATTTTAGGAGAATGAATATTTTTACTACTTCTATCTCTCTTATTTTCCTTACTTATACCTTTTCATAATCCTACTTGCTTAAGTCAATAAAGTTGCAACTTAAAAGTTTTTAATAAAATATTTTAAAATGATTGAGAAGAATTAAAAATATCTTGTCACTAATTTCTTACATATTCAACTTAATCCTCAGAAAAAAATTAAAAGTCACTTCCTGGGGCCAGTGAGATAGCTCGGCGGTTAAGGAGCCTGCTCCCAAAAACCTGGAGACCTGAGTTCAATTCCTGGAAGCCCACACGGCACATGTATGCAATAAGTAAATAAGTAAAATATTTTTAAAAGTAACTTCCTGGGCTTGGGGAGATGGCTTAGCAAGTAAAGCTATCTTTAGACTCCCCAGAACACACATATAAAACATGGGTATTGGCACAATTGTCTGTAATCCTGTGTACACAGGAATCTTCAGAAGTGCTCCAGCCTGCTGGCCTGGCTTACTCGTTATATTGACGAGTAAGACCTATGGTAGGTCTTAATGCTTCAATTAACTAGAAGCTTTCTGACAGATATGCCCAGAGGTTTGTTAGTCTCTCAAGTGACTCCATATCTGGTCAAGTTGGCAATCAATATCAACCATCATAGCACTGTTTCATACAAAGTGGGAAAGTGAGGACCAACGCTGGAGGTGTTCCTCTAAGTTCCGCACACATGCTCCCATGCATGTGTACCTGTAGTGAAGTAGAGGTACACTAAAGAAATGCACATACACAGTCACACATCTTTTTTTATTAAAAAAAAAAAAGCTTTTTTGGAAGTCATCCGTGGAAGGAATATTAGAAAATGTAGATGCATGGAAGGAAAAACTCATCAGATAATGAATGGTGAGGCTGGGACCATCCATTGCAACAAATGATGTAGCATGGGAGAGATGCCGTTAAGATAAGTCGGCTGCATTTGTTGAGGGAGAGGGTATACGGGAAATCTCTGTTCTTCCTACCGTTCCACAAGGATCATGTAGACATGTCCTTTAATAACCTGACTTAAAAATAAACAAATCAATAAATTTACTAGCCTATTTTGAATGCTTTTCTGGTTTAACTAAAGTAACTAGCCAATGCTATGAAGTACGGCCCAGACCCTTCTTCAGAACCAGGTGACTTATTTACCCAGCTGACCCATGCTGGCCACAGACTGGAACCTTCAGCTCTTTTGGGAACTCTTGGAAGAAGGTTCATATTTGCCTTGCCCAAGGGTAAACTTATAACTATCAGCTGCCAACGTCCCACAGGCAAGATGCAAGGAGGGAGGCCACATCCCTTACCCTGACCCAAAAAAGTTCTAGAGGCTTGTATTAGTTACTTTGCTTGTTGTGGTGACAAAATATAAAATCCCTGACAAAAGCAACTTAAGAAAGGAAGGAATGGTTGATTTGGGCTCATGGGTTGAGAGTAGAGTCCATGATGCTTGGGAAGGCTTGGCGGCAGGAGCATGAGGCAGCTGGTCATGCTGGTCTGTGGTCAGGAAGCCTAAGGATATGAAGACAGCTGCTCAACTTGTTTCCCCCTTTTCCTCCAGTCCAGGACCAAAGTCAATATAATGGAGTCACCTACATTTATGGTAGGTCTCTCAAGTGACTCCATACCTGGTCAAGTTGACAATCAGTATCAACCATCATGGCACTATTGTAGCTTCGGAAGTCCCTGTGGGTGGGCAGAAGGTCTTCCTCAAGACTGGATCAAAGTCCCAGGATGAAGGATCTTACCTAGAAAATACACTAGGTGATTGTCTTCAGTCTTTTCTCAAGAAGATTTAGGGTCTTTTTGTGAAGTGACTATCCACTGGGTAAAGACAGACAATCCATTTGCAGGGCGGAAGTTAATGTCGATACCTGGAGACCTGAAGCATCCTCGTGCAAGCATATGAAGGACAAGTAACGAATGGAACCCTGGCCCAGGTTTGGCTCACAGTAGGTTCCCTAGTTCCACAGACCCAATCCATGGTCAGTTCCCTGTTCTCAAACATGCAATGAGGAAAGATAGGTTCTGTGTAGGTTAACTGGTAGGTTCACCTTTAAAATAACCCCTTACAGTGGGAAGGCCAAACAGAAGGTCTAAATCAGCAAGCCACCCCCTACTCACAGCTGAAATAATAAACCAGAAATAATATCACATGCTAGACCAAGGCCAACCCCACCATCTCTCTGAAGAGCTGGCTAGACACTGAAGCATGACAGTCACCAATAGCAAGTTGACATATTCCAGCTATAGTAGCAACTGGCTCTATCAGATGGGGTATCTTATCACTACAGCCTAGAAAGGCTTCAGGTGCGTGATATGTGAATGTTCCTCTGGCATGTTCTTTTTCTTTTCTACCTATAAAAGAGAATGGAAAGAAAGCAGTGTTCATTTGGAATTGCAGATCAATGTATAGCCTTGCCCTAGGGCTCTGTCGCAGGCAGCCTGAAGATGTGCCAACCATCACACGGCTGCCCTAGAGTGTTCTGATCAGGTTAAGGAGTAGAAGTGGCTGGTTTGTGAGCAAGACATGTGCATCCATGTTAGTGAAAGCTTTGGGGGACCCATGGGTGTGAGCATGAGGGAATTGCCTGATCTTCTACCAAACAAACATGCATTCTTTTTGCTCACCTCCAACCACAAAGAACAATATATGAACAGTTCTTTGAGCTCTGACTGTGGCTCATTTTGCACCAGAAATATGTTTCTGATCCCTCTTGCCAGATGACCTGAAAGGTTACTGATTTGGGGCCTCAGTAGGCATGTAAGCAGACTGGCTGTTTGGGACAAGTGAGCCAGCACATCCTGTACTATTAATTCTCACAGTGGGAAAGGACACAATGCGATGACAACGAAGCCCCATACCAGAAGAATTACACACTGGGCCTCTGGGTGTCTAGAAGAATTTTCCTCAATTCTCCTGCCTCAGCCTACTGCACACTGACATACATAGGGAGATGCGTGCCACCATGCCTGACTCCCCAAAGGATCTGTATAAAAGAGACACCATTTCTACCCAGGAATTAATCTTATCTTCCCTTCTTTTTTATTCTGCATGATATTGGTCACTCTTTAAATCGTGTCCCTTATTTATTTGTGTGCCCACTTATTCTCTTTCTCCTCTACCAGAATATTAATTCCAGAAGGGCAGACACATTCACTTGTCCTCAGCTCTTAGCTGCGTTCTCAGCACCTCAAACAAAACCCGCAATAGCAAAGGCACTCAAAAGGAATGACTGTGAAAACTTGGGGGCCGGTCGCTTCAATCATAAATATTTATATTCATTTAATTAGCTACTCATTTGTGGCAGTTCATTTTCTTTACATTCTTTCTCCATGGAAATAATAGTTGGCAAACTCTATATGGGTATCAATCATTCCTGTTCAATGAATTCCAAGTAGAACAAGTTTTCACATAAAAGTTATGACTCAGTTTTCTAGACTTTTGATAGGGAATGCCTTTGATATGTGGTGGCTTTTGATGTGTAGGTTTTTAAATATATATATGTAATCAGATTTAGCTGTCCTCTTTGAACACTGGCTGTCATGATCCCATACATATAAAACCAGTATCCTGAACCCTTCAACATCTTATCTAAGAAGTCTGATCCACATTCAGAATGTTACAATTTATTTCTCTTTACCCTTGCTGAAGGTCGGGATAGAGTTTCTAACTCTGATTCTAGCTGAAAGTCCTAGCAAGAAACTTCATAAACTCCATGCTTCAGTTCCTCCTATGTCTCTCCAAGGCAGCTGCCATCTGCTCTCCTTTCTTCCTCTTCATCCTTCCCTCAAATTCTTGTCTACTGTTTCCTCCTTAAATTTGAATTCCTCCCTTTCCTTTTTTCCATAGAGGAGCCAATCACTTTCTCACAAAAGATGTGCCCCAGATGCAAGGACTTGTTTCCAGTGTATACAAACTTCCTTAGGTTTTAACAAAATTGGTGTCTGTTTCTATAAAGAAATCATCAGACTCTAGATACCTAGAAAAAGAACATCCCTTCTTGCTTCCAACTTTAAATTATTCCTTCCAGCATGACAGACTGAATTCTGGATATCTCGCCCTAGCTGCATTGTGGGAGACTGCTTGAGGTGTATGCCACCTACCTGAATTTGGTAACTGTACTTGTGATGTTTGATCTCCCCTCCCATCCTACTCTCCCCTTCTGCTCCTTCACATGTTGATAGCTTCTGACTCTCCTTTTTGTCTCAGATTCTGAGCTTTGACTGTTAGAAGATTTTGATTGCAGTTTTACTTCTACCTCTTACTAACTTGGTGAACATCACAACAGTAAATTATCTCTCTGGATCTTTGGCTCTTTCTCTGAAAAACAGCACCTACACTCGAAGAATATTGTAGTTTGTCTGCATGTAGGTGGTAAATTCACAACCAAAAAGATTAAGATCTTATGATTCTCATTTAACCAATAGCAGGAGCTGAAGGAACTGGCCACACCATGTCTACAGGGATTGCTGAGAGAGGAGCAAACCTCACTCACTAGACATAAAGACTGTGAAAATATGCTGACAAATGCCAAGGCACTGACCCAGCTCCCTCCATCTTATCCACCTGCCCGGGGAACGTTCCTCCCCATCATGGGCTGGGTCTTCCCACATCGATTAGATAATCTTCTGCAGGCTTGCCTCAACCATCACTTTCATAGATGTGCCCAAAGCTCAGTAGTAAGCTGAGATGCATAAATCAGCCCATTAGTCCAAGTGCATGTCGAAAGATGTTAATAATTAGTGTTCTATTCTTTTGACTCTCCGGAACACCTGTCTTAGCCCCCTGTGGCCCTTTCAATCTTTGGTTTCTTCAATGGCTTTATCAAGTCACTCTTTGTCCATGGGAACCTCAATTTCTGGGACTTCTTTACTAAGTATTTGCTTTCTTCTCACTTCTCAATAGGGACTGTCTTCCATTTGTCTTTTTATTGTATACTCTTGTTTGCCTTTAAATTTCGGAGATGTCTTTTTCTTCCCTTCCTTGCTTACAGTTCCTTTGCATGTTTTCTTTAGTATTCTGTTATTTATTTATTTAGAGTCTTGTTGACATCATACTTAAAGAATACACCATTACCTGTGACTTTGCCAGGTAAGGCACCAGTTTTTACTCCTCTACAGATAGAGCCCCGACACATATTTATGCCCCGCAGTCTAAGTAGTTTATAATTCTTTACCTCTTCTTTTATTCGTGAAGGCAAAATACAAGGTTGTTGCATTAAGCTGACAAGAATACTAGCCACAGGGTCTGGAATCATGTTTTAATATGTTTTCTAAACTTTGCACAAAACTCCACACACTTCTGATGGTTTTAATTAATGCACATCAATATGTCCTACAGATTTATTCAAATAATCTGATAATTCTCATCCTCTAGTCTCTGGGCTTCCTCAAGGGGTCCTATCTTCATAAGGATCCAAATTTGTATCCTATTTGTACAGTATCCTCCTCTTGATCCCTCAGCTTCTGCCCTTTCTTATTACTACTCAACTCTTAATTGAAGCTTGGAGTTTGGTGGTTACCCAGATAAGCCAGAACACATGGGGTTGAGGCTGGAAGAAGAAACATGGCACTGGGCAAGCTGGGCTCTCAGGTTGGCCAGCCGACAATTTGAGGAACTCCAACAATCAAAGGTAGAGCTTCGGTCATGTGCTGTCACTTCCTATGATTTATCTGGGCAAACTTCTCAAAGTCTTAAGAAAGTTACTAAGTAGTTGCTTTCTTCTCACTTCTCAATAGGGACTGTCTTCCATTTGTCTTTTTATTGTATACTCTTGTTTGCCTTTAAATTTTGGAGATGTCTTTTTCTTCCCTTCCCTTGATTCTGTTGTATTTCCTTGGTCAATGATTATATTGTCTGTTGCCTGCATCAATTGCTGCTAGTCAGGTATACCCAAACTTAGTCCCAGAAATCAGGAACTCCAGAATCTGATTTAGCTCATGACATCATACAGCATTATTTCAGTTAATTCAGTTTTTCAGAAGCAATTCACTAACTGTAGCCCAATCTCTAGGAGGTTCCTGAGAAATCACTCACTACTTTTTGGAGGGAAATTGAAAGATTATGTGGCCATATCTTGCCATCCTTGTGATTTCTTGCCTTCTAATTTTACAGTACAGGTCAAATACTAGCATGGATAGAATGAACTGCTTTGTTCCAAATCTTAGAGGACTAAATCTAAAGTTTCTCCCTCAGCCATCTCACTACTTTACCGTTCCAATGTAAAGTCTACATTGGAGTACAGGAATGTGTTCCATTCTTGGCATCTGAAACGATTCCATTTTTTTCTATAAGTAAATATAAACTTCATGAAGCTCTTTTGTATGGATAGAACTTAATTTCTTTTGTTTCTCTTCCTCTTCTAAGATAGCATTTCTGATGTTAAGCTACTGTTACATTGCTGAGATAACACGTGCTTTTGTTTAAATGTGCCATGAGATTTTTAAGGTCATTATCTATTACATAAGATTTTTTGCATCTATATTCATAAATTAAGTAAGTCTGCAACTTTTGGTCTTGTGTTATCCACACTGGTTTTATTTTAGAATCAATGTATTCTTAGTCTCCCACGGTGTTTCAGGAGGCTTCCTGCTCTTCTTGTGCTCTGCTTTTCTTTTCCACCTTCTCATCTACTTAAACCTGGTTTTACTTACTTGTCCCACTGCTTCATCTCTAGTCTATGTCTTGCTGTGTTGCCTTTATGTAGCATAGGTAAATGATTACACGGTTAGACTCAAATATGCAATTAATGATGATTACTTGTTTTTTCTTAGCAAAATCAAAGTTCTGCTTGAACCCTTAATTATCAAGAACAAGTAGGGAAACAGTACAAAGATACGTGGTTGTGACTGTTAGTTTCAGCTGTCAACTTGTGAAGGTGGGCCTTTGCGCCCACTTTGGGGGAATTATTTAGTTAAGACAGACCTTTGAGCAAGCCTATAGGAGACTATCTTGATTGTACAATTGATGTGGGAAGACCCAGCCCCTAGTGGGTGGGAACATACCCTGGGGAGGTGGTAAGACGGCGGCGGGAGCTGGTTCACAGGTTCGGCAAGCTGACAATCTAGAAAGCAAGCAGGAAGACTGGCCCTTGTCGCCTCTGCTCTTGCAGTGAATATGATATGTCTAGTTCCCTCATCTTCTCCTGATGTGACTTGTCATGATGGACTGTACCAGGAATCATAAGCTGTAATAAAATCCCCTGATTTCATTTAAATATCCCCTTGTTTTAGCTAAATGCTTGAGTCGCATATTTATTATAGCAATGAAGTCGTGAAACCAGGACAGCGACAATACCAAAACTTGCAAAATACAAGACAGGAGGATTGCCATGAGTTCAAGACCAGCGTACACTACACATTTGAGTTCCAGGCCTGCCTGATGTGCAATGTGAGACCCTATCTGAAAATAACAGCAACAGCAGCAAACAAGAATAAAACTCAAACCCAAACAAATGTATCTTAATAACTTACATATACTCTCATTTTGAATAAGTATGTTCTTCTCCTTCTCAGGTTCCAAAATGACTCCTTAGGTTTAAGGGCCCACAGAATGGGAAGCTGACTATCTTCACTTATGCCTGCTTGACAGCTGAGGAGATCAGAACCAAGAGCGGCCCCAGAACCCACCTTGAACCATCTCCTCTGATCATGTCAGAGATTCACCGTCTAGCCAGATGTTTTCCTACTCAGGATGCAGGGTCTCCCTATACATCTATATCTATATCTGTATCTATATTTTTATCTATTGATATCTATAAAAATATACAGAGAGATTTGACATACTTTAATTAGAAGGTACAAGTATTTGTTTCCTTAAATCCAATGACATGTGGTCTGAGAGGAAGATCAGGTATAGAAACAAACAATGCTTCAAATTTTGTATATCTCAGTATGGGTGCCTAAGAATCTGACCATATTCCCTTTGGGATAACAGCATTTGACATCCTCACCTTGGAATTTTCCTCAAAGGAGACTTGTCAGTTTGCGTTTTAGTCAGCTTCTGATAATATAACCCAAGCCTGAGCCTTCTAACTTATAAAGAGGAAAGATTGGGCCCGTGAGATAGCTTAGTGGATAAGGCACCAGTGCACACAACCTAGTTCCATCCTGGGAAGCTCAGGCAATGGAGGGAGACCACGGACTTCCTGACGCTGTCCCCTGACCTTTACCCAAGCACCATGGTATATACGCACGTGTATTCTCTCTGTCTCTCATAAATGAATAAATAATTTTTTTTAAAAGAGGAAAGGTTTACTTTGGCTAGCAGTTTTTGAGTCTCAGCCCAAGATTGGTCGGCCCCATGGCTTGGGGCTTCTGTTGAGACAGTGATGGCAGGCAGCAAGGAAAAATTGCTTAGCTCCTGGTTAGGAAGCAAAGAGGATGAGGAAGGTGCTAGGGTTCAGCCTTCACCCTGTGGACCATGCTCTAAGCGTGTTAATGACCTCCTCTGTTAGGTCACTTCTTTTAAAGGTTCATGACACTTTTCAGTAGCACCATCTTAGAGACCAAGCCTTGGGGGACACTTAACATGCAAACTGCAGCACTTGGCCTTCCCGGCTCTGCCTTGGAGAAATGGCGAGCTGAAGTCTAGTTTGCGATGCACATCCAGCAGCTATGGAACCGCCGTCTCCATTTTCTAATCCATAAAGCAAGGACTGTACAGTTCTACAAGGAACCTTAATGCCTTCCTAGCATCTTGGGTGTTTTTTTCCATCATGCTTTTATCGCAGAACTTTCTTCACCCCCACCACAGTGTGTTTCACCTGAGGGAATGGTCAGGGTGCCCTAATTAGTCATTCCATTTTATTGGCCTGTGTCATTGATTTCCCTGTTGCTCTGCTTTGGAGCCAGTCGTGCTGCGTCTACAAGGGGACAGCACGAGCAGTCCCGGTGCACAACACCTCTCTCTCCTCTCCTCTTCTTTCTAGAGAATGTAGTTCATGGCAACAAATGCAGAAGCGTTGCCTCTCTGTCTCGTCCTACAGCCCACTGCCTGCTGACTTTAAGCGCTGGTTTTGGAAATCAAAAGCGCCAGAGAGCCTGGCTGGCGCAGAAAGGGAGAAGGCGCTCTTCCTTGAAAACACAGTTTCTCCAACGAAACACAAATTTGAACAAATGAATCGACAGAACCATCAGTGCTAGAGTGAATTCTTTTTCTCCCCCCCCCCCTTCCTTTCTTATTTTCTTTTTCAGTGCCTGGTAGGGTTATTTCCCATCTTTGAAAGCCTGAGCCCTAATGAGCTCCAGGGGGACAGAAGTCTGTCAATCACAGAGCACTTTTCAAGTAGAGTCATCTCTGCCCCATCAGAGAACCACAAGGCATGAAATAATTAGAAAGCCCAAAGTAACTGCTCTGTTTTACAAGAGCAAAATCCGTTTGCGGATCATTTACATAAACGTGTCACTTCCCATTACAGTTCTAATGTTGGCTGGGTTATAATCACAAGCGCGCTGGGGGGAGGGGAGGACAAGGTAAGCTGGGGCTCCATCTTGGGAACCCGAAGTGCGCATGAGCCATGCCTTTCCCCGCCCCCACTTTCCAGGACTACTTGAATTAATGCAAAGTATCTTTTCTTTTCCATTAAAAAAAAAAATTGTTCGTGCTGCTATGGCAGCAGACCCTATGCCTAAAAGAAGAGAAAAAGCTTTTTCATCGAGCTATTGTTTGGGTGAGAATTCACTTCGCGGAGCATTTCAAAGCTGATCCGATTGGGGGAAAGAATCATGTTAAATATTTGCTATGAAATATTTATAAGAGCACAAAAGCAATTGACGAAGTTGCCTGGGAACATAAGCAGTTCTCCTCATTTGTCCATTTTACGTTTGGGTTTTAAATGCTCTGGGGATAACTTAAATAAGTGCAAATACACGGATGAAGTGTGTGCTGGTACACACTGGCACCCATGGTTGAATGGGTTGATGGGATTTAGGCCAATCTGCATCTGAAAGCTGCTTCCCAAATACAGTGGCAGTGAGAGGTCGCTGAAGACCGTCTTGATAATTGTGTTTGGAGAAGCACTGTGCTGATGTACACAGTCCCGGACTGGCCCACCCGCCCCTGGGATCATTGGGATGAGGCAGACAGCCATTTCCTAAGGGTACTACTAGTCCCTCTCACTGTAGGAAAGGGGCGCCCTTGAATTCTGGCCCTCCATTCCACCAGCTTAATGCAAGTCACACACGAAACATGAAAAAAGATAGCTTGATCGGAGCCAGAATAAATGTTATCCAAGTAACATTTCTATCCATTTGGCTGTGGAATCTCTTTCTCTCTCTCTCTAATAGATATGGTGCCCAGACCTGCCCACCTGAACATACAATGTGGAATAAAATCTGGCAAATGATTTATTGATTTATGTAGTTAAAAGAAGCACTGTATCAATATGTGCAATTTCAATATCTGTGAGGCTTTTTCTCTATTGGGAGGAGAGAAAAGAAAATACTCTGTTCTAATGCAATGTCTCCTATAATAAATACACCACAGATTTAACTCAATATTACTACACGCACCTCATGATCATTTTATGAAGTATCTCACTGCTTGAAACTAGTGTCCAGTAGTGTGACTGGCATAAGCTCAAAGGAGCTAACCAGATAGCACATAGCCTATCACTGATGCTTACTTTAACATAGACAGTCCAGTGAGAATTCTGTGGTAGAACATTTTTATTTGCAACAAACACATCATCAGAGTCTGGCTGAAAGAGCCAGTATGCCGAAGAACCAAGTGTAGTCATCTCTGCAGAATTTGACTCAGCCTTGAGAGGGCCACGCTGTCCAGCAGTGAGATGGGCAGAAGATGTGCAGGCGTGGCAGGGGTCTGAACCTTAGCCAGGCTGTTTCTTATCTAAGAGATCACCAAGTGGGAATGCATTGTGGATGGATTTAAATCAGCTTTTTTCTCCATCCCCCCTCCCTCGCACACAACAAAAGTCTAAATCCTCTTTCAGGCCAGATTGCCCCATTTCGCTGCATGGGCCAGGCAGATTGGAAACATGTTTTCTCTGGGCTAATCAGAAGACACTGGGGTGGTGGGATTTCTGCCTTTCATCTATGGAGCCTGCCTCTAAAAACAGCGGCGCAGAGGCCTCTGGGCTAACTTGAGAGCTGGGCTGCCTGTCATCTCCGTAGACAGATATAAAAATATTGTTAACCACGAGTCTAAGCAGAGGGTTTAACAGGGATTTGAATCTAAAATGTGATACTCCACATAGACCAACTTGATTTGGTCCAACAGAGCCGAACCCCTTATTCTGTTCTAACAAAGCGTGGCACATAATGGGGGAGATTTGGAGGGGATTTGCAACATCTCTGTTCCGGACCTGCTGCTGAATAGATCTAAACTGTTAACGAAGGTCACTGCCTCTTGGGCTGTCCTGCCAACAGGCCTCAGCTGACCGGACTCAGAGTCAAGGTCTGTCCCACTGGCAGAGTGGCATTCACGTTCACCAGGGCGTTGGCCTGAGCATATGGTGGCAGCTGGGCTGGGCAGGCTGGAAGCAGTAATGCTTCTCTGATGAGCCACAGCCAGAGGCGGCGACATGGTGATTCCCACACATTCTCTGCTAGGAATGCCAAAGACCTTTTGAACCTGAAAATTCTGGAAATGATCATCTGTAAAGGCGACTAGCGAGAGGGTCATATGGAAGAGTGTGTAGAGTCCAAGAGAAATTGGTTTGGCTCTTGGCATCTCCACTCAACAAAGACCTGGGCCAGATTACTTTCAACAACCCAACCCCTCATCTGGGTCATGTAGTATTTTCTCCCTGGAGTTATTTCTAGGAGTGCGTACATCTTCAACGTGCCATAGAGTCTACAGTAAATGCCGGCAGAGAACACCATTGCCTGATGCAAGGAGTTTCCTGCTGAGAATAGTTGAGACCTTTTCTTAGCGTTGACCGATTCACAGCCATACTGTATGGAAAAGCAGCAGCCAAAGTTCCCTCAGGCAGTGACATCTGGGCATAGTCACCCATCAAAGGAACATCTGGGAGCCAGGCCTGGTGGCACAGCTCCCCCGCTTCCTAGGAGGTTGAGGTAGGAGCATTGCGAGCTTAGGGTCTACCTGGACTACAGGATGAGTTCAAGACCAGCTTAAGAAGCTAAGGGAGACTTCGTTTCAAAATAATACCGAAAAAAGGGCGGGGTTGTAAGTCAGAGGGACAATGCTTGCCTAGCACGCTTAAGCCCCTGGGTGTGATTCCCAGCAGCCCACACAAAAACAGAACATCTGGGAAAGTTCTGCATTTCAGATGTAATCAAAATCCAGAAACGGTATGCTTCTCATCATCGGTGCCCCGAGAGCTTGGACACATTCTCTTTTGCCAACTTTATTCAGATCTTTGTGTAATAAACAGACCATTAGAGATTTGTTTGAGCTACTGGCTATCTCTCCCAGAGCCCATATGTCTGTCTACCTCCCACCTTGATTGGAGATGACCATTATCCTAAACTGAAGCTTTATCAAAAACTACAGCAAAAACTACATATAATATATATAGTAACTTGTAGCCATACATAAAACAGATTAATTTTATACCCTTTGACTTCTGTACAAATAGTATTACATTGAAATAATAAATCTTCTACCAACATATTTTTTGTTAAATGTTATGTCTACAGCTGTTCATATTGATGATTTTATAAATGAAAATATGCAGATTTTTATTGCAACATGCATGCATGTTACATGAATTCATTTCCCCTTGTCTTGTTAGTAGTAGATGTTTGGACTGTTTCCAGTTTTCCTACTTAAAGAAATGCACATTAACCAGTTACCTTTAAGTATTCTGTATATATATATGTATGTATATGTATATGTATATATATCTAAGTGCTTGGCTAAGGTATGTATATATACCATAGACAAATATATATTTGGAGTTGTTACATATTTGGGAACACATATATTTATCTGTTATTAGATGTTGCCAGAATTATTTTAATGTCAGAGGGAGGACTTGGTGTCTAAGGAACAAGGAGTACATGAAAGAATGTTTACTAACCCAACTTCCTTTGGTTCTTTAGGAGTGGATTTCGGTGCCGCCTCTGCTGTTTCTTATCAGTAGCTATTGAGTCTGGGATACTCTCTCTTTCTCATGTCAATTATCCCCTATGTATCCCTCTGGGGTGTTGATATACCCTGTCCTGGATAAAAGAATGTGCCTGGAGAAACCAGATGCTCAATTTGGGTCAAAAGGTTAGGCAGCGAATAGTCTCCTGTAGTTCTTAAATACTGTTCTTCCTGAAGAGCCCCACTAAAAGCGAAAGGTCCTAAAAATAAAACAGTCAAGCTGAAAATGGTTCATTAAAGAATTTCAGCTCTCCAGTTGACCCTTCTTTTACAACAGGCCATGCATAAGAAGGAAATGAGGAGGAGAAAAATAACCGGAGAACACCGAATGTCAGACACTCTTTTTTTTCTTTTTTTTTTTTTTCTTTTTAAAGCACAATCAGAGCAGACCTTATTATTGTGCCATGCAACGTAAATATAATATTTTCAAATCATGAAGCTTTAAGAAAGGTTTCAAACTCCTCTCATACATTTCCAGTCCATAAGTGAGTTTTCATGAACATGTCAACCAGGAACCACATCATTTTATTTTAGTCCTGTGTAAAGTTGATTATAGGAACATCTAAGAAGACATGTGGACCCATTGTCTGATATTTTGGGGAAGGATATGCCTTCCTGTCCATGTGTGCCTGTGTAGCATGCCATGCTACAAGCATGCAGTTCCCAGACTATGCAAAATTGTTTTTTGTTTTACTTGTTGTTTCAAATAAAAAATGCTGCTACTTCCCACTCATTATTTTGCCTAATTGCAAGTTGGCTCTACTTGGAAATGAGCTTACATTTACTTTAACAGTCAACCAGTGACCAAATTAAAGCTGGAAAGAGCAGTTGTTAATTAGAGACTTTTGTTTGACTTTTAGATTTCTATCTACTTGACCTTGTGTCTTCTGTCATCTGACTAGATATTTTCTGGGTCAAATGAGAGGTTCTAAGCCACCGGACATAGACCTCTGCAGTAGCCCAGTTTTGCTGCATAAATGAACTAGCTTTGGGGCAACAGTACAGCTACTTCTCTGCTTTGCCCTCAGGTTTTCTCAGACAGGCCTTGAAAAAGAAGGATATGTCTTTCCTGTTTCAAACCACCTCTTGGTTTAAATAGGTACTTAGGACTCACAGCCAGAATATGAGAGCACACCATAGATGCAAAGTTCCCATGTTAAACTCCTAAACTGTCCTTCCACATGAATAGCTGATGCATAGTAATGATACACACTTGCTAAGAGCTACTGTCATTGTATCCATAACCAGAGGATTTTGTGACTCATGTGGAATAGACTCCAGAAAACATAGTTCTTGATTGCATGTCATTAATAGCGAATGGCTCCTCCGTGTGTCACTTTCACTGTGGTTGTTCCCATTTACAGGCGGGAAGAAGTCACGAGTCCTCACTCCTTCAGTATCCTTATGTCCTGGTCTAGAAGTGTCACACCTGGTTTCCATTCTGGTTCCCTTACAGATAATTCATTCTAAGAGAGTCAAAGCCTGGCAGAGCTGTCTGTGTTACTGCAACTGCTGTAGCTGAAAGGGGCAGAAGACTTTTAACACTGTTACTGGTGGTTTATTTTCAACGGTTCAGGCTTCCATGAAATTGTAAAGCCATCAGTTCTCCGGGAAACTGGCAGTTTCTACTAGTTATTTGTGTTTTAACAAGACAATTTACATTTAAAGACTAGTCTTCCTTTGTGAATAATGGCAATGGGATTCAAATCCAAGCAGACAGAAACTAAAAATTAAATGTTTTAAGGCCATCTATTTCCAAGTGCGGTAGCTCATGGGGCATGCCTGTAAGACCACACACGTGAAGCAGAGGCGGCAGGACCTCTGTAAATTCAAGGTCACATTGATCAGAGGTTCAGACCAGCCAAGGCTACATACTTGCCTCAAAACAAACAAACAAAAAACAAACAAACAAATGTCCTGCTTCTTTGAATAATTAATTCATTAGCTAGTTTCCCTCCCTCCCTCTCTCCCTCCCTCCTTCCTTCCTTCCCTGCTTGCTTGCTTTCTTTTTCTTTTCTTTCTTTCTTTCTTTCTTTCTTTCTTTCTTTCTTTCTTTCTTTCTTTCTTTCTTTCTTTCTTTCTTTCTTTCTTTCTTTCTTCCTTTCTTCCTTCCTTCCTTCCTTCCTTCCTTCCTTCCTTCCTTTCTTCTTTCTTTCTTTCTTTCTCTCTCTTTCCCTCCTTCCCTCCTTCCCTCCCTCCCTCCCTCCTTCCTTCCTTTCTGGAAATACATGCTGTAAGGTTCTATTTAACTCTGTTGGGAAGAATGGAGTAAGAGGAAATTTCCATGATTGGAACAGAGGAAATGGATTTCCTCTGCGTTGTCTTGAGTTCAGGAGGCTACAAACCACAGGGATTATCTTGTCCTTGGAAGTGTGGTTTCTGTGGTACAGGTAGAAACCTCAAGGTCTTCCTGATTTAAGGATATAAATAACCGTGGAAGGTATTACTCTAAGTCAACTCTAATTAGGTGCTTTGGTTTAACACATCCCATCAAGAATATTTTGAAAGCTTTAAAAGAAAAGCTACCTAATCTCCCAGCCTGAGTCTCCATTAGCGCTCAGAGGGAAGGTATTCTGAACTTGTGACACTCACTATTGCTCAGCTACTCGACTGTGAAGCCTATGATATAACACACAAGAAGTTATTTTATATGTATTTTGATTCAGAGACTTGGTGATAGTAAGCACCTTAGGTATAATAGAAGCAGGAAAAGATTAATACAAAAGGTTAATGTTTATTTTAATCTTATCTATTTATTTGAAAGGAGAGAGAAAGAGAGAGAGAGAGAGAGAGAATATTTATGCATGGCACAAAGGTGAAAAGTCAGAAGACAATGTTCAGAAATCAGCTCTCTCCCTCCACCATGTGGACTTCCGAGATTGAACTCAAGTTGCCAGATTTGCGAGCAGGTGTCTTATTGGCTGAGCCATTTTGCCAGCCCAGTGTTAATTTTATTTAATTAAATGGAAACTATTACTTGATTTTGGAGCTTCAGAAGGAAGTGCAAACTTGTATGATTCAGTACACATGGGACAAAACTTGTCACCTTTAGTAATTCAAGAAGGGACTATTATTCTCAAAATGCCAGGGTGGTCAGGACCTTGGTTTCTCAAGGAGAACTCTCATGCAAGCCATCATTCATCCAGCCTCCTTCGTCTTCAAAGTGGGAATGTAAATATTTTCAATTAAAGATTTTATTGTGAGATTTAAATGAAATGATTCATGTAACAACATCAGTATCGTTCATGGCAAGTAGTGAGTAGATGCACGGTCTGTCTTAACTGCTGGTAGGGGTGGAAGTATGGATAATGCGGTCTGGAAGATTATGAAAAAAAACATAGAACTGTGGAGTAAGTACCTGCGCTTATTTAACAGAGTATTTAAAGTGTTAATCCAGAACTCTGCTAGAGCTGGCTCTTACAAAATCTTAAGATGAAGACCAAAGTCCTTACACTAATTAATTAATTAATTGTGTGTGTGTGTGTGTGTGCAAGAGTGCATCTATCTGAATGTGTGTGCCTGTGGAGGTCCAAAGATGACTTCAGGAATCATCATGGATTACTCTATCTCCTTATTGCTTTGCTCTGGGGCTTCCTAAGGACCAGAATTGCAAGCCACTACCATCTCTGCTGGGCTTTTTTTTTTTTAAATGTGGGATCTGGGAAATCTAATCTCAGGTCCTTTTGCTTGCAAGGCAAAAGCTTTAACAATGTTAAAATCTTTTTAATCTTGCTGGGCACACATAACCATTCTGCTCTCCGTGAACTCTTCGCTCTCTGTTCATATGTACATCCCTGTATTCAGCAGATTGCAACAGTATAGGCAACCTGTGGACACTGATGACCAAGGGACGCGGGGACTGTGCTTCCTGATCCCTTCAGGGTGCCTGGCACCGGCAGGGTCTCAGAAGACTTTTCTTTCAGGAGCAGCTGAAACTCAGTAAAGGTTGGCACCTCAGAAACCGGGAAATATATCATGTGTATTTTTCTGGTTGCTGGTTACCAAGCCATTTGACACTCAGTTTCTTCATCTGAGAAATATTCTTCCAGTGTGCTTCGCTTGCAGAGATGCCATGATAATTAGTAAGACTCTTTGGAAAGGAGCGATATGCCCTATCCCTTTGAAGTTCGGTTTTACAAGATCTTTATACACAAGCCATAAAAATTCTGTTCTCCTTCCTGTCCTTTTCTGCCTCTCATCCAAAGGTCCAAGAGAGATTATCCGCCTATGAAACTCCTATATCCTAAATGCCAGTTTCCCCTGGGGTAGAGGCTCATGCACTCAGGCTGGTCTGTCCAAACCCTTGGGACTTCTCTTTTTGCAGATTTGTAAACCTTCAGACTGGAAGTACCATACAGCCAGAGAGCCCTCTGGAGATGGATGGGGGAGAGCAGTGTCTGTTGGGGGAGAGGGAAGAAGCTGCAGCCTTTGCATTCTTTCTAAGGTATCTTTCTTTACTAAAGAATCTGTCTTGCGACTTGGCAGGAGCTGTGTGCTATGTGAGGTATAAACCTTCAGGAATGGAATGGTATAGTGTGCTATCAAAGCGATGAAGTACTGTAAGTCAGACAGAAAGAGGGGTGTGCGGACTTGAATGTATCGAGGTGGCATATCTGAGCCAAGATGAGTCACCCATATAAGAGAGAGGAGGGGGAGAGCCAAGTGGACAAGGAAACCATACTGGGTTGTGTGTGAGGGATGACAAGGGTGAACTTGGATTCAGTGTCCCTGAGCAGCTGTTTCTTCTTCCATAAATACGTGTAGTAATGATGCTGGGAGCCAAGTGTGGCACCTTGTATCTGTAAACCCTGCTGAGACAGGAGAATTGCATGAGTTTGTTATGAGTCTGGGTAGCACGGTGAGTTCTAGGCTAACCTGGGCCACAAAGTAAGATTTTCTCTCAAACAACCAAACAGATGAGCAACAAAAAATGAGCAACAAAATTGGAGCTAATAAAATAGGTTTTAAAATGACTTTATGCATTGAGAAATGCTAAGTATCAATTGTGTAATTATATCTTTTTTCATGTATGTGTATGTGGTGCATGCATGTATGTGCTTTGCACGTGAGTGTATGTGCATGTGCGTGCACAAGAGTATGCTTGAATATGTGTGTCTGTGGAGGCCCAAGGGTGACATCAGAAATCATCCTGGATTGCTGTTCCTCCTTACTGCTTGTTTGGGGGATTCCAGGACCCACCTTCCAGGGGTAGAGCTACAGGCTGCCCTCCTATCTGCCTGGGTGCACTGAAGTCTCCTGAGGTATGGGACTCCTAGAACTGAAGGAACCCATGTGATTTCTTCTGCACTAGGACTCTGGAAGAGGACTGGGCCTCGCATAGCCTGGTTCATGGAGTGACTATGGTCAACCGGAAGCTCTATACTCAGGGAGAACTCTGCTATGGGATGTGGGGATAAGATCTCAGTTCTTTGTGCTTGAGAGACAAAGATTTTAACCTCCTGAGCTATCTCCCCAACTTATACTTAAATTTTGTTACTGTTATCAGCCAAATAGCACAGGCACGATATTTAAGACCAGAAAAGGTGAGCTGCCATCTGTATTGCTAACATTATATGTGCTCCTGTCTTTTATAAACAAGCCCCTGAAGGGGGCTGTAAGGGAAGTAGCAACACAGCAGGGAAGCCTTCATGAACTCTCTTCATGTTGGCACTAAGTAGTTCGCAAGCAGATCCCAAGGAGAGTGCAAAAGAAAGCAAGTATTAGATTTCAGGTGACTTCTAGTATCCGGAGCATGGTTTAGAGAAGATTAAGATCTTTTTCTGCGGCTTGGTCAGGACTCCACGAGAGTTGAACTTCCACAAACTATTTTGTCTCTAGAATTGTAAATTCAGGTATATTACTCATTGTCAACCTGTTCATCTTTGAACACACCAGGTCTCTCACAGCTTGACCTTCCATCCCTGTTCCTGACTTTGTGTTTTTCATTATCTAGTAATAACTCTTTTCTTGACAATCACAACTTTGCGTCTTGTCTTTTCAAAGAAATTGACTCCTCAACAGCCACCAAGGATCAGTCCAGCTTGGAACTTGAGTCTTGAGTATTTCCAGAGAAAATCCTGCAACTGTAAGATTAGCATCACTTCAAATTTAGAGTTTCTAACTCTGTCTGCTACCTGATGTTCTTCTCTAATGGGACAACATTTTAATATATTATTCGTTGTGTTTTCTTCTTTCTGTGTATTCCTATTGTCATCCACCGAAGCCAAGAACATCCCTTGCTTCAGGAGGAAGGCGGCATGACAGCCAAGGACAAAGAAGTCAGTGTTGTACTTTGGATTTCCAAAATAGACTCTTGAAACTCAGTTCAAGGAAAAGAGAGGCAAAAGCCAAGATTCTCATTTACAAGACTGAGGCTTTGTGGAGAGAAGAGGCGATCCGTAGCCTCCAAGGAGAACTAGAGCTTGTTGCCCAGAGATAACCACGGGGAATAGAAGATGCTCGATCAGACCGAAGGGCATCATGCAAAGCAAAGCAGGATAGAAACACTTCCTGGGCTCTGGTGAGGAGTTAACCCATGGCAAGCAAAGGAGGAGCACCGAGTGAGTAGATGCTCACTGGGGTGTGGAGGGGATGGTGAACTCGCCTTAAGTATGGGACTCCTAGGACTGAAGGAATCCATGTGATTTCTTCTGCACTAGGACTCTGGAAGAGGACTGGACATTGCATAGTCTGGTTTGTGGAGTGACTATGGTCAACCAGAAGCTGTATACTCAGGGAGAACTCAGCTATGTCTTCCTTCTAGGTGATAGAGAAGACATTCAGATGCCCTGAAGTGATGTCACTGGAAGGATGAGGTGCAGAAGGATCCTGGGGCGGGGATATTAGGGGCATTCTTCTTCACTGCTTGTATCTCCCAGGGCAGAGACAGGGGTGCCTGTCTGTTTCTTGTTCCTACAAAGATGATGTCTCCCATCCTACTCTCCCACCTAGCTTACCTATTAGCCAGATCATTTTCATTTCTGAATCTCTGAGACTAAAGGCACACAGACTCCTCTCCATAGTTTCATTTAAGAGCCCAGCTCCTAAGTGAACCCTTGATGTGTTTCTCTGTGGAACAAGTAAACTGTTATGCACCTTGCACCAGGCTGAACGTTTGCACTGTCTTTGCAACTTTCAGCTACTAACAGCACCATAGCCCTAGCCTACAAATATTCAGAAGACACTTCTTAGTTCTGCAGTTGAGATTGTACTGAGGCAAAGAATATTAAATTTCAGATTTTAGATTAATAATTGGCATATCTTCCATTCAGCAGAGGAAATTCAGTGATGACAAACCTAGTATTCTGAAGCAATACAATGGAGCATATTTTATGCCTGTGATAGGTTTTCCCAGCCCCTGTGCATTAGTGTCTTCAAGTCACTTAAAGAAATCTTTGCGGAATACTTTACTTTTGTTCATAAACCAGGCTGCCAGTTATTGTCATCACAAGCTCCCCTCCCACTCGTCTCTTGTCTGGGCTCCAAGCTTCCACATCTACTGACCATGAAAACACTTTGAAGAGCGCTGTTCTACCACTGCCCGTGATGCGGGAGTGTACCCAGGACACCAGCTGTGCAGCATTGCGTCTCAGGGACTTGAAAGTCTTGCTGTGCAGAGGCAGAGAAGCGCTTTCATCTCAATTCTGAGCCACACTGATTCCTCAGCCTTTGGTCTCGTAATTTTGTAGACTTCGGGTGATCCCCTTTCATGGAAAAGATCTGGAAATGAACACCGTGTGGCTATGCCCTATTAAAACTCCACCCTCCTTTTCCTGTCACCAAATAACGGCAACCATGAAACTCCAGTGCATAAGAACAGAAGCAAGCAGATTGGGTTCCTGAGCTCTGGATGCTTCCTCACAGAATGTAGCTTCCCAAATGCTTCGATTCAAAGTACTTTGTAGGTAATGACACGTAAAATCATGGTGGCTGGAACTGGAGTCTATTCCTTAGGATCCATAAGGACTGTGGGAGTTAAAGGAGCGAAGGCTAGAAAACAGGTTAGAAAATGTCACTCCATAAAGGATGCATATGAGAGGGGCTCTGATATTTCTCCAGAGAGAAGCCTCCTGCGAAGTGTCCAGCAATACCTTATTTCTGGCCTCTGCCTTCCTAGGGACTTTGTCACTGACTGTACCATTTCTTCTCCCAGAAGAATCTGCCATGGGACTGTAGAGATGGTTGAGGGGTTAAGAAAGACTCCACTTCAAGGGACTGGAGAGGTGGCTCAGGGGTTAAAGCCCCTGCCTTGCAGGCGGAAGGTCCTGAGTTTGGATCCTAGACCCCACATATAGACGTTGGGCGGAAGCAGGAGCAGGCTGCGTTTCTCGTCCTGGTAGGGCGGAGCCTGTGAATCCCGGGGCAGAGTAAACAAGGAGGAGGTGGAGGCGTCCATAGTGGTTCCCGAATTTGTCTGTGGTTCTACACATACACACACACATACATACACACACACACACACATACATACACACACATGTACACATGCACAATTGAATAAATAATAATAATAATAAAAAAGAAAGACTCCACTTCAAAAGCAGAAGGACCTGAGTTCAGATCCCAGGTACAATGTAAAAACCTCCAGGGAGAAATGGTGGTGGCCTCCTCTTCTGGCTCTGGAAGGCAGAGCCTGGGAAATCCCAGAGTGAAGCAAAAAGATGGTAAAAGCAGTCTAGGATGATTTCCAAAGTCACCCTTGGGCCTCCACCAGCACATGCAGTGCCCTCTGAGACACACATACACACATACACACACGCACACACACACACATACGAAAAAAAAATAGTCTGTCCTATCCTTCATACTGAATGCATGACATCTATCTTTTAAATGGAGCCTTGACTGTGTTTGTTCACATGTCTGCCTCTTCCTTTTGCTCCACAGCTCTAGCCAAACCTCACCTCAAACATCTGAACCAAATTTGACCACCAAAAAAATCTCTGCTCTCCTTAAAGGTAACTCCCCTGTTGGTTAGGAGAATTCTTTTGGATCATCGTTATCATTTGCCTGTACATTGCTCATAAATTACTGACCCGTGAGCTTGAGGAACAAAGAGAATCTTATGATTCTCAGTTATGGTTCGTAGTCCAGCTTAGTAGAAGACTTCATACCAACGTCAAGAGCTGAGGGAACTGACCACCCCACCACCCCAGATTCACAGGGATTCTGAGAGAGGAGTAGACCCCGCTTGCCAGATTACATGTCTGACAAGTATGCCAAAGAATGCTCAACTATGGAACCAGCTCCCTCCATCTTATCTGCCTGCTCAGGGAATGTCCTTCCCACCATGAGCTGGCTCTTGCAACATCAATTAGTAATCTCCTGCAGGCTTGTTTTGGACTTGCCTTAATTACAGATTCTTCACAGATGTGCCCAAAGCTCCGCTTGCAGTTTTCAAGTTAATACCTGTATCTAACTAGCACAATCATTAAGACATTTTTAGATCTTGTGTGCGTGTGTACATGATGTGGGAAGTGTCTGTGTGCATGCACACGGGCATTCATGTCACAGCACATGTATGGAAATCAAGGACAACCTTGGGTGGTAGTCCTCACTGTGACTATTTGGGACTTTTGTTTGCTGGTTAGCCAATGTGCTTCAGGGACATCTGTCTCTGTCTCCCTTCTAGATACCTGTATGTTGGGATTACATGTGGGCTACTGGGTGAAGCTTTGTGTGGGTTCTGGGGATTTAAATTCAGATCTTCAAGTTATGTGACAAGATTGGTATCCACTGAGCTATGTTCCCAAGCCCAGATTAGAATTTTATTTTACTTTACTTATTTATTATTTATTTATTTATTCACTTAGTCATTTATTTGTGTGTGTATGTGTGCGTGTGTGTGTGTGTGTGTGTGTGTGTGTGTGTGAGAAGGTACTGTGTGTCCCTGTGGAGGGCCAAGGGTGACTTTGGGAATCATCCTGGATTGCTTCTACCTCCTGTTTTGCTGACTGGGATTTCCCCAGCTCTTCCCACCAGAGCCTGACATTCAGGTGCCACCATTTCTGCATGGCGTGTTTATATGGGATCTGGGATTTGAACTCAGGACTTTCTACTTGGGAGGCAAAATTTAAGTCACACGGCATTCTGGAGAAGGTGGCAGCACTTACTGCACAGTTCTGAACAATAAACTCTGAAGTGGTTAAAATTGTAAATGCATAAAGTTTATATACAAAAAATTTATGTGCATATATGTATATATATATGTAATCAAGCTTGATTAAATGGGTTCATTCTTTCAATTTAGATAGTTGAGAATGAAACCTATAGCCAGGCACTGTGGCATATGCCTACTATAATGCCTGAGCATTTGGGAGCCTTAGGCCAGAAAATTGGAAATTGAAGTCAGTCTAGAGTATATAGCACAAGCTCTGCTTAAAACAAAACAAAACAACACCACCTTCCACCACCTCCACCACCACCACCACCAAAACAACAAAACAACAAAGATCATCCACCCTGTGTAAACATTTGCATACTTTAAAGATTTTTCTTCTTGAACTGCCTACATAATAAAGAAAGAGAAATGGAAAAAAAAAAAGAAAACAGAAAAATTTTTAATTCTTTATAAATATTTTTCAAAACCTTGAAAAAATTATTTGAAAAATAAATCAGTCAAATTTATGCCAAAGACTCTTACAGTGTGTGCATAAATATGAATACATGACTTCTATTTATATCATTATTCTTTTGAGAACCCCTTCTCTTGATAGTGGTCTGTTGCCTCTCAAGAAAGGGAAAAGTCACAGAAACAAAACAAGGCTTTGTGCATCAATCACAAGGGCTGATTTGTTTTTGAAAGAATTTTAAGGCAATTGGGAGCCTTAAGACTGTTTTATGTAGTATTTAATCAATTTTTCTTTCGATGATGTCCCTCTTTCAGCACATAAAATCTAATCTTTCTTCATATTAGTGAATCTATGAGGAGAGTTTCAGATCATGTAGAAAATCTCGAGGAGCCACATGAGTCCAGTTTATTCAAAGGCCTTGTTTCCAGTGGGCATATACAAATTCTTCATTTACCACAAACCCTAAAATGTGGGAAGAAGATCGCTGAGTCAACAGGAAATAAAGGAGACAACTTTCAAATTCCATGTAGAGAATTGCAACTCTACAGTTCCCACATACAGACTTAGACAAGCCTTTGCTTTTAGGAGCTAGAAACTGCTTGGACTCTGTCTAGCTGGGGTGGGGTCGCACAAAGACACAATGGAGCTCACTATGTGAGAAGCTTATTCTCAGTGAATGAAGAGCCGAAAGTTCTGCTGCCTTATATTAGAAGCACCAGTTTCATGATCTAGTTACACCCAAGGCCCTATAAGCACTTCCCCCACTCACACACCAGCAGGTCCCATGTGTCTTTCCCATGTCTCTGACTGAGGCTACAGAATTATTATTCTTGTAGATTCAGACACTAAACCACAGAGGTCTAATGATTCACCCAAGGTCCGGAAAGTCAATTTCTCTCATGGCAAAGCAGAGGGGTTTCAATCTGAGATCTGCATGCATGACCGTCCCATCCTGGAGTCTCTGGAGTCCAGTCTTGGGAGTTAGGTTCCCTTACTTTTCTGATCCATGCTTTTCTGAATCATATCTTCCATTACTGAGCTACTACTTGATCACATTTCAGATAGCTTTGGAAGAAGACAAAGACAACACATTTCCCTTCTGCCACTCACTAGATATCTTAGGCTCATCCTCTGTTTACTTCCTTAGCTTCAGTTTTAAAACCTGGCTTTCAGAGAGTATTACACACCATGGGACCTCATTTCTAAAGTATTTCACAGAGGTCTCAGGAGGCAGAGTGACTTAGCACAAGAAGAAGTAAATGACTAAAGAAGGTCAACATCTATCAAAATGTTGTGGAGTGTAGAGTCAGAGGAAAGCCTTCCCAAGTAACTCTCATTGACAATCGTGTTAAAGCAAAAAAAAAAAAAAAAAAAAAAAAATTATACTTGAGCAACCTGCCTTCAAGCTGCATTTAAACCAATTAATAGAGGAATTAGGGGATTTAGGGGTTGGGGAGATGGCTCGGTGGGTAAAAAAAATCATTTGCCACACAGCCTGAGGACCTAAATCCAATCCCCATACTGCATGTTTAAAAGCTGAATGTAGCGACCCACATATATAATCCCAGTTCCCTGAAGGTGACATGAAAGGGGGAGGCAGATAGTTCACACAGGCAACACAGCAGCAGAAATAAGAGGGACTCTGCTTCAGAAACAAGATGGAAGGAAGATCAGTTCCTGTGCTTTTGTCCTCTAGCCTCCACATGAATGAACGAACATGGTGGCCTGTGTGTATAGTCCCTCCAACACACATAATATAATAATCAAATCTTTAAAAAAAACCAAAGAAGGAAGGAGGATCACTTTGGGGGCATTTTCTTCAAACCTATGTATTGAATAATTTAATGGACAATACATTAAATGTCATTGAATGACAGACAGTGAGATTCATACTACTACAAAAATCTCCCTAAAAAGTATGGGTTACAAAATCTAGCACAGATCACAGGGGACAAAGCTTCAGGCAGTAGGATCCTTAGAGGTAAGGGGTTAAACAGTCATAATAGAGTTCTCATCCTAGCAGGCAGCCCAAGAAGGGGCCCCAAGCTAGGCCACTGAGTCCTGAACCCTCACTAGTGTAGACGACTCAGAGGGACACTCAGTGACTACATCAACAGATGCTCTGGAGGATGGGAGGGAGAAAGCAGGAAGCACCAAGAGAGGAGGAGGGAAGGAAAAGGGGTGATAGGAAGGAAGGTGGAAAGGGATGAGTGGAATGGGGGACAACAGGGGAAGGGAGGAGGAGGGAGAAGAAGGGTGTACCTATTGAGCTTGTATGATTAGGCCAAAATAAGGTAATAAAAAAGTTTGGGTTATCTGTGTATGTGAGGTCTGTCAGATGCTAATACCTATCTGTTCATTTAATGATTAACTCCTATTATATGCTGTATGAATTTACTTGATTTTGCCGTTCCAAAGAGTATTTGATTATTGCAAGTTATTCTGAAAGAAATCACAGATGACTGCACAATGCATGTTGGCAAGAATGAAACGACTTCTGTTTTTGCTAGGTTAGGACTTCCATTAACCAAGGGGTACAGTAACATTCTGCAACATATTCTAGCACGGTTTGCATCTGTCATAAGTTCTATCTGTAACTCCTGGCAGTGAATACACTGCTGTCCAAGAGTCAGCTATATGCATATCCACTCATGTGAGAGGGTCGTGGGTAGTGTTCATATGAACACTACAGAACCTTGAGACATAAGCACTAGTGGCAAATATTTTATTTTCCAATATGATCCCTAGACAATTAGTTATAGGATGCCAAGTTGATGACTGAAAGCTGAGCCTTTAGGCACACCTGAGAAGAAATGTCTAACTAACCCAAGCCCTGAACAAGCCTTGGTAAATTATCTAATTGACATGAAAAGACCCAGTCCCACTGTGTGTGAGTGTGAGTCCCTTCCTTAGGCAGATGGAGAAAGTGGGTTTAGAGCTTTGGGCTATGGACGGGAGAAAAGGTGTATGCTCCTCTCTCGACAGTTCTGGTACATAAGGTGGGACCAGTTTCTTTGGCTCCTGATGTTGTTGTGAACCCTCCTGCTGTGTTGACTGACGTAACTGGGAATCACAAGCTGGAATGGATCCTCGCTCTCTTAAGCTGCTTGGGCCTATATTCATTTAGCAAATTCAGGAAGATGAAACTAACACAGATCCCTGAGGGCAAAAAAATTGCTGTTTTCAGGGTCCAAATTTCATTGCAGTCAGAATCCTTTCTTAGGGTTTCAACAGCAAGTCAAGCCAAAATGCTCGGGCATATGACCAGACTTCTAGATCTTCTCCAGATTGTGGGCATTGAAACCAGGAAAAGACCCAGAGAGACATGGAGTGCTGGCAACACAGGCGGCAAGCTGACTAGACTTTTCCTCCATGCCTGTGTGGTCTGGTTTACCCTGTCACCCAGCATTTGGATTGGCTAGAAGGCTAATACAAATGAAAGAAGCTGATAATACTCTGATTTCGCTCACTTAGACTTAAGTATCATTAGTGCAAAATTTTAGTTCTCATAAGCTTTATAAGAGGGTGCACTACATTTGACTCACATTCTGCCTAAATGTCTTAATCGTTGACTTTGAGTTCTTTGAAACTTGATACATTAGCCAAAATAAATCTTTGATTTTAAAATGCCAACACCCTCGATATTATGAAAACTGAATCCAGAAATGACTAAATACATATTTATCAAGTGAACGATTATACACAAATAGGGAATAAGGATGTAATCTCCCTGGTTAAATCAAACATAGCTTACTCAAGGGCTGGACGAAAGTAACCCAGAATGAACAAATTCTGTTCAGTAGCTGAGAAATTGACCTGTTAGGGAAGGAAAATAATTTACCATGGTAAAATCACATGCGTTCTTGAGACACTGGCATACCGGCAGAGTAATAAACCACACTGGGGATAGTTGCATCAGTCCCAAAGAGATACAGTCGCATTGCTTGGAGGGGGATCTGCAGGTGGTATTTGGGGTTTTGAAGGTGATTCCAGGTGTCTTAGCCCTCCCTCTGCCGCAGCCGCAGAGGATGTGGTTTTATTTAGCCCACTGTAGAGGCGTGTTGTGCTCAAGGTGTAATTGGGCATCGTTTCCTGCCTTCAAAGTCTTACCTTGAGTATGTTTCACCAGAAAAAAATAGGAGAGTTGAGGAAGAGTGGTGAGAAAAGTCAGCAGTCTGTATGAGAGAAAAGACCTCAGAAAACAACTTCACGGTGCTCTGAAATCATATGTTCGGTGCCATTACCGCCCTTACTTTCTGTAAAATTGTATCTTAACTGCACACCGTCCTGTGAAACTGCTCTCCTTTATGCGAGGAGCCTGTGCAGGAGCGATGTCAGGATGTGGAAGAGACATGGGTCACAGCCGCGGGCCTTCACGATCCCTTTCCCGTGCTCACCTTTGCTGAGGCTGGAGTGGCAGAGGGAGGATCTGAGGCGCCCGGGCCGCCCTCTCTCAGGGTCTCTGAGAGTGGAGCCAACGCCCAGCACGCCGCCAAGCTAAGCCATCAGACCCTCCTAGACTGAGCCGGAGGGAGTGAGGGCAATGGAAAGGTCCGGTTGCCAAAAGTGCGGGGACTCCGGACCCCCTCCTGCCTGCCCTTGCCGACTCCCACTGCCTGCTCAGTCACCCCTTTGTTGACTTCCTTATATTTTTGCTCAGATGTGGCTTAGTGTTTTTCTCTCCAAGGCATGTTTTGCATGGAAGAATGCTTTCTGGGAGCTGAAGCCCTAATTGCCAAATAATGGTTGCCAAAGCATGTTATTTTGGCTCGAGATGGCGATGGAACAGGAGGCACTTTCCCCTCCTAAAGAAAGAGACAAGGTCCTTCCCCAGCAGCTCAAAGGCCCTCCCGGGGCCTCCTCTAGTGGGTGAGAGTGACTGTCTCCTGGCCATCCCTTCCAGTGTCTGTGCAAACTCAGAGGAGGGGCTTGTCTCTGGCCCTGGCCCTGGGCTGCGGGCGCTGGGCTGCAGGAAGCCGCCGGGACTTGCCTCCCACCCAGCCCCGCCAAGGTCTGCCTCGCCACCGTGGAGCTCAGGCCGGTGCCAGCTCCCTGCAAACACCGGCCGCCAGCAAGCACGGGAATTCCAAATAGAGACAAATCTGGGGCCCCCGGGGCGGGGGCGGGGGGATGCTGGATGGAACTGATCAGTATGAGAGATATATCACTGCTAATTAAGTCCTGATCCCTTGGCTCCACTTGAAACGAACAGGGAAGGAGCAAGTTTGGAGAGCAGGTGCTAACTGGTCGCGAAAGGAGTCCATCACTTCAGGAGAAAGAGTTTGCAGGTCGCCTGGGGAGGACCCAGGCCGGGGAGCCCAAGGCTTTTTCTGAGAAAATTCATTACTGACTGAACCACCAGCTCCTACTTTGTCTTACGATATAAAGGAGCTTGTGAAAAACAAGCCCCCTCCCCCCTGGAAAAAAAAAAAAAAAAAGCAAACTAAGTAAGCAATAGCCCTAGGCCGGCCCTGTGTTTTTTTCTTTTGATGGCTGACTTACTTTCTTCTCAGATGGACAATGGAGTTAATTTAGTGGCAAGTAAATACTTTGCCAGAGATGCCAGGAGCTGTTTCATTAGGGTCAGGACAATATGGGATTTGTTGTGACTCAGACGCCAGTCCAGAGTGGGCCTCACAGCCACCCACTCTGCTGCTGTCCCAGACTGCTTGAAAAAAAAAAAAAAAAAAAAAAAAAAAAAAGACACTGCTCTAAGGAGCAATGGATAAATGCACTTAATAGCAAATATTTACTTGAAGGCAAAAAGCATGAAGACTCTGAGTGCCCTGTCAGTCACAAGGAAACAGATCTGAGGATTACGGAGCTGCATAAATATCCAAACTAAATGTATATAATTTCTCATCTTCCATAGCTTTACCTTTGCACTAGAAATTAGTGCTTTGGTCAGCAACCAACCTGGACTGATGTCTGTCTTTGTCAAGTGTTCTCACCTGCATGATCTCATTCGATCTACATTTTACCCTTGGAAGTAAGTATGCCATGAGAGGTTAAACCTCATTAAGTAACCAGCCGAAGTTTGGGCTGCCACCAAAGTCTAGCTCTAAACACGATACAACCTGCTTCTCTGCTTCAGATCTGTATAGAGGCAATATCCACACTCTAAGTTCCCAACAGATATACTGAACGAATGAATGAACGAACAAATGAATGAACAAGAGGACTCTCTCATGACACTAAAGATTATTCTTGTAGTCATTGGGGACATGTTGGAATATGTACTAAGTCTAGCACTCTGGAGCTCTCCTATTTGGGGGACAACATTTATAGTGAATAAAAAATATAATTCTGAGGGTCTTCCTTTGATCTGTGTGAGGAATGTTCTTAGTTCTGACAGCGTTGGGCCTACATTTGGCACATTTTTCTGAACCTGCAGGCAAGTTGGCTGGAGTTGCTGGCAGCGACTCCAGGAATCATTATCAACATAACTTCCTTTTTCTTATGACATGTAATCCTTTCCCTCTCTTCACACCCCAGTCTTCCGACTCCTCTCCTCACTGGGAGCTGCCGCTTTGAGTCATGCTCCTAGTCTGTGCACAGGCTTTCTCTGGAACTGTATCCTGTGTTTATCAGACTATTTATTAGTTTTATAGCAACAGAGCTGAGCGCTTCCTTGGTGTCTGTCTTTGGAGTGTGTGCATTATTCAGCCCTAAACAAAGAGCAGTCTGGATCCTTGTTAGCACCTGAGCTGACTTCAAAGAGAATCCTGAGCTAAATGTTTATAACACATGGGGGTTCAGGAGAAGCATTGTTTTATGAATGTTTATGAAAAAAGAACACTATTTTCAGTGGGGGTGCACAGAGATACTTTGAGAGAAGACAGATGGGGGTGAGCCCCAACAGTGACAGCAGTTGGAAATGCTTAGGGGGAGTTTTCGTGGCTGGGTGGAAGCAACCGGGCCTAGTCACATCGTTCTCTTGTTCTTCCTGAGAAGCAGACTCCACTTCACTGATGCTACCACGAAGAAGTCATATTGTTTGTGCTTTTGCCAGAAGGTTTCACTAAAGGATGGAAAATAACAGAAGGGGAGAGTCTCAGAAGCTTTGGCTCTGTGTCCCCCTCTACCCATTGTTTTCTAGAGTGTGATCTGTGCCTACTGCTTGCAAAAAAAAAAAAAAAAAAAAAAAAAAGGGTTTCCTCCAACTCTTTAGAACTTTGACCTTTAAAGTCTGCCCGAGGAATTTAAGAGAGCTGCACATTTCTCAAAACTGATGTAAGATTTGCTTAGAAACTCAGGGGGAATAAAAAGGGAGAGGGGTGCACATTGTATGTTTTACAAGAGGTTCATTCAGCAACACAGGACATGATAAAAATCAAACAGGATTGGGTGGGATGCATGTTTGGTCTCTCAGGGGGTTGAAATCAAAGAGGTGTGCGAAGTATTCTGCATAAATCCCTGCCATCCGGATTTGACCAACAAGATTATGGTCTTGAAAGGTCAGTTACATATTCTGAAAGAGAAATGCCATGTGCTTGTTAATGTTTGTGCCCAGGGAATCTTAAAATAGATTGGAGGAAGCTAATCACATTGATGACCATGCACAGTAGTGGGGAAAGAGCTTCCTACAATTTTATTACCCTCCTATGGGCAAGGATTTGTTCATGAGACTCACCCTCTCTCTCTCTCTCTCTCTCTCTCTCTCTCTCTCTCTCTCTCTCTCTCTCTAGAATAGTCTATTGTAAACAACCGGCTCCCTTTTACAAGAGTTGAGTCTTTATGATGTTTGGGAACGCTAAAACTAAAGGCCAAATGGCTTATTTGAATCTTGTCCTCCAGCCAGGAAGGTTTACCAGTTGATCTCCCCCTCTTTCTCGTCACTGACTGTGCCCAAGGCATATTCTAGAAAACCAACATTGGCAAGTGTTCTATGCATCCTTTCCAGCTTTATCTCTGGGAATGACAAATGGGGTGTTTTTAGAAATTGCAGGTGGCTCACACAGACCAATGTCCTTCCTCTGTTTTCTGCCTGTCTGTAACTAGGGTCCTGCAGGGTGTGAGATCCCTTAGAGAAAGCAGTGAAAGCAAGTTAGGATATTCTTGCTAGCAGGATTTCAGCCTATACAACAAACCCACCAGCTTGGGACAGCTTGCAGTACATTTCTGTCTCAAAGGGCTTTGTTAATAAGTGAGTGCTCCTAACTTGTGTGGCTGCTAGGGCCTCCTGCGGTAATTAATTATTTTCACTCGGTTTCCTTCACAGACCTAAATGTATTAAAAGAGTGAGACAAAAAAACTGAAGAAAGATAGTATCTGTTTTCCTCATTAATATGCACCTGTGGGTTGGTGAGCTGGTTATTTCAATGCCCGGTTACAGTCACATTTTGGAGTTATTTAGGGCATTTAATAGCAAGTTTATTGTCAAAACGGACTTAGGCTAATCAGGCTAAAGCAGTTCTAGTCTCGACAGGAATAAACTGTGTTCTGACAAGCTTTTGCTCTTAGAAAGGTCAAGCTGATTTGTGCGTGACTTCTAAAAAGCACTTTAACTTATGAATCATGGCTGAATTAAGGAAGGACACTTCCCTTCTGCACCTTGTGAGCCACATCTCATGCTCTTCTCATGCTTGCTCTCCTGGTCTCTTACCTTTAAGTTGTCCTGCTTGCCTTGGACTATTTGTTAGAAAGAGACTGACAGGTCAGAACACAATGCCAGCCAGGGTAGAGCACTTGCAAGAAAAGCCCACTGTACACAGATGTGGGGGGATGCAGGAGCTACCTGAGGGCTGCCACTCTCCTGACCACTGAGCTCCTAACATTTAAAAAAAAAATGAGTCAGTGAGAATGACAGGAAAGTGCACTGACTGTTGAAAAATCCTCTTCAAATGAACTACGTTCTTAGAGCATCAAATGTTTTGCTGACTTCAAAAAGGACTCACTTGACCTTTGAAGATGATTACATAAATGTTTGTGTGTGTGTGTGCGCGCACACACACGCACGCACGCACATGTGTATATGTTCAAATAAATGTGACTGGGGTGTAATTTTTAAATTGGGCTACATTATTGTCCCACAATGAACCAAAAATTGTATTATGGTGTAAACAAAAGTTAATTCTTTGCTCATTTAAGAGTCCGATGTGAGCGTTCAAGCTCAGTGAGTGGTTCTCCTCTCTATGGCTAAATCTGTGTCCAGAAAGGAAAGGATAGACATTTGCATTGTCTGACAGGTTTTACCAGCATAGTAATTGTTTTGCATCTAATAGTTGTTCACAGTCATTTACAATTAGGGCATTATGTGGACGTCTTCCAGAGCAGAAATCCCAATAGCAAATTCCCATGGATATGTGAAGAATAATGCCAGCTCCCCTTTTTATGAAAAACAGCCATGTATATTAGTTTTGCAGAAAATGAAAAAAAAATTGAAAATATCCCAGTAGAGAATTCTGGGTTTCCATGGGGTCTGCGGTGACATTAAAGGAAGCCTGTTCCAAGCATAATGCAGAATGGACAGTCCTCCCATACCCTTCTCATCTTCCTTCCTTGGGGGTGTTTCTCCTAGTCCCTTTCTCTTGGTGTATGGTCCTCTCCTCCAAGCCACCCTGGCCACATGAGAGCTTCAACAGCTAAGAGAAACAATGTGCCTTTTCTCTGCTGATAAACGTACTAGGTGAGCTAGATTCTCTGGATGTTCAACAATACAAACATTGCCAGATAATGAGATCTAGGACAAAGAAAATGGTTAGGGATTTTCCTTTTATCTGTTGAAATCTAAATGTTTCTATGTCAATGTACTTGTAGCTGTTCCATAAACCTACAGCTTTTACAACACATTATCTTAGACACCAAAACTTCTTGTATTTCTCATGACTAGATACGGTTTTGAGAGTGGAAAAGAAAACTAGAATTGCGACTTAACAGAAAGAAGGAAGGGGAAAACCCGCAGAGAAGCCAGTTTGACATGGATCACCCAGAGTTCTTTTGTTTGGTGACATAACGTGCCACGTTGGCTCCTGACATGCTTATGTTCTGGCTTTGACTGAAGCAACACAGATGCCAGTTACTAGAAATACAGGAGCTATAAATAGGTAACTGATAATATTATGCATGTTTTTAATGACGCCAAATGCTTTCAGAAAACCGCCCGGGAGACTCTGGTTTGGGTGTTGTGAGTCAAAGAGTGATAAGGTGAGCAGGTGAACCTCTGCTTTCGGGGCTGAAGCACCTTAGCACCTGCCTGGGTTTCTGGCAGGATATGAGGCAGTCTTTGGCTGGGTCGTTGAAAGTTTGAGGAAGCCCAGAGGAGGGGAAAGTCCTGAATTGTAGCCAGCATTCGGCTGCTGTTGGCACCAGTCTCCCCTGGAGGGATGCTCTGGAAGCCGCTTGGTGCTATAGACTGAGCTGAACTCAGCTCTGCGTGTGACTGTTAACCCCTGGTTGATATGAAAAGTCACCGAGACCTTCGACGTAACCTCCAGACCCTACAACTGAGCACCTGACCCATGCGGCTGAGTGGAAGCCTTGTGATTCTCATATGAGCATCGACCTGGGATTCTCTCCCAATCTGAGAAAGACATCTCTCCTCTTTGACATGGAGAACCTTCTGGAAGTCTGAAACTCTGTTTTGAGCAGAAAGTCTCCAAAGGTTCTTGTTTTGAGTGACAGAACCTCTGATTGTCTTCACATATTGACCCGCGTGGCACCTTTGATTGAGTGAATACAGCAGATTTAAGGATGGTTTCAAACCAACCAGCATCTGTGTCCTGCTTCTGTGAACCCACTTATGATGCCAGCCAACAGACAGAGCTCCTCATTCTACAGGGTCATTGAGATGCCACCCCTCCTTCTCATCCTCCTTCTTATATGTAACAAAAAAAATAACCAACCTAACTAGATGGATTTGCCATGATTCAAGATTATCAAATTTTCTGTTAGCCAGTGGAAAAATCTGGAAACTTTGAATACTGATAGAATTTCAACCCAAGAAAAACCATTGTGGCTTTTCACTTTACTATGTGAAGTAAATCTGGATAATTTGACACTTAAATGTACTAAAATGTTTTGTGCAGACTGGAAATATTTTTGACTAGAAGAAGGTGGTATATTAAGCAACTTATATTGATCTTAAGAAAAGCCATCCAGGAAAAGCTGTGCTTCTATAAAATTTACCTATTATTGAAGATACTATAAGCTTAGGGAGATGACTTTGTTGATAAAATGCTTGCTGTACAGGAATGAAGGTCCGAGATGGGGGATCATTCAAGTAAGGCCAGGAGTGGTGCATGGCATATATGTCTGTGATCTCATTGCTGGAGTGGTGGAGACAGGAGATCCCCAAAACAATAGCCAGCCAGAGTCACCTGATTGGCGAGGTCAGTGAAAGCCTCTGTCTCAAAAGGTTCCAAGGTTGACCTCTAGCCTCCACATGCACGTGGACACACAAGCACCTGTGCACACACACCAACCCATGTGCACATGAACATGAAATATGCACATACAGAAATACTGTGACATTTAAAAATCAAGTTTTATAGCTCTTAATGGCTTGCGAAGAGAATCCTGGAGGGAACATTCAGGCCTCTTCTTTTTTCTTCCTGCTGTTGACTTTCTTGTTATTTCACTGCCTATCAGCCGTAAGCTGGGAACAGTATGGATGGGTGAAAGTTTACAAATAATGGTTTGAATAAAAATGTTTATTTAACTTCTTGACTTCATTAATTATGTAAGAATCAGGGTCACCGTCAAGCTCGTCCTGCCTCCCCTCCCAGGACTCCTTAAGACGGTGGGTCTGTGATGCCATCCCAGCATGGGGAGACACAGTGTCATGCCAACTCATGGCAAATTTGCTGTCAAAATGACTCAGCTTTGTCTCTTCCCCCTTCGCTGTCCGGTATTATTGCTTCCACTTGTGTTCCGTGGGGTTAGGGATTTTTGTTCAGTGGTAGAGAGCTTCTCTAGCCAATGAGAGGCCTGAGCTCACACCCCAGAACAGCAGCAACAACAAAAAACACAGACAACCACAAAACAGCAGGGACGACGCCAATCCCGTGAAAAACCATGGAAACTATCTGTGCTACCTTCTTAGCCAAGACAGGGTCTCAGGGGTCTGGGGAGAACCGAGGTCTGACTCTTCCTGTTGGTATGCATTACAGTAGTTATTGTAAAGATGTCTGTTGGATAAGCAGGAGGATTTGGAAACGCATGAAATTCTCTTTGACTCTTGCCTTTTTAATCCTCATTTTCAAGCATCATGGATTTGCCTTTGAACAAGAACATACTACTTTTTCTTTTCTTGGCACGTAGCAATAGGAAAATTCTAAAAATTTAAATTCTAAAGTATTTAAAAGGCAGCCATAATTCTAGACCTAAATAATATTAACTCATATTTGATATGTTACTAGAACTGTTTTTTTCCGTGCGCATGTATGTATGTAGCAATTTTTGTGGATTGTGTTTATCTCTTGCAAGCGTATAACGATTCTCTGTTCTGCCTTTTTTTTTTTTTTAAGGGAGAAAGCATGAGCACAACACTCATCTCTCTTGGTTTTCTTTAGAGCTTTTTTTGACATTTATTTATTTACCTTGTGTGTGCACATTCAATTTCCACAGCATGTGTGCAGAAGTCAAAGGACAACTTTATGCATCACTTCCTTCCTTTCACCAGGTGAGTGTGAGGGGCTAAACTCAGGTCATCAGACTTGGCAGCAAGCACCTTTCTGCACTGAGCCATCTTAACAATCCTGTTGCATTTGCACGGTGACAGTACCACAGGCAATGGGATTTATCTGAGGTGTGATTGTTGCCAATGAAAAAAAAAGATTTATTTGAGAGAGAGAGAGTGTGTGTGTGTGTGTGATTACCATGACATGCCTATGTGGAGGTCAGAGGACAATATGAGAGTTAGCTCTCTTGATATTTCTACTGCTGTGCTGAGTATGCAAACTTCTGGACTGATTCTCTTATCTCTGTCTCCTATCTTGCTGCTGTGCCCGTGCTGGGCGCTGTGAGTCATGGCATCCAGCTTGATTTTACTTTGGTTCTGTGGATTGAACTCAAGTTATCAGAGTTGGGCGGCAAGTGTTTTTACCCACAGAGCCATCTCATTAGTCTTGCCAAGCTTAACAAGTATAATCAACACTTCCCCTATGTTTTAAGTCACTTTGCTTTAAATTTTATCGTATGAACATGCCACAACTTATCAGTTAGAACCAACTCGCAGAACCAAGTCACCCTCATGGAAGCAGAGTGATACTTACTATAAGGCAAGAAAAACACAATGTGAGGAGTGCTGAATGCAGAAAATTTTTCAGGGATTGGAAGGGAGCTTTTCTCTGCCTGGAGCATAAGGCCTGGGAGGACAGGGGATTTGATCTAGGCATAGAGGAACAGCATAAATGAAAATGACTTAAGTACAGCCAGTGTTGACCTTGAGTTCTATTTCAGTAATCATTCTACCAGATCATTTTGTTTATTTTTCCAAATCTTCACTGGTTTCACTTAACAACTCCAATGTAATATTCTCCGCCTCTATGTTCATCACTTCACACTCTTTAGATTCTGTATGTTCTAAAATATGAATATATCATCATTTATTAATTAGATCCCCTTTGAGTTACAGAACAAATATATTCCAACTGGAAGCAAAACAATGTTATTATATGTATAATATATAATGTAAAAAAATATATAACTTATTTGTATTCCCAATTCACAGATGAGAAAAAGCAAAGCTTAGAAGAATTATGTAATCTTGACTAGGTTCCCTTAGGATTTTGAGATGCAAACAGAAGAAATGAAGGCAAAGAAGACTATAGAGAAGGCAAAGGCAGTTTATCAAGATGAGCAGCTCACTAAAAACATCAGGAGCCCCATGTGTCTGCACGAGGTTGCAGCGAGTCTGTTCTTTGAGGTGCCTTTCGTTAGGACCTGCCAGATGGAGAAGGCAGGAAATAACTACCTTCCACAGTGACTCTTTAATGTGGTTCTGTAACAGCCATCTCTGCTACCCATTGTGAAGAACTGGGGATTTCAAGTCATCTCTTGAATCTTCTGTGTGGCAGTTTTTCCCATAACGGCTCCTTAGTTGTAGATCAAAGGCCACCAGATATTCTAGCTCCCAGTCAACCTTCAACAAATGATTTCTGCAAAGTGAGCAATTGTGGTGACACTAGAGAAATATAGATAGATAGATAGATAGATAGATAGATAGATAGATAGATAGATAGATAGACAGATAGACAGACTCAAGGCATTTCTAGGTTACAGAATGTGCTGGATGAGCTTTTTATAAAATAAGAGTACTGGTCAAACTAACACGCTACAATGAGCTGATTCTCTCTTGGATCTACTTCAGACAAATCATCATTCTGGGCTCTGCAGAACCCCTCAAACACCTCTGTGGGCTCCTCCTACTGTCTTGCAGCATGTCCGGCATTGCTGTTGAGAAAACCTTCATTGCTTGGTTCCCTCGGGCTCACTTGTTGCATGCACAGAGCCGCCAACGAGAGGCACCAGCCTGGGGTGGTTGGAATGGCTGCAGAGGGTCTGTCTTTGAAGTCTTTACCCTGCAGTTATCTCTCATTGCACCTGGGCAGGCTTGCGAGCAAGCCGGGTGCATGCAGCTGTTGCTATTTAAGCCAGCCAGCCGGTGTTTGAAGATGTGCCTCCCTCCCCAGTCAAGCCCCTCCTGACGGAAGCCAGAATAGAACAAAGTGTGACAGTTCCCATGGAATCGCTTGAATGCTTGATAAGACTGTGAGTCTGCACCTCTTCACCTCATTGGCAGAGGGCAGAAAGGAGCAGAGTTGTTAGGTGTTTCTACCTCCTCTTTGCAAAGATCAAACCCAGGTAGCCCTGTGTGCCATGACTGTGTGTGAGAGATGGGAGAGGAAGGGAGAGGGGAGGCCTTGGGATCTCTGGGGACTGAATCACTTTCTTCAACCCAGTTTTCCCACCTCTTCCTTTCAGAGATTGGAGCAAGGCTGAGACTCCAGTCCTTATGCTGTAGCTAACCATATGTTGGCTCTAAAGAGTGGCTGTGGTTCATTCAAGCCCGTGAGGTGCTGGCCGTGGTTTAGTGTCTTTATCACTTGACAGGTTGGTTTGGCATACCCTTGTAGTGTGAGCTGGAACAAATCTCTAACCATCTCCTCTTCCTTGCTTCCAGGCTTCTTTTTCTCTAAAGACCATCACCTTTCAAAAGAAAGAAGCTGCTCAGAAGGACACTTGCCTCTCTGCCCAGACCTCCCAGGCATCCTATCCGACCATTCTCCCTCCTGGTCAATTTCTCAGTCAGATGTTGCAGATCCCACACATGGAGACCTGGCAGTTGATTTCTGGAGAATAGCTTGCCCGGGGGCAGGCATGAGCCAGGATCCACTTTTGCCTTCTCTGACCAGCTGGCCTGCTGGTGAGCTGGCCTTGTGGCTGAATTCACAGAGAAGCCCAGCCACCGGGAGCAAATTGCTCATTTTACAAACAAAAAATGCTGACGGTAGGCGAGCCCGGGCAAGGGAATTACAAACTGCTGTCCAGCTTGGGTGGGAAGCTAGCAGTGAACTGTGGGGGCCTCGGGTTGTTTGTGCTGGATGGTTCTCACGAGATACACTGGAAGGCTGGTGAGGAATTCTTGGTATGAGAAACGACCAACACTTTCTACATCTGCACTTGCCATGTGGCCAGCCCTTCGGTGGCCAGGGCCCTTGTACAAAGGGCTGGAGAGCCCAAGGTCTTTGTGAAGGATAAACATCTTCCTTCTGCCACCAGTGCAGTGCAGTAGCAATTGTGGTTACAGGGCGGGAGGTTTCAAAATAAAAATAGGCCAGTGCTGCTGGCACGGCCTTGTTCCAACATGAAGCCACCAGCTCTTGCCAGCAACCATTTCTCTGTTTTTTATCTCATCGCTCCTTACTCTGACAAAATCAATACACAAAGTCAAAATTCAAACTAGACAAGTGTCCGGTTTCTAAGTGCTTCATGGAAAAGGTTTGCTTGCAGAGGCGATACACACAAACTGTGCAAACCTTACTTAGTAAGTGTGAGAACAGCTAGGGAGTTGGACCCACTATCAACACAAGCTTCTGCAAGGCCAGGAACAGGATTAAGCTTGTTCTATGTCAGAATTTTCCTCCTCTCTCAAAACCCTGGTAAACATGGGTGGCCTGTAAAGCACAGTCTGTGACAGACTTCGTGGAAATCACTCTCAGAGTTAATCATCGCGACTAAGCATCATGATAAAGAATTGTTTGTGTATGTTGATCCCAGCTATAAGATGGTGAGCTGTAAGTTAGTTTCTTGGGAAAAATGACAGGAAGCACATGTCACCCTTGAGATGCATGGTGCTTATGGACAGGTGACCTCCATCCCCTTCCTGGCTCTCCACTCCAGACATCCCAGTCACCACCCCCTTGAGCTCCATTAGTGATGTTAGAACTGCGTACTCAGAGTCCAGACTGTGCAGGGTGGGGGCTGGGATTTCAGATTCTTGACATGACCGGAAGTTGTTTATCTTTTCAGATTGTCTGACACCTTGAATGGAAACAATGACATTTGCCATAGAAAGGCTTGTAAGATAAGTTCAGTTTGTAAGGTACCAGGCTGGACATTTAATGATCTCCCAACAAATATAACCTGTTTCTTGTTCCCCATCCGCTCCTCTCCAAGATCAGTTGACAAAGAAACAGTGAAGCATGCCTTTTGCCTTTTTTAGTAATTATTGGAAACTTGAATCTGTAGACTGTGCTGACTAGATCCGGCTGAGAGGAGAGCATGGGTGGCTGACCTAAAACCCAGTGACCTTGGTCTGACATCTGGCATGGGTGCAGGAAGCACCCGGGACCAGTGATCTGCTGGAAGCCACGTAGGCCAGGGGTTTTCATTAGGAACTGGTGACTGTATAATTTGGAAAAAAAGGAAGGCTACCCAACTTCCTGAGAATATTGGATACATGATCAAGAGTGAGCTAGAAACTAGCCCACTGGAGAGATGCAGTATGGGGTGGGACTTATTTAAAGGAGAAAAGGAGCAAAAACGTAGTTATTGGTGAGTTTTCAATCCCTCAAAACAGAGCAATCCTGAGCCAAGAGTTCCAAATTAACACACACACACACACACACACACACACACACACACACACACCTATGAAATGAGGGTGGGAGGGCTTTATCATATTATGTAACAACGGAACTAGAGAGTCTCGTTGACCCAGCATAAGCCACCAAGAGGAGGTGGCTATACATCCTAGACAAAAGTGTCCAATCTAGACATAGAGAAGGAGCTTTGTTTTCAGGTCAGAGAGGACCACACTTGTGCATAGCAGCCATGGGAAGGGGAAGACAGCTGAACCACCCGGAAGACATCGGAGGAAGGGGCCGCTTCAGTCTGAAAGCAGGAACCATGAGAGGTGATAATTATGTTTAACACAGACTTTGGCTAACTTAGTCACAATGGGAATTTGTTGGAAGGTTCCCGGATGACTTGTAGGATCGTCAGAAGGTGGGAGAACTGGGTGGAGAAAGCATGTAGGAGCCAAGCAAGGCTGGCAGTGGAAGGCAGAACTGTGGTTATGCCGCAAGAACCAGCTAGTCAGGGTGCCACCCCTGGCACCACCTCCACTGCATGCCTGTGGTCACTGCTGCTGGACCCTTCCCTGCTTCCATGAATAGTCCGGGACTGCGACTTCCCAGTCCCCATATGAAAACCCTTCTCCGAGCTTCTAGTGGGCCACAGACATGACTAGTTACTGGTTGAGACAGAATGCTCAGCCTCTTTGGACTTCTATGACAAGAAACAGGGTCTCAAATCTCTCCAAAGTGCACCTTGCAGAAACATTCCAATAATAAAAGAGTTCCAAGCAAATACGAACAAGAAGGTAAAACCAGAACATGCATAATATAAGGTAGCAATGTGATACTCCTTGAAGAAGACTCCCAGAGGTAAGGAAAAGATCAATAGTTGTAGACAATTGCTAGATGGATCTTCATTTGACTTTAAAATGTGAGTGACATGGGCTGAGGAGCTACCTCAGTCGGTAAAGTGCTTGCTTGCGAGCATGGGAAATAGTTCAATCCAGAACCTACCTAAAAAGAAGCCAGGCATGAAGTGAACACTTGCATTCCTGGCACTGGGGTGGCACAGGCAGGTGGGTCCCTGAGATTTGTTGGCTAGCCAGTCTACAATGTGATGAGTTCAAGGTCAGGAAGAGACCCCGCTTCAACAAGAAGGTTGGTGATACTTGAAGAACAACACCCATGGTCATGCCCTGCCTGAGAGGGAAAAGAGAGAGAAAGAGAGAGAGGTTTTTTTTTGGTTTTGCTTTTTTTTTTTTTTTTTTTTTTTTTTTGCTGTTTTATTTGGAAGTGGGAATCTCACTAAGTTGCCTAGGCTACTTTAAACTGTTTGGTTGGATAGATTCTCCTGCATCAGTCTAGGACTCCATACCACACACTCCTCCCCTTCAAAATATGTTTCTAAAGAAGAAAACCGGGCCACCATGGGTGAGTTGCCTTTGGCTGTAATGAGCTGTCACATTCCTGGCAGAATGCAAGAACAGGCTGAAAACCACTTGGTAGAGAGGTTTTCTCCTGTAATAATCCATGTCTGGTCAGAGTCAAGTAGTGCATTCATTTCTAAATTTTTCTGTCTGAAGTGTAAGAAAGAATATTCTAGAAACTTTCCAGTGGGTTTGGGCATCTCCATTCTGAAACTCTGGATCCTGCAAGAACTCGTCTACTTTGGTACTAATGTGGGAAACGCTATGTGTCTACCTCAAAATGACTCGCAATGACTGTGATATGAAAATGGGGAAAGCTGTGAATCCCGGCTATCTTCTGACAGAGTGATGGGGCGGGGAGGAGGGAGTGTGTGTTTTCTCCTTCACAAGAAATGTGTTATGTTTGCCATCTAAACCAGGCCTAAGCAGGTTGGAGGTGTGGGAAGTTTCTGACTACCTAATTGGTCCCTAAAACCTCCAACGACCTGGCAGTGAGAAATGAACTGGGTCAGTGGAAATGGAAAGAGAATGTTCATGCAGTTTCGTGTGCTGGGGACAGACAACCTCCTGCTGCTTCCTCAGGCCACTTGGTGGCTTATTGCAGCTGAAGTCTGGGGAGCAGCAAGCCTTACTTGGGGCCATTGATGCTTGGTCATTCCTCTGCTTGGTCTTGGTTTCATTTCTTTTCTGTTGCACATAAATATTCACAATTCCCACAAGCCCTTGCAAATTGGACTAATCTTAGCATATTCCTGAGACAGAGACCCCCCTGCCCAAGGAACAGTCCTGAGGATGGGCAGAGAATGTTTTTCCTTGATATTCAGTGAGTTCATGAGGTGGGCAGGGAGAGAAGGAAGAAAGGAGGGAAAGAGAGTGGGAAGGGGGAGGATGGGGAGGAGAGGAGAAGGAAGGAGAGGGAGAAAAGAGAGCAAAGTAGGAAGAAAAACAATACCAATATTGAGATGCTCGGGGAAGGAGACTGGGAAACTGAGTTTGCAGAAGGATAGTGTCAGTGCCCATGTGGGGGTGGGGTAGCGTCTGGTGTGGGGCTAAGCAGAGATGGAACCCTAATTTCAATTCTGGAGAATGATGTTAATTACCGCAAAGCTTCATCCCCAGGTAAGAGGAGGAAGACGATGCCTCGCAGTCCTTACCCGAGCTGGAAGTGAACCACTGATAAAGAAGTTTCTAGGCAAGGGTATTAGCGTGGATAATTACCATACGCATCCGGCTTTTATTTAGATTCACGCGGTATCTTCAGAAAAGGAATTTTAAAGCAGCTGAACTGCTAGGCACTCCTTCCTTGCACATCTTAAACCGCCCCAGGTTTCTATCTTTTCAGATAGTTTCCATTTTCTGTCAAGAAAATGCCTCCCCCGAAATGTTGACTGTTAAGGAAATTTATCTTCGCCTTCCGTCTTCACAGGAACGTGGTGCGATTCGCCACGGAGCCCTTCCCCGGCTAGCACCAGGCACCAGACACCCAGCTACGTGGGGGCCATTTGAATGGAACTGTGGAATAATCTCCAGAAGAAAAAGGCAGCTCCCAGGAGTGGCAGCACCTCGTCGTCCCCAGGAAGCGAGAGGCTGGAGGGGTGCTGCTAATGGAGGGGCTGGGGGGAGGCTGCGGAGGGGCCTTGCAGTCCAAGCAGCCTTTGGTGAACCCTGCTGCTGATCATGACCTACTTAAAGACCCTGCGTGTCTCACCATTCTTCAGTACTTTTATTTGGTTAGAAGCAGGAGACATTAAAGCCTTTTAAAGCCAGACATTGTGGGGAAGGCTGAAGCGGGAGACAGGTAGTAACAATAATTCAAACTTCAGATTGCCAGGTTTTATGCGCATTGACTTATTTAATTGCCATGAATGTGTGAGGAAGTATGGTTGTCCCTGCTCTTCACAGGTGAAGAAACGAGAGAAATGGGGTGCTTTGCCCAAGAGCACACAGCCAGGAACCAGGATGATCGCAATTCCAAGGAAGACAACTTCAGAAGGTTGGTCTTCTTACTTTTGAGCCTCAGCTTCTTGAGCCTTCCCTTTTTAGCTTTATAGAGCACCTTGGGTCATATTAAAAACACACACACACAGTTCAGAAAGCATTATCCTAGTTCAACTCTCTGCTTTTAATGCTAAAAGGTTAAGTGACTTACCTAAAATAAAGAAATAATAAATAGAGAGATAGATAGATAGATAGATAGATAGATAGATAGATAGATAGATAGATAGATAAACTCACAATTGGAAAAAAATCACATTCTTCTCCCTTAGGGAAAAAACCTACCCGATCTGTTTCTCTACAACCAGATTCAGATTTGAAAAAACTAGGATGCTGTAAGGGTGCATCAGAAACCCTAAAGAGAGCTCAAATGTATGCAGGAATCTGATGAACACCCAGAAGATTAAAGAGTGCTGGGGAAATCCCACATTAACTCAATTACATCTTGACTTCCTCCTACTTGGAAGATGCTCAGGAGGAGGCAAATGCAAATGAGACCCAAGTCATAAATTATCATCATTCATTTATTCCACAAATAATTATCTAAAATCAGGCATGTGCTGTGAACTATGTACATACAGGCATGTCCTGGGTGTCACGGACAGACATTGAGGCCCATGAGAGAACAGATAGACTCCTGCCATGGCAAAGTGCTTATTCTAAGATCAGCAGAACGACTAATGAATTCTGCTTGGAGACATTCTTTACAGGGTGAACATGGTCCAACAGGAGCTGCTTCGTGGCTGTGTGCCATTGATTCCTGGAAAGGTCAAGAGAAAGGATGGATGGATGGCCTAGAACAAACACATCACTATCTCTAATATGCTCTTATCCATTTCTCTGTGAGCTATCAATGAAAGTATTTTTTAAAAATTCCCCATAACAATCTAAAACTCTTGCTTCAGGGGCTGGAGAGGTGGCTCAGGGGTTAAGCCTCTGCCTTGCAGGCGGAAGGTCCTGAGTTCAGATCCCAGATCCCACGTATAGACGCCAGGCGGAAGCGGGGGCGGCCTGCGTTTCTGGTCCTGGTAGGGCGGAGCCTGTGAATCCCGGGGCAGAAGGAGGTGGAGGCGTCCATGGTGGTTCCGGACTTCGTCTGTGGTTCTACACACACACACACGCACATACATACGTACACATGCACAACAGAATAAATAATAATAAAACAAACAAACAAAAAAAATTTAAAACTCTTGCTTCAGATTTGTGCAGTGAGCATTTTTTCCACGTGTGTGTGTGTGTGCATGAGTTGCGTGCAGGTGTTTATGTGTTTATGTGTTCAAGAGGGCACTTGAGTGTGCGTGCCTGTGGGGATCTAAGGATGGTGTCAGGAATCATCCTGGATCAACCTCCTTCCTGCTTTGCTCTGTGGTTTCTCAGTCTCTGCCTTCCAGAGTTTGAATTGTAGATTGCTGCCATTTCCATCTGGGTATCTGAGCTTTTGAACTTTGTCTTTTGCATGCAAGACAAAAGCTTAAACCCATAAAAACTATATCCTTAGCCAACATTTTTTATTTCTGTGAAAACCTTCAGAAAAATTTTTAGAAATTACTAGCACTATTTCTATTCCACTTAACTTACGGGGGCAGTGAATTGCTATTGATGAAAACTTCACAGTTGTCAAATTCACTCCTAGAGCTGGCTGATGATAGGAAGTTCAACAACAAACAAGGTGATTAATGCCATATTTTATGTAGACTGAATTATTTGACATTTTCACAATTACTTATTGAACCGCTTGGAGTTAGTTTTGAAAGCTTTTGATCTCAAATTAATGAAGACTGCTCATTGTGCCTGAAGAAATAAAGATAATTCATTTGACTTCATAACAAAAAAATACAGGGATTTTTTTTTCATATTCAGGAATGGCTTGATGGGCACTGTTTCTTTCTGGTTCTCTTAGCCCTACTTCCCCTGGCTTTTCTCCTGGTAGGTATGTGTATGTGAAAGTTGTATTACTTCCGGTATGAGAAAGAATTTTTCCATGATCAACAAACTTCTGGGCCTCCCTCTTTGCTATTGGAACAATTTAGGTCATGTACCTTTTTCAGGCTCATTACTGCTGGTATTATACAAATGGGTCCATGCAGGTCCAATGTATCCTGCAGCCTGTGGACAACCCATAAGGATAGCTCTGAATGCGGCCCAACCCAAAAGTGCAAACCCACTTAAAATATCATCATTGTTGTGATTACTCTTATTTTAAACCTTGATTGTATGGCTGAACAGCATGTATGCCAATGTTCTTAAGTTCTTAAAGTCCACCCTGGAGTTACGGGAGAGATAGATAACCATAAAAACTGCTCAGATGCTCCCTCAGTGGAGGATTAAGAGGAACAGATGCTGGGAAGAGTCACAGTTCTACCTCGGCACACTAAGTACCACACAGGATGCTGGACTTTAATCTTATCTCAATGAGTAATCCAGTCTTGAAACGTACCCCAAGCAGGTCTAGAAAACATGCAGAGCATAGCCTTGCAATTCTTACAATAGCCGGTGGGTAAAAACTTCAAACTGTCATTTTGATATTGCTGGAATGATCTCATGACCTTATGTATAGGTGATGGAGAATCCAAAGGGCTTATTCATTTGCATTCCTGACAGATGGACTTCACATGAGAATTAGGGAAAGCACAGCAGCTAGGTTTACTGTGAGACAAATTTCTTCCTTGATTTTTATAATTTACTTTCTATCACTCAAGGAACATATGCAGGTATTTGAATAAACTGAAACTTGATCAAGATGCATGCACTGTGTGTCAAACCCATTCTTTTTATTTTTTTAACTTGACAAGGCTATATTAACATAACTAACAAACTTACATTTCCTCTCTGACTTAGCAATCACTTTCCTGGGACTTTAGCATACATCTATATGTGTTCAATGGTATATCAAAGTTGATGATTACAGATTTTTAAATAACAAGAAACTAGAAACAATCCAAATGCCAAGCAACAAGGGAATAGGTGCGTTTTTGCACACCCATTGTAAAAATGAATGAGTTAATTGTGTAGAGAGATCTATATGTATGCTGTTCACGGTGTTCCATATGTATGCAGAGGTGCCTGAGCATGTGTGGAGCCCAGAGGTTAACAGTGGGTTTACTCCTTAACTGCTCTCCATCTTGCATCACTATATTGACTGGCCAGAGAGCTTGAGGGATCTTCCTGTCTCTACCTTGGCAGCACTGGTATTATAGATATGTGCCACCTTGTCTGTCAAACCCATTCTTAAGCAGGCTCTGTGTGTGTGTGTGTGTGTGTGTGTGTGGTGTGTGTGTGTGTGTGTGTGTATCAGAGGGCACTTGAGTGTGTGTGCCTGTGAAGGACCAAGGGTGACTTTGGGAATCATCCTGGATTGCTCTATCTCCTTATTGCTTTGTTTTGGAGTCTCCCAGACTAAGCCCTCCAAGGCAGGAATTACAGGTCACCACCATTTCCACCCAATATTTTTATGTGTGATCTGGAGATCTGAACTCAGGTCCATTTACTTGCAAGACAAAGGCTTTAACACCTGAGTCATCTTCCCAGCCCAAGCAGATTGGATTTTGCCAGGGTTTGGCAAAGAGGAAAAGATGAGAGTAGGGAAGTCTCTACCAAGTGACTTGTTACCCAGTGGGTAGAAATGCTCCCTGTGACACATTGTGTCAGAAAGTTTGCTGGCCTGGCATCTGACATGAGTACCAAGGCAATCACCAGGGAGTTCACCAGTCATGTCTGGAAGTGAGCTGAGGGGCATCCTAACAATTTGGTTCCTGACTCTGACGAGGCGGGCATGAGTATGCCAGTTGTTCAACAACTATACGCTCATACTCTAAGAAGCACACCCTCACTGAAGACCTTTAAACAGCCGCCTGAGTAGTGCTCATGAGCTGCACTTTATAATCTCCTAACTTCTACGATGCTAGAGCGTAAACAGTGATCTTTGTCTTATTCACAGCCTTAGCCAAGACTGATAGGAAACACAGGAAATTTGCTGCTCTAGGGTGATAGTGTCAAATTATTCACCAAGGTTCAGTCATATTCAGTTCCAGCTTAGTCGCTTATTGCTGTCCCTAAGGGCATAATGGCTAAAATGTCCTTATACATACCTTATCACTTATTTTGAGATTCTTGGTCACTGGTGAGAACTGTCAGAATGTGAAAAGTTAGAAATAAGATATGGAAGGGGATAAAAGTAGAATAAAGATTACATAATGAACGTTTTATTAGCTTACAATAACTGTGCTTGTTTTCAATATAACTCATTTGTGAGGTAGATAATATGCTACAATATTTCTCTTAACTGAAAGAAAAATGGAAGGAAGGAAGGAAGGAAGGAAGGAAGGAAGGAAGAAGGAAGGAAGGAAGAAAGGAAGAAAGGAAGGAAGGAAAGAAGGAAGGAAAAAAGGAAGGAGGAAAGGAAGGAAGGAGGGAAGGAGGGAAAGAAGGAAGGAGGGAAGGAAGGAAGAAGGGAAGGAGGGAAAGAGGGAAGGAGGGAAGGAGGGAAGGAAGGAAGAAGGAAGGAGGGAAGGAGGGAAGAAGACTTAAGGTGAATCCAGGAGGAAGAAAACAAGGTGTCTTTCAGATCTCAGAATCCCCCCATCTATAGGACTAAGACACAGAAAGGGACAAGATCTCTGTCTGCTCCTTCATTCACCTCCAAATTCTTTGTTGGTGATGACCAACTGGTGAAGCCACCATGAGTCAATTTCAGAGCATTCCCATTAGGTGCCTTTCCATAAAGAAGAAAAAGAAACTTGGGCGGGAAGTGGGAGCTTTTTAAGTTTTGGCTAAGTATCATCACCACCCCAGTCCTTCAGTCACTTCAGAAACTGTACTTGGAATACGAGAAATTTTTTTTTCAGGGAGGGATTCAGGTATGATGTTTTAAAGTAATTTTCTTTGCAAATATTATTTTCAGTGCAATTACCCTTGAACAAGGCAGTGGCAGGGTGTGTGTGTGTTGGGGGAGCAAAGTCAGGTTAGTAGAGCAACCATAGGCTCGCGGACAGAATCCTCTTCTGGGAGAGAAGGGATCACAGCCGTGTGGCCGCGGGTTCCGTGGAGCTGCTTTGCCTGTTTCTCAGGCGTCTGACACGCGTGTTCACAGACACGCAGGAGCTGGAGGCTGAGGCGCTCTTCCCTGGCTCAGCCAGCTTGGCAGGCTCTCAGCCCTGGGAAGTCCACACTGCTGTACAAAGAGCAGGTGGGTGACGAAGCACAGCACTGCAGGGCAGACCTCGGCAGCTGCCGGCAGTGGAATTCCCCTCCAAAGGATCGGCAGCGCTTTGAAAATAACTCGTCATTAACAGAGAAGGATTTCTGAGGCAGCAGACAGATGAACCTGGAGCTTGATTGGTTTCAAATTAACTCTTTGTACTCATCTTTCATTCATCCTTGAAGAGAACGTCTCTGCTTTTTCCAGAAATGTAACGCAAATAATGTTTGACATCTTTTCAAGGAGTGTGGAGCTTTGTAGGGCTTGGAGCGCAGCATCTGCTTTTGATTGCATGCATCTTGCTGCTAGGAGGCTTGGCAGGGAGGGGCTTGGTGTTTCCCCTCAGGTTCAGTATTCAGAAAAGAAAGGTAGTTTATTTCCCTGGGAAAGTCTGTGCTCTCGGAGGTTAGGGGAGAAGGAGAGACCTAACCCCCTACCTGCTTTCTCTCTCTGTCCTTCTTTCTGGATCCCTCTTCTCCCTGTCTCCCCTCCCCCCATGCTCAGGAGTTAATGGCTTCCCTTCTGCTCTTACCACTAATTTAAGTCTTCTCTGTCTCAATGGTAGATACCTGCGAGCACTGTTCTCTCTGAGGCAGCCGATTTACGTGTCTGTCAAAAATGTCTTTCATACATGGATTCCATAAACAATTAAAGGCCCGCTAGCCTGTGGATAACCTTTCTTACTACTTAAGTGAAGTTTCCTGATCCTTTTCCACCGCAAACCAGGCCCCCGAACTGCAGCCCATTCATCAGCTGCTGTTCCTCAGGCACTTTGATCTCAGGTCTTCATTACAGCTCATTTCAGCATTAAGAATGATCTGAATTCATGAGCTCTTCCCTTCCTAACAAGTGCCATTCAGACCCATCCTCAGCAACCACCACTGTTGGGCTCGCTGCAAGCGGGTCCCAACCACACTCCAAAGAATAATGGGCTAGCTTCAAGCACAAGAGAAAAGCGGGGGTTTTATTACCCAAATGAACCTCTGAATGAAATACTTCGCTAAACAGAGTAGTCTCATTTTCAGGGCACTCTTCAATCCAATAGCTACTCTGAGATTCTGATATTCTCTCTCTGCAAGACGGAAATCCTGAGGTAGGAATAGGGAAATAAATGAAAAGATATCCACTGCATCTAAAGCAAGGCTAGAGTTGAAAACATCCATGCTTTTCTCTGATTCCCTTTTGCACTAGAATGTGTCACTCCTAAAGAGCTTCCCACCCCTCCGCTTCCCACCCCCCAACCCCACTTTTAAATTTTCCTTTAAGAAACCAAGAAATTTAATTTGGATTCAGATAATGCCCCTATAACTTCTAAGGCTTCAGAGCCAAGAAAAGAGAGATGCTCAGAAGTTGCCTGGCACACAGTTGAGCACAGAGGAGAGACCCACGGGGAGGAGGTCCGGCCACCACCTTGCCCACAGCAGCCCTCGCGGCAGCGGGTTTTGCTCTGGCTTAAATGGATGAAAGCACAAAGGAGCCGGTATTAAAATTTTAATTCCCACTAAAGAAAGCCCCATCCTGTGCAGCAGCAAGCAGTGGGCACAAAGAGGTGGCCCAGTAAGCCCTGTACACAGGCTGAACGGCGCACCTGGCTGAACATGCGCCCAAGCTGCCAAAACAAAGAAGAAAGAGCAGGTGGGCTCTTGCGAAGGATTTCCTGTGACTGCTGTACTGGGTCACAGTCTCCCCACCACCCACCTTTCTAGATCCCTCCCCATCCCTCACTGCTCACCCCACCTGCAGTGCAGATCTCCTTCCTTTCCCGCCCCAAACTCAGATGCTTGAGATAGTGCAGGTGAGGGAGGGAAACACACACATGCACACGCAGGCACCTACTCAGACACAGGCATGCACATGCGCACTCTCACATATGCTCTCACACTCACATACAGACACATATATGCATACATGCACACATGCATTCATGCACGTACTCACACACACACACACACACACACACACACACACACACACACACATGCATGGAGAGAGAGAGAGCAGAGCAAGCTCTGCTTCTCTTGTGGAGTGTCAGCAAGAGGCAGCTGGAGGTTTCCAGGACCCTTGAGAAGAACAGCTGTGAGGTGACAGGAGCGTCTCTCAGAGCAACTGGTGAACAAGGACTTTGCACATTTCAGTAGGGAGGTGTTACCAGCTCCCCTACAGGATCCCAGGATTTAGAATGACTAGTCCCCACCTCATCACCTCCACTCCTGTCAGCACATGGTCAAGAGGACTGAAATGAAAAGTGTTGGTGGGAAAAAGACCCCCCCAGGACCCTCTCTCCAGACTTTCGGTTAAGACTCTTGATTAGATCTGAGATTTTCTTACCACATAAAAAAGACGGAGGGCCAACTCATATGAACTGCCTTCCCCCCCACCCCCCCGCCCGCTTTAGCCCAGACCTCAATGTTTTTAATTTTGGAGTTCTGTGTAACCAAGTCCTGATGCTGTCTTGCTGGGGGACTTACTCAGAAGACAAGGACCGTTCTGTTCATCCCAGCCCCTCTCCAGAGTCACACCCAAGAAGCTGCAGGACCTCCACACTTCTGATCTGTTTCTTACTTCCTGTCACATGACCAGCCACTGGGACCAAAGTTCACATCCCTTTGTCCCGCTCTGTGTGAGGGGCACAAGTAATATCTCTGCTGTAACTGGTTTAAAGACAGAACTGGCGAGGTGGTTCAGTGGGTAAAGGCATCTGTCCATAAACTTGACTACCTGAGTTTGAGCCACAGAAGCCCACTTGGTGGGAGGAGAGAACCTATGCCTGAAAGTTGTCTCTGACTTCCACCTATCTGTGTATCACGGCTTCTCTCTCTTTCTCTCTCAAAGAAATAAAAATAAGAACGAACATTGCACAGGTTATTCTTCCCTGTTGCTGTGAGACACCATTCAAACTCAAGCAACTTAAGGGAGAAAAGGGAGATTTATTCAGCTTATGGCTCCAGAGGGAAGATACAGTCCATTATGATGTGAAGGCATGGCTAGCTGACTGGCAGAAGCTGGAGTGGGCCTAAGTCATGTTCATCCAGGAGGCTGAGAGATTCAAAAATGCTAGCTGCAAGAGCAGACCTCTTCAGGAAGTAGGGTGGGGCTAATCAACCTCCACGTCCACCCTTTTGACTGCCTTCCTCCTGTAAGGCTTCACCTCTTAAAGGTCATGACACTAAAAATCCAAACACACGAGCCTGTGGGGGAGAAGGCGCATTTCAAACCACAGCAAACATCGAGATATTCGTGTATCTTGACAAATCACTGGACCAAACTGGTTTTCTCTTTCTCTCTGTTGAAATCTTGTAATGTGAGTGCTGAGCGCTGGGACCTTTTTTCTGGGTAAATTCATGTTCCTGTAGCCTATGCAGGGCGGAGAGTTTAGCAAACGATCAAATACTAGACCAATACTACAGCACATAGTGAGGACAGTCCTGAGAAGAAAGTCAAAGTTCGCAATCTATTTTTTATTAAGTTACTCCAAGGTCTAAATGCTTTGAATTGATTCTGCACAGTTTAAGCTCATTAATAATTACCAGAACTCTTCTATTTTTGTCCTATAGTCCTGGTATGCTACATCTGAATAATTAATCACTTAAATTGGCCACAGGGGGTGTAGGAGCAGCAGGACCAATATATTCAGGTTTCTGTCAATCGTGATATAGGTCGCTGCAATAAATTAAATGGGACATCTCTTCAGTTTTGTCTTGTTCCACCACATATAAGGAGATGATTATAATTTGCCATTCCATCTTTTCTTTCCACTTTTTAAATTTTAATTTAGTTATTTATGTATCAGAAGGCACTGTGTCCCTGTGGTGACTTCAGGAATCATATCTGAATGTGGGCGGCACCACTCCATAGACGGGGTAGCAAGCTGAGCAAGGACTAAGCGAGTAGAGCTCCAGCAAGCATCTCAAGTCTTCCTGTGGATGCAATATTACCAACTGCCTCAGGCTTTGGCCACCATAGCTACAGCTATGTAGCTAGGTCTTCCTTACCTTAAAGGACTGTGCCCTCGAACCGAGAGTCCACATAAGCCCTTCTTTACCTAAGTTACTTTTATCAGGCATTCTGCCACAAGAATGAGAAATGTGGGGGCTGGAGAGGTGGCTCAGGGGTTAAGCTTCTGCCTTGCAGGCGGAAGGTCCTGAGTTCAGATCCTAGACCCCACTTATAGATGCCAGCGGAAGCGGGGGTGGCCTGCGTTTCTAGTCCTGATAGGGCGGAGCCTGTGAATCCCAGGGCAGAAGGAGGTGGAGGCGTCCATGGTGGTTCCCGAATTCGTCCGTGGTTCTGCACACATACACATACATGCACACACATAAACACACACACACACACACACATACACACGCGCGTGCGCACACACGCACATGCGCACAATTGAATAATAATAAAAAAAAAGAATGAGAAATGTGCTCACAAGAATGCGTATGCCAAATGTGCTGAACGTGAGGGGTCAGGTAGGCAGGTACTACTGTCACTGCTTCAGAGACAAGTTATAACAGAGCAAATAAACTCAGTCGGGTCTCCTGGCTGGGAACCTGACTGCCAGTCCTCAGAAAGACTGGTTAAGAATTAACCTGCCACCCTTGAAAGGTTGTCTGTCAATACTTAAAAGCACATTTTAAGTGTTTGTTATTGTTCGTTTTTTTATTCAATTGTGCGTGCGTGCGTGCGTGTGTGTGTGTGTGTGTGTGTGTGTGTGTGTGTGTGTAGAACCACAGACGAATTCGGGAACCACCATGGACGCCTCCACCTCCTCCTTGTTTACTCTGTCCTGGGATTCACAGGCTCCGCCCTACCAGGACCAGAAACGAAACGCAGGACGCCCTCGCTTCTGCCTGGCGTTTATACGTGGGGTCTAGGATCTGAACTCAGGACCTTCTGCCTGCAAGGCAGAGGCTTAACCCCTGAGCCACCTCTCCAGCCCCCACAGGTTTGTTATTGTTCCTCTCCAAGCTTCGATTTCCTCATCTACATGATTCTAATGTGAAACATCCCCACTATGTGTTTGAATACTGGTCCCCAGCTAGTTTGGGCAAGTCATGGGACCTATTAGAGATGGATCCTTGCTGGAGGAACAGGTCACTGGCTCCCCAGTTGTGAGGTTGGATAGTCCTGCTCCCTCTCCTCCTCCCCATTGCCCCCCACTCCTAATGGCCTATAATGTGAGCCAGCCTCCTGCTTTGCCTGCTACACCTGTCACCATAAGTTCCTTGTCATAATAGAGTATATCTCTTCTGGAACTGAAAAGCAGATAATAAACCTTTTCTCTCTGAAGTTGCTTGGGTCATAGTATTTATCATGCATCAGAAGAGTAAGTGCTGCAGGGTGTATAATCTAACTTCTGTAGCTATCTGGGTGGGTAGCATGGGAACAACCCAGGGCAGACCCAATTCATGGGGAACATTAAAACACATGTACCTATAACTGTCATTTTAAGTTTGACTACTACTCATATCCAGGACCAGAATGAGTAAGGGATTTGTATAAGCAAGGTCACACAATTAGAGGAAGCCTGAAGCCAAGACCTTATTTCCCTTCAGCTCTTATTTCTTTTCCAAATAGAAATGTGAATTTCCTCTGGTATTATTGCTATTCTATAAGTCTGTTTTCTAAGAATGTACATATTTTAAAGCAGGATTTGCTTACAGAAGCAAGCAAATGGAGATCTGCTTGGAGGATTTGTCCTAATACTGCTTCAAACATGAGTTTTATCCTGGCTGAACTCATGGGAGTTTAAAAAAAAAAAAGCCCTGTTTAGTTGAGCGCAAAATAATTTGGGCAAGATATTTTTCCTCTGGGGCTCCCCTACCTCTGTAACCTCGGCTGCTCTAAAGCAGTGTACTTTTTGGACATGACCAAGCAGTCAGATTGGCCAGCAAACATGTCCGTGATTCTAAATCCATCACTCTATCAGTGCTCATGAAACAAGGTCCAGATTTATCCTCCAATTTCTGTTTGTTCTGTTCACTAATTATATTCATATCTGCTTCTTTGAAGTTATTGAGACTTTGGGGAAATGTAAAAGAAAGCTGTATTGATTTCGGTCTAATATTCCATCTTTATTTCCTCCATCCACAGACTGTCCCACGTGTTGAGTGACATTTGGTGGTGAGTGTAGGCTGCTGGACGCTGTGAGGGCTTTATCAACAGAGCCAGGCATCTCGGGATCTGCAGTCTCCTTGGTGAAAGGGTTTAGATTTAGAATGTCTGGATTGTATTCTGCTAAAAATCTCCACAGCCTTTCCTTTCAAAATCAATTTCAGTTGTCATAAAAAAAAAGAGTGGGAGGTGGTGAGTCACTTTGAAATCATATAGCTTATTATTATCATTTTTTTAAAAAAAGCTTATTACTATAATTTTTTTTCTCCCAAGGGAGTTGGGTTGATTTATAGCCCCACCCTTCTTATCTCAACATGTGGTTGAGTTCAGAAAGGAATTAAAATCAGGGGATTTTTTTTTCCCCTCCAGGAAAAAACTGATAGAACATACCCTAACCTCATTTTTTCAGTTCAGCAGAACATTTTAGCCCTTAAAATCTAGTTTTAAAATGCACATACAGTAACTAAATTCAGACCTCTCCCCAAACTCATCTTTTTTCCCCTTGAATACTTTAGAAATCAGACCTCCCCTGGGAAGAGTTTTCATGACTAGAATGTGAACCCACACATGGCAGGCTGTAACCCCGCTAAGGGGCAGGGGCTTTAACCTGGAGTGTCCACTATTGCTTTCAGGGACCCCTGGAATAAGGCACGGCTCACAGCACTAACCTGGTAGGGAGAAGCTTGGTGACTTTGCCTAATCTGCTCAGTCTCAATGTCCCTGTCTGTAAAATGGACCCAGGGCAGGGCCAACTGCATCAGGTGGTTATGAGGTTAGGCATGGAGATTTTGTGTTTAGGGGGAGGGAAGGGTTGCACGTGGGTGGAAGCACATGCAGAAGCTCAAAGATAATATCAAGAGTCATGTTTGATTACTCTTCCATCTTACTATTTTGAGTCATTAGGCTAACTAGCCAGCTTGCACTAGGAATTCCCAGGCTCCACCTTCCAGGGATAAAATTACAGATTGGGGGGAGCACTATGCCCACCTGGCATTTCTTTACTTAGGATGTGGACATCTGAAGTCCTGCCTGTCTTTTGTTAGGTTAGCACTTCAACTGCTGAGACATCTCTTCAACCCCTTTAGTGGATGTGATAGTTAATCTTGGTTGTCAACTTGACTATACCTGGGATTAACTAACAGACTGAAGACATTATCTGGATCAATATATTTACAACATAAAGAGCAACCCTAAATCTGGATGGAACCACAGAGCTCTAGGCTTCTCTTTCCCGGTGCTGGGAAATGTATCTTCCCTCCACGATGATGGACCTTGTTTGAGCCGCCTCCAGACTCCGCCCTCCACCAGACCATGGGCTATTCCCTTCTGCAACCCTAAGCCAAAGAAACCTCCTTTTCTCCCTTACGCTGTTCGTATGTGTGCTGTATATGTGTTGTCTCACAGCAGTAGAAAGAGTAACTGCGACAGTAGGTTTTTGAGAATAAAAATCGTCAGTTCACATTCTTCCTGATCTGGCTTCGAAGGTCCCTGGAGTCTAAATATTAGAGGTTCATGAAGTGCACCCTGTCTTTCAGGATTGCTCTTCCTTGAATAGTTTGGAAGGAAGAGTCCCCAGCCTGGTGGTGGGGCAGCTTTTTCTGGGCCCAGACTCTGGGTCGTGTCCTCTAGTCAGGCACAGTCAAGAGGGAGGAAGGAAATTCTCAGCCCGGAACCGGCAGCCTGGAGTTTTGATGCACTGGGCTCCAGGACACAGTGTTTCTATTATTCACACAGAGTTTTCATTTATTTTTTCAGGAGTGAACGCTCACTCCAGTAGAGTTGTCTAAAACCTCCCGGCAGCGTATGCATGAGAAGATCATATTCCATTCCCGGTTCCCCTCAACAGGGTGCTACTGTTGCAGAAAGGAAGTTCCAGGAGTAAAGATTCCCCAGAGACTCTGCAGTGATCATGGAATCGCCTTATGCAAAGCAGGCTTTGGGAAGGCTTTGGCTGGCTGGGAGCTGCCAGTCCTGGGCTGGCTTGCCTACTTCTCTCAGCCCGTCTGTCGGCCGCCAGTGATACTGATGCTGATACTCCAAAGTAAAGCGGATCTAGAGCTCTTTTTCCAGTTCTACCTTCTAAGCCCTTTGGGGGCAGACCTATGGTGTGAGGTGTGAGTGAAACAGAACATGGCTCGCGGAAGCCGCTGTGGTGCACATTGGATGTGGCAATCTCACGTTTAGGTGAGCCTAATGCCTTGGTTGCATAGAACGAGGAGTGCGAAATCAAATGCCCATGAAAAGGCTTTATAGATGAGCATAGAGGGCGGAATATAGGCCAGAAATACCTAAGGCAAGTCTAGAGGTTGTAACAAAGCTCAAAGTGAATGTCTTACCCAGAGTGGCTGGCTGCCACTCAATTCCAACATGCTGCCATGAGTGGGAGTTAAGCCCGGCATGGCCACATCTTGTGAGCTTGAGAGAAGTCAATAAACAACCATCCTTTTCTGTGAAAGCCCCAACATGATTAATATTCACAACATATTTGTTATTTTTAAGTATGCAGACCAAAGACAACATATGTTGGGCTTTTTTCATTTCTCCGAGATAAACATTCTAGTCATTATTTGCTGAGTGCCTATAATATGTCTGGCATGGTAACAGGAGTCAGCAGATATTAAGTTGCAGATGACTTGGGTTATGTTTTCAAATACTACAGGAAGTGAAAGAGGAAGACAACTAAAACAGAGGCAGTGCTGGAAGGCAGGTGGAGAATCAGGACCCAGTGGATAGTATGCGAAAAGGCTAGATGTGAGGCTGCCTGCAGGTCAGAAAGCATGAGAAGGGCTTACCTGCTAGAGAGCTGCAGGACAGGGCACTCAAGAGAAAACGTATAGTCTGACCAAAGGCATGCAAATGTGGCTGCTGCACAATGCACTTAGAAACCCAAGAGTGAGCTTGCCCTGCCCTAGAGTCAGGCAAGTAGCAGGCATCCAGGCGACTCTGAAGAACCTCCACTTCCATACAGAGTATTCCCTGGATCCTGTTCAAACTGGTGCTCTCTGACTTTGCAGTGTCCATCAGTCAGTGTGGAGTGTGACAGTCGAGGCCCCATAGCAGCCCGAAGGTCTGCTAGGAAGGTGGCGTGGATGTGCTCGGCTTCACCTGTGACCATTCCACATCTGCAGACTTTCTGTCTTTGTTCACATCTGCATCTGGGCGTATCCATGCGAAGCCTCTGCTCACAGGTGCAGCGCTTCAACGGCCATAGTGCCCATGTCACCAGTGCCTAACGTGTCCACATTAGGTAGGTTGTTGCTGCAGTTCGCCTGCATGGTTGCTGATAAATGACCATGAAATGGCTTAAGGGAACAAAGACTTTACTTTCTTATGATAGTCTGGTTACAGTTCTCAGTCCAGCTTGATGGGAAAGCACGCACCAACACCAGGGCCGAGGGAACTGGCCACATCATCTCTACATAGTGGCTGAGAGGGACGATCCTTACTTGCCAGACCAGCATGTCCTGCCAAGTATACAAAAAGATGCCAACTTCTTCAACCAGCTGTCTGTATTTTATTCTAGGGCCTAATCCCACCCACTATGGGCTGGACCTTCCCCATCAACTAGACAATCTCCTATAGGTTTGCTCTGGGCTTAACTGAACCACTAATTCTCTACAAATGTGCCCAGAGCTCAAACCCTTAACTGTCAAGTTGCAAGTTGACACCTGTGCCTAACTATGACAGTTTTTTTCTCCCCAACCTTTCCTAAACATACACCTTCACGTGACATCCTCGATCACCTGTGAATATGATTCTATTTTGCTGGCCTGTCTAAGCAGGTGTTTCTTTAAAGGTGTGCTTCTATCCTCCTACCCAGAACTGTCCAGGTTACTGATACTGTCCTGGCTTTGAAAGGGGTGGCTCGCCTCGTCTTCCCAGGGACTAACGATGGGGCAGTGCACATGGCAGGTAAGTTGCCTTTTCTGACGCTAAGACTCCAGCCTAGAGCTGTTACATCTGAGCAGCTACAGTTGTTTTTATCTTCTCACAAAGAAACTGTTCAGATAAGCAAAATAGTAAGAGCCGAGGGGATGGCTCAGTAATTAAATTCTTTGCCTCAGCAGCAAAGGAACCTGAGGTCAGAACCTTAGATCCCACCTAAAAATAGGACAACTAAGGTGGCTACCTGGAAGGGAGAGCCTGGGAAACCCCAGAACAAAGCAAGAAGATGGAAGAGCAATTCAGGATGATTCATTCTCTCTCTCTCTCTCTCTCTCTCACACACACACACACACACACACAGAACCCACTAAGTTCCTGACACAGATCTACGTGAATTTCATCATCCTTATTGGTAATATTCTTTCCAATGGCCTGAGTCCATTGAGAAAAATGTCTTTAGGCAATGTATCCGTAGCTGGTCACACTCTTCCCTAGGTCCATGTTTGAACTGTCTAAATTTTGAAGGAGAAACGAAAACATATTAGTAGCCAGAGTCATGAATATGAAGTCTCTCTCTGTGTCTGTCTTCTCTCTCTCTCTCTCTCTCTCTCACACACACACACACACACACACACTCACACATATAAATTTTGGTCTTCTTTGTATGAACCTGCTATATGCAATCCTAGAATTCATCCTCAGGTTGGTGAGAATAGGCTTCCTCTGTAGATTGCTGTAATAGTAATCTCATTTGCCCTGACTCTGAAGCCCTTTGAAGTTAAACATTGAGAGAAAGAATGGCAGGGCCACTCAGCAGAGATTAGATCTTATTTGAAACACTAGCTGCTCTGAGAATAATTTCCTTAATTAATATTCACAAGATATCCTCCACTTGAGACTGTATTTTCCTGTAACCTACTTGCATGTAATTGTGCACTAAGGCTCTTCACTTGGTTTGTCTCTGCCTTTTGTGTCAGTGTTCAACGGAATCATTTCCATCTAAAAGCAATGCTGAAGGGGCTGGAGGTGTGCAGGGTCTCCCCTTCTGCACGGAAGCTGGTGCACAGGGCTTTCATTTCATGTATAAAGTTAATATTGTTTTGTACTTATACCTATTCTTTTGTATATGGCTCCCAGCCTCTCTCCCTTTGGACTCCAGCCCCTATGTGCATGCTCGGGGTCTTTCTGTAGTCTCCCCGTCTATGCAGAGCCCTTATCAAAGCTCTCTGGATCTGCAGCTGGCCAGAGTTGCAAAGCCTGAGGGAGCCAGATCTGCCATCAACAAGAGCATCTGGATCAGGAATCAAAAGATTGACAACTTAAGTGAGTGTGGGTAATCAAAAATCGGTGTGCCAACATGAAAGGTGTTGAAGTACGTTGGAAGGAAACTTTCTGTATGTCTAGTTTCCATGTCTTGTCAGTGTGACTTGGTTTTACCCTTTAAAAGAGAATTAAGACAGTTACTAACTGTTCAAGCTTTGCAGCCCCTGGCTTTTCTAAATATATTTGCAAGCAAAATTGTCTCTTAGAGCAAAACAATCTTATAGCTTTTTCTCTCTTACTCTTAACTGGCAGAAATCTTTGTTCTTTTTTTTTAATAATGCTGTTCTAGCATCAAACAACCATGATTGAGCGAACTGGGTACTGCTATAAAGCTGGAGAACACTCAGCTTCGCATTTACATTATACGTTGTACTGCTATAAAGCTGGAGAACACTTAGCTTTGCATTTACATTATATGTTGTACTGCTATACAGCTGGAGAACACTCAGCTTCACATTTACATTATATGTTGTACTGCTATACAGCTGGAGAACACTTAACTTCGCATTTACATTATATGGTATTGCACATACATTATTATGTGCATTGTGTTATTCATTGACTGTAACATACAGAGAAAGAAACATGGTCTACTGATATCAAAGCATCTTTAAACATGTCCTGTTACTGAGTCCAGCTGAATGAACTCCACTACTGTCCAAGTTGTCATGAGGCTTTGATATCAATAGACCATGCTTCTTTCTTGTAGGTTTTCTGAAACTTCCTTGGTATAGACCCTGGTGACCCTCTTGTTTTATGTTTCTTTCTATCTCTCTGTATCTCTGGCACCGTCTCTCTGTCGCTTTATCTCTCTCTCTTTGTCCTGTGTGTGTACCCATTGTTTCTAAATCCACACATTCAACTAATTCTGGAGTGAAAATATTAGAAATATTTATCAGTATAAAACATGATTCTGTTTTCTTGCTATTATTCTGTAAATCATGCACTATATCAACTATTTCTACAATGATTATACTGTAATAGTTATTATAAACAATCTAGAGATGGTTTAAAGTAATTGATGATGTGTGTAAGTCATGTCCAAGTTCTATTTTCCAAAAGAACCATGAGCTCTGTGAATTGAGTTTGGGAACCGATCAGGCACCATTCTCTGGAACGTTCCCACACAGTGGATGTTCTGTCAGTCACCTACACAGTGACAAGCTCATCCTCCCACCGTGTCAGACCTGTTCAGTCAAGCATCCCAATACCACCTGAAAGACTGCTCACGTAAGAAGAAAACACAAGTGGCCGCCAGTCCAAGCAGCATTCATCTGCTCAGCTTTACTTATCAGAGACACTGGATTTCACCCATCGGATGACCAGACATTGAAACGTCTGATGATAACAATGGCAAGGGGCTGGCTGGAGAAACGGGCACTCTCTCATGGTGCCAAGAAGACTGATCTCAGGCCAACCCCAGCGGGAAGCCATTGGCCACATCATTGGAATGACAAATGCATGTATGTTTAGATCAGCCACTCACTCTCAATTTATCAGGCACATCATTCTCACGTGAGCTAGTGATATACTTACGAGCCCTGCAGCCTTCTTGTGACAAGGCTTGGAAGGCCCACGGATATTTGAAGATAAGACTCCAATGTATAGATTGGTGGAACATGTGACCAGAAGGGTACGATGGAGCTACAAAAGAAGGAAGGACACCAGTGCGGAAGATATTGGAGATATTCTGATGGGGGAGGAACAAGGGGAAAAAGTATCCATCTTTCCTGTGGAAAGGATGAAAGTGAGAAGGTGAGCTGGGGACAGGATATAAATGCACAATTTCTGGCACAAACTGTTTGCTAGAAGATTCTCAAGGTACTGGTTAAACTCATTCCTGCGGGGGAGATAGTGCTGGTGGCCTTGGGATAAGGATGGAAAGGATTTGTCATTGAAGATCCTTCCCTAGCTTCCAAACTTTAAGCTACTCTAGATGGTATACGAAATTAAACAAATCCACGTATGTACCCCCACATGTTCATTTGTAATATGGTGAAATGATTTAAATAAGAGGCCTGAAAGTAAAACTTCTGAAGAAATCGGAGTGAATGGTGATAAGAATTGGGTTTACTGAGTTCATTTTCTTCTTTTCTTTTATGGTGTGTGTGTGTGTGTGTGTGTGTGTGTGTGTGTAAGCATCTGCATGTGTGAAGTTGCATGTATATATAGGTGTTCCTAAATGTGGAAGCCAGAGAAGACACAGGATTCCTTTCTCGATCACTCTTAATTTTACGTTTTCAGACGTGGCCTCTCACTAAACCTGGAGTTTGCCAGTTTGGCTAGCTGACTGGCCAGCAAACCTCAGGATCCTTCTTGATTTTTCACATGGGTGCTGTGTGTCTAACTCAGATCCGGTGCTTGCATGGCAAGCATGTCTCCAACCTCTGGGTTCATTTAGTTCCTTAAAAGAATAGTCCAGAGCAAGATTTCAAACAGTCCTAGTATCCCAGCCAGTCAGCTGGGACGAACGAAGAGCGGCTGCTTCCCTGTGCTAGGTGTGAGCACTGAAGTTTCACTGAGAAAAATGTAGACTTGACATTCTTTCTAAAAATATTTTATTTGTGTATTTGTGAGAGAGAGAGACAGAGACAGAGGAAAAAACGCACCTGTTTTCTAAGCCACATGGATGGAGGTTAGAAGAAGTCAGTTCTCTCCTTCCACCATTTGGGCTTTCGGGGATCAAACTCGGGTTGTCAGGTTATAAGCAGGCAACTTCCCTGCTGAGCTATCTTTCTGGTCCATAGATCTGACATTCCGAAGTGGGGTTCCAGATATCAATTACAGGATACCTAACGGAAAACATAGATTGCCAATTAACTCTACAGTTCTAGGAAATGCTGGGTCAGGTTGAGACCCAAAAGAAGGCAGAGTGCGCAGAGCGGACAAAATGTGCAATGACCCTTCCCTTCCTGAGACCTACTTCCCCCCCATGGTCTCTACTCACTCATACTGTCTTTGACTTATATGCATGCAGGGGTTAGGGGGCCTGGTTAGAAGAAAGGCGTCCCTGCACTAGTGCCTGTAGAATTTCACAGGGGCGGGAGAATCCAGCATATGACCCCAATGACAGGCAGAATGTGACACTTAGCTGGGGTGGGCTTTTCTCCGTGTAAAAGACACTTGGCTATTCCTCTGATGCTTAGATGTGGGACTCACGAGAGGAGACACACCCAAGCCCTCTCAAGTCTGACCAAAGGGACCCTCCAGGAAGAGGCAGAGGACCTCACCTGTGGGACCCATGAGGGTGATGATGCCATTGTGGTCACTAGGAGTCCTGGCCTAGCTGAAGATGGAGGAAGTGAGTCTTCCCCTTTCCTTACACGAGACAGAAGGGTGTTCTGCAATCTGAGAGCAAGCAGAGAAACCATGGCCCGGGCAGGAAATACATTCCAAAGGTAAGGCAGAAGGAGACACGAGAATAGTTTCTTCTTGTGTTGGTCATTCATTGTGTGTCCACAGCATTGGTGATTCATTTTATAAAGGCAAGAGAACTGATTTTAAAGTACCCCAATGGCTAAAAAGACAATGGCCAGATAACCTAACATGGGTAGTATCTCTCTACATTTTTAAGAGTTTGGTTATCATAGGAGATTATGGCCTCTTGTTTTAATATTTTTAAAAGTAAACTTCTACTAATTTTATTTTCCTCTTCTCTCCCAAACATTGATTCCCATCTCTCCTTTTCTCCCTCACCTTCTTTTTCCCCTCCTTCCCTCTCTCCTGCCTTCCTCCCTTTCTCCCTTCCTCTCCATCCCGTCTCACTCCCTTCCTTCTGTTTTTCTTTTTTATTATTTGTTGGTGGTTGTCTTCTTGAGCCAGGGTTTCATGTAGCCCAAGAACTCACTAATGTAGCTGGCTGAGTCTGCAGTGCTGGGATTACAGATGGACCATACCATGCTTGGTTTTTAATTTCCTTTTTTTTAGAAGTGGGTTGCAAGATCCAAAAAAGAATCCATTAAAAAATGTAAACTAAGAACTGGGGAGATAGCCCAAAGGCTAAATAAAGTACACTCTGTGTAAGCAGGCTAGCTGTTCAAACCCCAGATTCCATATAAAATAGTGGGCAAGTGTGGCAATGTCAGGAAATTCCCTTCTCAGAAGGCAGAGCCTGGGAATCCTAGAGCAGGCTGACAGCCAGACTGGCCCTACAGGAGAGCGCCGGGTTTAGAGACCCAACCTTAAAGTAGTAAGGATGGTGTTTAACTCCTGACTTCACCCTTAGCCCACAACCCACTCAAGCACATTCATGTACACACACATATCTACACACACACACACACTTTATAGATGTGCATGTGCACCTTCTGCATTCAGAACACACATACACAAGTACGCACAACCTATCTATACATGCACTTGAAAATGGGAAATAATTGATTGAAAAATAAATAAAATGAAGATTTGTGATGGTGGGAAGTAAATGAGGAACGGATTTGTGGAATAGTCAGGGCACAAATGCTAAGGAGTGACAGACGCTCAAAATCTCACAGAAAGTCTGTTGGATTTTCCTTAGCTAAAGTTTTCTTGTGATTGATCCAAAATAACTCATAGATGTGTAACATAAACATATAAAAATCTGTTTCAATGATTGAGCAAATCACTTGGGTCTAAAATATATACTCAAAGTTATAAAACAGCAATGTAGAACTCAAAAACTGTAAGCACGTAAACAAACAAAAGTCTTCAGAATAAAACTATACACAGCGGAGGATCAGGCTGATTTTTGGAAGTAAGAGGATTCAGGAGTCCAAGGCCAGTCTTGGTTACTATGTGATCTTGTTTAAAAACAAACAAAAAACAAGTAAACTAACAAAAAACAAAGAGAGAACAGTGAAAGAACAAGAGGAAGGAAGCTGGGAAGGATGGAGACAGAAAAGAAGGGAGGAGGGAAGCAAGGAAAGGGGGAAAAGGTCCCCCACACAGAAGAACAATGTGGAAAAGTTTGTGAACACCCAGGGACTGTAAATTCACTTTGACAGTCTTGATATATCTCATAAGATACTTTGATTTGCAACAATAAGCCAAGCTCTAAAAATTAAAGCAAATTTTATTTAAAACATTAAATTAAGTATGAGGCCACTTTTCAGACTCTTTTGACTTCATAGTTCTGGGCCTAAAACATACAGGCAAAATTTACATTCTCCTTTCATATAGTAAAATGTACAGATGATGTGATTTTATTTAATTTCAAAATTGAAGATTTCCTTAATTGTAGTCTTTTTATATTAGTTACTTAGTAGCTTTGTAGCTATTAAAAACCTGCTCTTTGTAATTGCTGAAAGAGCCGCTCTCTTGCCCAAAGGAAAACTTGTATTTCTTCAGTTCTAGTTAGAAGCTAAGTAAATCATAGTCCCTTTCTCCCAAGAGGCAGAATACATGTAGACCTTTCTATCTCTCTCAGCACAACTAGAGATCATATCTATCCATCTGTTTATCTGTCTATCTATCCATCTATCTATCTGTGTATGAAACAAAGTAAGACATAATATTCTCAAATCAAGTTTAATAGATCAATTTATAATAAATTAAATACATTTATTAATAAGACCTCTAGAGACAATGCAAATTAAAATTCTTGAAAGTACCTTGCCTCTGACAGAAATGAATTGTCACACAGCTGCAGGTTTTTCTCCAGAAAACATAAGACCAGATGGAATAAAATGACTATCCTTCTCAGAGTATCTGTTGCCAGCAGACATACCTTATAAGAAGATAACAAAAGGGAAAACAAAATAATAATAATAATAATAAGACATAGAATTTCAAGGCATAGGAAGGGAGAGTAAGAACGTGTCCCCTTGGAGCTTCTGAAGGATGGCCCACAGCTGCTGCAAACAGGAACACGCTCTCTAATGCATGTCTCAAGGCAGGTAAAGAAGACACTTAAGGCGGATGTCACAGTTACTCTTTCTGCTGTTGTAAGACAACCACTCAAACAACGCCAGGGAGAAAGGCAGATTTACTTGGCTTGCAGTTCCACAGGGAGATGTGGCTCATATGGCAGGAATCCCATAACAAGAGGCAGGTTAGGTGGCTGCAGATATCATGAAGGCTGAGAGGCTGCAGGCTACTAGCAGAAGCAGGATAGGACTAACCAATCTCAAGACCCAGCTCCTATGACTTGACTTCCTTCCGCCTCCCCAAAGTGCCATCACCTTCCCAAACCCCAACATCAACTAAGGCTTCAAACAACTCACATTCAAATCGCAACAACAAATCACTCTGAAATCAGTGACAGTGCAGGGCACAATAGCAGCTGGTGGTTTCAGGTTTCTATCATATTAGCAAAGCTACTGGTAGACCAGAAATTATGAATGCATAATATAACACACAATATGATGTGTATAACAACCACCAAAAAGGCTATGTCAAGATATGATTAATGTGGGCAAATAGAGACATGGCAGTAATCATAAGGGCATGAGATTCCCTTGTTGAACACTAATATATGTCCTGAAACATATTTTCTGAAAACGATGAGATTAATATAGAAATCAGTAGCAGAAAATCAAGTATAAAATCAACTACTCAAAAACTAAAAGACATTATTAGGAATGAAAAAACTGATACTGTTATAAACCCTTGTAGTCACTAATTGCTAATAAGGGAATCCCACAAACACCTCTCACTCCATTTTGATGAAATGGGTCAATTTCTTGAAAAAAACAAATTACCACAACACATTCAATATGCAATGGGAACTCTCAGTAGCCTCTGCTAAGGAAATTAAATTTGTCACTTAAAATTATCTAACAAATAATTCTCCAGCTCCAGCTAGCTCTACTAGAGAATTTCATGAAATGTTTAAAGAAAAAATGAGGACAATTTTATACAGTATCTTCCAGAACACAGAAAAAGAGGGAATGTTTTCCAGTTCATTTTATACTGCCAGCAACCAGATAAATTCTGTGAGAAAAACAGGGAGAACTGTTAGCTCAATATCACTCAAAAACATAGCTACAAAAGCACTTATTAAAATAATATAAAATATAAGTTGGCAATGTACAAAAAGAATTATACATCATAGCCAAGTAGGGTTTGTTACTGGGCACACAGAACCAAAACTGCAATAATTTAAAAACACATCGCAGTTACCAGATTAATAAGCTGAGCATGAAAAAAAAACTTCACAACATATTAATCAATGCAGACAAAATGTTTTTCAAAATCAACACCCCTTCATGATAGAAGCTGTCAGATAAATAGGATTAAGGGGGATTCCTTCAATCAAAGAACATCTGTACAAAACAAGCTAACAATGGAATTAGTAATAAAAGGCTGGATGCTTTTGTCCTAAGATCAGAACTAAAGAAAAGATATATATTCCTAACACACATATTCAACAAAGCACTGAAAGTCCTACATTTAATGGATTAAGTGGAGAAAAGAAATAAAAATAAATGGACCAGAAACGATAAAATAAAATTGTCATATTTTTCAAGGAACATTTTTTTCTGTGTAAAAAGCCTCAAGCAATTGATGAGAATTAATAATTGAATTCAATAGGATACAGGATAAACACACACACACACACACACACACACACACACACACACACACACAGCTGCCGAGATGGCTCAGTGGACAAAGGTGCTTGCACAGAAACCTGGCAACCTGAGTTTGATCCCCAGAGCCCATAGAGTGGTAGGAGAGAACTGATTTAGGATTGTCCTCTGACTCCCACCAGTGTGTAATGTCGTGAATTTCTCTCTCTCTCTCTCTCAGCATAAAAGTATATAATCACAAAATTAAAAATATTACACCACTTTCAATTCAAAAATATGAACTGAGTACAACAGACAAAACAGATCAGGCAGGCTTTTTAAGCTGAAAGCTACAAGATTTTGATGAAACAAATAAAAGTTATAAATAAATGGTAACATACTGTCTTCTCATTCATTGGAAGACCTAACATAATAAAGATGTTGATTTTTCTCAAAGCTATATGCAGATTTACTGTAAACTTGTAAAAATCCTAGTGTCATGGTTTGAAATGTGTCCCCCATAGTCTCATGTATTTGGCAAGGTCATGGCACCTTGAGAGGTGGGGCCTTGCTGGAGGAAGGCAGTCACAAGGGGTGGGCTTTGAGGTGGATTAGTCCCACCCTACCTCCAGGAGAAGTCTGCCTTTGCTGCAAGCAGTCTTGCAGCTCTCAGCTTCCAAGATGTCTGCGGTGACTTAGCTTCCTCCAGCTTTGGCCAGCCAGCCATGCTACTTCTGCTTTGAGAGACTGTACCTTCCCTCTGGAACCATAAGCTGAATAAACCTCCCTTTCTCCCTTAAGTTGATCGACTTTAAGTATTCCCTCACAGCAATAATTAAGAGTAACCATTACAGAAATTGGTACCGGGTAGTGGGGTATTGCTGTGAGATAAGAACAGCTGGTACCACAAAGTGAAGTTGTTTGTGAAGCTGAGAAAAGTTGGTATCCAGAAGCATGGCCAATGCTGTGATGTGGCTAGTGTGTCTTTGGAACTGTTTGTTGGGAGAAATACAGAGAACTTTGGGACTTTGTGCTGAGAAAGTCTTTGCATCTTGGCGGTTGGGCCAAAGGGACCTTTCTTGTGAGAGCTCAGAGGAGAGCAATGCTGTGAGAGACTTGGCGGGCAGTGGAAGCCCAGCTTGTGATGGTCCAAAGGGGAACAGAGACTGTTTGCAACTGGACGAGTGACACATGGAGCCATGTGTTGGCTGAGAGTTTAGTGAAGTTTTGCCCTCGTCCTGAAAGTTTGCCTGAAATTAAGCTGGAGTGCTTGGCGGAGGAAATTTCAAAGCAATGTAGTCTTGACAATGTGGTATGGCTACTTTTTAGTTGTCTTCAGAGTTATGAAAAAGAGCAAAGAATCAGGCAGGAAGAAGCAAAAACTGTAAGATCCAATGATGAAAAATACAATGGCAAACTTAAAGAGTTGAACCAGGAAGAAGCAGAGAACGAAATAGCTGTTAAAGAGATTAGATCCATTTGCAATCAAAGCCTGCTCTTAATTTGAATAATAGGAGAGGTCCTAGCTTGAGGGCAAGATCCTCAGGGAAGGCTCCTACTCATAAGAATGCAAATCCTTTCAGAAGACTGGAGCTAGAGGGTGGAGTTCCAAAGCAAGTATTGGTTTCTCTTACCAAGCAACTGCCCAGGAGTGAAAGACATGGCCAGCATAGAGAAGCAGAATCAGCCGTGATTCAAGGGGGCCAGTCCTGGCAAAGTCGTCCACTTGGTTCTGGTTTTAGAGGCATCAGTGATGCAAGAGGGAGGAGATCATGGAGTCCTCCTCCAAGATTTCAAAAATTGGCAGAATCCAGGCATCATGAGGCAAGAAGCCTGCAGTTTGGAGGCCCAAGAAGGGCAGTTTGTGCTGTGGAGTTAAAGCCTGGGTTGCCATTGAGAAGTAAAGATGTTAGAGATTCCAAAGACAATGTGGGACACCTGCCAAGGAGAGCTGTATACCCTGGGAGGAGTCAGCTCAAGAGACCAATGTATCCTATGGGCAGCTGCATTGGAGGGGTGGAACCAAAGCCCTTTGGAACTGAGATGATTTCAACAAGAGGCTCACCTGTTGGACTTGGAGCTACAAGATTTGGAGTTTGTCCTGCTGGTTTTTCGATCTTGTTATAGACCAATCTTTCCTGGATATGCCCCCATTTCTTCCTTTTGGAATGGGAATGTTTATTCTATGCTATTTTATGTTGGAACTTGTATTTTGATTTTACAGGAGGCTTTGGACTTTTGGACTGTATTGGGAATACTGATATAGTCTATGAAGACTTTTAAAGTTGGACTGAGTATAGGTTGCATAATGAGATGGCAATGAGCCTGTGGGGGCCAGGGGTGGAGTGTCATGGTTTGAAATGTGTCCCCCACAGTCTCATGTATTTGGCAAGGTCATGGCACCTTGAGAGGTGGAGCCTTGCTGGAGGAAGGCAGTCACAAGGGGTGGGCCTTGAGGTGGATTAGTCCCACCCTACCTCTAGGAGAAGTTTGCCTTTGCAGGAAGTAGTCTGCAGCTCTCAGCTTCCAAAATGTCTGCCGTGACTTAGCCTCCTCCAGCCAGCCATGCTGCCTCTGCTTTGAGAGACCTCCCCTCTGGAACTGTAAGCTGAATAAACCTCCCTTTCTCCCTTAAGTTTCTTGATTTTGGGTGTTCTCTCATAGCAATAGTTAAGAGTAACTGTTACACCTAGCAAATTTTTTTCGTAAATATGGACATGATCATTCTAAAATATACATAGAAGTAGAATAGTTCGAACATCCCTGAAAATGGAAAATGTACTAAAAGGAATTAGTCTGTTCTTGTGAAGACTTATTGTATAGCTACAGTAAGATAGACTTTAGTACTCACTGAGAGACAGTCACATAGAGACACAGAACAAACTAGAAAACCAGCGATACATCTATACAAACGTTATCCCAATGACTTTTGACATAGTTCTAAAATTGAGTTCATGGAGGGGAAAGAGAGCTTTTTCAGGATATGAACATCAAACAACCATACAAATTCGTGTATTGATTTGAATAGGCAAATTCCTGTTAAGAGAATGGAAAGACAAACTTGGAAGATAAGAATGGAAGAAAATATTTGCAAAGTCTATAACACACAACAGATTAGTAGCCAGACTCTTTAATGGACTCTCATAATTCACAGTACAAAAAGTATTAACAACCCCATTAGAAAACAGTCCAAAGAAGATATTCACTAAGAAGGATAACCACACATGTAGAAGAGATGTTCATTATCAGGGAAACAGGGAAACACACATTAAGACCACTGTGAGGTATCATGACTTACTTAATAGAGTAGAAAAGAAATTAAAAAATAATGATGACATCAAATGCTGAAAAACTGGATCACTCGTACCGTGGTGGGAAGGTGAAGAAGTGGTCATTCTGGAGCTAGCTTGACAGTTTCTTCAATGAAATGACAGCTGACCCATGACCCAGCAATTACCCTTAGGGCATTAATCCCAGAGAAATGCAAGCATGTGTTCACACCCAAATCTGTACATGAGGATGACAATTTAGAGCAGTGTTAAGCTATAAGTAACTCTGATGTTCTTCAAAGGGCAACTGACTTAACAGATATGGCATGTCCATATCATGGAATAGAGTGTCAGTTGGTAGTGGAAAGGAAGAAACCAGCAACCCATGTGACAAAATGCATAGGAATTTCCAGGCAATGTATGAAGGGAGAAGAGTTGATCCACAGATATCCCAGATGATATATTTCCATCCACACAACATCCTTGAAATGACAGAGTCACCCACACACAGCACACAATGTTGCCAATGAGAGGGAGTCGTAGAAGGGAAACAGTTATAGTTTTAAAATATCTGCATTGGGACTTTCTGTGGCTATGGAAATGTCCTGTCTCCTGAATGTATTAATAGTAATATTAATATTAATATCCTGTCATGCTTCCTCACTAGTTGAGCAAGATAGTTTTCCATTGGTGGAAACTGAGGGAGCTACACAGGACATCTCTAAGGTTTATTACAACTGTGTGTGAAATCTGCAATGACTTCAAATAAAATGAGAATTAAAAACTGAATGTATAATATCACATATGCATACTATGTAATCACCAAAAATTATAGAAGGTGGGCTGGAGAGATGACTCAGGGGTTAGGACTCTGCCTCACAAGCAGAAGGTCCTTAGTTCAGATCCTGGGTCCTACATAAAATGCCAGGCAGAAATAGTGGCAGCCTGCATTTCCGGCCCTGGTGGGCGGAGCCTGGGAAATCCCACAGTGAAGTAAAAAAGAGGTAGAAGCAATCCAGGAAGATTCCCAAAGTCACCCTTGATCCTCCATCTGGACACACATAAATAGATAGATAGGTATAAAGTTTATTAAAAATTATAGAAGGCCATACACAGACTTAACAGCTAAAATTACGAATCGTGTGAAAATCAGTTCCTAAACATGATTATGCATTGAGTTTATGACAAAAGGAAACAAGCTAATAAAATTAAATAAACATTTGTTTCTTATTACTTACAGAGAATCTTTTCTACAATTTTCCATGTGCAGAGGAAAGCTGCTTGGCAGAAACTGCCTGGACATTTAGGAAACCTTATGCTCCACCTTATAGAAAGACCCTAGGCTTGGTCTTTCTAGAGAGGCACTGGTTCCAAGACCTCTAGCTTGGGGGTTCTGCCCATTATGCAATGTAGTTTTATTCAACAAAGCGATTCTAGATATTTCAAGTCAATCTCTGACACACATGGAGAAAGTGACTTCATGTAGTTCAGGGGCTTTTCTCTGCTCACTAATGGCAGTGGAGGCACAAATAGTACAACATCCCTGGACGCTGCAGTGCCCGGGAACCCAGTGCTGTCTGTCTCTGCGAGAAGTCCCGCCATCGGGATGGCACAGCTAAGGGACAGGAAGGAAGTTGGTGGGGTCCCCATTGCTGGTAAGCAGAAGACTGGGCTGCCTTGCTCTTAGCAAACCCTCTCTCTGCCCCGCCCACGTCTAGGCCAAGCCTTGCTGGGGATAGTGATGCAAACCAGTTGCATTGTACTCCAGGAGTTGCACGTGGGCCACAAAGTACAGGCTTTTGTCGGGGTTCTTCACTCACACTCAACTGACAGCCTAGGGATGAGGCTCGAGGACAACATTTGAATGGTTGACTATTTGTGGCGACTTTGGAATTTCCACAGCTTCAGAGGCTACAAGAAATCACAATTAAAAACATCACTGGGAAGTGTCTCGTGGATAGAAAGAAACTACTAGAATTCTTCAAAATCAATAATACTTTAACACACTCCTTCTCCACAGATTAGAGAAATGATAGCTCAACACTTGAGTGGGAGTCAAGACTAAATGATGGTTATTGCTTTTTCCATTATAAGTAATGCAATAAGTGTCTTTGTAGCTAATCTATTGCATTTGTCAGGGTTCTCTAGAGGAGCAGAATATATATATATATATATATATATAAAATAACATATATATATTATTTTATATATATATTTAAAATAACATATATATGTTATTAAATTGACTAACAATATAAACTATAAAGTCCAACAATAGCTGTATATAGCTACTCAGTTTAAGAACCGAGTAGCTCAAGGGCTGGAGAGGTGATTCAAGGGTTAAGATTCTGTCTCACAAGCAGAAGCTCCTAAGTTCAGATCCCAGGTCTCACATAAAAACACCATACAGAAAGAGTGGTGGCCTGCACTTCCGGCTCTGGTGGGCAGAGCTTGGGAAATCCCACGGCAAAGCAAAAAGAAGGTAGAAGCAATCCAAGATGATTCCCGAAGTCACCCTTGGTCCTCCACAGGGACACACAGCGCCCTCTGACACATACACACACACATAATAAATAAATTAAATTAAATATATATTTTTAAAAACAGCTGAGTAGCTCAATAATCCCAGCCTGGTACTAAGGCCAGAGAATTCTTAGAGAATTTCCAAACCTCAGTCAAGTTAGAGGGCTGAAAAGGCCGGGTTCTGATGCCAGCGAGACCTGTCTCAGTGAAGATTGGCGGCAAGACAGAATGAGGACAGTAGACCAACAAATTGGCCACCACAGGGCAAAGAAGGAGGGTCTGACTCTTCCCTCTTGCACCCTTTCTTTCTGCTCCACCACTAGAATACCACCCACTATGGGCTGGGTTTCCCACATCAATTAGACAATCTCTTAAAAAGGTTTGCTTAAGAACTTGCCTTAACTATCAATTCTTCACAGACGTGTCCAAAACTCAGCCTGCAACTGGCAAGTTGACACCTGTATCTAACTATCACAATGTCCTTGATGATTTTCTTTCAAAAAAATCGTAGAATTACATTTTTTGGAAAGAGTTTGCAAAATATTAATGCTCTTTTAGACATAGTTGAGTAACCCAGATGAAAAGTTTAAGGTTTCATTAGTTGCAGGGTTACCTTTAGCAGATTTTTCTAGCATCTCTGAGTTTTCACTATTGGCCACATCTGTGGAATCTTAAAGTGAATTTTTGCCTTCCTTCCTTCCTTCCTTCCTTCCTTCCTTCCTTCCTTCCTTCCTTCCTTCCTTCCTTCCTTCCTTCCTTCCTTCCTTCCTTCCTTCCTTCCTTCCTTCCTTCCTTCCTTCCTTCCTTCCTTCCTTCTTCCTCCTTCCTTCCATTTCTTTGTCTTGGTAGGGGCACAAATGCATGTCCCAGCATGCAACTTTCAGAAGTGAAAAATCACAACTTGGGTGCCCAAAGCCACTTGCTGTTGCGTTGGGGAGAGCTCTTGGGTGACCCCATTGCCTTCTAAGCCTAATGTCTTTGTGTAAGTTCCACCCTCCCTAACCCCCCACCTGAGGTACTGATAGAACCTAGACTTGGTCCTACCCAGCAGAAATATGTAGAAAGTATGTTTGTTACCCATGTGACTATGTTCTCTAAGAGTATCTCATAGACCGCTGCTAGAGGCTCTCCTTGTGGTCTTAATTCAACAAGTTTTCTACATGGTGGTTAGAAAAGCCCATGTGGCTAAGAACCGAGGGCAACTCCAGTATATAGGCCTTCAGCGCCTATGCAAACAAACCCGAGTGAACTCTTTGCCCAACTGAATGTCTAGATGAAGATGTAGTCTGGCCTACACCTTGACTGCAGCCCTCTGAACAAACACTCCATTGTGCAGCCTGCAGCCTCCTGAGGCACAGAGGTGGGAGAGGATAAATATGCGTGGCTGGAAGCCAGTGACTTGGCCATTATTGTTAGGTGACAAGAGATAAACAACTCACTTACATGCGGACACCAGTGAGGTTATAGAGCTTCTGCTTTTACTTGTCCGCCTGCTGGGCGAGCCTCGAACTCCCCACAGCGCAGACACCTCTAAGTGCGGTGTCGTCCCTGTTCCGCTGGCTGATGAGGACGTGCTTGGCCTTAGCGTCCACTCCCTGTGGGACAGGGTCATCCCTGCTGGGTCTTGCTTCAGGTGGCTTCCAGCAGAGTTAGGCCAGCCAGTGGGGGTCCTAGCTAGAGGCTGGAAGGTGGAAAGAGACTCACCCTGAGGTCTCCACTGTTGGCCACAGTGGCATCTCCCTCCCTCGTAGCTCTGGTTCCCATGGGACCAGCTCCCTTAGGAAGCCCCTCTCCCTTAGACTCTCAGGAACCCACCCCTGTTCTCTGCCTCTCCAACCTTGGGGTGTCCTGGCTCTGTTTGTCTTCTCCTTTCTCTCTTTGCCCCTTGGAACCCTATCTCCTGGAAAGCAGCGCCCCTGACTTTTAATACTTACAGCCACCTCTGCTTTCTTCGGGGATCCTGGCCAGTGCGCCCACGTCCTGAGTCTCTGCTTCCACCAGCTAACACGTCATGAACCCCAGCACAGTGCCAGCACGGTGTGAGGTGCAAAGAAATGCCCTGCTGGTCCCTCTGACACAGGGGTCCTGCCAGGGATCCGGGAAGCGATGGGAGTGGCACAGGGTACTTGTCCTTGGGTCTGAACAGTCCTGGGACAGAGAGCAGATCCCTAAACAGATCATTAGACCAACGTGATGAGAACCATAAGAGAGGAATGTTCTAAGTGGGATGGGAACAGATGGGTGGTGGGCCAAGGGAAGGGACTAGGGAAAAGAGGTTTCTATGAGGGACAGGCTGTGCAGAGGTCAGAGGCCCAGATAAGTGTGGTGGGTTCCATGGTGTGAGTGGTCACAATATCTGTCAGGGTGTGTTTACTCAGCAATGAATTTCCATCCCCCAGATCCTGCATTGGATTCTACTAACCTACAAATTCAGGACAGGACAGTCTCCTGTTCCCAGTAAAGAAGGTTGTTGTGTTGCATCAGACCGTAATGGCGTGTTCTTGTGTTCTTTCCTTCTTGGTAGACTTCCTCCTGAACTATTTCCAACTACGACTCAGCCAGGCAACAGTTTCCTCGCACTCAGGGCTCTTTCACGGAGCGGTTCTAGATACGTCAAGGCCACACAATGCAATGTGATGTGGAAAGAGCAAGGGCTGAGAGCATGGCCTACAGTGTGTTAGCAAGCCACGAGGAAGGGGGACCAGGCATCCCTGAGTAGCTGTCACCCCACACAGTGCTCGGCCTGTCTGTAGGAATGTAACACTCACCCCATGGAGGTGGGGAATTTCTTTGAAAAACTTCTTTGCATCACTGACTGTCACAGAACTGTCACTAAATTCTTGAATAATTCCATGCATGAGGAAGTAGCGTGCACTCTCTTTAGAGATCTAAAAGCACCAAAGTTCAGAGAAGTAATGAATTCAATGTCTCCCAAGAGGTACAGAGTCCAAAGTCTAGGTCCCTGACTTTTACCTGAACACAGCACAAGGTCACCTCTAGTGTCCTGTTAGAATTAGCAGGTCAGTAAGTTGATGTTCTGTCCCTTCCTACTCCGAGACAAGGGAACCGAGTGTAGTCTGGGCTCACACATGACCCGGGAAACGGCGTGGGGATAAAAGCTGGTTCTGTGAATTGAGCTCATCCTGAGCTTGGAGCCGAATGTTTGGGGTTTGGAAGTAAATGCATACTAAAATCTCCAAGGGCCAAAGAAAATCAGAGAGTCCCACCTTCTGAAAAGTGGTGTCTCTAAGAAATGTGTTATATATCTGTGGTTTGGAGGTGCCGAGGTGATCTTGTTTTAAGTGATTGTTGGTGTCACTGGAAGGCGTCCAGGGTGAACCCAGGAAAGGAGGCGCTGGGCTGGTGACTTTTTGCTTTCGTCTACTCTCGACCCTGCAGGTGAAGTCCGTGCTCTGCAGTGTGTCCTGGTGAGCATCAGGGTGTTGGACCCGTCCCAGTGAACATCCTCAGCTTTAAATCTTTCTGCAGGGCTCGAGGGTGTGGTGAGTCTATGGCCCTTCTCCCCGCCCCAGGCTCTGGCTCCCTGAGCAAAGATCCCTGAGACTCGAGCCAGCTGTGCGGGGTGCCTCTGAGGCAACATCAAAGAGTTAGGCTGGCCTGTCTGCACAAGTGCCTGCTGGCCAAACATGCACGGCCCCCATGCCGTACCCCACACAGACTCGCACACACACCACCCATGCAACACGCACGTACTTGTACACGCCACTTACGTAACACACACAGCTCACATGTTGCACACGGAATGAGGCCACCCTTATATATATTACATGCAACACGCACGCAGCACCTCTCAGCTCACACATGCACACCACATGGATCAACGCACTTCACAGATATCGATGTCAGCCCATGTGCACCCAGCCCATGTGCTCCACAGCATGCACGTATAATAGGCCACTCCCTTAATCACATATGTACATTCTACCCATGCATGAACTATGCACCCTTTGGCATTCATATCATGTTTCACATTCTTGTGGCACGCAAGTTCACACACCACATACATATATGCTCTGTTCACACAGACAAAGCATATACACAGCTTGCGTGTATGTATACCTCATACTATGTATTTACTAGCAATCATATGTAGAGACTTCATGCAAACAATAGCACATGCCTACCACACACATGTTCTCATGCCACACGTTTTTGTATACTTTGCACACCCCGAATGCTCCTTTGCTGCACGTGCCATGTATCACACACTCACACTTAGAGTCTCACGTTCACTCATCTCTAGGCTGCATCCATCCCTCCTGGGTCATTCTGAGGAGAAGTCAGAGACAACTCCCCTGAGGCTTTTTTTTTTTTTTCCTTTTCTTCGTTGCTGGATAAATTAATTACAGAATGAGAAACAGAAACCCAATCCCCACGACCAGCCCGAAGTATCAACATCGTGGATCTATTTCTGATCTTGGGATCCGAGGGGTGATGCGTGTTGTCACCGCGCAGCGGTCACTGGCAGCGAGCCCGTGCAGCCTTTCATGTGGTGAGAAGTTCTGGCTCTCTGCTCAGCCCTCCTCCCTGGCGTTCACCTGGAGTGTGTCACTGAGCAGGGAACGTGTGTGAGATCTGATGTTGGACATGCCAGTCTGGGGGTGGTGGAGATCGCGAGGGGGAGAAGCAGGTTTATTAGGCGGGGAGAGGATAGCGAAGCCTTGGTCCCATGGTGGGGCAGGTGGTGATGGTGGTGGTGGTGGTGGAGGTGGTGGTGGGGGGGGGTCAGGTATAGGTGTTGCTCATTAATAAGTTCGTCTTTCTTTCTTTCTTTCTTTCTTTCTTCTTTCTTCTTTCTTTCTTTCTTTCTTTCTCTTCTTCTTTCTTTCTTTCTTTCTTTCTTTCTTTCTTTTTTTCTCTCTCTTCTCTCTTTCTTTTCTCTCTCTTTTTTGCTTTCAATTGTTGCGGGTGTGTGTGGACGTGTGTGTGTGTGTGTGTGTGTGTGTAGGAAACATGGGCAATTCGGGAACCACCATGGACGCCTCCCCTCCTCTTTGTTTACTCTGCCCGGGATTCACAGGTCGCCTACAGACCAGAAAAACAGGCCGCCCCCGCTTCCGCCCAGCGTCTCTATGTGGGTTGGATCCAAACTCAGGACCTTCTGCCTGAAGGCAGAGGCCTAACTCCTGAGCCTTTCTCCACCGCCCCTCCCCAGTTTTTCTTTGTACAGGTTTCACACTTGTGGAATGGGGCCAGTTGCCTTGGTGGTGGTCTTATCTGATGCCAGACCTTCTTCAGTTTGAGGGTCATCTTCCTCCATCCAGTCTGCAGCCCAGAGTTGGAAGACCACCATAAATCATTCACGCCTGTGCTGTAGGGCCCCAGCTGTCCCTGCTACATGTTAGAAGTGAGTGAGAGAACTGGGACGCGTGCACTGTTATGACAGCCGTGGCCAGTAAGATGCCTCAAGAGACAGGGGACAAAGGCTTCTCTGGACAGGGCCCACAGGGACATGGCCGAGGCCCCCCTTCCGTCTGTTTGTCCACCACTGTTTCCAGACCGTCTCTTCTGTGGTTCTTGGCCAAGACTCCTCCAGAGACCCCGAGCGTCCCTGAGTGATCTTACAGGAGACTAGAGGAAGGCAGCACAGGGAAAGTTGTATTTTCTGTGTCTCTGGAAGGTTCGTGCTCACAGAGGCGACCACAGAGCCACAGGGGTCAAGAGCAGGGAGCCATGTAAGCATGCGTGATGTTTGCCCAGTTCAAAGGTGGTCGGATTTCATTAGGGGCCAGTTTGACACCTGGCGGGATCTGTTGTCTTCAAGTAACACCTGTTAGGTCGATTACCACCCGTGTGCGTCGTGATTGCGCCACCTTAGGCTGCGGTTGGCCGTTTTGGAGGGGGCGCCGGTGGTTGCGGCGGATGGGGCTAGTCCGGTGCGAGTGTGTTTTATTTTTTGGGTTGGGGCGGTGTGGTATGTTGTTTTTGGGCCCCCTCCCTGCTCACTGTTCTCTCTGGGTTGTCTGGGTGTGTCAGACTTCGCTTGTTCTGGGATCGGGTGTGTGAATGATCTTGCGGAAGATTTATTTTGCTGGATTTTGGTTCTTTAGGTTCTCTAGAGACGAGGCTCCTTCCGGGATCAGCCATTTTTTGTTTCAAGTCATGCCCCGTCCCAGCTAACCTCTGTCAGCATTAATAAATATAGGGTTTCCACCTAATTGCTGACGACCGGAGATGCGTCTGCCCCTTGGGAGGCCAAGGAAAGGAGTCGCCTGGGTACAAGCGCCAGCCAGAGGCGGCTGTGAGCCTAGCGAAGGATTCCACCAGGCAACCCGTAGGAGAAGGCTGTGCGCTGTGGCCTGGCACAGTGTGGTCGCAGTTGTGAACTGCCTCCGAAGGACTGAAGGGTGGGCACAGTTCTCTTGCTTCCTGAGGGTGTGGATAGACACTCATCCTGAGTTCAAGGAAAAGCTCAGGAAATACACAGCTTGAGGAGAAAGGAGCCTCTCAGTGGGGTTTTTCTTGTTACTTTGCAAGGGATCTTGAAGTGAATGTCTGCACGTTGCCCCAGGGATGAAGGGTGGCATTCATCTCCCAGGGCGGGATTGAGTCTGCTAGGAGACACCTCCCTTCCTGGGCCTAGGGCTACCTGCAGCCCGTCCAAGGCTACTTTTCCGGAAGAGCCTTGGGGTGGTGTGAACCGGAGGGGAGGAGCAGACCCCAGGAGTGCCTTCCCTCTGATCCTTCTCCGAGATTGTCTCCTGCTGGCTTTGGGCCATTTACTTGGCCACTTCACCTCAGTTTCTCTATCTATAAAATGGGGCTAATGGTGTTTACTTACTTGCCTCATGAGTATTATAGGAATTAATTACTGTTTGTGGAGCGCTTTGAAGATGAAACGCCTGAGGTGGCACCACCATCAGTATTACGAAATCTTTTCCACTGCTGCCCGCCAGTTTCTTCCAAAGTCCAGCTAATGCCTCAGCCTGGATTCTAGAGGAGAGACTCACAGGAGACTCTCCAACCCCCCCCCCCCACCCCCCCACAATCCACACTTACGTACAAGGCCCCATGGAATGTCTGGTGAGAAGGACAGAAGCTACTTCATCTAAGAAAGGGTCCTCCCCGTGTATGGACAGATGGCAATCAGGAGATTTGAGTGAGACGTGGCAGTGACTAATGACCTTATTTACACACTAGTCTGCTGTAAGTGTGATTTAGCACGGCACAGTAAGTAAGCAACATGGGCTTACACGGGAACATACGGGCGGGGCCTGATGTCTTATTTATTGGTTGTGTGCGCGTTGCTCGAGGTTTTCTGGCTTGGTCTTGATTGTGGATTTCTTCTTTCTTTAGTCCGCTTGTTATTGTTCTTATTTCTCATCTTTTTTCCCTTTTTTTCTTCTTTCGCGCCGTCCCAGATCTTACTTCTTCATCTCTCCTCATCACTCCTTCTCCTTCCTCCCTCCCTGCCTTCATTTTTTCTTCCTTCCTTCCTTCAGCCCTCCCTCTCTCTTTTTTCCTTTTTTAATATTCTATCTATTTGTTTGAGATGAGAGAAACAGAGAAAGAATACATCTGCACGCAATGCCACATATGTAGGAGGATCAGAGGACGATTCTGAAAAGTCATCTCCTTCTACCATGTAGGCTTCCGGGGACTGAACTCAGATAGCCGTTTGAGAGCAGGCATCTTACCCGGTAGGTAGGCTTGATTACCTTTCTTCTCTCTTAACTTCCTTCCTTCTTTCTTCTCCTTCCTCCTCCCTTCCCTCCTCTCCTCCCTTCCTTCCTTCCGACAGGAGATTAGAACAAGGACCCTGTGCGTGCCTTGGCAAGTGCTCTACCACAGTTTTACCCTCAGCCGTTTGCTTGTTTTCATTTAGAGACAGACTCTCATTCAATTGCCTTAAACTTGCTTGGTAGCCAAAGCAGGCCTTGAACTTCCACTCCTCCTGCCTCTGCCTCCAGGGATTCCAGATCTGTGTCTCTTTAGGGACACAATTTTGTCTTCCCCCTTCAACAGAAGGATATGGAAAAATCTACCAGCTACCTTGACCTTCACTAACGAAGGACCTCTGCAAAGTTCCCTTTTTGCAGGGACCATGGAAAACAAAGAACATTCTCGAATTTGAAGTCTCCTAAAATATATCACTTTGTCCCTCTTTTCAGTGAGTGGGATTTCCAAAAGCGGTAACTAAAGCTTTGCCATCATGGCATTTGTTGGGTCCTGGTGTAGCCCCTTGGGCAACCATGGGAAAGTTCTCTTTTCATCTGTTATCTGCCTAAGCTGGAGTGTGCTCAGCAGGTTATGCTTGCTACTGGGACTCAGTATGTGAGGACCCCAAGCAAAGCTAGAGGAGAAAGCTCATTTTCTCATGGGGGAAGAAACCAGAGACTTTAGAGTCTATATCCAACTGTTCTGGATGGTGTCTTAAAAGTCCTCATTGTCAGGCTGGAGGATGGCTCAGGGGTTAAGACTCTGCCTCTGCAAGCAGAAGGTTCTGAGTTCTAATCGCAGGTCCTGCACTTCCCAGCCTGGTGGGCAGAGCCTGGGAAATCCCAGAGCAAAGCAAAAAGGAGGTAGAAGCAATGATTCCTAAAGTCACTCTTGGTCCTCTACAGGACACACAGTGCCCTCTGATAACACACACACACACACACACACACACACACACACACACACACACAGTCCTCATTGTCTAATATAGCATATAGAACATATATGCCTATATCCAGTTGTGTTATAGAAGAAAATAGACAGCACCCCAAATTCCAGAAGGTATCATCTGTAGTTATTCTGTTTGTCTACATAACAACCCTTTCCTAATAGAAGGTAGTAATTATTCACCGGCAGCCAGGAGGGGAGGGATGGACTCAAGTACGTAACGCTGAAGAGGACAGACACTGAAGGAAAGGACAGACAGAGGCTATCTGTTCACACGGTGTGTAGCATCCTCCCAGATCACAGAGTGTGTTCGGGAAATGGGGTTGAGAATCCAAGCATAGGAATCAAATGTGATGTTCAAGTAGAATTGATTGCATTAGAGGACGTCAAGTCCTGCTTCAGGGTTAATGGCCAATTTACTCTATGAGGAAAACAATTCACGTTCATTATTGTTAAGTTAAATTTTAAAAAGGCCCATAATTCTTGTACCTATAGAAAAGCAGTACCTCTGTTGTCCCAGAACATAGATTTATTTTTATTTAAATTTTTTTTTTTTTTCCTAGTTTTACAAATATATTGAGTACTTATCCCTGCTTTCCTTCTTCCCTTCCTCCTCCCTTCCCTCTCTCCTCTATCTTCATCAATCTATCTTATTCCTACCCTCCACCTTGTCACAGCTCGTATGGACCCCAGGGTTCTCTCTGGATTGTCTACTCTTGTGGGAGTCAGGCCTCTGTGGCATACCAAGTAACCCCTCCTTGGGCCATCCCACCAATAGGAGCACTCCCCTTTATCTATCCAGTCCTAGCCCTCAAGATTCCCACTGCATGTAATTATCTCTCCTACAATCCTTGCTAGTCTATGGGGGCATGTTCGATAAAGACAAGTCTCACTGTAATAAGTTCCGGGATGCAGCAGGCTTGCCTTGGAGTGTCTTGTCCAGCAGTAGATTCCCCTCTTCAGGATCTTACAGTCTGGCTGCTCCTCTTCTGGAAAGTTCCCTAAGCCTTGGGATAGGGAGAGATTAGGTTGGTATGATGTTGGGTAAGCATTGCAGAGTCTCCCATACTCTGCATTCTGGCAGCCATTGCTGTCCACTTTGCTGCTCTTCCACTGCCTCAGGCTGCATCCTGTCAGGGTGCTGAGATCCTCTACCTTGTGGTAGAAAAAGATTTGTAGGTTGAGTGCTGAGTGCTTTTCCAATCTATGGTAATAATGACAGGTATTGATAGAGCAGTTTAGTGTATTGTCTTCCTACCTAAAGGTTCATAGCCTGTTCTTCCTTAGTGATCTATTTCCTTCCTTTCATAGGTTCTTGTCCTAATGAACAATAAGAGGAATGTGTTCCATTCTGACAAATGGATCTTGAGTCCAATCAGAAAGCTGTTGGTTGTCTCCTTGATACTCATGCCATATTATTACACTGGTGGTCACCTGTTGCCATGGTGATTTCTATTGCAATTTGCAGATTTCATAAGTTGATAAGGCCTTTGATTATTTTTGTCGCCTAGTAGCTTCTGCAGTATTCCTCAGTACCGTGTAAGCTGTCCAGCAAGGAGGAAGCTCTCAGACCAGTTCCAGCTGATGATTTTGCCCATGTCCTGTGATCCATATGTGTTACATCTTTAGTAATAGGGTCTTACTGTCAGTTTTTTGAAGGGCAATCAAGAGCAATAGCAAAAGCCTGTATGTTGGGGGGCCTTTGAGATCTCTGACCAACAACTTATCAGGAAGCGTCACATTCCCGTTACTTCTAGTATAGTTTTAATTGTCCCTGGGTTGTAAGTGGACCAGTTCAGGGCATTTTGTTTTGCTTTATTTTACCGTGTTTTCTTCTGTCTGTGCTTCTCTCCATAGGACTGTCCCTTCTTGTTTCCCCCCCCCTTTTTTAAAGAAATGTTTTTGTTGACATATGATTAGCATAGAGGTTCCTATGGGGTGGCCTCCCACAATTTTAGCAGAACATAGATTTATATGTTTTTTAAAAACTGAAAGCAATGTTCAGTAGAATGTTTTTATGTACTAAAATATATATGATATATTGTATATTATATACTGATATTATGAAAATTTTACATAGGATGTTTTTATTTTCATGTAGATTGATACCACTATGAATGAAGAGAGAATATATTTCCTTTTGCATATGCAAAATATATATATTTTGCTGTTGCTGTGCTGTTGCTGAGACAGTTTCGTGTAGCCCAGGGTGGTCTTCAAGCAGTGGAGGGTGACCTTGAACACCGGCCCTCCTGCCTTCACCTGCCAAGTGCTGACAGGCCAGCACCTCTACATGTGACCTACTTACATATATTCAAAATTTCAATCTCCTGTTTATGACCCAAGCCCATGTTTTTCAAGTGGGAAATTAATTTACTATTCAAGAAACAATAATTATTGTCATCATCAACAGTTAGGAATTTGAAAAATAAAGACATTCAATTATTTTCAGACAGATTTATCAAATATGTTTACCATCTATCCTCTTAATTTATTTTTGTTTCTAGCATTTCCTTTTATTTTGACTTACAGAAAGAAATGATTTTTTTACATTTTTTATTCTTTCAGTGTTTCATACATGAATTTATGGTACTTAACACTTTAATCCTCAATCCCATCCCCCTCCTCTTCTCCTTACATCACTTCTCTTTCCTAACCCCCCTATTTTCATGCCTTTCCTCATGTGTGGCCCACTGAGTTTCATCAGGCTGCCTTTGATGGCATATGCCCCAGCACTTGCTAGAGCATGAATCATATGTTAGTGGGTATACCACTGAGGAAAACGTCTTTCCTCATCCCTCCCCCCGAATCAGCATTAATCCTCATTAGTCTCTCAGGGAGGTCTTGGTCCTCTTGAGGTCATTTCCCTTTGGGGTAAAATGTTACTAGGACAATCCTCCGAAGATCTTGTGGAAATATACATAGCTATAGTGAGTTCATGGATGTAACAGTTCTGTTATGTCCAGAAGATACAGTCTGCCATGCCCTTGCCCCCTTCAGGGTTTCGCAATCTTACCACTCCCTATTTTGTGATGAGAGACAATAGCTTTTTAAATAACCATATCTGAAATCTTCTACCTTGTTATTTTTTTATTTTTTTCTTGCCATGCTTTGAAAACTTCGTTTATCCCCTACATTATGCAAATATTCAACCAATGCCTTAAAATATGGATATGCAAAGGAATGTGTTTATGCATACATACACATTGAATGCAGAATGATTTGTGTATCTTGTGGGGAGATTAGACATATTTGATGATATTTTACAGAATTTCCAGGAACTTCTAGCTGATTTCCATGCTTCCTTATTTACTGACTTACTTTCTGAGTAGACCAAAGTAAAGTTTTTTCTATTATTTAGAGAATACTTTACTAGTTTCTGTGATTAAACCCATGTAGATAAGACTTAGATATTTAATAGTGTGTTACTCCTGTACAAATAGAAAAAAATAAGTTTAATGTTTCTAGGCCAATATGGCTGTTAATCTTTGTACAATGCCAACTCAACACAGTAAATTGGGATACTTTTTTCCCCAAAGTTGACAGCACAGCTAAAGTCTCCAAAAATTCAAATTATATATATATTCATATTTATATAAAAAGACCAATAAAAAGACATTAATAGCAGCAACAACTTTTCCAAGTTCTGTAGTCATTTGAACAAAATTATAGAGACATCCAGCACGCTCCATTGAAAAAAATCAAACAAAAACAAAATCCCAGAAAACAGCAACGTTCTGTTACTGTTGTGGTACCTGACTCCATTTTTTTATTAGCTTCTCAATCATCATCATCTGGAAAGAAAACATTCTAGAGTAACATCATTAAAAACAGCTCTGATAAAGCATGATCACTACTACATATCATAAAACAGGTACAAAGTATTTTACATTCACAGAGGTATGATATAGTACTGTCCTGTATCTATAATACTAGAGATACAATTTAATTTTTTTATTCAATTGAACGTGTATGTGTATGTGTGTGTGTGTGAGTGTGTGTATGTCTGTGTGTGTAGAACTACGGACAAATTTGGGAACCACCATGGATGCCTCCACCTCCTCCTTGTTTACTCTGCCCCAGGATTCACAGGCTCCGCCCACCAGGACCAGAAATGTGGCTGCCCCAGCTTCTGCCTGGCGGCTATATGTGGGGTCTAGGATCCGAACTCAGGACCTTCCGCCTGCAAGGCAGAGGCTTAACCCCTGAGCCACCTCTGCAGCCCCAAAATACAATTTAAAAGGCATTATTTGAGGCTTGATTCTACTTTTCCTGCAGAGTGCCTAAAAGATGATATGACACAGTTCTGTAGAGAATGCACTCTCTTAGATGGGATTTCCTTTCATTAGTAGCACAGTTCTAAGGATTTACTCTCTTCGTGAACATTAGCTAAAAACCGTTTTAGTAAAAAAAGAAAAAACCCAAAGTGAAAATAAACACTAAAATGAAACTCTATAACCACTGGATTCATACCAAGATGACCAAGTGAAGGCAGGCAAGACTCAGCCTAACTAGCATTGAACCAAATCTGCCATGATTGAAAGGTAAGAGCTCCAAGGAAGAAAAGGAGATGCCAAGTAGTGCTTGGATGCTTTGGACCACCATCAAAACACCACATCATTCTAAGCAGAAGCAACAGCCAAACACTGCTCATTCGAATATGTTCAAGGATGCTGCCATCAGTATTTAATCATCTGCTCACTCATCCAGGAAGGGGACACCAGTTATTACTATACTTTGATTGTGTTCAAGACCAAATAAAGTTTAAGTTATTTGACCACCTGTGACTTTTTCTAAGGTGCTCTTGGACTTGAGTAGCTCATTAGTGCTCCAGCTTTCCTGTTGGTAGCATGACACTCTAACAGCTACACCCGTCTTTAGGCCCTATAGCCAGCTCCATACCTGCACCTCTGGTCCTTTCCCCAGGTGTTATGCCTCATCAGTATGCTCTGAAATTCTCTTTCCGTCCTGTACTTGTTCACACTTTGTTTTGGATCTTGACTTTGTGACAAGGCCCCACTTGGTGCCTGGTAGATCCAGTACCCTCGGAGTAGTACCCTGTCCCAAAAGCCGCATATGGATCTTGGCTCCTGCTTTCTGGCTGACTGAGCTTGAGCAACTCATTTAATCCTCGCCAAACCTCAGTTTCCGACTCTGTAAAATGGGATTAATAACAACCTTCCTTAGGCTGCTTCACAACATTATTGTAAGGATCAAATGAGATCCCGGCTGTAAAAGTGCTGAGTAAGCTGCAAAGTAATATACAAATATAAGGTGTTATTAGTCCTCTTTTATTTGACATTGTAAAGGACCGAATAGGAATATGATAGGCGAGTATAAAGTAATAAGAATCATTTTTAAGGTAACACACCAGGCTATAAACGTCTGGTTTATAAAGTACAATCCTTCCCATGGCCTCTTAAGGAGCCTCACATTAGCCCTCTGTGGTTGCTCCCGGGACCTGGAGAGGACAGAGGACAAGGTAGCCAGGGTGGAGAGGGCTCCAGAGCAGAGAGAATGGGGGCAGACCCCGTCTACATGGCCGCAATGAAATCAGAAGCTAGGGCCATGAAGAGGAGCCAGGTTACACTATCTGCCAGCGACCTGCACTTGGAGAAAGAGCCTGGGAAACCCAGAGCAAAGCAATAAAGAGGTAGAGCAATCCAGGGTGATTCCCAAAGTCACCTTTGGTGTTCCACAGGGACATACAGTACCCCCCTCTCTCTTTCTCTCTCTCTCTCTCTCTCTCTTTATACATACACACACACACACACCACACACACACACACACCACACACACACACGTATGCAAAAAAAAAAAAAAAAGAAGAAAGAAAAGAAAAAAACGAGACTTTTTTTTTTTTCTTGCAATGAACATACAATTTTAGAAATGTTTTTAGGGAGAGCCTTTTCAAGATCCATTCTAGAAGCAAACAGGTTTCAGCACATTGACAAGAAGCTTGCTCACTTGTGAGTATAGAGAAGCCCACTATAAGTGGAAACCTCAGAAAGTTGGAGCTGTCTGTATTTATGTCCTCAACAGAAGAAGCTGCATTCCACTGAAACTAAATAACTTGAGTTCTGTTTCTGATTGTAATGAATGACTAAATGACTGATTTCCTAGTGTCCGAGAACACTGGAGGAATAGTCTTTACACTTCTTTCTCCATTGAGAAAGCCTTCCTCAGTATGGTTTGATGGAAGGACAAACCACTTTCTACTGCAATTTTCATCTGTTTGAATCTCTGTATCTTCATCAATGAGATGGGAAAGTGTCCACCTCTTGAATTCCTGTGCGATGACTCCTTTACTCCTTGCATATTAAAGCATTTGGCCCAGATATAAACTTTTACTTTTGTCAAAAGTAAGTTGACTTTATTAATGGGGAACTATTCTTTCTGTACTCTTATTTATAAACTCTTATTTATTCTATGTGTTCATACTTTCCTTAATTTCATACTGGCATAATGTCATTGGCTTTACAATCATTCATAAAAACAGATAAGGGGAGGTTTATCAAACTTTGGATAAAATAAATCCTTTGCCTTTCCACATGCATATACATACTGACCTGGGGAATATGTTTGCATTAAAATTCACATTTTTTAATTTTTTTTACTTTTTTATTATTTATTTAAAATCCACATTTTTAATAATGAAATCTGTTCTTTTATAATTATTTATATATATATGCACACACACACATTCTGATTATTCTCACCCATCTCACACACACTGTCAAACTTCACTTCTCTGCAAATCTATTTTCCACTTTCATGTTTTTCAGTTTGATTTAACCAGGGCAATCCATGTGCCCATGGCTTTAAACTCTCCATTGGAGACATATGGGCTCACCAGCGGGTATGTGCCTGAAGAGAGTGACTCACCCTTTCCCACCCAGAATCTGTCAGTAACCAACAGTTCAGCAGTGTGGGGTAGAGTTCCAAGAGCTTTTCTTGCATCCATGGATGAGTATCCACAGGGCCAGTCTTGAATAGACCTCGTGCAAATAACCAGAGCTACTGAAGTTTGCCCCTTTTGACTCTATAGATCAATTGGGAAGAACTGTCATTCAAGCATACTAACTAACCCTTTCAATGTTCGATCAGAAAAGAACCTTCCATTTATGAGACCTTAATTAATTTCTTTTATCATGAATATAGAAAGAAACAGAACAAAGTCAACAAATAATCCCATTAGAAATTGAGTGAAGGATGTGTCAGATACTATACATAAAAAGAAGAAAGTGAAAAAGTCATATAAAAGATGCACTATATCTCTTACAACTAGATAAATGCAAATTAAAAAAGCAATGTAACACCACTACTGCCTATTACAGTGGACGAAATCTACAAAATTGGAAATAGAAAATTCTAATGAAGAATCCATGGTACAACCACTTTGTTAGGTAGTTTCTTATAAATTTAAACATAGACTTGCTATATGATTCAGAAACCACTTGCCTAGGCATTTACTGAACTGACTTAAAATTTATGTTCACACAAAATCATCATGTAAAAGCTTATAGCAGCTTTATTTGTAATTGCTCTAAGCTGGAAACAACCAAGGCATCCTTCAGTAGGTGAATGGATGAGCAGATATTCAAACAATAGAATACTATTTGGAAATAGAGGAACCATACTATAACTTCACACTGTAATGTAGATACTTCACACTGTAACATGGATAAATCATAGATGCCTCGTGCAAGTCAAAAATATGTGCGCAAAAGGCTACATTCTATATGATTCAATTCATATGATATTCTGGAAAGAGTCTTGGTTGACAAGTGTTTAGGAAGGAGCACGTGATGAGGGGAGGCATTGGACATGTTTGAAGACAATGAAACCATTTGTGTGGTACTGAGTTTTATGCATTTGTCAAAACCCAGGGAACTCTGAAGTACAAAGAATCCATCTTAATGCATGTGTTATTTAAAAAAATCATTGAAGAAACCAAGAGATGTTAAGATAGAATACGGACTCTGTCAAAAGAATCCTGTTACAATGTATGCCAAGATCTCATGGAAGGGTATGGAGAGCAAGAGATGTTACTTGCCCTATGTAACTGGCAAATTGTGTTTTAACCAGAAACTCTAAGACAAAGGACCAAAGGAACACAGCACAATTTTGAAATGGATATGTGTGTTTACTGTCACTGGAAAATAAATATACAGCAGAGGTGAAAGCTATGTTTTGAATGGTTGAAACTATCACAAAGGGGAAGGGTAAAATGAACCATACTGTATTAAAGTTAGATACTGTCAAATAGCATCTCCCCAACACCCTGGCTCTTGTTTGGACACTATGAGAAGCCAACGAGGTAAAATAGTTTTGTGCATAATAAATATAGATATAATGAGGGCTGGAGATATAGCTCAATTGATAGAGCACTTACCTTGTAAGAACGAGGGCCTGGGTTTGAAGTCTGTGCACGCGTGCACACACACACACACACACACACACACACCAAAAAGACAACATGATGATGATGATGATGATGATGACCAAGAGGGGTTTTAGATTGAGATGTGATTCACAGTTGTATCTTATTAAAAACAGAACATCAAACACTATTAACGACCCCATTTCCCCAATGTGACACAGATGGAGTACCAGCTGCTGCATACGGCAGCCGTCTGCACATCACACGGTTCCAGGGTCCCCTTTCACAGAACTGATGACATGCACAGAACCTGCTAGATTTATGCAAAGCCATGTTCCTGGGCCAGAGCAAAAGAAAACCCACGAGGACAAAAATACTTCTGCACCTCTCCTTCTATGAACGCATAGAAAATTATTTTCCTCACTTCATCCCAGAGCTCCCATCCATATGAATCCTTCACTTCTGATACTTTATCTAAACCTAGAAAACCTCTCTCCACACACACACACACACAAATAATACTCCCGTGGCTGTGTGTGTGTGTGTGTGTGTGTGTGTGTGTGTGTGTGTGTGTGTGCATTTGTATAGGTGCACCAATGTGCGTGGGCATGGAGGTGGGTGTCATTTTTCAAACACAGTCCACGTTTCCCCTGAGACAAAGTCTCTTGCTGGCCTGAAGCTCACCAATTGCACTAGGCTGACTGGTCAGGAAGTTTCAGGGATCCACTTGCCTCTGCTTCTCAGTGCTAGGATTACAATCCCAAGCCACTGTGCCTGGCTTTCCTGTGTGATACAAGGACTGAAATTGGGGTCTGAGTCATCTCCCCAGTCCACTCCCCATCCCCCAGGTTCATGTGGTTGAATCTTTAGGTGATGTTAGTATTTGAGAGGCTTGTGGCAACTTTAGGAGGTGGAGCCTCGCTGGAGGAAGACAGGTGACAGGAGACAGGGCTTGAGGTTCGGAGGCCCAGCCCTGCTTCTCGGTTTGCTCTTGCTAGATCTGCTTTCCTGATGATGGTTTCTGTGACCTGAACCAGCCTCCTGCTTCCACCATCAGTCATGTCCTCTGCTGTGTGATTCTTCCCTTAATGGACTCTATATCACTTCTGCAACTTTAGGTCATATAAATCTCCCCTTCTTCCCTAGCCCACTATGTATGAGGATTGTCTCACAGCAATTAAAGAAGAATAACTTGCAAAGACATTTATATGTGAATTGAACTTGTATCATCAGCATACAGAAAAGAATCCCAACCTAAAAGATTTCCTGTCCCAATAGTTTTGAAATACTGCATGGCCAAAATAAAACACAAATGCTCACCATGTGTGTGGTCTTACTTGTTCCTAACCTAGAAAGATAAAAGACAGGGCCATTCTCTTGCTGTGATTCTGGAATGACCATCATACATCAGCCCTCACGCAGACTTCCTATTCTACTCAAAGAAATTTACTGTCCCCTGAGTCAGGCTGATGACGATATGGAGAGACTGACCTCTGCCTTTCTGGGAGCAGTGTGTCCCCTTGTTTGGTGGCAGAGTCTTCCGCATGCTTACCTAAGCGTTTCTTTTTTACTTACTTAAGGAGTATCTGTTTGTTATCAAACATTTTGAATAATAAAGCAAAAATGAGAGATGAAAGTTAACTAGAGTCACATCTCTAAGTATAACCACATAAAAATCTCATTCCCCCATACACATCATGTATGAACTATGTGAAATTAGGATCATTTTTTTTATTAAAAATTTAATTATACATTTTAAAATTTTTTACCAGTTCCCTCCCTCCCCCCTCTTCCCCCTCCCCTTCCCCCAGTGCCTCCCCCCCAATTCCCAGAGAGTCCTTTATTGTGTGCACCTAACTCTCCACTGTGTCCTCCTCTCCGATGACATATAAGGACCCAGTGGCATTTCCATAAGCCCTTTCTCTTGTTCCCCTTAAGCATAAGATCACTACTATGGCTGTCAATCCCTTGCCTCCAGGGGTCTCGGTTGCCCTTAACAGATGCTAGACTTAACGAGGGCAACAGTGCGCTGGACATTGCGCAGGGCATGCAAAGTCCCATTATGATTGCTTTGGCCCCAACTATTGTTGAGAATCTTGCAAAATCGTTGCTCCTCCCATCCTTTTGCTCTTACAATCTTACCGCCCCCTCTTCCGCAAATGTCCCTGAGCTCCAGGATGGGGAGAGATTAGGCTGGCCTAGTTCTATGTGATTGATATAGAGTCTCTGAAGTTCTGGATTGTGGTTTGTTGATTTTCTTTTGCAGTTTTGCTGCTCCTGCAATTCCCTTCTCTCCATTCTGCTGGGCACTGTATGTCACCCCCTGGCCAGAGACAAAAAGCTGTTTAAACTGGAGTCTTGTTGTAATAGCACATTCAAGGGTAGATGTAATAAGAGTAGGAAACCTCACTGAGGGAGGGGTCCATCACCCATTTGCAAAATGATTACTTTTTATCTGCTAGACTATATGCCCTCCCCTTCTGGTGAGATCAGGAAAGAACGTCTGTGAACTTAACCAGGTTTCTCATTACTTACTTGCAGACCTTCATGGAGGCCTATTTTTCTCTGCTGTAACATGGTCTCCTCTCTCCTTGTTTCTGGTGTGGCCCTCCTAACCCATCTCTCTTGTTCATAATCCTTGCACTTACTGTGTTACATAGGTTTACTTTTGAGTGTCCCAATGTGGGCTGGGTGAGTTTGGTACTAGGAGCCACCTATTAGGGAGTACATACGGCGCTTAATTTTCTGGGTTTGGGATACTTCACTTAATATAATTCTTTCTAATGACATCCATTTCCCAGCAAATTCCAGTAATTCATCATTTTTGATGGCTGAGTAGTACTCCATTGTATAGATGTACCACAGTTTTCTTACCCACTCGTCAACTGTTGGACATTTAGGTTGATTCCATGACTTTGCTATTGTAAACAGTGCTGCTATGAACATGGTCGAGCTTGTACTATCGAGGCGAACCTTTGCTGCTTGGGGGGTTATTCCCAAAAGTGGGATAGCAGGGTCATATGGCATTTCAATCTTTAATTTCTTTAAGAATCTCCAGACAGCTCGCCAGAGTGGCTGTATGAGCCTGCATTCCCACCAACAATGTAGGAGAGTTCCCCTCTCTCCACATCCTCTCCAGCATTTGTCGTTGTTTGTATTGTGGATTTTTGCCATCCTGACCGGGGTGAGATGATATCTCAGGGAAGTTTTGATTTGCATTTCCCTGATGGCGAAGGAAGTGGAGCATTTTTTAAGATAATTGTTAGACATTTTAATTTCATCCCTGGTAAAGTTTCTTTGAAGTTCCAGGGCCCATTTTTAATTGGGCCAGTGTTTTCCTTGGAGTTTAATTTTCTAAGTTCTTTGTGCACTCTGGACAGTAGAGCTCTGTCAGATATGTGGTTAGTGAAGATTTTCTCCCATTCTGTGGGTTGCCTTTGAGCTCGTGTGACAATCTCTTTATCTGAACAGAAGCTCTTTAATTTCACAAGATCCCAACTGTTGAGAGTTGGTAGCAGTGACTGTGCCATTGGATGTCTGTTTAGGAAGTGTTGGCCTAGCCCAACCAGCTCGAGGGAGTTCCCTATCCTTTCAACTATGGTTTTTAAAGTCTGTGGCCTGATATCAAGGTCCTTGATCCATTTGGAATTAAGTCTTGTACATGGTGACAAGTACGGGTCCAGCTTTAATCTTCTGCATGTGGAGATCCAGTTTTGCCAGCACCATTTGTTGAAGATGCTGTTCTTTTTCCATTGGATTCTTTGGGCCCCTTTGTCAAAGACCAAATGGCTGTAACTTTGTGGGCTTATATCTGGGTCTTCAATCCTTATCCATTGATCTGTGTGTCTATTCTGGAGCCAGTACCAGGCTGTCTTTATAACTATGGATTTGTAGTATAGACTTAGGTTTGGTATGGTAATACCTCCAGCTGTGTTTTTGTTACTCAGGATTGTTTTTGCTATCCTGGGTCTTTTGTGCCTCCATATGAACTTTGAGATTGTTTGGTCAACTTCTTTGAAGAATTGCTTTGGGATTTTGATTGGTATAGCATTGAATCTGTATATTGCCTTTGGTAGGATGGTTCATTTTTACAATGTTGATTCTGCCAATCCAGGAACAAGGGAGGGTCTTTCCACCTTCTGGTGTCTTCTGCAATTTCTTTCTTTAGGGTTTTAAAGTTTCATTGTAAAGGTCTTTTACCTCCTTAGTTAGGTTTATACCAAGGTATTTCATTTTTTTAGGGGTTATAGTAAATGGCATGGTTTCTCTCAAGGCTTTTCCCTTCTTTCATTCTGGGCATATAGGAAGGCCTCTGATTTTTGCAGATTTATTTTGTATCCTGCCACCCTGCTGAACTTCTCAATTAGTTCCAGGAGCTTCCTGGTGGAGTTTTTGGGATCACTCAGGTATAAGATCATGTCATCTGCAAATAGAGATAGCTTGACTTCTTCCTTGCCAATTTGAATCCCTCTTATGTCCCTTTCTTGTCTTATAGCTTCGGCTAAGACTTCAAGTACAATATTGAATAGAAGTGGTGAGAGTGGACAGCCTTGTCTTGTTCCTGATCGAAGTGGGAATGCTTCCAATTGTTCCCCATTGAGCATAATCCTTGCTGTGGGCTTGTTGTATACAGCTTTTATTATATTGATAAAGGTTCCTTCCATTCCTACTGTCTCTAGCGTTTTGATCATAAAAGGCTGTTGGATCTTGTCAAAAGCTTTTTTCTGCATCTATCGAGAGTATCATGTGGTCTTGGACTTTGGACTGGTTTACATGATGAATTACATTTATTGATTTGCGTATGTTGAACCAACCTTGTGTGCCGGGGATGAAGCCTACTTGGTCCCCATGAATGATCTTTTTAATATGTTTTTGAATCCGATTTGCTAAGACTTTGTTGAGAATCTTTGCGTCTGTGTTCATCAGGGAGATCGGCCTATAGTTTTCTTTTTTAAGTGAATCTTTATTAGGTTTTGGGATTAAAACGATATTAGCTTCATAGAAGGAATTTGGTAGTGTTCCTTCCTTTGCTATTTGATGGAACAGTTTAAGGAGTATTGGTGTTATTAACTCCTTAAATGTCTTGTAGAACTCTGTGCTGAATCCATCTGGTCCAGGACATTTTTTGGTGGGAAGATTCGAGATTACTTCCTCAATTTCCTTATATGTTATAGGACTATTTAAATAATTCACAACTTCCTGATTCAATTTAGGTAAGTTGTGTTTACTTAGAAATTCATCCATCTCTTTTGTGTTGTCAAACTTCACAGAGTATAAGTTTTTGAAATATGATGTTATAATTCTCTGGATTTCTTGGGTATCCGTAGTGATAACTCCATGTTCATTTCTAATTTTGTTAATTTGGGTTTTCTCTCTCTTGCTTTTGGTTAGTTTAGCTAGGGGTGTATCAATCTTGTTGATTTTTTCAAAGAACCAGCTTTTTGATTGGTTGATTTTTTTCTATCGTTTTCTTAGTCTCGATTTCAGATATTTCTCCCCTTATTTTGCTAATCTCTTCTCTTCTACTGCTTTTAGGATCAGATTGCTCTAGTTTCTCTAAAGCTTTAAGCTGCATTGTTAAGTTGTTTATTTCTGATGTTTCCATTTTTTTGACGTGGGCATTAAGAGCTATGAACTTACCTCTTAGAACAGCTTTCATTGTGTCCCAGAGATTTTGGTAAGTTGTATTTTCGTTATCATTCACTTTCAGGAAATCTTGAATTTCCTTTTAATTTCTTCCTGAATCCAGTTCTCATTCAGCATCATAGTGTTAAGTTTCCAGGAGTTAGTGTATTTTCTCTTGTTTGATGTGTTGTGGATGTCCAGCTTTAGGCCGTGGTGGTCTGATAGGGCACAGGTTAGAATTTCAACTTTCTTGTATATGTGTAGATTCATTTTGTGGCCCAATATGTGATCTATTTTGGAGAAAGTTCCGTGTGCTGCTGAGAAAAATGTGTATTCTTTGGTGCGTGGGTGAAAAGTTCGATAGAGATCTGTGAGGTCCATTTCTTTCAGGGTTTGATTAGTTCCAAAGTGTCTCTGTTAAGCTTTTGACCTGTTGATCTATCCCATGTAGAGAGGGCGGTGTTGAAGTCCCCAAGAATTATCGTTTGGGGGTTGATTTCTTGCTTTAGACGCTGTAGGGTTTTCTTAATGAATGTGGAGGGGCCCGTATTGGGTGCATATATGTTCAGTATTGTGAAATCTTCCTGGTGAATTGTACCTCTGACTAAAATGTAGTATCCATCCGTGTCTCTTATAATTTTTTTTGGTTTGAAATCCACTTTGTCTGATAGCATAATGGCTACCCCTGCCTGTTTTCTGCTTCCATTTGCTTGTAGAATTGTTGACCAGCCTTTTATTTTTAGAGCGTGCCTATCTTTTGTGGTGAGATGGGTTTCCTGCAGGCAACAGATCGATGGATTGTGATTTTTAATCCAAGTTTGTAATCTGTGTCTCTTGATCGGTGAATTAAGTCCATTAACATTTAGTGTTATAATGGAGAAGCTATTGTTAATTCCAGACATTTATTATGTTTAGTAGCTTTTATAAGTATATTGCTTCGCTTTTAATGGTGTTATATTTGCCTTCTGTTCTCCTGGATATGCCTGTTTTTTTCTTCACGCTTGAGTATCATTTCTAGCAGTTTTTGAAGGCCTGGTTTGGTGGCCATGTATCCCTTAAAGTTGTCTTTGTGCTGGAAAATTTTTCTTTCTCCCTCGATCATGACTGATAGTTTTGCAGGGTAAATCAGCCTGGGTTGACATTTTTGCTCATTCAATACTTGAAGTATGTCTCTCCAAGCTCTTCTTGCTTTTACTGTTTCGACTGAGAAGTCATTTGTTATTTTAATAGGTTTGCCTTTAAAAGTGACTTGTTTTTTCTCCCTTGAAGCTCTCATCACCAGTTCTTTATCTTGAATGTGGAGTGTTTTAACTATTATTTGCCGCGGTGTGCTTCTAGTTTGGTCGTATCTGTTTGGGGTGCGGAATGCCTCTTGTATATGAATGGGCCTCTCTTTTTTTAGATGAGGAAAGTTTTCCTTGATGATCGTTTGAAAAATTTCCTCAGGGGTGGTATTTTGAGATTCTTGCTCTGGTATTCCATGAATACGCATGTTAGGCTTCTTCAGAGTGTCCCATATCTCTTGGATATTTCTCTCAAGTATCTTTTTGGCTTTAACAACCTCTTCCATTGAGCTGGTTAGTACTCCCACTTTATCTTCAAGGTCTGAAATTCTGTTTTCTGCTTCATTAGTTCTGTTGATAAGACTCTCTGTGGCGTTCTGGGTTGAAGATAACTTGTCTTTTAGCTCAGTTTTAAACTCTGCTTGAGTTTGTTTTAACTGTTCTATGCCACTTTTTGTTTCTTGCACTGTTTTTCTCAACTCCTCCAGATGTCTGTTGTGTTGCTCTTCAAAGCGATTGATTCGATTATGTAATTCCTCCCGGATTTCCTCTTCATAGTATTGAACATGGTAATGATCATATTTTGAAAGTCGTTATCCTGGGTCAGGCTTTCTTGGCCTTTTTCCGCGGGTTTGTTCTTGTTGGAGTCTAACATTATGGGATTAATTTCTTCAGTGGGAAATTTGTTTACTTGAGTGTTGCTTCTCATGGATTTGCACTTTGACTTTGGCATTGTCATTTTAACTCTTAAGATCTCTCAATTTCACTAAACTGAATTATTTGGTCTGGGGTACTGGTGGGCAGGGCCTGAACGGGGACTTACCTGGGGCGCGGGGTGAGGCCCGGGTGGACCGCGTGCGTGTCCTGACCGGCGGAGCGGGGTGGGGCGAAAAGGGAGGATGGGCGCGTCGGCGTGGAGCTATTTAACCCGAGGGCAGCTGGGGCGGGGCCCGGGCGCAGGGGGAGGTCCTCCTCGTCCCTCGGCCCCCGCGCGGCTCCGGCTGGATGGTGGGAGTCGGAGCCGGGTCCCCGTGGGCTGACCTGGGGGTCCTAGAGCGCGCGTTGAGGCCCGGCTGGATCTCGCGTACGCGTCCCGACCGGCGGAGCGGGGGCGGGGCGAAAAAGGGAGGATCATTTTTTGTATGCAGTTTTTTCTCTAATGTGTTTTTAAGGTTTAAATATGTGTTTCAGTTTAGAATAGCTTGCAGAAGTGTTTACAGACATGCAAGTATAGTCCTGAGCATCCTTGTACTTAACATTCCATTTCCTGTGATCAGGACAGGGCTACAGCACCTGAGAATTCACTACAGTGATGCCCTTCTATAAGAACTGAATATAGTTGACTTATCAACATTTCACCATGGATGAAGGATCTCAAAAGCAACACTACTAATGTCAGATAGAAGGGGAACTTCTTCACTCAATGACTTACTCAGTGATAGATCCACTGATAAAGTCATCTATGCTCCAACAAGTACTTGGGCACATTCCAATATAGGTGTCCCCAGATGAAACCCAATGGGTCACACTTACAAAAATACATGAAAAAAAAGGCATGAAAATAGGAGGGAGACTGTCCGGAAGGAGAAAACATGAAGTGAGGCAAATGGGGGATGACATTGGGTAGTAAAGAAGAAATGCATAAATTCATTGTATTTTTGTATCAAAATGTCAAAGAATAAAAAAATTCAAAGGACTCTAATTTAGATCTGGGATGGGGGGCTGGAGAGGTGGCTCAGGGGTTAAGCCTCCGCCTTGCAGGCGGAAGGTCCTGAGTTCGGATTCCAGATCCCATGTATAGACGCCAGGCAGAAGCGGGGGCAGCCTGCGCTTCTGGTCCTGGTAGGGCGGAGCCTGTGAATCCCGGGGCAGAAGGAGGTGGAGGCGTCCATGGTGGTTCGCGAATTCGTCCGTGGTTCTACATACACACACAGACACACAGAGACACACAGACACACACGCGCACACATACATACGCACATGCACACAGTTGAATAAATAATAATAATAAAAAAAGATAAAAAAAATTAGATCTGGGATGGTTAATTTTTTTTTACTTTTGACAGTTTCATAAGTGTATACAATGAATTTAAGTCATTTGCATACCATATTAGTTGATTCCATCCTCTACTCCTTCTCCTATTAAAACCCTTTTTCTTACCAACCACTCTCCCTACTACTTTTGTGTTTGTGATCCACTGAATTTTAGCAGGGTTGCCTATGTTAACATGCGCCTGGACAATATATCAGCGTGAGTACCACTGAAGAAGGTGCCTTTCCCACAGCCAGAATTAACCATCAGTAGATGCTCAGAGATGAGCCTCATAAACTTTTCACCCTTCCATGGTGAAATGTTGACAGATCAAACATATGCAGGTCTTGTGAAGTAGACACACACAGCTGCAGTGAGTTTGTAGGTCCAGCAGCCCTGTCATGTTCAGAAGACATCTTCTGGATAGACCCCTCCCTAGCCTCTGGCTTTTACCTTCTTACTGCCTCCTCTTCCATGATGTTCCCCGAGCCTTGAGGTGGGGCATGGGTGGTTTCAATATCCTGCTTAGGACTGAGCACCCATAGTCCCTTATTCTCTGTACTTGGTCCAGTTGTGATTTTTCTGTATTAAATGCTTTCTGTTACAAAAGGAAGCTTCTCATTTGACAGCAGCAAATTGTACTTATCTGTGGGTATAATGAGAACTGTACAGATGACAGTTTGATACCATGTCCATATAGCAAAACAGTAGAAGTCTGTTCTCCCCAAGACCTGGGGCCTCCCCCCAACCCATAGGTCCTGAGCCTGGATTACAGTATCAGGCATGTGTTCTCCCGAAGAGCAAACCTTTTTCAATCAGAAGGTCGTTGGTTACCCTCAGGACATTCATGCTGCCATTGCACCACTGTGTGATGATTAATTTTTATCATTGCTTGACTAGATTAAGAAACCTCCAGAGGATTGATGGGGGACACCCCTGGGAGGAATGATGGAATTTTTTTCTAGAGACGATTGGATCATGGGACTCTCATCTAATAATTTCACTAATCCCTGGGTAGATTCACAAGATTAAAATATTACTGAAAGCTGGTAAAAAGGAGGAGGTGGGGCCTAGTCAGAAGAAATAGATCATTGAGGCGATGTACCTGATTTTACAGCTCTCTCTATCCCTTCCCTGCATTTCTCTTCTTCTCTGGATCATGGTTGCTGTGATAGAGACTGCTCTCTCTCTGCTCCACTCTTTGCCACGATGAATTGACACCCGTGAAACCGTGAGCCAAACTAAGTCTGTCTTACTGTAAACTGTTCACACCAGCTGATCTGTCATTTTTCACAGTGACGAGAAAATAGCTAACTGTCTTCATTTTCCAAATGATATTGAGACTTTGCAAAGTTCAGGAATTTGTCCCTGGATCATGTTCCACAGTAGGATGTGGACCCAGCTAGCAGAGGACACTTTAATAGAGACTGCAATTGTGGACATATTAGAGTAAATTGTGAACATATTAGAGTTATTCAGAAATAACTGTTATTCTAATCTACAAGACTGGTTCATTTCCCCATAATAAATTTCTAGAAATAATTTTAAATATGATTACTAATAACTTTTTTCTTTTGCCTAAGGTAACTAAGATACAGTCTGTCATTTTTACTGTGCTAAATTTTGCTTTTCAAATTCCATTATATTCTTAGTGCTTTCTGATGACTACAGTATTTGAATATTTGCCATGTATATTTTAAAAACATTTCAAAATATTAGTATTTATGATAGAGAGAAAGAGAGAGAGAGAGAGAGAGAACAGGCATATGAACCACAGTATACATGTGGAGACCAGAGGACAACTTTTTATAAGTTGGTTCTCTCCTTCCACCATGTGGGCTTTCAGAAATTGAAATTTACTTTTCCTGGTGTACAAGTAAGTATCTTTACCCAAGAAGCCATCTGGCTGGCTATCTATCACACATGCTTGATATGAAGTTTTATAGATAGATATCAGAATTTAGAACTTTATAGCAGCATATCTATTTCTTTTGTCATGGGAGCAAATGTAGATATTTTAACGTAGTTAAGAATCTGACAAAACTTTGGATGTTTGGATATTGTCTTCTTTAGCTAGTCTTCTTGCTTAATCCTTTTACAAAGAGCAGGATAAACCAAAAGATTCCAAAAAGAAGGCAGGAAGCACAGATGGCTTTGAAATCTTGCTCAGAAAGGTCAAGTGCTTAGGGAAAATGGAGAATTGCAGTGCTGAAAGGTTGAGAAAGGAGTTGTATCCAGAAAAACTGTCAAGGGTTGGTGCCTATGTCAGTTATATTAATAGGTGTCAACTTGACAATTGAAAGTTGAGCTATGGAAACATCTGTGAAAATGTTAAACAGTAGTTGAGAAAAGCCCTGAGTAAACTTGCACGATATTGATTTATGTAGGAAGGCTCCGCCTGGATGGGACCATTCTCTGGCAGGTAGCTAAGATGGAGGGACCTGGTTCAGTACTTTGATGTTCTTCAGCGGACTTTGCAGTCTTGCCATCTGGCAAGAGAGGTTTTCCCCACTCGCAGCAATCTTGTGGATGTGGTGTGGCCACTTTCCTCAGTATCTGGTGTTGCTCTCATCTACCAAGGTAGACTGAGAACCATATCTGAGAATCTTAAGAAAAACTAAAATCCCTGTTGCAGTTCCTGCATGGTTGCTGATAAATAAATGACCATCAAACGGCTTAAGGGAACAAGGGGTTTATTTTCTCTTACGATTACTGGTTACAGTTCTCAGGCCAGCTTGACGGGAGAGCACACACCAACACCAAGGCTGAGGGAACTGGCCACATCATCACCACATAACAGCTGAGAGACGGACAATCCTTACTTGCCAGACCAGCATGTCTGGCCAAGTGTACAGAAGGATGCCAACTCTCTCAACCAGCTCTTCATGATTTATTCCAGGACCTAATCCCACCCTCCATGGGCTGGGTCTTCCCCATCAGCTAGACAATCTCCTTCAGGTTCACTCTGGGCTTAACTCAACTACTAATTCTCCACAAATGTGCCCAGAGCTCAAACTTACAACCATCAAGTTGACATCTGTGCTCAACTATGACATCCCCTTTGCTTACTTAAATTCTTTGGTTGTAAATTTATAGTCAAAATGAAAGCTAACTGCAATAGAGTCTAAAACATTAAGCCTGTAGAAATTGCTCCATGTCAAAGACAACCCTGTAGATTTTTCAGGAAGTTGTATTTACATGATTTTTTCTTTTTTTGCATTTATTTATCTTATGTGTATATGGACATGTAATATCCATGCCATGGCACATGTGTGAAGATCAGAGAATAACCTTCAGAAGTTGGTTCTCTTCTTTCTACTCAAGTAGTCCGGCTTGGCAGCAAGTGTCTTTACCTGCTGAGCCATCTCATAGACTTATGCCAGTGTTTGAATGTGCAGAGTAGAAGCTGCTACCAAAAATATAGCTTTGCTTGCCGAGTGAGCAATAATATAGACTTTTCCTGCCCTTAGGAAGTATGAATGAGCTGAATGTGCTCGGTAAATCCCAATAACTCTTACATCTGAATTTCTAGTATAGTGTTTCTGAGACTTAGGCCTGTGGCCAGCTGTCCACAAGAATGCTTTTGAAACCTGAATTTTGGCCAACTCTAAGTTGGTGATTACTATCTCCCTGGTCATTCATATAACAATCACAAACACAATCATTTCTACCTCATTGTCATAGTTACATACTGGTATCAACTTGGCAACTTAAGGCTCTGTGCTCTGGGCACAGTTGTGAAGAATTGGTAGTAGAGTTGAACCCTGGGCAAGTCTGCAGAAGGTTGTCTTATTGATGAGGAAGACCATCCCATGATGGGTGGGACTGGTTAGGCAAATTGGTATCTTTCTATATACTTGGCCAGACATGTGGGTCTGATAAGTGAGGATTGTCCTCAGCAGTCCTATGGATTTACTGTGGCTCGTTTCCTTATCCCTCGGTGTTGGTATGGGCTCTCCTGCGTAGCTGGACAAAGAATCCGTAACTGGACAATTATAAGCCAAAATAAAAGCTTTTGCTCCCCTAAGCCATTTGGTTATGAATTTGTTGACAACTGTGTATGCTCACTGTGACTCTCATCAACGTCCCAGGAATGACCTGGGAAAGCCACCTCCCAGATTAGGTGCTGCCTTCAATCTACACATACATTTAACTGTGAATACGTGAAGAACCATTTCCTTGGTCTCCCTCGCCTCCTGCTCCCAAGGCCATCACGATGCTTGTCCTCTTCGGGTGTATAGAGAACTGGTTTGAACCGCTCCGTGGGCCTCTGCCACCCCCATCCAGATGGTTCCCCAGAACCTGACTCTTTGATATGGGAGACATTAATGAAGTGCTATACTGTTCATATTTGGGGGGAAATGTGATCATTTTGGGTCATCTATCCAAGTAGAGTACATGTTTCCTTTTGTTTCCATCTCCATCTGAGAATTTAAAACTTTAGAATTTTTCTTGGATTTGTTGGCAAATTTCCTTCAACTCTAGGCATACATAAAAGTTAACATTTCAATGCATACAGTTTTTAAAGCCTGCTTTAATTGCCTGGATAACCTGGAAAGGTGGGTCGTATCTGGCCTCTTTCTGGATTGTAAATCTGGTCTTAAACCATTTTCCTCACCCAGTTCAGGGATACAATTAAGTCCCATCTGCTGGAAAGTACATGTTGTGTGCATTGAATTCACATCTAGTTCGTGCACCCTCCAGGGTAGTACAAGCTGTCTACCATCCTTGGTAGAATTTCGAAAAGATGAACCCCACTTGAGGGAATTTGCAGGGTTTCAAGAGAACTTTCAGAAGCATTCTGATAGCCTGACCAAAGCGTCTCTTAATCACCAGCCACACTTACATTTCCTCTGACAGCACGTTCATCCACTGTCTCTTGTCCCAGAAAGCAAGCAAGGCCCACAAGGGTCACAGATACAATGCCAGCAGAACACTCCTTCACCGCCAGGGAAACCGAGCTTTGGAAATTAAGCAAAGAAAAACAAGCGAACTTGCAGCCTTTCTGTGCATTGGGGAACTTTTCGCTTAGACAAGGCTGGCCTTCAGCAATCGGCGGCAAGGAAGCTGTGTTTGCTTTTGCTTCTCTTTAGGGAGGAAAGGCTAAGAGCCGTGATGGCAGACGTGAAAGTGGACCAGGCCTTTACAACCGGTCTCTTTGACGGGCCTTTCCTTGACCCCTGGTCTCCAGGAAGAGGCAAGTCTGCCAACAGGAATGTCTCAAGCCTTCACTGATGAAATGGCTCTTAAACCAAACCATGTACGATGACAACCAGTGGGTGGGAAAAAGAAAATTTCCCCCAAATCAGGACTGGCCGTCCATCCTCCAAAGCACTTGACTGGATGCCAAAAGGTTATCTGTGAGGAAGTAGGGAAGGACATGTATTTGAAAACATGGCTGGAACTTGTATACAACCTCTGAAGGTGTTTGATCCTTTTACGAACTGTTGACAACTTCTCGCCATTGAAGTCTATGTGAGAGATGCCAGCCAAGCAAAAGGAGGAAATGGCCCAGAGTGCTTGGATCCTAAGAGCTGGTAAGATCAGAAAATATGCGATGACCACAGAGGCCTTGAGAAACCCAGGAGACCATGTCAGCAGCTTCAGACTACCCTATTCTGGCCATTTAAATGGTTCTCTTAGTGTGTGATGTCTTTGTTACTTCATATCATCTTTACACAGGGTTAATGCAAATGTGATTCTGGGAGTGTTCAGAGAAGCCCCGGCTACTTGAGGAATGTTAATGACAGTTCCGTCCACTGCATCAGCCAAGGCCCTCATTCAGGTGTTTGCCCAGCAACCCATGTTTCTTAACACTTGCTCTATTGCTTTAGAACTTCTGCCTTCATTGGGGGGCATTTTTGGTGCTTCTCTTGTCTTTCTTTAGATTCTTCTAGGTCTGTCTAGCCACACTTCAGCAAGCTCTAAGTCTTTTCACAGAATATGACTGAGGTCTGCTCCTTGCTTGCCTTTCTGTACTGAGAACCACTCTGCGTTGTGGTTCTGCCTGAGATCCTGTTGCTGGTATTATATTAACGAGCTCTTTGCTTAAAAATGAGTATGCCAGACACACATTTGAAATGGACCTTCGTATATAGCGGGCTCTTTCAAATCAACAACAATGCAAAATGAACTTCATACAGATGGAGAAAATAATTTTTCCTCCCACATTCTCACTCATCCCTTGGACTCTTGGTCCCGAGGCTCTCTCTTTTTGCCCCCAGCCTTCTGATGCAGGCTTTACACCTCTGCAGCTTTGCTTAAGCCTCAAGCTCTAGGTAACCAGAGGAGGCTTTGCCATGCCTCCCTGCCTTAGCTCCCCTACAGCCTGACCTCGTGCCCTGACAGCTGTCTAGGCATGGTGCCTGTTAGTAACTCATCTTAAGTGAGTTTCATGGACACTGATGTAAACACAGAACCCCATTGTGCTGGCCTCCAAAGTCACTATTCTTATCATGGAGTGTCCTTCTCACATTTACAATACGCCAGGGCGGATGATTCCCAGTACACCTCTGTGAAGATCAAAACTCACCAAGTCATGTTGCCAGTGTCACACATGGGACAGCTAGCCAGAGAGCAGCAGGCTTGACGACTTTCTCAGAATCGGTCTGAGATTCTCTTGGATACACTGGGTTTCTAAGAAGGGCCGCATATCTTGCACCTTTGTTCCCTTTGTTGCCACCACCTGACCATCCTCAACAAGCTCGGGACTTCTTACAAAAGCCTGATTTCTTCCCAAAACAATTTGCTAGGGGTTGGGGGGGAGGAGGTGGGCGGTAACTGACGGGGGAGTGGAAGGGGGGACAACTCAATTATTTCTTTTGCCTCATTCAATAGACCTCAAATTATGTTTGTGATTTTTTTAAACAAGTTTGACTCATTTTCATATTAAATTGCTTGATCATTTCTTTTAAGTTCCTGTGGGGTTTCTGTGCTTTGAAGTTTGGTTTTTGGCTTTTTTTTATTGTTCCCCTTTAGGGTATGACAAACTAGTACATTGTCCTGAGAATTGGGATAAACTGGATCAGAGAGGCAGAACAAGGGAGCTGTGGGACATGATTTCTAAATAACAATTCCCCTGCCAGTGGCCCTCCAACTCCTCCAGCACTTCCCTTCTGCCCATGTTTTTCTGTTGCTGTTTTTGTTGTGGTCTGGAGTTGGGGGGTGGGAGGGAGAAGAACTAGTAAGATCCAGATGTGAACAGTGTCTTTTGAAACTAATGTAGGTGTGTGTAATTAAGGCAGAGGAATCTGATATTTCTATGAAGACCCCCGGATAAGAAAAGGTGAAGTGGAGGGAAAGTAATGGTCAGAAAGCAACATCTAAAAAGCGGGTGTTCTCTTCAATACAAATACGACGGGCAGACTTTCAATTTCAGGTTTTTTCATTGTAGATATTAATTTGGTATATGTACCATGGTCTCGCTGAAGCTGGAACTCTGGGGCCAAGAGATCGGAATTCAGAACTGACATGAGCTACTCACCCTGAATGAATAATCTTCCCTTGCTAACTTTCGGCATTTCCATAAGCAAAAATGGCCAATAAAAATGGCCAGTAAATTGTGGATATTAAGTGCAATTATGTTCATAGTGGCCTGCTGGACCCCCTCGGAATGTTTCACAGCTCACAAGAAGATGAAGAATAATTTCAAGATCACCCCATTCTTACAGAAGACCCACTCGGTCTCAGTCCAAGGATGTAGTAGTGCCCCCTGCTGGCGAGGCCGGAGCAGATTCAGAAGACCACCATTTTGCAGCTCAAATTCCAGCAGGATTTATTACTAAATGTTTCAATAACAATCCAGCCTGTGAATACTTAACTTTTCTTCTTTCAGTGCCAACCTATCTCTGTGATCTTCTTGGATGGGTTAGGCAAGCAAAGCTAAGCTTCTACTGTTCCGTAAACTTTAGAAAACCATGAGCACCTCACTTCCTGGACTAACTGCAAAATGGAGCCCCCAGTTCCCGGACCTGACAGATGATAAATGTTTTTGTTGAGTGATAGAATTAATGAATCCACCCACAAGCTAAGAAGATGGCACAGGTTGATCTTCTAAAACTTTTTCTGGAATATGCGCATGTCGGTTCTTAAATGATGCAAAAAAAAAAAAAAAAAAAAAAAAAAAACCCTCATCTTTTTTTCCCTCCCCAAGGTGTCTGTTAACTATTTTCCTACCCAGTGTCATTGGGTAAATTTAAGTTTTTATCTTTAAGAGACAAGAGTTGCATTGAGCTCCCTTAGGTTTTACTTTCACTCCCTTATTTCTTGACTCTGTCTACTAGGGGCAAGAACAATAGTTCAAGTAGGTGTCATACAAAGTAGACCCTACAGTGGTCACCATCAGAAAATCTTTGCCAAAGAACGTAGCGATCTTAGCATGGAGGGATCAGTACTGAGGAACACTGACAACTCTTGGGCTGCCAAAGTGAATGACTATTTTCCTTCTCTGTAAGAAGAGCCCTGTCAGAGAGCACTGGCGAGGATTTGGCATGTTCTCTGCCACACCACTGGCCAGGATGGGTGTAGCTGAGTCAGAGGCCAGAAGAGCCTGAGGAAAGGGAAGGAAGCAGGGTGTGTTAGCCATATGACGAAAGAGATAGGGCATATGGTTCTTAAACAGGAAAAGACGTGTAGGCTGAACAAAAATGTAAACACTGGTGGCGTTTGGAGAATTCAGGAGGGCTGGAAATAAAACGCCCTGTGAGTCTGCTTTAAAAAAAAATGTAGCTTTGATGTGGGGTGGATTTTTCAACTGTAGCAGGATTGCCATCTCTTGTGGAAGCCAAAAGATCACTGAAAGGACAAGTAAGAGGGTGTTCTTTGCTGAGGGGTGGCCTGTACGGGGAGGAGTCCTTGGCATTTTCAAGTGGAAGGAGAAGACACTGTGAAGAGTCTTTAGTGAAGAAGCCACCAATGTGGCAGGTGGCTTCAGTCGCCGCTGGGCCTCCACACTGATGACTGACATCCTCCACGGCATGGGACAAAGCCACTGGAGGATGCCACTCACAGCTGCAGGACTGGCTGTGGGTGGGCTTCCTACCCCAGGGGAGGAGGGGTGACCCCCATCTGGGTCTCATCCTGTGTCCTCACAGCCTCAGAGGAAGGACCCACACACAGCCAGCTGTTCTTGGGCTGCGCTGAGAAATGAGGGAAGAACCGGATGCTGCTTGGAAAGCACCTTGGCCAGAAGGAGTCCTCTCACATCTGCTAGAATCATGCTAGAGGTAGTTTAATTTCTCCTGGACAGCTAGTGCAGGAATGCTTGGCCCTACGAGAACCCACCCCCCTCCAGTCGTTGCCTCACTTCCCTAGTAGCCCTGAGACACTCCTAACGCTGCCAGACTGTGAAAGATTGTGGCTCCACCCGTGATCTCTCTCTTCTTCCTGCACTCCTGCCATACCATTGCACATGGCGGCTCTGTCTTCTCTTAGCCACGTGCTCATGGCAGCTCTCCCTGCTCTCCCTTCCACCTTAAGGCTGTGGCTTCCTCTTTGCCTCCTTGGACAGAGGGTCCAAGAGTTTCTTCCCTTTTCTTGCATTTTCAGTGAATCCTGCTCTAACCTCTCAATGTATTCCAGTTTCAATCTTCAACAGTGGAACCCAAGAACCCCAAGGAAGAGAAATCCCACAACAAAGTTACCCCACAGCCTCTTAGATGGAGAAGAGCCCAGTCATGGGACTCGGGAGATACTGCCTGCACGTGGTTCACTTACCAGCTGGCATGGCGACCTCATACAGAAGGGTAGACTTTCTTCATTTGGGTTTCCGCACTTGGAGGGTAACTGCATGTAGCTACAGACTCTTTTACTGCAAGTGCCCTTGTCTATACTTTGCCTTAAGGTTGTAAGCTAAGTCCCACACTTGCTTCTCTATATCCACTGGGTTACCATCTTTGCCTCAGTTTCCCCGTCTGTGAAATGGAGTGACAGGTATGTGACATGCTAGTGACAGGTAAGCTGGCTCTTGTCAAAGACCAAACATGCCAGAGCATATCTTCTAGACCTGCCTCTGCACCGTGTGTGTGACTCTGAGCAAGCTGGGACATCGCACTAAGTCTTTGTGGCCTCATCTTCAAGATAGAAAGTTAGTTCAGATTAATTCCGTGGCACCTCTCCATACTAAAATATGACTACAGTGAAGTAAGTGTCCACAGGCTTGAGGAAGATGAGACGCAAATGATGCATATGTGGCTTGGCGAGGAGGTTAACGGGGGTTAAGGTGCCTGCACTCAAACCTGGTGACCTGAGTTCTAGCCCCAGAGCCCACATGGGGAGAAGAGAGAATGGAATTCTAAAAGTTGCTCTCCGACCTCCACACATGTGCCGAGGCATGCCCCATTTGATAATCTCTCTCTCCCTCTCTTTCTCTCTAGTCATTGAAATATTTTTTGAAAGTTACATGTGGATATTCAAGCCTGTAACTCAAGAAAACCTGAATTAGATAATTAATTTTTAATACAAGGTCTCACGTGACCCAGACTGGCCTTGCTTCACTGCATATCTGAAGACAACCTTGAACTTCCGATCTTTCTGCCTCTACCTTCTTAGTACAGGGATTAGAGGCACATGCCACCATGCTGGGTTTACTCCATGTTTGAGCTAAACCAGGCTTTGTAAATGCTGGATAAGCACCCTATTGATTGAGTTATATCCCAAGCCCCTCAAAGCTGAATTTATAATGGCTCAAAAATGTGCTCCTTAGAATAGCTCCTTTATGGAAAGTTTCAATTCCTGAAATATTTTTGTGCCCTACCGTGAAAGTGATATTTCTATACATCATGTCCCAACAAGTGATGGCTCACCTCTCTCTCTCTCTCTCTCTCTCTCTCTCTCTCTCGCTTTCTTTCTCTCTCTCCTCAGATAAATACAATGAATTTATATATTTTTTGCCCCCTTCCCCAATCCAGCCCCCTTCTCCTCCTGTTGACTACCTTCTTCTTCCCAATGGTCTTCCTCCTACTTTCTTGTCTTTCTGTATGTGTGATCTGCTGAGTTTCATCTGGAATACTGTACTGGCACACACCCAAGTACTTGCTGGAGCACTACTGATATAGCACCACTGAGGAAAGTAGCTCCCCTTCTCTCATCTAACATCAACCCTCAGCAGTCTCTCAGGCTCTCATTTTCCCACTCCATAATGAAAAGTGGATGGGCCAAATGGTGGGTAGGTCTTGTAAAAGTAGACACAACTGCAGTGAGTTCATGGGCAGCAACCTGTGATGTCCAGAGGATACTATCCAGCAACATTACTCCTTCTTACATTCTTATCACCCCTCTTCCATGATGTTCTCTGAGTCGGGGTGATTTAGATCCTGTTTAGGTTGAGCATTTTACAGTTACTTATTGTATGTGCACTTTGGCTCTTACTTCAGGAATGGTCAGAGAGAAAGAAAAAGCAAACAACAGTTTTGGATTTGTACACGTCGTCCTCAAGTTTACATTCAGTTGTATTTGTATTTCAAGCAAATAAAACTCACTTAATATGGAAAACAACTGTGTCTTGCTTTGGATGTCTGGGGTGGAAAGAAGCTAGCTGTTTTTCTGTCTTGGAATCTGTGTGCAATTGGTCTGTGCTTTAAGCCACTCACTGCTCTTAGGACTTTGTAAGTTTTGTCATGCATCAAATATAGGTTTAGTTTCTTCTAGGTTTTCTAGAGTTGTTTCTGATAATTGAAGTAAAAAGACATCTCTTGCCACTCTACACATTAGCTATAGATTAGACTTTTTGTGTCTGGTTTTCTTCCTTTTTTTATTAAGAGATGAAGTGTCTTTATCTGTACATTCTTTCTATGTGTTAGACCAGTCCCACAAAACGCGTACCATCCCCAGTTCCTACACTAGGAAAACAGGGCTTCTCTAGAGCACATCTGAATGTGTAAGGATGACTAGACAGGAGTCATGTATTGCTTTGTCGACTGGATCCCTGGCATATACTATCAGGTATTGATCTTCTTTTTTTATTATTATTTTTTTCCACTCATACAAACTTAATAGGTACCCTGTCCCCTCCCTCCCTCCACCCTTCCCTGGACCCCCCTTGCTCCCTCTCCCCTTTTCCCTTTCCTTTCACCCCCTCACTTCCTTTCTCCCAGTGCTCTCCTCTTCACCCTCCAATCCTTGGAGCATCCATTAGTGTGAATGTCAAACTTCCCTCTGCGCCCTCCACTCTAATGAGGTGTAAAGACTCAGTAGCATTGCCTAGAGCCCTTTCTTGTGCTCCCTTTTAGTATGGGAACACTGTTGTGACTGTTAATCCCTTGCCTCTAAGGATCCTAGTGCCTGTGATCCATGCTAGACTTTGGGGGGGGTCACTGATATGTCAGTCATTGTACAGGTCATGCAAAGCCCTATTATGGTTACTTCGGCCCTAACTTGTGTGGAGTATCTTGCATATCGTTGCTTGCCTCCGGTAGCCGCCCTAAAGGCAATTCTCCATACCAGATGACATCCCCAACCCTTGATTCCACTGTGGGTAAAATGCTTTGTTTGATGTTTGCTTCTTGCTTCATTTCCTCCTTTGGAAACATCAACACACTGAAGAAGATCTCAAATGTTCTTGGAAATGGACTCAAGATTGAAGATATCTTCAGTGCTCAAGAGTTGAAATCACAGTATTTTACAGCACTGATGGAAGTCTGTCATTATATTGCATCACTTTAAGAACAAAAGGCCAGAGGAGTTAATTTGCTGGACTCCTAGAAATTATTGTCATTCAACTGAATTGGAATGTTGAATATCAGTACTTGGAGGAAGGTAGGAAAGTGTATTGATTAGAGCTTTTGGTTGTGACAATAACTCTAAAGAGACTTATCAGAAAAGTGGTTTAATAGGCTCCCATAGTCAAAACCCAGAAAGTCAACCTCCAGCTGACCTCAGCATTGAGTAGGTCCAGGGAACTGAACTTCTTCCCATCTTTCATCTTGGCCTCTCTCTGGAATCTGGCGTCTGCCCTTACTTGTTCTTTCAGAAGTAGGAGGCCACATCTTCATGGCTAGCATCCCAAAGGAAGATGGGAAAGTATCCTTCCCACCTTGTCTCACAATTCCCAGGGAAGAGTTTGGGTTGTACCACTTGAGTTGCAGGCTCAAGAAAATGGAGTGGTGAAGTGGTGGACTCATTAGAGCCCCATTAGAGCGTGGTCGGTGTGGCAGTGAGGAGCAGCTAAGAGTAGCAGGCAGTAAGAGGAGGCACAGGTGTTCAGAAGGGTCTAGGATCTTCTTGAGAGACAAACCACAGGTAACCATGACAGAACTAAGAACCGTTCCTCGTGTTTCTTTGTAGCTTGAGTTTCATGTCCAGCTAAATATTTCACTCTGTATATCTGGATTCCTGTCAACTTCTAGTGTGCTGTAAGTGTAAAAGAGACAATATATCCGCTTACCCCATCTATGGAAAGATAGCTATTGTCTAGCAACAGGAAGGATTTTAGCTAATAAAATTCTCAGAAACTTGACTTCTAAAACAGAATGGGGGGGCTGGAGAGGTGGCTCAGGGGTTAAGCCTCTGCCTTGCAGGCGGAAGGTCCTGAGTTCGGATCCTAGACCCCACATATAGATGCCGGGCAGAAGCAGGGGCGGCCTGCGTTCCTGATCCTGGTAGGGCGGATCCTGTGAATCCTGGGGCAGAGTAAAAGAGGAGGTGGAGGCAGTCCATGGTGGTTCCTGAATTCGCCTGTGGTTCTACACACACACACTACGTACACACACATACATACACACATGCGCACACACGCATACATGCACAATTGAATAAATAATAAATAATAAAACAGAATAGGAATCTTGGTGAATCATTTTAAATATGTAAGTTCAATTATTATGCAATAATAAAAAAACCTTTGTTAACAATGACACTATTTCAGTAATTTTGGATTTATTTCTTATGCTTTATGTGACAGAATTAAAAATCAAATGTCTCTAGTAAATCATTAGGGTGATTTCTATCTTTATGACTGGATTTCATCTGACTAATATATAGTCAACCTTCTCTAATGATGGATTCCACATCCATGGATTCAACCAATTAGACTCAAAAATACTTGGGAGAGAAAGACTGCATCTGTGCTAAGTATGTACACTCTCCTTTTATGTGATTATTCCTTAAACAAGTCATCTAACAAAAGATTACCTAGAATACCATTGTATTAGTTATTGTAAGTAATCTGGCCATGAGTTAAAGTATAGAAAGGGTGTGCTTGGATTGTGCACATACAATATCATTTACACAAAAGATTTAAGCATCCACCACAGAATTTGGTATCTGCAGGGGGTCCTGGAATCAATCCCCCACAGAAACTGTGGACAACTGTGTTTGATTTGGTTAAATAACTTAAAATGCTGAATACTTATGGTTTGGGGATTCTTGATGTCTTATGTTTCACATCAGAAAATTCAGGCCTGTTAGTGGAACATTCTGAGACACAGAGAAATGAACTTAAATTCTGGATATACCATGTATTGGCTCTGTATTCTTGAGGAGTATTGTCTATTTTCACTTATAGTAGCAGCTGTCGCTTAAGAATAGTGGAGAATTAACCGACACCAATAAAATTGTGACTTCAGTGTAGTAGGTTTCAGTAAATGTTGACTTTCCCTCTCCCTTTCTCTTAATGAGAACAAGAGGCTTATAGTTAGTCAAGAATTATCATTTGAGGAAAAAATATTCTCTTAAATCAGCTATTAGTCAAATTTTGAATTGATGAATGTAGCTAGTCCCCAATGTCTTTTGTGAGGAAATTATAATCTTAAAAATGTAACTGATGCTCTCTAATAGTATACTAAATTTTCTCAAAATAAATCTCCTGTAAAGTTATCAGGAATCAATGAGATAATAGGCAATATCTTACAACATTTCCAAAAAGGTGATATTTCTTGACAAATGTAAGTAATATAAGCATGATTGATGATAATAACACAGCCAAGATGAAAACCAATTAAGTACAAATAAGGAGAACTAGGTTTGTCATTGTAAATCCCTGACTGAATAGTCAGGGAAACAGAAAGAGAAACAGAATGAAGAAGACCAGAGCTCTTCTGTCTGTGGCCAAGGAGTCTGTCATTGCTTCCCATTTGGCTCCTGTCTCCTGGAGCATAAAAGGATGTGTTTCCAGTCCACTCAGCAGCTGTGCTGCCTTCCCCAGCCCTGAGCTCTGGTGTCAGCACCAGCAATTGTGTCCAGAGTAGCAGCAGCATACTGCAATCTTAGATAAGTGTGCAGGGAGTATCTTCAAGCCTTTTCTCTGTGGTCAGGTAGGAGTTTGGGAAGGAAGACTTTAAGATGCTGGATTAGAAAGAAGCAGTGATCAATCAGTTTTTCTTTCTTTCCTTCTTCCTTTCTCTGTTTCTTTCTTTTGTGTGTTTAAGAGGGCACTTGTGTATTTATGTACATCTGTACACAAATTCAGACCTGGAGATCTGAATTCGGATCCCTTGTCTTTCAAGTCAAAGGCTTTAACCACTGAGCCATCTCCCCAGTCGGACAGAGTAATGTTCTACAACTAACTGGATGTCCAGATGGAAGGCTGCTTACCTCAGCCGTGGGGAATATGGTGGGAACAGGAGTAGGAAGAATCTGGATACACCAGGGCTACTCTTTTACTTCTCTCTGCTTCTGCATCTCCTGTATTGACGGTTCCTGTCCCGAGAACAGCGACGTCCTCAGAATGGGGCTCTAACTGTGGTGGTACTTGCAGTGAATGCAGGGATGGACACTGCCTAGTTACATACAGCCTTGTTGGGTGGCAATGCACACCTGCCCTGGAACTACACCCAGCACACCTACACCCGCGGTCAAACAACCTGGGCCCCACCGATGTCCTCTCACACAACTCGGTAAGGTCCTTGCTCCTACTCCTTCACTGTACCCACCCCTTGGCCCATGTTCTTCGTAGCCCCCTCCTCAGCCACAGGTGCTCAACGCTGGCCTTCCTCACCTGAGCCTGAGGCCTGCAGGGTCAGCTTCAGGAGGTGTTGCCTTCTTGGCTTCAGTGCCCCATTTAGAAGTTTTATTACGTGGGAAAGGTGTGTCTCAGGGGTTTGGGAAAGGGATGGTAAAAGGTGCCTCCGGGTCTGGTGCTGAGCCTGGGAGCCTCCCAGCTTTGGCTGGATTCCAGCTCGGCTGCTTAATGGCCGGATGTTAATAGAAGTTGCAGGAGGCTGAGTGAAGGATGTGTGAAATGAAACCGGAGGCACCATCCTTCTAGACCCTGGGACGGTGCAGTGCCCTGTAATGATGCTTTTGTGTGTGTTGGGGACTGTACAGGGAAGTCAGAGATTGATAGATTTGGAAACCATAAGCCCTAATTCCCAGGGTAAGCTCCATGTCACTGGAAGGAAATGGTAGGGGTTTTGGGGGGAAACTCCTAGCTATATGCAAATCAGTATCTATTACAATGAGATATATCCGATAAATAATTAGGTATGTAGATTTTCATAAAAATACTCCTGAATATGAATCATCCCTGGGTGATTATTAGCTTTAAGATTATTCTTTCACCTTATTGCCCAAACTTGATAGGTCTCCAGTTTGTTTCTTTTTTATTTATTTTTTTATTTGATGTGTGTGTGTGTGTGTGTGTGTGTGTATGTGTGTGAAGGTATGTACATCAGAAGGCACTGGGTGACTTCTGGAATCATTCTTGATTGTTCTATCCCCTTTTTGCTTTGCTTTGCTTTGCTCTAGAGTTTTCCAAGCTGTGCCTTCCAGGGCCAGAAGTGCAGGCCCATGCCATTTCAGCCTGGAGTTTTTACGTGGGATCTGGGATCCAAACTCAGGTCCTTCTGTTTCTGAGGCAGAGGCTTAACCCCTGAACCATCTCTCCAACCCTTTCAATTGGTTTATGTACACACACACACAAAAAGCCCAGGAAACTCTAAAGAATCACTTGTACTCAATGGTATCAGTGGTATTTGGTCTGAACACGTGTGTCGAACAGGAAAGACACGCTTATACAGATGTGTTCCAAGAAGCTTTCTTTTACTGTGACTGAGTTTCCAAAGGTCCAGCTCTGAGGTATTTTCAGATAATAAGTATCCGAGTCCTGATGTGTTATTCTCAGGCAACTTCTGGTGCATGTGCATTTCTCCCTGGGCCAGGCTAAGCCTTCAGGGCCCGCTTGACCCTATGACTTTGAGAGTCTCATCATGGTCATCAGAAGAAACTTGCCTGCTTGTTTATGTAACCTTTTTGTTTCATCTGGACCCTTTGACTTGGGGGAAGGTGGTAGCTAAGGTGGAAGAAAATGTGAGAAAATATATTCTAGATATCCCTGGATTTTATTGCTGGGCTCAGATGGAGCTCAGATGGGGTTTCCTTTGTTTTGTTTTCTGTAGGTTCCAGGTATAGTCACAAGAAGGCTTCGTGTTGCTGGGCGCTTTCTCTCCGTTGGAACGAAGTCTTTAATAATCGCTGTTACCTAATAACTTGACAATAGTCTTGTAAGAGAGGACCTATCATTATTCTCGCTTTACCTGTGAAGAAATGAAGGTTAAAGAGTTTAAATAAATTTGCCCACAGACTCATGAGTGGTGGGGTCAGAATTCAAACCCATGGTTGAACCCTGATTCAAGAACTTCAATTGTTGGTCTCCTTGTTAAGTTTCATTTCCTTCAAAGTCAGAAACTCACACCCACACACACACCTGCACATGAATGCACACGCACACATGCACACATACACACATACTTTTTTGCTCTAAAAATAAATAATAAACCCCACGATTGCATGTAGTAGATAACTAACATTAAGTGCTCACCCACATTTCCCAGCACATGTGACTAAGGCTCCAGTTCACAGCGGGTTAAAGGAGTTAAAGGATTTATTTAAATTGAGTCTCCCATTTTTAATCAGCTTAAAAATATTATTTGATCATGATGTCTAATTTCATGAAATGTAGAAATACATTGGAAAAAGAGAATTAGGAAATAGGCATAGAAATTATTCAAATAGTGAAAAATAAATCCTTAGGGAATAATGATGTAAATTGGTTTGTTTGTGCCTTTTTGGTGTTGTATTTTTTTTTCCTGAAGAAGAAAGTCTTTAGGAAGATTAAGGCACAGTTTTGAAATAAAGGAAGAGCTATGGTGTGGTTAGTCGGAGCAGCTGTTCTCCAACATGAAACCACATCTGGAATATTATGTTCAGTTCTGAGTACCACATTTAGGAGAGAGCCTGATCAACTCGAGTGTCAGATATGGTTGAACATGATGGGATGTACCTAGAGTGACATGTGGGTCTGGCTGTGAAACTGCTTGCTTTAGGAAAAAGGCACAGGGGCGACAGTATATCTGGGTCCAAAAGGAGGAAGGTCATGCCTAAGTGGTATTTGACTTGTCCCATGCCAGGCAAAAGGAAGAAGGAAGACAGATGAGGTTAGATGTTGCATCAGTCTAAAATATACTTAGACCCTCCTAGAACAAGGTGTTAAGTGGATTAATGAAGGTCCTGCATCTAGTCAAGTACAGTGAACAATGTCTGATTTGTATGGTAGAGCTTCCTTAGTCAGTTTTGAAATCTTTCTTCTTTCTTTCTTTCTTTCTTTCTTTCTTTCTTTCTTTCTTTCTTTCTTTCTTTCTTCTTTCTTCCTTTTCCTTCCTTCCTTCCTTCCTTCCTTCCTTCCTTCCTTCCTTCCTTCCTTCCTTCCTTCCTTCCTTTCTTTCTTTCTTTTCCTTCCTTCCTTCTTTTTCATCTTTTTTTCTCTCTCCTTCCTTTCTTTTTTCTCTTTCTCTCCTCTTTCTGCATTTCTCACTCTTTTTTCTTTCTCTCTTTCAGACAGAGTTTCACAAACTTATTCCCAAGCTGGCACTAGATTCACCCTCTGCCCCCATACCAAGTTCTAGGGTTTTCAGCATGCACCTTCATACATGAGAAAACAACTTAAAAAAAAAAAAAAAGACCTCAGCGTACAGTTCAGGCTAGCATTGCACTTGTGATCCTTCCACCTCAGCCTCTAACTGCTAGGATTGTGATGTGTGTCACCATGCCCACAATGCAATTTACAAAAAAAAAAAAAAAAAAGATTGGAGAGTTTTTACATCAAAATTTAATTATATACCTTGTGCAATCTTTTGCTTCTCTTCTGCCACAGACAATTTTTTTTGTTCGATAAACACGTCTCCAAATTATAAGATGTTGTACTGCCTTTTGGGAATTTATTTTAAGCACTGAAAAATTTCCTCTTTCATAATTATCTATTTAGCATAATTCAGTAGGAAAAGAGAGAGAGAGGGAGGAATAAGATCTCTCCAAAATATTTAGCAATGGGTAGATCACCTTTCAGGCAACATGAACAGACAGCATGAGGCCTTGGGCTTGTGCTTGTGAAATAACTTTCACATCCTGTGTGACCTTGCATAAGGAAGGCTACTGAAGTTCCCTGTACCTCCGTCCTTCATACTTAAAGGATCTAATGACTCTTGCCTCATAGCTCTTGTGAGAATTAACGAGTTAATGTTTGCTCCTTTCTTTGAGGTCCGTGGATGAAAGGTGTTCCATAAATGCTAAGTATCATTGCTAACATTTAATAACCATATCTATACTCATGGCACCCGGTGTCCTAAGAAACAAAAGCTGTTTCCTGGTCACAGGGAAGCATTAAAGACTGGTTCATAAGTGTCCAGGGAGAAGGAAGCTAGAATTACCAAGACACCTTTCTGTCCCATTGTCAATGCAAAAAAAAAAAAAAAAAAGAAGAAATGTCTGGTGTAGGAGTAAAAGTTGATATTTATCTGTAGATTCAAGGGATGTTTATTACTGTAATCTAAGAGTTTTCATTACAGAGTTTAGATTTTAGAATCTTCAAGCTCTTTACTTTTTCCTAACTAATTATGTTATCATATGAGAATACTTACTTGTACTAACCTAGGTGGGTTTTCTTTTGGCCTTTTGCAAGAGGCAGTTTTTATTCTCAGTATAGGAAGAAACATAAGAGTATTCACCACCCATGGAGATGACTGGCCCCTGCTCTGCCCCCTCCTGGTTGGCAGCTTCAGCATCCCGCCTGATTCTTCCTCTCATGCCACACCACGTCATCATCACAGAAGCAGAAGCTGACGGTGGTTTGGAAAAGGCAGAGGCTCTTTAGACAAAATGAACCACAAAGGTAGAGAGGTGAGCAGTGACCAGAGCAGAATTGTCATCTGCATGACTTGTTCACAGTGGAGCGAGGTCTTCAGGAGTAAAAGCAAGTTACCCAATAGCGGTGAATGGGCATGACCCAAAAGAGGCTGGAGTGGTCAATAAATATGAAAAGATGCCCTGCCTGGATAGTGCAAATCAGACAAAAAGATGGGTTATTTTGCACATTAGCTTATTAAGGATTTGTATTCAGAGAATATCGTTTGTGAAGAAAAGAGGTAAAGCACACTGCTGGTGAGTGTGTACAACGACACACCTCCTGGAGAAGGACTGTTGTTGTCCAATCAAGCCAACCATGTCTCTAGTAGGGTTAACATGTCAAGAGTTATGCACTGGAGACCTGTCCATACATGTACCCAGAAGCACACATTTAGAACATTCATAGAACTATTTGTCTGCTGTGGTGGGAGATCATCTAAGTAGTAATGTGGTGTGGTCGTATAATGGAAAGCTAACAAGTACCCAGCAATGAAGGCAATTCTCTAAAACCACATTCATCACTCTGGATCATTACAGAGAACTCTTGAAAAACATAATGGTCAAGAGAAAAGGAAATCTGCAAAATTCTGTTTAGGCAATTCTAAAAGAGGAAACTGGTGGTTACTCTGTGTGTGTGTGTGTGTGTGTGAGAGAGAGAGAGAGAGAGAGAGAGAGAGAGAGAGAGAGAGAGAACCAGAGGGCACTTGAATGTGTGTGCCTATGGAGACCCAAGAGTGATTTCAGGAATCACCCTGGATTGCTTCAACTCAGTATTGTTTTGCTCTGGGGTTTCCCAGGCTCTGTCCTTCAGTGCTGAAAGTGCAGGCCACCACCATATCAGTCTGGCATTTTTAACTGGGATCTGGGTTCCAATCTCAGGTTCTTTTGCTTGTGAGGCAAAGGCTTTAACCCCTGTCATAGTCAGATACAGGAGTCAACTTGTCAACAGCTCTTGTTCAACTCTGGACACATTTGTAAAGAATTGGCGGTTGAGTCTAGTTGATGGGGAAGACCAGAGCATTCCAGGTGTGGATAGCCCCTGAACAGGTGAACAAGATGAAAGGAGCTGGTTGAGGAAGCTGACATCCTTTAGTGTACCTGGCCAGACTACTGGTCTGGCAAATGAGAATTTTCCCTCTCAGCAGTCCTGTGGATAACTCTGGCCGGTTGCCTCAGCCTGTAGTGCTGGTGTGGCTCTCCTGCCAAGCTGGGCAAAGAACTATAACTGGACAATCAGAAGCCAGAATAAACCCCTTGTTCTCTTAAGCTGGTTTGCTTGTGAATTTATCAGCAACAGTGCTGAGTAACTACAACAATCCCTGAGCCATGTCTCCAGCCAAAGACACCCAAATTCTTAACTTGCAAGTACAGTCTTAATTTCCGGTCTTGACAGTTTCTCTTAATTAAGTTATGTCAGTCTATTTTGAAACTTGCCCTTACTATTGTCAAGCAACTGGCACATCAAAGTTTCTGCAGAATTCAGTAGAAATCTTCATGCCTTCCAAGAATTATATGTTCTAACACAAAGCTGTCAAATAGGAACATCACATGAACCACACATGTTATTTAATTTTTTCTGTAACCACATTGATTGAAAAATAAACTGGTGAAATTGATTTTAATTAAAGATTTTATTTAAATGAATCTATCAAAGTTAGTTAATAAATTAGAATGTTTAAAGTCATCTTTACACCACGACTTTCAGATTTGATATGAATTTTACACTTGGACTGCATCTCTAACTGAATCTAAATTTCATCTAATATACAGATGGGAATACAGATACCCACACATATTTGCATTTGACTGAAACAAATCTAAAAATATACAGAATGGGGCTGAGGAGATGGCTCAGGTAGTAAGTGTCGGCACTCCAGCAGGTAGACCTGAGTTTGGTTTCCAACATCCATGTAAAAATTGGATATGGGCGCCCACATCTGTTTCTCTAGTCCTTGGGGTAGAGGCAGAAACAAGGAATTCACTGCTAGACAGTCACTCATTTGGTGAGCTCTGGGTATAGTGGGATACCCTGCCTCAAAAAATAAGGTAGAGAACAATAGTGGAAGACATGGTATGCTAATCTCTGGCCTCCGTGAGACATACCTCCATGTCTTAAATGCACACACACACACACACACACACACACACACACACACGAATATACACAAACACACACATCCATACGTTTGTCAAATATAAAATAGATATGAAAGATAGATAGATAGATAGATAGATAGATAGATAGATAGATAGATGATGGAAGGAAGGATGGATGGATGGATGGATGGATAGATAGATAGATAGATAGATAGATAGATAGATAGATAGATAATGGATGGATGGATAGATGGATAGATAGATAGGGTACCTAATTCAAGTTATCACTGAGGGATACACTACAAGCCACTCAGCTGTGCTCAGACACTAGTTATTTGACAAATATTGCATCACGTGACCTCAGGGGCTCCTTGGGGGTTTCTAGACTAGGTAATTAGGCTCAGGAGTCTAAAGAAGTTCATCTGAGATCTCTGCAGGGACCTGCAGGAGAGCCAAAGATGAAATCCAGAGATTATGATGGAGCAGTGGGCAGAAAGAAGATGAAGGAGCATTCAAGCTGAAGAGCTGAAACTAATTAGATGTCAATGGTATGGATTGATTTAAAAAGGGGGGGGGTTAGGAGAAGTCTCAGGGATTAAAGCTTATGTCTGAGCTGAAATTGTAGCCCCGGAAGGCAGAGTTTGGGAAATCCTTGAGCAAGGAAATAAGGAGGTAGAGCAATCCAGGATGATTCCTGGTGTTACCCTTGGGCCTCCAACAACATACACAATTCAAATACCTGCTCTCTCTCTCTCTCTCTCTCTCTCTCTCACACACACACACACACACACACACATCTGCTGACAAACCTGGCAAACCTGGTGACCAAAGTTTGATTGATCCCTGGAAACCATGTGGTGGAAGGAGGGAACCACCTTTTGAAAACTGTTCTCTGACCTTCACATACATACTGTAACGTGTGTATTCTCTCTCTCTTTCTTTTAAAATAAATAAATATTTTAAAAAGTAGAGCTCGCAGGGCTAGAATCTTTAGAACAGAAGGTCAAATCAATCAAAACCTGGCATGACAGTGATCTGTATTCCCCTTCCCAGACTTTGACATGTGAAGTCCAAGGTAGTGAGCTGAGCATCCTGCTAGCAAACAGCCACCCTGGTCAAAACAGAAGTGTATGTGGTTTGTAAGTGAAAGGCTATCTGACCCTATACTGTCTTCACATTTTATTATGTCTTATGCCAGCTTGTACACACACACACACACACACACACACACACACACACACACACACACAGAAAGGAAACAGAGTGACTCCTTAAGAAAATGATAGCAACAAAGGCTTTGCAACTTATTGATAATTAATAAGCCAGGCAGCAGCAATTAGTATGTGTAGAGATTGGGCGCCTACTGTTCTCAGAGCCATAGCTCATTTGAAATATTCACCCTGTAATTTATGAGTGATATTTAATACCTCGGTGACCATAAACCTCCATGTTTTATTACCACTGCTTAGCATACCTTTGAAGTGCTGCCCAGCACTACACAATCCAAAACAAATTACTTTCAGGAAGCTGGATATTATATAAATGCAGGAAAGTCATAAATAATGCACAGGAGCGACATTTTCTGTGGGTTCCGACCTGCCACAAAGGGGCTCTGTGAGTCTGGGCATCATGCTGGACCAGAGACGAGAGCCGGAAGGTCTGTCCACTGAGGAACCTCTGTCACTTGGGGTGGGACTGCGGACTTCCAGGCGCTGCCTGATACCACTATGTAAACCTGCTGCGGAGGCAGATGTAAATCAAATGAGGACCCTCTGGGAAGCCGGGTCTCCTTAATGCGCTACAGATGTGCAAGAAACAGACCTTTCATTCAGTCGTGGTGGCGGGGGGCTCTGCCCAGTCCCCTTGCCTGTGATCCGGGGAGCAAGCTCTGCTTTCCAGCACAGCCTGAACTGTAGCTGGGCTCCCGGCAGCTGATCTCTCTGGAAGCTCCAACTCCCACACCTGCGATCTTTGAAGATGGGGCAGCAGGTCACTTCACTGAGGAACTGAAGATCAGTAAGCAAGAACTCCCCCACACTCCTCTTCAACATTCGCAGTCACCCCACGCCCCATTCTTTACGGCTTCTGCCTTTCCCCGCAGGCTCCATCGTTTTCTTAAGGTGAAATGCTTGTGTCCTCCTCACATCACCTCCCCTCTCCTCCAGCATCAGCGTCTCCAAATTATCCTCTTGTGTCCTCGTCTCTCCCCTCCACTGGGTCCTGTCCAAGGACTCACATTCAAGGCTGCTTTAGCCTTTTGCTCAATCCTTTTCCATTCGCTATTTTAGTAGACCAAGTCCAAGCCTTTAGCATCATCTGCAGCTTCTCCTTCCTTCTCAGGCTGCTTATCTCTACCCAACCAATCAACTATCTTCCTTTCTTCACTGGATTTAGAACTACCCTGGAAACAAACATCCTGGAGAGTTGGTAAGGGAGCTTCTAAGTTGGATTAATTGAGATGCGCAGACTCTCACTAAAGGTAGGAAGGTGCAATTTTGTGGCCTGGAACCCCCACACTGAAGGACTAAATAAAAAGGAGAAAGCGACCTGAGGACCAGTCTTCCTTCGTCTTTCTCTGTTTCTTGAGGCAGACACAGCAAGAACATCTGCCTCGTGCTTCCCATTGACTGTGTCCTCAAACTGTCAAAATGAACCCTTCCTTTCTTAAATTGTTGCTACTTCGTATTTTGTTGTAGCAACAAGGAGCTGGGGATGTAGTTCAGATGATAGAGTACTTGTCTAGTACACATGGAGTCCTGGGTTCAATCCCCAGCACTGCATAGTCAGGGCAAGATTGCACATGCCTGAAATCTGCAATCCCAGATTCAAGGCCAGACTGCTGAGAGAGAGAGAGAGAGAGAGAGAGAGAGAGAGAGAGAGAGAGAGAGAAGAGAGAAAGAGAGAAGGAGGGAGGGAGGGAGGAAGAGGGGGAGGGAGGAAGGAAAAGAGAGAAAGAAAGAGAGGAGAGAGAGAAAGAAAGAAAGAAAGAAAGAAAGAAAGAAAGAAAGAAAGAAAGAAAGAAAGAAAGAAAGAAAGAAAGAAAGAAAGAAAGAAAATATAATCCAGAAATGGCATCTGGAAATTTAAATTGACCCATAGAAGCACCCAGGCTTTTGACTTCCAAGCTAGAATTCTGATCCTCAGGTAGTTTCACCCCAACTTCATCTCCTCACTGAGACAGGAAAGAACATGGTCCAGTGGGAGGTGGAGTGCTTTGTGGAACCTGGATCTATCTACCTGAAAAAAGCACCCATGTGTGGACCAGTAAACTAGTGTTCTAGATGTTAAAGGCCTGTAACAGGGAGTCTAAGTATCAGCCATGATTTCATAAACCCAAGGAAAGACTCATTTTACTGACTACAGTAAGTACGTAGTCTATAAATCCGTCAGTGGTGCTGAGGGAAGCAGCACTCTCAGGGTCTTTGTGGTTCTGGGTGTTGGTCCCTGTGGGAGGCAGTCTGGCAGCATCTAAAGGAAGATGGTCTTAGGGCCAGGCGAGGTCACTCCGTTGACTTGCCAATAGATGTGCCACATGTGCAAAGTAAGCATGTGTTACGATCATACTGCCTTGCTATGTTGTTCATTCAAGTACTGCCCAAACTGGTAAAATACTGAATGAAACAAATCAAATGACCACCAAGAGATGACCAGTTTGCAAATTATGCTCACCATGTCAACTTGACAATTTAAAGCTGAACCTGTAGGCACACCTTTGAATAATTATTTAGTTAAGGCTAGCCTTTGTGTAAACCTGTAGGAAGACCTGGCTCATGGGGGCTTAGGGGAACAAGGGGTTTTTATACTTATCATTCTGTTACAGTTCTTAGTCGAAGCTGGCAGAAGAAGGCATACCAATGCCAGGAGCCCAGGGAATTGGCCACACCATATCCATAAGATCCAATGTGTATGAGTGCACTTGATAGTACAAGCCTGTGGAGAACCTAGGGTGACATTGGGAATCATCCTCAATCCCTCTTCCACCTTATTGTTGTGAGCCTGGGTCTCTTATTAAACCCAGAGCACACCATAAGGGCTAGGCTGGCTAGCCAGCTTGTTCTGGGGATTCCAGACTCCACCTTCCAAGGCTGGAATCACAGCGAGCTACCACACCCACCTGGCAGTTAGTTTTACATGGGATCTGGGGATTAGAATTCAGGTCCCCTTGCTTGTGGGGAAAAGATTTTAATCACTGAGCTGTCGCCTCATTCCTGACTAGGTGATTTTTAAGTACTCTCAAGGCCTTGCTTGTGATGGATAATACCGGCATCACATTAGAAATGAGGATGTCACGTGAGAGACATAAGCACTTCGAAATAAAGGACCTATTCAGGATGGATGGAGAGTGACCAAACTAACTTAACCATGGCACACTTTTGATGGAAAGCAATTTAGGCTTCTCTTCAAAGCTCAATGTTCCGGCTTTGGAAGGTGGACATTTCCAATACTCTCCTACCTCCATGCTCTTTCCCACACTCAGCATCAGGGGGCCTGTCCCGAAGGCTGGCTCTACCTTAGCAGCTCCATGGCCTTTGCAACTGGAAAGACAACAGCTCGAGCTGACAGCTATGCTTAAAGAATGAACAAAAAAACAAGGAGCTGGGGAGAAGGCTCAGAGGTAAAAGTCTTTGCCCCAGCAAAAGCAACTAAGTTTGGGTTTTCAAGTCCCATGCAAAAATGTGGATATGGTGGTGGCCTCTAATCCCCGCCCTGGAAGGTAGAGCCTGGGAAACCCCAGAATAAAGGCATATGCCTCAAGCACCCTCTTGTACACACATATAAAATTTAAAAAGACCCTCAAGGTGAGTCCCTGAAGAAATTTGTGGAGGAATGAGTCTCATGCTTCTTCCAGGAAGGCAGGATTTGTCCATCACAAGTCTCTTCAGCTTGTGCCAGCTTCCCTTATCCTCACCCCACCCCCAGCTCCCACTCCCACACATACCCCATGTCACTTCCCCTTGAGACTCAGGGATTGGAGGGAGGGATACTTTAACTGCTTGGCTTGTGCCACATGAAATCTTTAAAAAAATAAACATATACACAATAGCTATAATGCCACATGAATAGTGTACTTCCGGAGCTGAGTTTCATAAATGAGCAGAAGGGCCTTCTTTCCGAACTAAACTCTGCACTTCAGGTGGCTCACTTGAAAACAGAAGCAGAATTTTTAAAAAAAAAAGTTTTGTGCTTTCATTAAAAAATCTTACCATAAGAAAATCCAAACTTACAAAATCACCAAATTGTTTTTGTTACAAAGAGATTTCTGTAAACCATTATAAAGGATTCTTTCAGTTGTTTCTCCAATATAAACCATTTCCCTAAATTCCATTTACATATAGATTCTTACAATCAAGCCCATTGTATACAGTAAAGGGAATTCTGTACTTAATATTTATATGAGAGCCACATTTAGTCACAGAGGTTCTATCTAGATACTTTTCAATCTTATCTCTAAGTCCTTGTCTGAAATTATATATATATATATATATATATATATAATTGGGAGCAGTGGCATACAAAACTCACAGGAATTGGCTCTTCTTCTGCAATGTAAGCTGTGGGTATTAAACTCAGGTCAGCAGATTTGACAGCAAGCACACGTCCCTGCTGAGCCATTTTACTGGTTCCTAGCCTTGGTCTTTCTTCGGTTGGCTTCACCATTCTCTACTTTCCAAGGAAGCCTGGCCATGGAATGGTTTGATGGCTCTTTGATCAATTCCCCAAGTCTCTATTTCATGATTCACCATTCTGGGGACTCATCATTCACATAGATTCTGCAAATGGCCACATCGGAGTGGGCATAGCAATCTAGCCCTGTCAACACTCATTCACCTTAATCAACTCCACTTACCACTAAATGATTTCAGTTTCAACTGCGATGTTACTTTGGATAAGAACTGAAAACATTTGAATTTGTAAATGACCGGAATCGCCTTTGTGAAAAGGTTCATATGCACCATACTCTCTCCTTTCCATCATAATATTTTCCTATGAAAATGTGTGTGGGGAGCCACTGCACAGACTCCTCTGACCTTATCCAAATCATGTTGCTCCATGCTGGGCTTAAAGCCAAGCAAAACTCAACCCCATCTGTCTTGGTAGATTTCTAAAACTCCCACTTTTCAACCAGTCCAGAAAAAAAAGCATCAGAAAGATGCGTTTATGTGATACAATCTGTGAATCCTTTAACAGGGTGGAAGTTTGAGAAAGCAATACTAGAAATGTTTACTGAGTTACATTAAGCATTCAAAAATTGGAGTAGGGCTACATTAGCATTATAGATTTACATAAGCCTTTACTTCATTTGAAACAATTCCTCTTTCTCCCAACTCATGATGAATTTGTCTAGTACAGTAGACACTTCAGGTTAAGTGACTGTTTCCTAAAACAGTTGGGGAGTCAGGGAAACCTGGCAGGATCTTCTTCTGCCTCAAGGAATCACGGGATGGTCATGTCACATGGTCCAGTATATTATAATTGCTGCCTGCCTTTGACGATGTCTATTTCTAAGAGTTTCAAGCAGCATTTTGTTCATTTGTAATTTCTCTTTTTCTGCACATATATGTGTGTGCGTAAATTTGCATTACAATATGTTCATATACTTGATAGAAAAGTTCTTCTGAAAGAAGTCTTGTGATTAATCTGAGCAAGTGGGAATCAGATCATTTAGAAGTAAGGCAATCTCTCTCCTAATGGCTCAGTGGGTCATGTCCAAGTTAAAGGACACATTTAGACCACCCAAAAGCAACCCTAAGGCAAATATATTCTGAATATGAATATAAAGTCAATGTTAGCTTTCCCACGATTTCAGCTAAGCATAATATACAATGAGCAGGCCAGAGAAAGCATAGGCACTTTAAGAAATTCACTTTAAAGGCATTAAAAATCAGACGAATGCGGGAGTCAGGTATCGCATGTACAGTTCAGTTCATAAAGTTTTCTTCCCTCCAGTCAGGTTGAACAGCACAGAATGTGGGAAAAATTTCAGCAAACCTCTTAATAGCAAAGAACCCAGCTAACCCCAGTGGCAAATAAGACAAGCCTCCTTGCCCGTGGGCATGCTGCCACAGCTGGCGAGACTTGTCCTGCGTCGTTGACCACCTGGGATCATCCACAGCCCCGCCATATTGCAAAGTGTCCTCCACCATAGCGGGCAGGTGGCGATTCCCAGGACGGACACAAACCCTAAGTCTCCAACCACCTGCCCCCTGATGGCCTTGAGAGAGGACCATCTTTTGACAATATTCTTTCACTCCATACCCTGACTGCTCTACTTCTCTAGCAGCTCCTCAGCAACATCTTAAAGCCATATAGTATTGCAGGGGAATTCCAAGCAATCTCTCTCTCTGTCTGTCCTACCCAGGACTCTTCGGATTCCTCCCACCATGCTGTCCTTGGCGTTGTCTGCCTATCCTCTCTGGCTTTAAGCTGTCTCTTCTGTTGTAATGCTCTTCCACTTTAACCATTGCAGTTCCCTTGGTCCACAGCTCTAATAAAACCTAAGTCTCACCCTGATGCTAGTTTCTCTTTGTAGTGGACCTTTATGTGGACCTTACATATTGATACAGTTGCTCTCCATTCCTTCCCTATCCCGCTGACCTAACACCTTGTCTATATTTATCTGCCTGAACTATTTATCTTTCCATTTGGCACCTCTTCCAAAAAGACCATATTCCTCTTCCAGGTCCATAGAACTGCTAGGAAACCCTGTGAGAGCAAACAACATTCAGAGCTAGCAAAGTAGAGAGTATCAGTAAGTACTGGAGATGGAAGAATGAAGAAAACAGGGACTGTAGAAGGGAGACTAAACAAAGGACGATGTATTCTCCTTTTTTTCCCCCCAAACTATGGCTATTCATATTGATAAGATCTGTTCTCTTGCAGCATCAAGTCAGAGAGGCCAGATCCAGAAGATCTGAAACAGAAGACAGATGTTGCAGAGCGACAATGAGGAGCAGTGTGGATGGAAACTGTGGTGAGAGCATGTGCTTTGTCTAATGGGAGGCTGTTCCCTCCGGGCTACTGTTGACCTACAAGAGCTCAGCCCTAATGTTCTCAGTCTACGAGAGCTCGGCCCTGATGTTCTCAGTCCATTTCCAAGAGAAAACCAGAGTTCTGAGAATCTGTGAGGATGCTTCCGACTTCTAAATGCCAACAGCTAAGTAAAATAAATAAATAAGCAAATACTCCAGGCAAATCAAACCAAACTATTGCATGGTTCTATAAGACACACTATCTTGGAGGAGTTACATGTCCTTCAGGTGAGTGCAAACATAGAATAAATGGCTAGACCTTAAAACTGTTAGGGCCCCTTCTAACTCTGATATTCTTTTTCAGGACTGATGATCCCAGACATGAGGTGGTATTTTCTAGTGACAAAGAATTACATTCTTTATTCCACAAAGGGTGATCTGTTCTCTAGAAGTGTTGTTTAGATGCCTCAATCCATCCCTTGACTTTCAATGTAGGCATTTCTTAATGGTTTTGAAGCTTATGAGAACATGGTTTAAATTAAGCCATGCCATCTCCAGCTTCTGCTACCTACTATGTCTTTCCTGCCTTAATGGCCTATATCCCCTCTGGAGGCATAAGCCAAATAAATCTCCCCTTCTTCCTTCCCTTAGGCTGTTTGCATGAATGTTGTCTCACAGCAGCACGAAGAGTAACCGCAACATCTGGCCACATAGACGTGCTTTCCATATGGGCACCTCTAATTCATACATTGAGATATATGTTTTACATTAGTTACTTATCTTATTGCTGTGACAAAATAACTGCCAAGAAGGAAACTTTCAGCCCACGGTTTAAGGGATGTACATTCCATCACCGTGCTGAAAACATGACAGCAGGAGCAGGAAGCAGCTGACCACGTTCATTCTAAACTAACTTTTTCCTTTGCTACACAGTCTAGGACCCCCAACCCTATGATGGATCTTCCTGATTCAATTAAGCTAATTTAGATTATCCCTCACAGACATACTACAAGCTAACCTAATTTAGATACAGTCCCTCTGGGGTATGCCCAGAAATTTGTCTCTTAGGGAAGTTCTACATTCCCTCAAGCCAACAATGCTAACCATCCTTGTTCTTTATTTTGAGGCAGAGGCTTTAACCACTGAGCCATCTCCCCAGTCAAAAGATGACAGTTCCTTCTCCGTGCTTAGTTTGAATAAGTGCACATCACGGTGACTGACCTGTCGAAACCTAGCTAAACTGGAGTCCTTGCTCTCAAGCAGTCATGGTGACAGCCCTCAGACAACTGCTGTTTTCTGCATCAGAAGCTTCTAGAAGAACTTCTCAAAAGGAAAAGGACCTGGGTTCAATAGCCCAGATCCCATATAAAAATGCTAAGTAGAAATAACAGTAGTCTGCAATTCTAACCTTGGAAGGCAGAGCCTGGGAAAGCCCAGACAGAACAAAGCAATAAGGAGCTAGAGCAATGATGATTCATTCTGAGAACTTCAGTGGCAAAATCATGCTGATGACTCTGATCTAAAGAACAATTGTGCAGCATCTTGATGGGCTTTAGCCTGGACTCTCAAGGGGAACATAACAGGTAGATTAGTTGATTGGCTTATCCAATAGGACTAGATGTCATCTGCACACTGGAGAACCTGAGAGCTGCTCAGTCCAGGAAGCTGGCCACCTCGGAAGGCCCAATCTAGTGCTGAAAGCCTGGAAGATTCCTGGCAAGCTGTAGTCCTCAGTCCACTCTGGAAGGTCAGAGAAGCTGGAGTGTGATGGTGGCAAAGCACGCCAGCTACAACTGCAGGAGGGACAGAGTCCCTAACAGGAAATAAAGGCAGACAAGCAAGCATTGCTGCTTTTTCCTGAGAACCCTTGGTATTGGGGCTGCCACTAGACAGTGCTACCTACTCTCCGGGCGGGGCCACCCCTTGCTGGAAAACATTGTGATTCATCTCTTAGTTGATTCCAAATACTGTCAAGTTGACAACCAAGATAAACCATCACGTCTACATCTCCAACAGTAACCAATGAAAAGTCAGATTTTTTTAACAGACAAGGTCAGATACTTGGCATCTTGAGAAAGTGACTCTCTTTTCTTGGTAGAAAGTCTTTTAAATGATTAAAATCGGTAGCAAGCCCTTCTGTGAAATTTTTCCTGACTTCTTCATGGTAATTAGTTTCATGGAATGCTGCCAAATGGCATGTTTTTCCTACTCCGAGGCCCTTTCTAAGCACTCCTGGGAATGTCTGAAATATGAGATAAGCATTCTTACCCCAAAGTTTTATTAAAAAGTTTAATTATGACAAATGCCAAATGACACGTTATTTTCCATTAAGTAGGTAGATTGCACGTAAATCTGTGAGCTACTGAATGGTTTTAAAACCCATCTCCCTTGGCAACCATAGCTGGCTTTCTCTTCCTGAGAGATGGAGGTGCCCTTGGGATGTGTGCCTCTGACTTCAGCCTTCTGGCTTCTCAGGACTCCACGGCACACGCAGCTTGGTGTGGGTGTGATTCCGCTCGCCACTTGTTAAACGCTTCCTCATCACCACAAGATCCGGCTTCCTCCTTTGGGTCTTTGGTTGTTTGTTCTTCACTTTGCCTGCTGGGAATCCACTGAGAGTCACATGTATCTTTGGTCAATGATGAGTCAGTTAAAGATATTGGTTCAACAGCTTCAATCTCTGAGCAGCGGTCTAGCCAGTTTCTTTCCTCTCCATCTAACCTCGCCTTGTTCTGGTGAAGACATCTGAAGGAACGAGGGCCAGGCACGGACTGAAGATAACCAGGGGTGCATACCAAGACGGTACAAAGTCCCTTCCACACATTTCTAAGCAAGTTTGGAGGCCAACACAGATACAAAGATGGAAGTATGCATCTTGTCACTTGATGGGAGGAGCTAATAAATCACATGGGGAAGATACAGGGAGAACGGAGGTTATTTTGCAGTCAAACCATCAACCTGAACTCAGCTCCAACCTCCTCTTACTAGTAGTAAGGCACAATCACACAAATGTCTTGGGTTGAGTACCTTGGAAGTTAACCCTGAGACAAGGATCAAGTATAAATGGTTTATTTGATTGTCGGGAAAGAGTCAATAAAGGCTTTATTGTCAAGCTAGCTGCCACCGTGGGTGAGTGAAGTTTCTCTTGGCTGGGGTACTCAGAACCCCAACAGGTCATGTGCTTTGTAGCCATTCTGCCTGAAGGCTGGGAGAACCAGGGGGATCCTGACACCATCTCCTCTTTAGTTCATGGAAGGCCACTGCTTGGAGGACAACATTCATATACAAGTATTTTTTTAGTATTTTTATTTATTTATTTACTGTGCGTGCTCATGCGTGTGTGTGTCTGTGTATCTCTGTATGTGTGTGGTGTGTGTATATATATCAGAGGGCACTGTGTGTTTCTGTGGAGAACCAAGGGTGACTTTGGAAATCATCTTGGATTGCTTCTCCCTCTTTCTTGCTTTGCTCTGGTACTTCCCAGGTTCTGTCCACCAGAGCCAAAAGTGCAGGCCATTTCTGCATGGCAGTTTTTACGTGGGACCTGGGATCCAAGCCATCCTTCCAGCACCATATACAAGTATTTTTGACCTGTGGAAAGAGCAAAATGAACTTGAAGGCCAACCAGAGAATTTGGCGGTCAGAAGCTGGGTCCATGCATCAATGTGGTCAAGACAAAAGTCTCTGGCAGGGCCCTGAGGGTGCCAACACAGGCTGCTAAAGCTTGCGGCTCAGCTAATGAAGCAATTCCGGTAAATCTCACTTTAAGCTGTGGGAGAAGTCACTAAAACGTGTGAGCACCATGTATTTGAAGATTAGCTTGTGTTTACAGTTCCTGGAAAATGCATAATGTTAGGTGTTAATATTAGGGTATTCTGCTTTGCAGGGCCAGAGAGATGACTCAACAGTAAAGGCAACTACATGCAAACCAGAGAACTGAGTTCCATCCCCAGAGACCACATGGTAGGAGGAGAGAACCGACTTCCAAAAATTGTTCTCTCTCTCTCATTCTTTTCTCTAATAAGTAAATACAATACTAATTCTAAAAAATGCATGTTTCTACACATTCATTGTTCAAATGTGAGTGGAAGCAATGCATCTTTTAGCTGATTGCTGGGGTTCCTACTTTGCATTTTTGGCCGCTGTTTGACATCTATGACAGCCTCCCCACCCCCCACCCGCTACAAAGAATGGAGATCCAAGGACATTGGGATGATTGACATCTACAGACCGCTTCATTCCACAGCAGCAGAAAGCATATTCCTCTCAAGCATACAAGGAACAGTCACCAAAATTAAAACACACTGTAACAAATTCAAAGGAATAGGAGTAATACAACATCTGCTCTCTGACCACAGTGGAACTGAACTGGAAATCAGTTGCAGAGAGATAGTATAAAATAGGGTAGAAGTTACTGAAAAATGAAAGTAGGAAATCAATACAGAAAGTCTTTAAAGCCAAAATCTTTAAAAATATTACTGAAGCTCGGAAACCCCAAGCCAGGAGAGAGAGAAAAAAAAGAGAGGGAGAAGATAGATAGATAGATAGATAGATAGATAGATAGATAGATAGATAGATAGATAGATAGATAGATAGATAGATAGATAGATAGATAGATAGATAGATGCATGGCATGGACATATAAATGACAAAAGGATGCCATGAATATCTATACCTGTGTATTTGGTGGCCTCAATGGAATGGACTATTTCCTTGAAAGACAGTGTCTTTCACAATTCACATAAAAAGAAACATGTCATCTTAATGAACAGAACAAAATCTATTTTGACAAAATTGTGTATGTGCTGGATGTATGCACATTGTATGAATGTATATGCATGCATGTTGGAGCTGTGGTGTTGAGGCTTGTACATGCATGTAGAGAGGTCAAAGGTCAATATCCAAAATCTTTCTCTATTACTACTTACCTTATCTTTTAAAACATCTTTCACTATCTTTCATTAGAATTGGAACTAGACAATTAGAGCTAGACAAGTTTGCTAATAAGGCTTAAGGTCTGTCTGTCTCCATATCCCCCAGCATTGGGGTTTGGATGTATACTCCCATGGCTGGCTTTTACATAAATGATAGTGATCTCTGGTCCTTATGCTTGCAGGGCAAGCACTATACCTGCTGAGATATCCCCCTTGTTCCCATAAAAGAAATTGAATCAGTAATTAATTTCTGTCAATTGTGGTTTGGATGAGTTTCCATAAAAGATCTGGTCGTTAAGAGCTTGATCCCCAAGATAGCATCGTTGGCAGGTGCTTCGGACAGTCAGAAGACAGGGCCTTCTGCATGATTCCATGACAGTGGATACAAATCTTCAAATAATTTTCTAACTCCAGAATGCACAACACTAAGAAATAACCCTCATGTAAACTCTGCTTTGGGTGATAATGGTATGCCAATGTAAGTTCCTCAGTTATAAATATACCACACCAATGGAGGATAATGGGGTAGCTATGGAAGTGTTTTGTGTGTGTGTGTGTGTGTGTGTGTGTGTGTGTGTGTGTGTGTGTTGCATGTATGCTTGACAGGAATATATGAGAAGCTTCTTCAATTTCCACTCAATTTCTCTGTGAATTTAAAATCTTCAGAAAAATAAAGGTCATATTAGGAAAGAATGACGGAAGGAATAGGAGGGAAGAGGAGGGACAAAAAGGAGGGGCATGAAGGGGAGAAGAGGGAATGGAAGGGGAAAAAGAGAAAGATGATCAGTTAGTTAGAAAAGCAACAGTTACAGAAAAACTGAGTGCATGTCTGAAATTCCAGTGAAGATAGGCTGACACTTGGAGTTCATTGGCTGGCTACCCTAGACTAGTTACAAGCGCTAGATTTAATGAGATGCCCTTTCTCAAAAAGTAACACAGAGAGAGACTGAGGAAGACAACATCCTAATCCCTCTGGCCTACCAAATGGCCAGAATATTGTGCGAAATTTTGGCCATACAAACATCTATCCACTTTAGATAGGAATTCGGTAACAGACGAAAGTAATGCTGTCAAGGTCCAACTTGATGATCAACGAGTTTTGGGAATTGCTCACAGAAGTATGGGTAAGGTTTACTTATAGGAATGTGGGTGACCCCAAACCAGTCACACTGGAAATTTTCATCCCCAGCGTAGCTGATGAGTCCTTATGACTGCTTAGATGGGGTCCCTCTGTCAATTAACCTTCCTAGGCCTATATACTTTACCCCTCTCGGAGACCTCAAGGCCTCAATGACACATGCAATTGGGGCAGAATCCAATTGAAAGGTGCTTCCGGTGAGGCCAGAATCCCAGGTGAGGATCAAATGACCTCACACTCTGTCTTTTAGGGAACATCAACAGGTATGATCTTGAAGGTCTCTTGCAAGTAGTTACAGATGGTCAGACAAAGATGGCAGCTGTTTTGCTTGGAAGAAAACACCATCCGACCTGTGTACCTGTACACACACATATGCATGCATCCACACAAATATGTACATACGATGCACACACAAAGGAAGGAGATAAAGAGAAAGAAAAAGAAAGGAAGATGAGGGATATGGAAGGAAAGAGAGAGAAAGACAGACAGAAAGAGAGAGAGAGAGAAACTCTTCATGATATGCTGCTTGATACCATGGCAGTTTGATCTCTTCGGCAATTGTTCTTCCAACAGTAACCAAAAGCTTGCAGTAGAAAACCTCCCCCTCCTGTGTGCATAGCACTGAACCTGCACTGTCCACCGCCCGCACACTTCATGATGCCGGGCTGCTCTCTGAAGCCGCGCCCTCCCCAGCTTCCTGCAGGGCACCCAGACCAATGCTTATCTAGTTTGTTCTTTACCCAGGGATGACCTTTCTTGATAGACGCAGCTTAATGAAATCATGAGGTTAAAATAGAATTCCCTTTGTCTTTGAAGTCTGGATCTCAGACTTTTTACTCCTTTTTTTTTTTTTTTCAAAAGCAAAGGGCTGTAGTGAGTAAGAGAGTAGGGGCAGGATGGGTATAAACCGTTTCTGGGATGAGGAGGGGGAAAAGTCAGACCCCTAAGCAGGTTCACGACTTAATCTCCTGGTTTGTTCCTTGAGCCACCCAGAGTAATCATTGACTCCACTAACTTGGCCACTCTGCTCAGAGATCCCGGTGTGGCTTTCCCTGGAGGGCTAGGACAAAGCTTCGTCACTGACTAGGAGCCTGCAGGAGACCTAACAACATGGAGGAATCTCTCCTCGGGTCTAAGCAAAACCCTCCCATTAGTCTACCACAATATTAGAAAACTCCGTCTAGTCCATTCCTGATAGAAAGTGCTCAAACTTCTCCATGAAGTCTATTATTTTCTTCACATTTCCTCTGCATCCTCTTAACAGCTTTCCCTTGTAGCTCTAATATTTCATTGTAGCAATAAATTTTAGCTTGAAAACTGTCTTAAATACAACTGTGGGCTCCAAAGGCATCTTCTTTGCAAGTAAGAATAGTCTGGGCTGCAGGGGTCTCTTCAGGGTCTGAGTTTTGGGATACAACCAAGGCTCTTCTTGCCATCCTGTATCTATTACAGCACTCTCCTCATCAACTGCACTGATACCGAGAATGTCCTTAGCAATGAATAAAGCTTTTCATCTGTTCCACTACTGAAGATGAGACAGTGTATAAATACTCTGAAGACAGATAATGGCAATCTCAACTTCATAAAGATTAACAGACAGATGATAGACACAATGTTCTATCAGTATGGATTCATTTGGGTTCAGACAGGCTACCTCTAGGAAGGAAAAGGAAGACAAAAGAAAACCGTGTTTACTATTCTTTAAGCCCTGCCCCCCCCCCGATATTTTAAACCCCTTTTCTGTGTTTTAGGAATTTCTCATAACATCTGTCAGTTTCCTCAATATTAAAAAGCAGCACTAATTTCCAGCCATCCTTGCAGATAGACACAATCTTGTATGACGTTCACTGGTGAGATGTCCACTTGGAAAAGAGCACCTTCAAAAAGTCTTTCAGGACTCTCTGGGAATTGGGGGGGAGGCACTGGGGGATGGGGAAGGAAGGAGGGGGAGCAAGGGGTTCATGGGGAGGAGGAGGGAGGGAGGGAACTGGTTTACCTATTAAGTTTGTATGAGCGGAAATAATAAAAAATGTATTTTAAAAAAAAGTCTTTCAGGGCTAGGGTGATGGGTCAGGGGCTAAAGCCTTTGCTTCACCAAGCACAAGGACCTGAGTTCAGATCCCTAGATCCCATATAAAAACATGGCTATGGGGACACTTGTAATTCCAGCCCTGGAAGGCAGAGTCTAGAACAAAGTAAAAGGACAGTAGAGCAATTTGGGTTGATTCCCAATGTCCATCTTGGGCTTTCATAGTCATGCACACTCAAGTGTCCTCTTGTACACACGCACACACACACACACACACACACACACACATTCATGTGTGCACATAAATAAACAAACAAATAAACAAATAAATAAATATGAAGGATTTCACTTGCTGGCATTGGGGATAGGCATGAATACCAACAGTGTTGCCAAGAATGCTGCCCTGAGACTTGAGGTGAGCCGCCCCTGATGGCTGTCCAGTGGCAGCAGCTGGGGCTTCACAGAACAACCTCATGGCACAGTCTGACACCCCCTCCATAAATTCAGATAAGCTGCAGTAAATCCTGCTGTTTGTGTCTGGAGAGACTGACTGATGAAGCACTGCTTTAACAACAGTAATTCCACTGTGGACTTGCTTTGATTCTGTTAACACTCGACCAACTTCTCATTCTGTTGAAATTCCTGCCAGGCTCTTCAAAAATACCACAGTCATTCCTCTGTGGAGACAGCCCCATGGGCTCTCAGCATTGATGTGGTCCTTTTAAAAATTATAAATAATTCTCTCTGATACATCACTTTCTGAGTTCAGAGAATTGCTGCAACAGAGAAAGGATGAAAATCAACCCATTTGGAATGCCAAGTTAGAACGTCCGACCTGACTCACAGACTGGTTCCCATAGGTTTGCTGAAACTTTAAGAGAAGATGGAAGTGAGACTGGTGAGTTCAGCCAGTAAGGCACCTGCTTATAAATCCGGAGACCTGAGTTTGATCCTCTGAAGCCTGGTAAAAGGTGAGAACTGATTTCTGAAAGTTGTCCTCTGACCTCCACCCAGGCATCATGCCATGCATGTATGTAGCTACATAGATGATATATAGATAAAAGATAGATAGATTATAGATAGATAGATAGATAGATAGATAGATAGATAGATAGATAGATAGATAGATAGATAGAGACATAAGGAGAGAGACATAGACAGATTATATATATATGGAAATAAATAAAAATATTTTTAAAGGAAAAAAATGGATGATAGCAGGTGTGTAGCCAATGAGCTGATGATTCTACAAGAATCACAGGTTTTTTTTTTAAGTCTTCACTGAAGGCTGGAATCACTGAGGGAGCATCTTACATGCCAGTGCTGGGCTCCAACCTCACGAACGCTATATTGTTCTGCAATGAGTCCTAAACATCACTGTATCTTAGAAAGTTGCCAAGCTAATTCTAAAACTGTGGTTGAAATGTCAGAGTTACTATAACTTGAGTCATAAATACAAGTTGGAATTCTGATGATGGTATTATTTATGACTGTTGGTCACACCCTCGTATAGAAATATTTCAGTTTATGCAATAAATGTGTGTATATGTGAGAATATGAATCAAATAAGTGAGCTGTCACTTGGCACAGCAAAGCCAACAGCAGGAACCTATTCATGGAGCACCCACTTTGCTCTCAGAGGCACTGATCACCTGATCTTCCAGAATGTTTTTACAGTGAGTGACCTCACACGCTGATTGAATGCCTATGGCTTAGATTCTGCCTCCTCAACAATGCCTGGAGCAGCTGGTTTCACAGAGGGATTCATAAAGTAAACAAGAGAATAGGCTGAGAAATGGTTCTGTGGGATGCATCTGATAGCTTTTCATATACCATTAATGGACACACACACACACACACACACACACACACACACACCACAAACACGATAGTTTAAGTTAGCTATGGGCATGAATTAGAACACTATGAACTGTGACAGAAATAGAGGCTTTGAAAGGTATGAGGTGTTGCCCAGGAGGAAAATTGTTTCTCAGGGTTAGCAAGTATCCCAAGCAGCAGTGGTGTAGCCCAGGAATGGGAAGCCAGAGGCAAAAGTGACAGTTGCAGTTGCTTCTCTACTATTTCTATGATGTAGTACTCAGTCGCGAGCAACTTAAAGGAGGAAGGGAACTTTATTGGATTTATGATAAGAAAGAGGACAAAACCCACTATGTTGGGAATTGCATCACAGAGGGCATGACTGAAGACAGAAGTGGGAGACGGTTCCAGTTACAAGCCATCAGGAGGCACAAGGGCAAGAACAAACTGAGAAGAAGGAGGGAGGAGCTACCAGACCTCAAGGCCCGCCCCTGTGACATGCCTACCTCCAGCAGAACTCTACCTCTCAAAAGTGCCACACCGTTCCCAGGCATTAACTCCAGTTGAGGATACAAACACATGAGTCTGTGGGAGGCAAGTCACATCACATCATGACAATGACCCAAATGGAAAACATTCCCATCAGAGCAAGAGAAGTGAAGCGAGAACAAGTAATAAATGACCATCATTTGTTCGCATGAAACACAGGCACAGAGGTCATTACAAGAAAGGAAGCAAGTGACTGACACAAAGGCAGGTTTAGCTGAGCAAACTCAAGTGGGAGTCAGGATCTGAAGTCAGTTAGTCAGGATGGGAAGAAAAGAAAACTGTGAGCAGGGAAAAGAAAAAAGATTAGTTCCATCCAACTCTGAACCAAAATCTCATGCAGCGTCATGGTTAGGCACCGATGTCAACTTGACAGTTCAAGGTTTGAGGGCTGGGCACATTTGTAGAGAATTATTGGTTGAATGAAGCCCAGAGCAAACCTGCAGGAGATTGTCTAACTGTTGGAGAAAGTCCAACCCATGGTGGGTGGGACTAGGCCCTGGAATAAAACACCAAGAGCTGGTTGAGAAAGTTGACATCCTTGTATACACGTGGCCAGACATACTGGTCTGGCAAGTAAGCATCGTCCATCTCTCAGCCATTACATAGAGATGGAATGGCCAGTTCCCTCGTCCGTGATGTGGGTGCATGCTCTCTCGTCAAGCTGGACTGAGAACTATAACCAATATCATAAGAGAAAATAAACTCCTTGTTTCCTTAAGTTGTTTGATGGTCATTTATCAGCAACCATGCAAGCTGACTGCAACATGCAGCGAGACTAAGGCATGAGGCCTATCCAGTCAGTCCTGCTCCCTTGTCCTGGGGCAGCTATGCCAGACCTTTCCTGAGACACTTTGAGATGCTCTTAGACCGCCTGGCTCTTCATAAGACAGCCTGCTCATCATCAAAAGACAAGGATCTTTTTCTTCCTGACCCAGTCTGCTGTCTTCTCTTTTAGGCACATAGCCATTGATTGCTTACAAGTCCAGAGGATATAGACAGACATGACACAGCTCTCTCCATCTGTGGATACTTGAAATTCAGGCTCTCCTGCTTTCAATACACGGGCTTCCTCCACGAACATTGCTCTTTTAGAAATCAGCAAACTGCAGCGTATGTAAGAGTGATTTTGTTTTTATTAAGAGATCAAAAAAAAAAAAAACCTGATAGGGCCATTGCTGCTGAGGAGGATACAAAGTGATAAAGATGTATGCATGGAGGGATAGACAGACGGATGAAATGAAAGCAAGACCAGAGAGAGACACAGAAACAGACATAAGGAAATGTTGGATGTGATCAGTGTGGTGCTGTGTGTGTGTACATGTGCACATATGCGCAAAAGGGCAGTGTATGCGTCTGTGGAGGCTCAAGGGTGACACTGGAATCATCCTGGATTGCCCTACCTCCTTCTTGCTTTTCTCAGGGATTTTCCAGAACCCGCCCCTCACCCCCTGCAAACTCCCAGGGCCAAAATTACAACATTTTCATCATTTTTTACATGACATCTGGGGGTCTGAACTTAGGTCCTTGAAAAGCAAAGGTTTTAACCTGATCCATCTCTCCATTCTAGAATGGTATTTCTGATCCGTGCTAAGACATGAGTTAAAACAGTAAGTAATCTATGTGCAGGAAAATAGATTCTGCTCAAGTCAGCCATGGTGGAGAAGGAGCAAGGAGACTGTCCCAGGTCCCCTATTAGGTGACTGTTCTGACATCCGTCTCCATTGTACTCTGCTACTACAATGTGGAGAGGAAAGGATACCACTAATCTGAGATAAAGACATGATTCAAAAACAGAAAGGAGATGGCAGCACACGCCCATAATCTACACACAAAGGATGCTAAAGCAGGAAGTTCACAAGTCCAGGATGCACCACAAGTTCAAGTTCCGCAGGAGTTACATGGTTTATAAAAGAGACCTTGTTTTATAAAAGTCAAAAAGACAAGGAGGGAAAGGAACATGATTGTTGCAGTTCACCTACATGGTTGCCAATAAAAAACCATTGAACAGCTTAAGGAAACAAGGGGTTTATTTTCTCTTACAATTCCTGGTTACAGTTTTTAGTCCAGCTTGAAGGGAGAACATGTAACAACACTAGGGCTGAGGGAACTGGCCACGCCATCACCACATAACAGCTGAGAGATGGACAGTCCTTATCTGCCAGATCAGCATGTCTGGCCAAGTGAACAGAAGGATGCCAACTCTCTCAACCAGCTCTCAGTGTCTTATTCACCGTTCAGGGCCTACTCCCACCCACCATAGGCTGGGCCTTCCCCATCAGTTAGACAATCTCCTGCAGGTTTACTCTGGGCTTAACCCAACCACTAATTCTCCACAAATGTGCCCAAAGCTCAAACCCTGAACCATCAAGTTGACACCTGTGCCTAACTATGACAATGATGAATATGAGACAGGGTTTCTGCGGCTGGTGGAACCAAGGACTGAGCTCAACGAGGATGGCTATAAGCTGATACTTAGAAAAACAATGCATGCCTGTCCAAGGAAAATGACTAGGAAGCAAGCATCCTGACAATACCCAGACATGTGGAATATGCTTATTTTTATTTTCTATATCCCAGATAGAGTGGAGCTTGGTCTTCCTGACAACACAGTCATGATTGTCTAGAACCAGAACAGCTGTTGTTATGGGAGTTACTCTGGAATAATTTTTCAAACATCAATTAGGGGAGCAGAGAGGAGTTTTTAATTCGCTAGTGGTCTGAAAGCAAGAGCTCTCTAAAAACACCAGTTAGGGTGGCAGAGAGGAGTTTTTAATTCACTAGTGGTCTGAAAGCAAGAACTCTCTAAAAACTCCAACCCTGAGTTCAGCTTGCATTTTCATTTTATATTAAAGGAGGACAGAAATGTAGCAAGCAAAGTGAGACTTTCAGAAGCAGATGCAATGGTTACTTAAGCAACATCAAGGCAGATTGACCCAGCTGGCCAATGGATTTTTCAAAACTCTATGGTGACTCTTAATGGTTACTAAGTAACAGCAGGTACAAGCCATGGGAGGGAAGTGGTGTCTCTAGGACTCAGGAACTTTTCCTCTTAACCCATGCATAATCATAACTTTCTAACTCATGCTTAGCAGTAACTTAACAGTTTACATTTTTCCACCTGACTGTGATTTGCCTGTAAGGTTCTCACCGATGAGACTTATCTCTGAGATTCCAGCCATCTCTCCCTCCAACCCATTCCCAGCTGCATAAGGTTATTGGGGGAGGGGGTGCTAAATATACCATGTATGTGGGAAGCAGAAGGTTGATTGGGGCCAGGACTCCAGTCACACAGCCTTCGTGAGTCCTCAACCATGCTATACTGCGGTATTTGGCTCTAAAGCTGACTGAGAGCTGCCTATGCTCTTATAAGTGGCTCCAACGTGGCTGATTTACCCAAGTTGAACTCTAATGGAAGTATTTCTTTAGTCCTTATATCCTGTCTGGTATGAGGAGGCGTCTCTATGTATCTCTCCAGGAAAAGCAAAGCAGCCCCAGGTCTCAGTAGATGCTACTTACAGGCCATATGTGGGCCTGGTCTGTTTGGTGGGTGGGGATCATTGTCACAAGTAGGTTCCTTCACTTACGTATTGTCTGCGACTTCCTCTGCTGTACAGCACCAGAATGTGGGAGTTGCAAGAAAGATTCATGACTTGCAAAGCCAAGAAATTTACTATCTCTGTCTTCCAGGAAAAAGAAAATTCTTGATTTCTTGTATAGATCACATATGTCAGGTGCTAACATCATAACAGGAGAAAGGCTTGGGAGATGGCTCAGTGGGTAAAGTGCTGGCTGCAAGCATGATAAGCTGAATTCAGATCCCTAGTCCCCATGTAAAACCTGAATGTGGTAGTATGTGCTTGTAATCCAGTGCTTTGAGTTGGGAGACATGGAGACAGGAGGAAACCTGTTGCTGGCCAGTCAGTCTAGCTGAAATGGTAAGCTCCAGGTTCACTGAGAGATTCTATCTCAAAAATAAGGAGGAGAGGGGATGGAGGGGTGGCTCAGGGGTTAAGCCTCTATCTTGCAGGCGGAAGATCCTGAGTTCGGATCCTAGACCCCATGTATAGACACTGGGTAGAAGCAGGGGCAGCCTACATTTCTGGTCCTGTTAGGGCAGAGTCTGTGAATCCCCAGGCAGAGTAAAGGAGAAGGAGGTGAAGGTGTCCATGGTGGTTCCCGAATTCACCCCTGGTTCTATATACATACACACACACACATACATGCACACACGCACACATGCACAATTGAATAAATAAATAAATAAAATAAGGTGGAGAGCAATAAAAAAGATGCCCAGTATCCATCTTTGCCCTCCACAGGTCCATATGAACATGTATTGCCTCCAACACATATGCACATGCATGTACCATATTACATGTCCTATTTGGTGTGAGGAGATATTTAAAATGAAATTTAATAGCATGTCATGAATTTCATATTGTTTTCTACTTCCTAACTCATTAGAAGAGAGCTCGTGCTTGGAGTAGAAGAAGAACAGTCTTTTTCAGAATCTGGTCTCCAGGTTCCGATCCAGTCTTCTTATGACTCTGGAGGCTTTAATTTATGAGTTTCTTTCTTCTTTGTTTTGGTCCCTTTCCATTTTCATGCATATATGGTGTGCATGTATGTGTGTTTTCACATAAATTGTGTACACATGTGTGTGTGTCCATGTCTGTATGTGTGCATGCCTGTGAATGTCCAAGGCTGATATCATGAATCATCTTTGGTTATTCTTATTCTTTTAAGATAGGGCTTCTGATCAATCCCAGAGCTTGCCAATGGGGTTTGGCTAACCAGCTTGCTCTGGGGATTCCTAATTTGTGCCTTCTAAGACAGGAATTATGACCAGACTATCGCATCTACACACATTTTACATGGGATCTGGGGATCCAAACTTTGGTCTTGTTCGTGTGCATTTTAACCATTGAGCCACTTCCCAAGGTCTGCTTCTGAGTTTCTGAAAATTACGTTCAAATCAAGATCTGCTGCTGCCTAAAGACTATAATTGAATGAGTTAGAAAGTAAAAACCAATGTGAAATTCACAACATGCTATTACATTTCATTTCAAGGAATGTATCTTCTTATGTTGATGGAGCAGGAGTGTTTTTACAAGGTTTCACGCAAAGGAAAGAAATGACAGGAGCCTAGAAAGTGGAATTTTTCAAATCTGAGCAACCGATGAGGGGGAAAAATGCACTTAACATTTATCAAAGCGTTTATTTTAACTTTTCACACAAGTCAGGGATTTGACTGTTTGCCATGGAGAGACAATTGCATGTATTTGCATTTTCTTCTGTGTGTGAGAATTTAATTTTTTACAACCCGCTGTGTTTTTCAGGCCCTTTAACTAATAGGCTTTTATCACCTTATGATTGCCTAATTTTCTCTTAATTGCTTTATGACAATACAATTTATTTTGATCACTCCCACCCTGCGGTTTTACTTTCTAATGAAGGGCTTGGGAATTTATGAGTGCTACTGGGCATCGGCTTAGTTTTTCAATCCCTCTTCTTCCTCTTAAATAGAGGAGTAAAATTGGGGTTAAAAGAGCCATAGGACGCCCCGCTTTCCTGGGTTGAGGGGCTGTCTGCACAAGGAGACCGTTCTCTGGATCAGCCTCATTCCATGTGCAAATTTGCCACTGAGGTCTTTCTGGGGCCTCTGCAGGACACTTTGCGACTTACATACTTACGCACGTGTTGTGAAACAAGAAAGCAGGCCGGCCAAGGCCATTTAGAGGTGCGGAGGCCCCCCTTGGTCTGTTATTCTCACCATATTTCTCTGCACAACGTGTTTATTAGATTTTTAAAAATTTGGATTAAGTGGAAGAGTTCATTGTTTGGAGAAACAACCTGAATAAATTCAGAACAAATTTTCAAAGCAGCACCTTGTCTTCATGACAGGGCTTTCTGAAAGCAGAAATAAGGACCAGGATGCAGCATAAGAGTAAAACACTTGCCTGCCACTCATGAGACCCTGGGTTCAACCTTTGTGATGCAGGGAGGGAAGGGGCGAGCTCTAAGTACAAACGCACTCTTGTCTGGGTTTACTCGGCTCAGTTCAGCAGGCATCCACCGGCAGCCCTAGTACTGACTTGGGTATACTTGACAATAGATTTTAAAAAAGAAATCACAGGAAGGGAAATCTGGTACACTGGGCAGCAGCTACAGGAACGAGGTCACGTACTTCTAACACAGAGCAGATGATAACCGCTGTGCACAGCCACTGTCATAATGACTTTATAATAGCTACCATCTCCCGAGAGTCCACTTTGTGTCAGGTACTTTATAGCACTTCATCCAATCTCCTGGCAGATTTAATAAGACAAGCTTTGTGCCACATCCACCAAGCTTCCAGGAATGAGATCTGGCTGAGCGGGATGCAGCAACCAGTCACTATGACTCTGTGCACTGACCTAACATGTGAATGATCTTTCTTTCAAAGCACCCTCTCTCTCTTCAGTTTGTTTCTCTGGTAGCAGTCCTGTGAATGTGGTAGACAGGTGCCACGGTCTCCTTTTTCATCGGGGAAGACCGGGGAAAAAGTGTCATTGTTCTCATAGATACAATCAGGTAAGCCAGCCTTTCTGATTTCCAAGCTTGCATTCTTTGGATAAATATGGTTTTTATCAAAACCTGTAATCATGTTGGAAACCTTAACAGAAAGGATGCCAGTGGGTGAGAGTACAAGCATCTGTATTTTCCCAGCCTTGGCTGGCAACCAGGGAGGAGAGGAGACCCCCTTCTGGTTCCTTGACTGGTAATTTACTCTGTGCCTTTAGACATAACTACCTCCTGAGAGCTGTAGCATGGTAAGGTTTGAGCACAAGGTCCCAGTGAGTCCATCCAGGTCTGCTGAGTATGGCTTTATGGCCTATGACCCGGGGAGTGTGGTCATGAGTCAAGAGACCTGTAGGCAAAATCTCCCTCTGTCTAAGTCATACTATATACACAGAACAACCAGAAATAGTTTCACTTGTATTTACAATCAGAATAGTTCTTAGAACCATTGCTTCTAGAGTTGCAATTATTTAGTAATTTGGGGCCACACGGGCAAACAGCTTCAGATAATTCAAGTAAAACTGAAATTTGCTCCAAAGGCAAAGTAAAAATGAAGCATACAAATTTAAGAGTCAAAAGAGTCTATGTTGTAGTCTATAACTACATAGTTATATTTAATATTACTTTAAATGAACAAAATGCTCATTTATATTTCTAATTTGCAGTGCATAACACTGTGCTGAAAAACCTCTATCATTTTCATTATCTTAGAATTTTATGTTAGGTCCAAAGCGAAGGTCGTGGATTACTGAGTTCAGCCACAGTTGCAAGAAATGGCTTAGGGGTTAAGCCTCTGCCTTGAAAGCACAAGGACCTGAGTTCAGATCCTAGACCCCATGGTGGAAATGGCTGAAGCCATCACTTTGGCCTTGGAAGGAAGAGCCTAGGAAACCATAGAACAAAGCAAAAAGAAGGTAGCATGATTCAGGATGGGTCCTATCACCCCTGGGTCTCCACAAGTGCACATGGTATCCTTTTTTATGCACACCTACACACGCGCCTATATATGCAAAAAAAAAGAAAGAAAGAAAAACTGCTGAGTGTACTAAACACACATATGCTGGTCGTTCAGTTGCCTCACTTCATCTAATCACCCCAACATTCCTGAGAGACGTCAACACAGTTATCAAGTTATCATATATTTATTAGAAAAATCACTAAAGATTTAAGCTTTTGAGTTAGACGAGGTGGCTTGAATGTGGATTGTCCCCTATAGGCTTTGTGTTTAAATACTTGGTCCCCAGCTTATGGCACTTTTGGGAAGGTAATAGTACCTTTAGGAGGTAGAGCCTCGTTTCCTGAACCTTTGAGCTTTGGTAATGTAGTCTAGCTTCCTGTTTCCTGACTCCCACTCTCTGTCTCTTGATGGCTGCTGTAGCATAAACTGGACTCTTGCCCCTGGGGTTTATCTTGCTGGTTGGTGAATGACAGGGCTAGGATTTGAACCCTGGAAGTCTGAATCATAGCTCTCCCTGTCTGTAGCTTTCATTCAGAAATGATGTTCCAAAGCCTTGCTGGATAACTGTATAATCTATTTTATCGGTACCATGGGTTTATGGTTTTGAAATCCCATTGACAAGACTGTCGAGTCACATAACTGATGAAATCGCCTCTGACTTCATCAAAGGCCTGACATTCTCAGACAACCAATAGAGTCACATCCACTTTCGCCATCTCAGTTGATCCAGATTGAATGAGAAGCCATCGCACCGTGGTATTAGAGAGATGTTGATGGGAAGGCAATGGGGGCCCAGGATCGCTGAAAAGAAGCGAAATGTCTATTTCCTGTGGAATACATATCCTTTAATACATTCCCATTTTGTAAAGCTGTGGTCCACAAGCAGCGAAATACAATCCCAAGGACCACATTAAAACAAAACCATAATGACAGTTTTGGGTTCTGAGACGAAAGCTGGGCTGTTATCGGTCAGAATGATACATAATGCAATGCAAAAGCCTGCTGAGTCTAACCCTTCAGCCATAGGCTCGGATCAGAAGCAGAGAAACCGGCCCCCGGAGGGCCCATGGAGCCGTGGGAGAAAGACACTGGACCGTGGCCACTGCTGTGGGTTACCCAGTCCCCAAACCCACAAGTACCACCGAGTCTTCTCTCCCTGCCTTGAGGCAACCTTCAATCTCAGAAGGGCACAGAATCAAACAGAAAGCAATTAGTGTGGCAGAACCTTCAAAAGAGACCCATCGCCAGAATACAGAAGTTGCTTTTTTTTTTTTTTTCCTCCAGAAACTCAGGATTTCCTTATTTGCGGAGAGAAACATGAAGAACGATTAAAAGTTTCAAATCAAGTCTAATTACTTTCAAGTCAAGGTTTAGGGAGACATACATAAATTTCATATCAGAGCTTTTAGCCCAAGTCCAGGGCTGTTTGTTTGTTTTAGAGAACCCTGCTTTCATCTTTGGAGAGGATGTCATAAAAGCATATTTCAAAAAATTACCATTGGCACCCAGCTTCCTATTTGATTATGTTCTGGCACGGAGACTGCTGGTAGTACACGGCCCCTATCTGGGGGGAGGGGGGAGTCGGAATTGGAAGAGAATCACATGTGTCACCTACCTTTCAGCACTCCTGACTCTCATGCTGCAACACTCTTAAATCTTGGAGGCCACAGGAAATAGCTCGAATTATTTAAGAAAGACGGTACTTTCCATTTTAGTTTACCCGGGGCAAACAGCAAGCCCCCTGGAAACAGCAGTACTAAGAGTACTGGAACTCAGAAGCACCAAGAGGCCAATTACAAGTCGAAAAGTAAGTGCCATAATTAACGAGACCTACACTTTACTCTGAAACAAGTAAAAAATGTTGCTGGATAAAGAAAAAAGCAAAGCAAATCTCCGTAATTATAGTAAATTGGTATGCAGGTTCTCTCGCCTATCAAACAACAAAGATGGTGGTGTCTTTGGGATACTGACCTTGAAGATTTTACACCTAACCTTTGATTCTGAATGAATGTCTCACTTGAAGTAGCAACCAAGCCGGTGGTCGACTTGAACCTCAGACTGATGCAAATCAGTGGCCTCTGCTCCTTGTAGATTTCCAATTTAGAGAAATTAGATCACAGATCCTTTTCATAGCCATAGCCATCATTTCAGTAAAAAGCATTGCGCTTCCTGCACTCACTTTAGGCCTCCTTGTTTCCTTTGTTCTTTGCAGATGAGTTTATGGCTGGAGGAAATGGGTATTTTTCTGACACTGTCTTTTGAGCTTTTCCTGAAAATCTATTATTTTCAACTACTTTCTTTGGGAAGAGGATGAAATCAGTCCTTGAAGAACATTGTTTCTGGCCCTTTGGGAGCTTTCCAGAATACATGTGAAAACTGTTGTTATGCTAGCAGGCATGAGAGTTTGTTTTTCTTTGTCTTGATAAAGATTAGCAGGGCACATCAAGGAGAAGAGAGATCATAGAACTGTCCTCTGGTAATTGTAAAAGCTTCTGCTAGGATCATTACAATATGAAATGGAGACAATAGGCTAATATGCAAAGACCATCGCAATCCCAAAATGACAACAAAGGTTAAAACACATCTCTAATCTCAGGCGGCAGTAAAGTCCTTTCCAACAGTTTTGTGCACTAACTTGCTCTGGACAAATGGAGCCAGAGCATAATCTGGAGGTTAATTACTGATCATCCTCCTCACTCCTTTCATCCTTTTGTTTCCATCTCTAATCAAAATGAGGATTGCTTTTAGACAGCGGACGGAAAGAGCTTATAAATGGTCCAGATCTTCAGCTAACATGCAAAGTCCAGAGAGCTGTTTCTGTCCCTTCTTAGGTCATGATCACACTTCCTCATGATGCCTCATGAAGCCGGGAAGCCCTCGAAGCAAGTTGAGTTGAGGTGGCACCTACCATGGTTTGTATTTCCCATATGACTGATCCAAAACCTAAAAGCAAGATCTCTCTCAAATTCTTGCTCTTGCTCAAGTGAGAAGGAAATTAAGAATGATCCATTACTGCTACTGTCTCAGGAAAGAGAATGATGGTGATAATAACTATCATTGTGTGTGTGGGGGGGTGTTTTTTCAGGTACCTATGCTTGTGCGCACAGGTGCAGAGACAGAGGAGGCTGTCCAATGTTGTTTTATCACTCCCTGTCTATGCCCTTGAGACAGTCTCTTGTCCCTGCCCTCCCCCCAGCTTCTAGGAAATAGGGCTTTAGAAGTGTGTGGCTATTTTTTTAAGTGGGTGCTGGGGATTCAAATTCAGGTCCTTCAATTTGGGTAGCAAGTTGCTCTTGTTCATTGAGCCATCTCCCTAGCCCTCATTTTATACTTTCTAATATACTTGGAACATCATTACACTTATTTATATCCAGCAGGCCTATCTAGTAAGTACTATGTAGGATTTTGGGCGAAGATCAAACTTTCAGATAATTTTTCCAAGGTCATATGGCCAGAATACGGTTGAATCAAAGTCTTGAGACTTTGGGCAATGTGTTAAAAGACTTAGACTTTCAAGCACTTCCTGGACATCTTTAAGCCTTCCAGGGTTCCAAACACATCACTTGAGGTCCTCAGGTCGCACAGATATGTCCCTTTCCTTTCTGTCCCATGACCACACAGGGAAAGGCTTCCCAACCATCTAGTTTGCTTCCAAGCTAGGCCAACTCCACTCCTCTCTATCCACAGACTAATGGTTTTTACCTTCTCTGCTCATTAAATTGTTGAAACAAGCCAATCCTTTCCTCCCAAGAGTGTCTCACCCTCTTGGTACTGCAGAGCTGGCCTTCCGCAGTCTCTTCTGCCTCACTCTGCTCTCAAGCAGTCCCCGCATGGCCCCGTGTGGCATGCAGCGCCTCTCCCAGGCAGTGAGTGTATTTATACATGTGAATGACAAGCTGTTTTTTAGTTCATCTGCCATCCCAGGTGTCCTCTGCCATCCCATCTTGTTCTGCTTAAGGCAATCCTAAGATCCTCCTTGTCTGGCAGAGTGAATCAGAGGAGACCAGAACCGGCAAGGAACTGTTGTCACTGAGATCTTTGTCACAGAAAAGAAGGCTGAGACTGTCTGTCAGCAAGTGAGGGTTCTTCCCAGGGGAACGAGCTCCTTCACCCTACTTTGACAGGGTCAGCACCTAACAGGCAAAATGGCGGAGAGCCAGCACTGGTGTGGCAAGAGCTGGGGCTGTTTGGCTGAACCAGCTAAATCATGGAGCCAGATGCTGGTCTCAAACAAAGGAAGTCATTTCCTTGAGGTTATTTTGTATCAAGCTGGGGGGTCCACCACCAGTGACACCCTACCTTGCTCTTATGGGCAGGAAGAAGGCTCATAATGTCAAAAAATAGACCTCATTCTCTTACCCACATAGGTGACGTAAATGAGGACTTCAGCTGCTGTGCTTAACATATCTACATCCTAGGCTTTGTAGCTGTGCACAAAACCAGTCGCTCAGTGAGAAGAGCTCCATCCAGGGCCAAGCGTTGGGCTGGCATTTACTGGTAGGGAAATTTGGCAAGTACTGTCTGTGTCTTGGCCTTGGGTTCTGTGCTGCAACAGCAACTTACAGACCCTGTAAAGTAATGAAGGTCAAGTTTCTGTGGAGACACAGTAGTCAGGAGCTAAGAGGTCCCCAAAATCTTTTTAGTCTCATTCTAGGTTCAACTTAAGGCTGTGTTCTAGGATGGGTGCAGACTACACAACAAAGAAGTGGTCAAGTCCAAGATTCAGAAGAGACAAAGGCTACAGGAGGGCTTTTGTTGGTTGGTTGATTTGATGTGTGTGTGTGTGTGTGTGTGTGTGTGTGTGTGTCTATACACAAGAGGACATTTGAGTTTGTGTACCTGTGGGGGCCAAGGGTAACATAGATCATAATCTTAGACTGTTTTTCCTTTTTATTGCTTTGCTCTGAAGTTTCCCAGGTTCTACTTTCTATTAAGATTGTAGGCCACCATTATATGCACCCCACCTGAGATCTGGAAATCTGAACTTAGGTCCTTTTGCTTTCAAGGCAAATCATTTTCCCAGCCCTGATTATATATTTTTGGAGGTTTTAGTAAGTCTGGTGTGTGTGTGTGTGTGTGTGTGTGCATGTGCACTTTAAGTATGTGCTTTAAGAAAGGGGTAGAAACAGCACAATGGGGTCCCGCAACAGTATCTGGGAAGGTCATCTGCATTCTTTACCATTGTCTTTCACTTTATCACAATGACATATCCTTTTGATGAGTGATGCTTTCTTGTCCTCCATTTTCACTGTGATTTTGATGCCTCCTCTCACTGTCACTGTTAAGTCGCTTCAATTCTATAGGGAATGCCTTTCCACAGTATTAAAGAATAAATTTCAGCACCTGCTCCTCATGGAACTCCGGGTCTGGAGCCCACGAGCTCTTTTCTAGCTCCTTGCCCCCAATGGATGTCATATCTGAAGTCTCCATGAGTCCTCCAGGGCGCTCTTGCCCCTCATGGTACTCCACGTCTGCAGTCCATGAGTTCTGTTCTTTCTCTCCTCTAATAAACTCTGCCTTGATCCTCTAAAAAAAAAAAGTATAAATTTAGAGTATTTGGCTTTTAAGTATTAGGGCTTCTGATCACGCCCTGGCCTTTTCCCTCTTGTTAATTACGAATTCCCACAGGCTTGAGGTTGCTTGCTTTGATTTTCTACTTCTGGCCAGCCTTCGACCTACTTAAAGCTAAAATGACATTTGCTTAAACTGTCATCTTGTCCAGGTTTCAGGGGAGGTGGCGGCGCTGCCGGGAGAACCCTCCTGTGGCTGTTTCCTCTTGACAGCTGTAGAGATCATCTAAGCGCTTGGAAACCATCTGCAGTCTCATGGTGACTGCAGAGTGACACTTGTCCTCTGCTGCTTTGGAATATCGTCCTACAAATAACATCCCACCATGCTTCGAGAGGACAAGTTCTTCTTGCCAAAGCAAGATCGGGCTGTGCCCTCAGAGCAGAGCCACCTCAACAGGAAGGGTGCGGTGACACGGAGACCTTCAGAGCAGACTCCCCGACCCCCCACCCCAGGAGGAAGCATAGCCTCACTCCATGGATCCTCAGAATATTTCCCTGCGCCTCAGCTTGGGTGAATCAGGACTGTGCGCTTTGAACAGGGGTGCTCCCTGCAATTCTGACCTATTCTTCCCTCTAGTCGTGATCTTTCCACTCGATCCGTTCAGGTGCACAAGCTGCTTATACGGCAACGTGAGGGCGTCTCAAAGTTTAGGCAAGCACAAAGCCTCGAGTTACTCAATTAGCTTGGCACAGGTTGAAAGCAACTGTCTCTGCTCCACAAACAAATAGTCCCTTCCTTGCTCGCCCTGTTCCCTCTCCTTGTCCCAAGCCCCACGCCTTTGTATTCACTAGCCTGTCTTTATTCTTGCTCAGACTTTTGGTCTTTCACCAACACTATGTATTTTTTTCTTCCATTTCCTGAGGGTGCGGGGGAGGGAGAACATATGCTGTCCGGACAACACATCGGTCCACTTCACTTCAGAGCAAATCCTTCTTGTGGAAGACCTACCAGACCCTGGCTCTGCCTTTCTGGGGTCTCCCAGCGTTGAGAGTTTAGCAGAACTTATTATCTCTGCTGGGCTCTGGTACAGTTTTGGTCACCCTGAGTCCCCAGACTCATCCATTGGCCCCATGTAAAGCCCCTAGTGCCCGCTTTCTCAAATCAGCAGATGGCCCTCTGGGGACTGAACTGTATCCTTCAGCCCCACTCCATCCAAGGCCAGGACCCGTCCCAGCAGCCCAGTGTCTCTCGGACTTTTCACATGTCAGCCTCCCTCCAGTCTCCATTCCCTGAGCTATGTTAAGGAAGTAAGAGATAAACGAGCTCTACTTTCAGTGTTCATGGGACAGGGGCATGAAAATGTCTAATTCTGAAACATAGAATTTGAAGTGCAAGAGAAGGAAAGTAAATAAACATGTAATTATATTGGGGGTATATGGAATTATACATACGATTTTTTTAATTTCCCTTTTTATCCTTTTTTCTCCTAAATCTTCACATGCATTACTTTATAATTAGGAAAAATACTGTTTATAAAATAAGATTAAAGTCAACCCTAAATCTCTCAGTAATGGAAGAGAGCCTGGTTTGGAGGTTGCTGTTGATTTCCTGCCTTATTATCTCTCTACAGACCTCAGCCTTCCTGTCCATTTATCTGTCTTTCCATTTATTTTCTAATTTTCCATCTCTAAAGCTATTCTACTAGTGTTCACAGAATATGCATATGCTTTTCTGTTTCCCAGACTCTTGGAGTAGGATTAGGACAGTGAAACCATGAACAGAAATAACAGCTATCATGGTCAGCTTGAGGTGCTGAAAAGTCAGACTGCCTTTGTGTTGGTCAGGGTTCACCAGAGGAAAAGACCAACAGGAGATGGTAAATGATAGATAGATAGATAGATAGATAGATAGATAGATAGATAGATAGATAGATAGAAAGACAGACAGACAAATAGATAGATAGACAGATAGATAGATAGACAGATAGAGAGATAGATGATAGATAGATAATAGGTGATAGGTAAATGGCTGGATAGATAGATAATAAATAGATGATAGATAAATGATATATATAGAGATGCTAGAGACAGATAATAAATGATAGCTAGATGATAAATATTATATAAACATAGATTATATAATGATATATAAAGACAGAAGTGGATCTAGATGTAGTTATGAAGATGCAAGTTCCAATCTGAGCACAGCAGTCTGAGGAAAAGGGTAGGATTTGTGTAAGTCCTCTTGAAAGGTCTAAAAACCAGAATGTTCTAAAGCCAGAGAAGATAGATGAACCAGCTCAGTCAGAAAGCAAATTTGCCCTTCTACCTTTTTGTTCCATGTGGGCCTTCAGCACCCCCGGTGATGCCCAGCCACACTGGGTAGAGGACCTCTTCTTCAATCAATTCACCAATACTAATGAAAATATTTTTTAGATCTTCTCATGCACCTCCATAAATAGTGTTTTACGAAGGATCCTGGCATCCCTTCGGCTAGTGACATGTTACATCAACTACCACAACCTTCTCTGTCTCTCTCTTAACCAGCAATCTTGGAAGTCACTTAGGCAGAAAACAGAATTATGAAGAAAGAAGAGCCTGGATTCCTGGGTATGTGAGAGGAGAGCCTCTGCCAACTGGCTTTGTGTGAGTGACAAACAAATTTCTATGAGTCAGGTCCCTGAGATTTAGTGGGTCAGTTGTTTCCACAGCAGGGTTTTGCTTAATCAGATGAATTCCACTTTGAGTTGTGTCTGACCTCTTAATCCTTAGGTCATTTCCTTCAAAACATAAAGCGTTATCTTGCCAGTTTTAAAACTATCTTGATAAGATTATTATTTTCTTTCATTTTCTACTTCTAACCACATTCCTCTTAGTCCATATCAGCTAAAGAGGGTCTTGTTCCAGCCAAGGAAGAGGGTCAACCAAGATGCAGATATGCAGAAATGTGTCACCCTGCTGACAATCCCTGACGCACTAGGGGAAAGCATAACCAAGATCCTGCAATCAATGTCTTCAGCCCACATGAACCAAGATTCCTTAAACTTTGAAAACCATTCTTTCCACCGTACTCAACAGAGACCTCCATGGTGGCACGTGGGAGGTCAAGGCAGGATGATCACAAGTTTGAGGACAGCCGAGATGACATAGCGAGACCCTGCCTCAAACACCAAAACCAAAACAAATGAGCAGAGTAGTCTCCTAGATGAAGACCTCAGGGTTAAGCCAGGGCTCCAGGATGCATTTTCCCACTATAAGTGTATGGGGACCACATACTGTGCAGTCAAGCCCATTCCCTTCCCTGTCGCCTACTACACGGCACAGGAATCTCCTTGAGCTAATTGTCATGTGCGACAATCTTGTAGACAGGTAGATACCCACGCTGTATGGTTTCCTGTTCATTTTCTTTTTGTCCACATTTTATATGCATGTATGCATACTCACGTGTAAGTACCTAACACAGATACATGTCCATGTCTTTTACACTGAGTTTCCTTGTCATGAGTGTGAAGAAATCAGCCTTGAAGCCACTCAGTTATTCCCTTCAGTGCGATAGGGTTTCTGAACTCTTGCCACTTAAGATCTGCCACCTTGGAACGCACCGCTGTCCCACCCTCTGAGTTTATTTTCAATAATGCTTTCCTTGCTTTTAGCAGCCATAATAAGTCATAACACACAATTAAGTGCTTATCATTGCTTAATTAAAGAGTAATCTTTTCCATTTCACCTGAATCCTTTCCAGTTTCTGACTTGCTTTGGTACTTAGATCTCAAAGCTAAAGTAATTCATGACTATCAATGCATGACTGGTTGTTCATTAGCTATGCCTTGAAGATGGTTTTCATGAATCACAGGTTGCTCTGGTTAAGGGAAAACTCTCTGTGAAACTCTTCTGCCCTATTTCTGATCCCCCCTCACACACTCATGCTTTGCTTTGTTCACTTTGAGCCATTATGTTTTTCTCAACTCTCCTCTTGGAAGTGCAATGGTTTCTACTAAAACAAGAATGCCGCCAAGTTGGGAAAAACTTAGAAATAGAGAGCAAAATTTAGTAAACAAGTACTCCTACAGTATCTTGAATGTATTTCCTTGCTGGGTTTCAGAATCCAAGAATGTTGCAGAAAATAAATGTGAGTCTACTTAAGATATAAATTCATTCGACATATTATACACTCATATTTGGACAGATTCTTAGCCGTTTTTACATGAGTCTGGACCAAGTGTTCCCTATAATCCAAGTAATTCTTCCTTTTAAAAAAAGTTGTGTGTGTGTATGTGTAACAGAGAGAGAGAGAGAGAGAGAGAGAGAGAGAGAGAGAGAGAGAGAGAGATCACTGTGTGTCTCTGTGGAGGACCGAGAGTGACTTTGAGTGTCATCCTGGATTATTACTACCTCCTTTTTTGTTTTTGCTCTGGGATTTCCCAGACTCTACCTTCCAGAGCCAGAAATGCAGGCCACCATTATTTTTGCCTGGTGTTTTCATATGGGATCTGGCTGGAATCTGAACTCAGGTCCTTTTACTTTTGAGGCAGTCTTAATCCCTGAGTCATCTCTCTAGCCCCAAAGAACGTTTCCTTAAGTTTTGCTACCATGCTTAAAAAGTGACAGCTGAATTTCAGAACTTCTTTACATTTCTGCTAACATTTTGCCTTAACATATGTTTATTTCAAGTAGCCCCTAAAGAATTTTTTCAAGGCTCACTGATACTAACATTAAGAAGCTTCAAAGATGAGAGCAACAAAGCATGGATGAGAGAATCCCGAGGTATCTTGACCACATGTCTCTCTGTGGCTTTTGAACAAAATGGAATTGAACAAAATGCTAATTTCTAGCAAAGTAGAGCTTTCAACACTTAGACCCAGGTCTCTGTGGGGCCTCAGGGAACTCCCTTCAGCAGCCTGATAGAGAAGACCCTGTATTACTCTAAATGATTACTTGTGTGCACCTTCCTTTATTGCTGATTTTTAGGGAAGGTTATAATTTATTCACATCTGTCAAATCATTACCAAATTCTTACTACATGTCAGCTTCTACTCGAGATATTGAGGATACAACAATAACTAGTAGGTCAATATTCCAAGCTTACATGCAAGTGAACCCAGGAGGGACATAAGGAAGTCAAAATCTATGATGTGTGAAGGGGTGGTAACCACCACTGCATGAAAAGGAAAAGAATGTGGTGAAGGTGTCGCAGCCTGTGACAAGATCACCAGGGATTTATCTTCATTACACGTGACCCTTATAGGTTCAGTTACCAAGGCTTCCAATAGAAGAACTTCCATAGACATAGCCCAGCAAGACTCACCAAACCTCTTGACAGCTTTCTCAATTTTGACATAATATTTAAGATTTTTGTTTTTGTAAATTTTGTTCATTTATGAGAGAGACAAAAAAAGAGAGAGGGAGAAAGAAAGAAAGAGAGAGAGAGAAAGAGAGAGAGAGAGAGAGAATAGGCATGTGAATTCCATGGCACTTGTTTCTCTCTTCCACAAGGTGGGCTCAGGGTTGCCAGGTTTGGGCAAATGCACCTTTCTACCCACTGAGCCATCTCATTGGCCAATATTTAGTTTTAATTAATGCTGAAGTATATCTGAAACAGAGATTAGTAGTCTTTATTGAAGTTTCAATGTGGCACCTTTATTCAATTGTTTCTTCCTTTTACAATTACTTATTTTGAGTGTCTGCTATGGTGTAGGGACAATTACAGTACATTGATGAGAATATGCTAAGTTGTTGTTAAAAGTAACTGAAATTCAAAATAGCTTTCTGGGAAAAAAATGTTTTAACTGAAGTAACTGGAAAGTTGAGATGTGGCAGCTTCTGGGGCCTGCATCACCCTTGGAAGCAGTCTCTTGCCATCTGTCTCTCTGCTCCCCATAGTTTCCCCACCATTCCCTGCTGGTCTCATGGTGACTACCGCAGCTCCCAGGCCGATTGTCTTTGCTCTACATCCACCACACATACACACACCCTGAAATTCTGAGATCGATTGGTGTCATGTTCACACTTCTGAGCCAACAGTGTGACAAAAAATGGTCATTCGATAACTGAGCCAGCCTGGAACTTGGGTGTCATCCCTAAGACTACGGGTCTGTGTCCTCTCTAGGACTGCCCAAATTTAGATTTATTTATAAATATGTAAGTAGGGGTATATGCATGTACTGTGTCTTCTTTTTCAGAATTCAAAGCAGTTAAGCAATTAGCTAGGTTGGCTACCTGAAGCTTGTGTTATATGAATATAAGAAAGTGATAAGCCTTTATGATCCCACCTGTTCCCACTATGGACTCAAACAGAAAGGCCTTGTTCAGCTAGGAACATTCATGGAGACTGACTCTAGATGCCAAAACAGATTCTCCTATGTATGTGTGCACAGGTACGCATGCATGTGCATGTGGGAACCAGAGGACAATCTCAGGCATCATTATCAGGAATACCATCTACCTCCTTGAGACAGGGGTCCCTCTTCGGCCTGCCACTCACTAATCAGCCTCAGCTGGCTGGCCAGTGAGTCCCCGACATCTACCCATCTCTACCTCCTCAATGCTGTAATGATGTCTGTGCCACAACATCCAGTGTTTTCATATGGTTGGTGGGAATCAAATGCAAGTCCTCAGGCTTGAAAGGCAAGTGTTTTGCCAACTGAGCTATCTCTTAAAGCCCTCTAGTGACTTTTATTTTACTTTATTTTATTTTCTTACCACCTTCTTAGAAGCACAGGAATCAAGACTGGCCCACATACCACACTGGATTAGGAAGAAGTGAGAATTCTGTTTTCGCACTCCTCACTCAGTGCCACAGACCTTTCCGAGAAAGCCTGGTACTGTGGGGGGGGGGAGTCAAAGGGAAGCCTGCCACTTCCCAGCTTCCCCTCCTTCTGAAACAAGTCACCAACGGGGAAATTCATTTGTGACAGAAGAGACAGAGAAGCTGCAGGAAACGGCTGCAACAGGCAGTGAAATTAGGGACACCAGACAGAATCCTACAGAGAGCCCCAGAATGTCTCGGGGGGGGGGGGAGGGGGGGGCGGCTGTGCTTTTCATATGCTCTGTGCTGAGTGTGGTGACATTGCCTTCGGTGGCCACACAACACATGCAGAGGGAGTAGCTTTGATTAATCAAACTATTAGTTTTATTGTTATTTAGAGAGTGAACCTCAAAACCCACAATTGGTTGCTCAACCTAAAAGGGAAAAAAATAATCCCTCCTGCTACTCCATAAATAATCATCAGCCATGTGAAACTAAACAGGAAATGAGAAGGCTGGTTTCATCCCTGGAGAGATGCCACGGATGTGCACTGTCAGAGCCGCCGTTACAACATGGATCATTGACTCATGGCCAGATGCCCTAGTTGGTTACTATGCCCTGGGGACAGAAAATAAGGTACCATACCTGCCTTAGCACTTAACAAGCTGAACGGAATCCGTGTAGGAGGAAACCATTGTCTCCAAACAACAGCTTTTAGCTCCTATCTTGGCTCCTTTATCTATCATGTTCTCAAAGCAAAACACTGTTGTAGGGCAATGTGTTCCCACTACATGATAGATCCAATTGTTCCTCCCACAGGATACATTATCTGACTCTGACATATCAGAGCATATATCTGTCTTGTGTAAAATACTATAAGGATTTGATAAGTTCTTCCACATTCCTACTCCAAATAATAATAGCACTTGCTGGATCTTGTGTATTTTCTCTGTTCCAGATCCTACCCTAAGCTCTTTACACGACTTATCTTGTTTTATCCTTACCCATGCTCTCTGAGCTAAGCACTGTGAGCCTCACTTTTCAATGGGAAGAGTTGATTTTGAGAGGTTAAGTGACTTTCCTAGTGTGGTGTCACTAGGACTTACTTCCCTTGAGCTCTTCATAACTTCTGATCTACAAGGGAGCAAGCTGCACTTTCCTTTAAAGACTGTCCCCATAAAACCATTGCTTGCTTCTTCTGGCTCTAATGGATAATAGATCCCCCTTCCCCTGAGGTGATGGGAAGCTATAGCTATTTGTCACTCCCAATTTTGGTTATCACAGATATCCCATATAGTCCCATCTGAACTCCATGTTCAGATACACAATGGTTACGGAATCAACCTCACATGGGAGAGCAAAATCAGCCATCCTGTTCACTCCATGCATCTTTGGTTGCAGTTCTGTTTGGAACCAGACATTATGCTTGGCTGATGTGGGAGTTAGAATCATACAGGTGTCGACTTGACAACTGAAAGCTGAGCTCTGGGCACATCTGTCATGAATTAGCAGTTAAGGCAAGTCCTGAGCAAGAGTGCAGGAGATTGTTTGATTGATGTAGGAAGATCTAATCCACCATGGTGGGACCATTCCTTGGGCAGGAGACTTAAGATGGAGGGAGCTGGTTCAGTATGTTGGCATTCTTCAGCCTACTTTGGCAGTCTTGTCAGACAAGTGAGGAAGTTTGCCCCGTCTCAGCAATCCTCATGGATATGGTATGGTCAATTGTCTTGGCTCCTGGTGTTGGTATAAGCTCCCTGCCAAGCAGGACTAAAAGCTGTAAAAAGAATCATTAAGAAAGAATAAAACCCTCTTGTTCCCCTACGCTGTTTGTTCATGAATTTATTGGCAACATGCAGGCAAACTGTAACAGAAGATGACTTTGAGATTGCTGAGTGTCTTTGCTTATTCAGCTCTTGGCAAAGCATTGTAACTGCCCACCCCTTGGAATTCTTAGCTCCTAGAAATAGTTCAAGATGTCTAGAAAGTGCAAACTGGACAGTGAACAGTACTGTGTGTTATATTTAACATCTCACTTATGGGACATTCAAGCTGGTGAACTTTTCCCCGGCTTTCCTCCACTCATCATATGTCTTCATTTCTGAATATTAGACATTCATTTGGATTCTGTACTTTTTAATGTTACTGTCTAACCATGTTTAGTGTAACAGTTCTAATAACTGTAAGACTGCCTATTTCACATGCACAATGGAATTCTACCCAGTTATGAAGGAGAATGACATTAGAAATTTGAAGGTAATGGATGGAGTGAGAAAAAAAAATTCTTCTGAGTGAGGAAACTCAGACCCAGAGAGACAAACTCCACATGTTCTCTTTTATATGCAGGTCCTAGTTTTGAAACTTCATTTTGTGCATTTATTATTCATGTGTTTTGATTATCTGTTAAAGCCCAGGAACTTATACAAGGGGGTCATTGCAGATGAGGCCAAAATTTAAGGAGAAGGGAAAGCATACAAAGATAGAAAGGAAAATAATAGGCAAGAAAGATTAAGGAGGAAGGGGAAGAGATGGAGTAGAAGGGAGATGGGGAAGGGTATTAGACCCCAAGGATGTATAGTATGGGAAGGATTCCATATGCAAACATGACTCTATTATTTTATTCAAACATGAAATCAAAAACAAAAAACAGAAGATTAAACATTGCTGAAAATACAATTAAAACAAAAACCAAGAGTTTAAATGGAAGTGATACACAGAGATATACAGGGATAACAGAGAGGGTAAGAATAAGGATAACAGAAACTGCCTTGAGACATTCCTCTCAGTAGACATAGATAATTACATAAAGCTTCCAGTACCAAGTGTGGGATGCCTTCACATGAACTGTTGGTCAGAAAGGCCACAGAGATCCCCCAAATAATATAATCTATTCCATTGCTCTTGGTTAATCCTCAGAACCTGATAGTAAGACCCTATTGCTGAGGACACATGATGCTTTGGTCACAAGATGTGGAGAATTCAAGCTGGAAGTTTCCTCTCCACCCCCACTGGCTAGTGTTCATGGTAACAGAAGGTAAATGCAGGCTTTGCGCAGTATAGTAAGAACCTGTCTAGCAAGACATGCCTATTGGCATAATAGTGGCATGGATGCTATGGGAGTAACCAACTACTTTTCATTTAAGGCCTGTTCATCAGAAAGAAGCCTATGAATGAGTAGGAATATCCTCTAAAGGAGAACCCACTGCTATTATTTTGTTAAGTAGACATCATAATGAGCTGCCTTCTAAATATGTATATTTAAATCCACAGATGAATGCAGCTCTCAAGCTTCATTAAGAAGCCTCCTTCTCCTATGGACCAGTTAAATACAGAGAATCACAAATGGTCAAAGTGCATAGAGTAAGTAACTATGGAGTATTCCACTCTAAACAGAGCATACGAATCTCCCCCGACCCAAAGCTCAGGGACATCATAGAAAAGGGGGCCGAAAAAATGAAAAACCCAGAAGAGGAGGAAGCATGCGGTCAATATCTCCTGGACATAAAGGCACTGCGTCCACGAATCCATTGCAACTGTGTTTACCTACACAAACCTACTCGAGATTGGGCCCAGAAACATTATATCACGGATTAAGGAAGAGTTCGTTTGGCTTCATCCTTCTCTGAGGGAATACTGATGATTAATGCTGGCTGGGGGAAGGGAATCGATTGCTTCCGTGGTGTGGCCACTGATATACCACACATGCAAATGCTAAGGCAGATGTTAATGCAGGCAGCCATTACTAAACTAAGTGGGGAGGAGAAGGACAGAGAGAGAGATATGAGGGACATTTGTTGAGAAGAGGATTCTCAGTGGAGGAGGGAATATGAGGGATATTGGGGAGAGAAAACAAAATAATTGTATATGTGAAAGAACTGTCAAAGAATGATTTAAAAAATTCTGCCTATTTCTATTAAATTGACATTCTAATGTCAATGAGATGCATATTTGTGAGGTTGTGAAAACAGTCATAACATGCAGTTTTGTTTTTTTATTTTTTTTAAATTTTTTTATTATTTATTCAATTGTGCGTGTGTGCGCGTGTGTGTATGTATGTGTGTGTAGAACCACGGACGAATTCGGGAACCACCATGGACACCTCCATCTCTCCTTGTTTACTCTGCCCCAGGGATTCACAGGACTCCGCCCTACCAGGACCAGAAACGCAGGCTGTCCCCGCTTCCACCCGGCATCTATACGTGGGGTCTAGGATCCAAACTCAGGACCTTCTGCCTGCAAGGCAGAGGCTTAACCCCTGAGCCACCTCTCCAGCCCCAACATGCAGTTTTTTTAAATGAAGAACAAGTGAAAAGAATTGTAAAATTTTTCTAAAAATGTGCTTCTGTACATCTGTGATTAGGAAAAATAGCAAAAGAATTTGGAATACTGACTTTTATTAGTCTTTAAATTTTTTACTTTATTTTATGCATGTGTGTATGTGTGTGTTTGAGAAAGAGAGAAGGAAAGAGAGAGAGAAAGAGAGAAACAGAGTACACACTTGCTATGTCTGTGGAGGTCAAAGGGCTACTTCAGTGAGTTAGCTGTCACCACCCATCTTTTATGTGGGTCTTAGGGACCAAACACGGGCTGTCAGCTCTACACCAGGCGTAGACAGTCAGCATTTTTATCCACTGAGCTGTTGTTCTTTGGCCCTTGAACACTGACTTTCATGTGTGGCCCCTACATAGTTTTTCTGAAATATCGTATTAATATTTATTTATTTTAAGCATCCCATTTACATTTTCAAACAAAAATAGGCCTCTATATTTATAACTGAAAAATATCATCTCTAACTTCTGGATACTACTACCTTTAAAAACCTTTTGATTTTTTTGCAAGTTGAGTTCTGGTTTCTTTCCCTTTGATATCATCCATGTTCTCAGTCATGTTATGATTTTAAGAAAGCTCTGGAAAGCCTATACTGCCCCCAAAGAGTCACTGAGAAGCCTTTTCCATGTGCACTGTACCCGAAGAGGACAGATCCTAAAGAGCATTAGCATCTGTGGTTCATTAACTCATTAGTGCTGCAAGATTCCCTCCCACTACAGAAGACTAGTCCAAAAATATGGTGGGCCTGGAGTGATCAGGAACTGCGGGGCAGGCTGGGAGGGGCTGGAGAAGCAGCACAGGGGTTACAGCCTTTGTTCACAAGCAAAAGGACCTGAGTCCAGATTCCTCAGATTCCCACATAAAAATGCTGAGCAGAAATGGCTACGGTCTGCACTACCAGCTATGGAAGGCAGAGTCTGGGAAACCCTAGAACGAGGCAATAAGGAGGTAGAGTAATCCAGGGTGATCCAGAAAATCATCCTTGGGCTTCCACAGGCCACCCACTCAAGTGCACTCTTGATATACATGCCTAAACACACGTGCATGCAACACACACACACACACACACACACACACACACACACACACACGAAGCAGAGCTAATTCCACTTCTTATCTGTGATGGTGTGTGATGCGTTCAAGCATAAGTGATAAGAGGCATGTGGCTTCTGTTTTCTCTCTCAGATAGTTAAGGGGGAGGCAGCCATGTTGAAGACACATGAGCAACCATCTGGATAGACCTTCTATGTGTAATTGAGGCCTCCTGCCAATAGTGGAACATGTAAGGAAACCCCTAAGAAGGGGACCATCCTGAGAGACATCTTACTACCAGGTTCCTGACCTCAGAGATCAGATGAGCCGCCAGGAGCTCCTGTCTTGAGTTGCTAACGTTTAGAAACACTTTTAATCAGCAATACAAGATGTACACAGGCTGTGACACTGGGCCTCTCTATCTACTGCCATTTCTCTGCCAGGGCTACTTGCCAATGGTGAACCATCCGAGCCATCAGCTGGGAGCTACTCCTAAGAGTGCAGCCCAGCTCTTCATGGGAGTCCAATATGTTTGCATAACTGTGGAGTCACCCTGGTCCTTCCCTGAGCCAGGTGCATGAATAAAGCTGCCTGGGAGCTCCTGCCCAGGCACCAGACTACACCTCGGTCACCTCTGTGTCACGGGTGATGTACAGCCCGTCCTGTGCTCATGGACTGTACCAGAACATGCTTCTGAACACTCTCATTTTTGCTGCGGGCATGAAGTATGGTGTGTTCTTCCTCTCCTCTTACTCCAGCACACTTCCTTTCGTTCCCTTAGAATCCTGCATCCTGAAACAAAGTTCGCTTTAGAAACACAAGAACACACCCACTGCTCCCAACCGCAGCCCCCCACTCCTGCAGGGAGCTTCCTGCCGAAGTCCTCAACCTCTTGGCTATGACCCCCTGGGACGATGATTTGCTAAGTTTCTGGCATGTATTCACCCCAGCACCTCTCTTTACCTCCCCACACACAGCCCCCCATTCACATCCCCTGCACTAGCAGGATCTGGCACAGGACACACTTCCACTCTGCTTGCAGCAGAGGAAGCCGTAGGGAAGCGCTATGCCAGCTTTGGTGGAGTCTACACAGAAAGAACTATTGTAGATTCATAGACTCCGTCAAGGATTCTGCTCTGGCTGACTTGGTATTAATATCGCCAGTTAAGTAATAATGTCCAGCTTCCTCCTTTGACAGCATTGTTTTTAATTTCATTCCTTTGGCTGGAGTTCTTCAAGATTTATCAGGGAGTTGTTTTCAACTCATGAGGTTCCCTAAAATGAACACCTAGATATCAGCATTAATTAAATGCTTCATTTTTTTTCCACTGCAAAAATGAAAACAAAGATTACTTTATCCCTAACAGTTTCTCCCCCCCACCTCCATGTTTTTGGCTTGGCCTGAAATCAGACTCATGTTCTAAAACGTGGCGATTAAGTGCAGACTTCTGTTTTGACAGGATGTATATAGGGCAACCACTAAGGTCTTAATGGGAAGAAAAATTGATGGTGTGTCTTGACACACATGTGACTATTGTCAGGAGGAGATATCCTGCTCTTTATAGTGTCTCAGCTTTGCATAAATAGCCTCCATATTTTGACTCTGCAATCATACAGGTTCAAACACAAGAGCATCTGACACCCGTCTGCCAGATTTGCACCAAGCTTTCAAACTGCAACTCACGTTTCTCCCATAGCAAACCCTTTAAGCACATTCTCCTTAGCTCCTCCCCCAACTCCATCTCCAACAGACAATCTTATGTATTTCAAAGGGTTCCTTATTATTGGAAAAGATCAATGAAAACTCACCAGTTTGCATTTTAGGCTCCTGGGCCTCACTCTTAATAACAGACAAAAAGAAACAAAAAGCCACCACTGATGTTTACCCACCTAGGCTTACATGTATCTAAGTTTCGAAGGGACAATCGCTCTCAGAGCATCGTTAAACACGAGGTGAGGAAGCAAAAGGGGCTGGGCGGGTGGGGGAGGGGAGCACACAAGCTCCTGCTAAGTCCTCCTTGCTTGTTAGCACCATCTAGTGGCGTGTTTGAGTAAGACTTTGGGAATGAGAACTCGGGGGACTGCATCTTACCTCCATCCTGGCAGAAGACGCATGATCTCACATTGTTCACCTTGTGTGGATTCTATGTGCGCACCTTTTGGTGTATTATGCATAATAAATATCTCCTGTCACTATTTAACCTTTTTTTGCCTTATCTTGGTGTATTTCACACTTTGACGTGCAGGCAAAGAATGCAAATAACGTTAATATCATCACTGCTAACAGTGCCTGGGAAAGCACGAGAAGAATGCTATTCTGTATCTACTGTATCTTCAGTGTCTTGAAGATATGTTATTATGGAATAGACTGATACACATATCAGTTTTAGATAACAGAACATTTTAAACTGTAACATTTAATTTTAATCTCCAAGAAAGTGTTGATAATTATGAAAATCATCAATTCTGCAAAGTCCTCAGGATAGATTATACCATGTGGGAATATTGGCCCACAATGGTCCCATTCATTTACTGTTTTGTTTTTGTTTTATTCAATTGTGCGTGTGTACGCATATGTATGTATGTGTGTGTGTGTGTGTGTGTGTGTGTGGGTGGGTGTGTGTAGAACCACAGGCGAATTTGGGAACCACCATGGACCACCTCTACCTCCTCCTTGTTTACTCTGCCCAGGGATTCACAGGCTCCACCCTACCAGGACCAGAAGCGCAGACTGCCCCTGCTTCCACCCGACTTATACGTGGGATCTGGGATCCAAACTCAGGACCTTCCTCCCAAAAGGCAAAGGCTTAACCCCTGAGCCAACTCTCCAGCCCAGTCCCATTCATTTAAATGCATGTCTCTTCTTCCTTCTTCTTCACATTCAAAGAAATTCTTTCTTCTTGCAGCACCGTGCCTTAATTCATTTCTCGTTTTCTTTTTTTTAATGTAACAACAGGCAATCCTATAACTAAATTCAGAGAAATGAGACATTCTGTTTCATTTATGGGTGAATGTGCATGCATGTGTGTATATGCCGGTGTGTATATGCATGTGGTGTATGTGTGGGTATGCATACATGAGTATGTGTTTGTGTGTATGTGCATAAGTAGGTATGGGGAAGTGTGGGGGTGCCATAGCATCTGGCTTTTTTCCATGGGATTCAGGAGCTCAAGTTCCATTATTAAACGTGCATAGTCAGCATTTTTACCTACTGGGCCGTCTGCTGACTCCTAAGGTACTGGTCTAAATGGATTAAACATTTTTCCCTTTTGTTGGGGGGGTTGAAAATATGAGCTTTGATAGATGGAAGTTTTTTCTTTTTTATTTATTTCATTCATGCATGAAATTATGTTATTTTCACTGCTTATTACCCAATTAATCCCTTCTAATTTTCACCACTGCATACCATGTTCCCTCCTACAGATTTCCCTCCTACTTCCACTGAGTCTCATCTGGGATGTTTACACTAGCAAGTGTCTGAGCACTTGCTGAATGTGGATATCACATATAATGCTGGAGCTCTGCATGTCAGAGGATATGACATTGAGGAAAGTAGCCCCCTTTCCTCCACATCCAGCTTTAACCCTCAATAGTCTCTCAGAGAGGTGTGGAGTCTCTTGAGATCTTTTCCCTTCCATGGTGAAATGCTGACGGATCAAATCTTGTGCAGATGTTTGTGGCTGTACACACAGCTGAGTGAGTTCTTGGGTGCAGCAGTCCGATCCTGTCCAAAAGATACCATCTGACAGCCCACCTCCTCACCACAGGCTCTTACATTCTTCCAGCCCTCTCTTCTGTAATATTTCCTGAGTCTTTGGGTGAGAAGGTGATTTAGAGCTAAGCAACCCACAGTCATTTATTCTCCACACTTTGGCTAGTTGTGGTTCTCTGTATTAAACATTTTCCATTGCAAAAGAAAGCTTCTGGGTCTAAGCACTGAGGATTCCTCTGATCTATGGGTAGAATGATGAATATTTAGGAAGCAGCTTGAAATCAAGTCCTCCTCCCTCCTTTTTGTTTCACTCTGGGATTTCCCAGGTTCTGCCCAGTAGGGCCCATTTCCAGTTGGCATTTTTACCTGGGAGTTGGGATGGATCTCTGGACCTTTTGCTGGCGAGACAGTCTTAACCTCTGAGCTATCTCTCCACTCCCAAGAATAGATAACTAAGAGCTGGACACTTTTTACTTCTTACTCATCCACAGTCATCTTAGCAGCTAATATTGGCTAAGAAGATAGGTCCTTATCATCTGGAACATTCTAATCAATTATGGGATACTCAGAGGCATTCCAGGAGGGGCAATATGTCTGGGTGACCTGTGGTTATAGGCCAGATCCTTGGTGAACCACAATTTAGGATATCAGGATCATGACTGCACTCCTGCCTCCTGGGAGCAAATCCATTCTGCCGAGTCTGGTATGACACCACTTGCAGAAACATCTTTAGAACACAGGACACAAAAACCAGCAATTGGGAAGCAGAAACAGGAGGATCCAAGTTGGAAACCAGTTTGAGATACATAGCAAGAGCTTGTCTTAAAACAAAACAAAAAGAAACAGACACAAAAATACAACTAGATATGTATGTAAGGGAATATTTAAAAATAGTTTACAAAAAAAGATGCTACAAATGTCACAAAGCACACATTAGCAGAATATTTTATTAACTTTTATTCTACTTTTAAATTTTTTCCCTTCCTTTTCTCTAAGTAATATTTGAATATCACTTGCTTGCTTTATCAGGATCTCCATATGTAGCACAGGCTGGTCTCAGTTTTGAAATCCTCCTGCCTCTTTGCCCAGAGCTGGGATTAGCGGTGTGTGCTTCCTCGTCCTGCTGAAGATAGTCTTTCCTGTGACTTTGGAACCTATGATTCGACAAAACTTTAGAAACCAGGAGAAGCAGAAGATTTCTGGGAGTGGCCACATGGAATTCACACTCAGTGTCGAGACGTTTGACAATTGAAGGAGCAAATGAGTACTAATTCACTTGGGAGGACCCAGGTGGGGTCTTCATGGAGATGGTTTTGGTATCTTCCATCGAAGGAGGTGGTGTAGTCCAGTGTTAGAGAGTGTGGAACATGGACACGATTCCAGTTCTCCAAGAGGAATGAGCATGACAAGGAAGAGAGAGGGCAGAATAGGGACAAGCAACACGACGATGTCGTCTAGTCTCCGGAAGCAGCACTGGAGACAGTTAGATACAACAATCACCTTGGCAATCGGAGGCTGAGCCTTTGGCACATCTATGAGGAATTACTAGTGAAGATTTCACAAATTCTATAGTGTAAAACTCAGAAACAAGGCTAGGCATCTTGATGTGATCACAGCCGAGATGGCCAAAGATTTAGTAGAAGATGACATTATGCATAGTTAACAGAAAAAAACTGCTATTGTGCTGGAAGATTTTTATAGTAATATTGCCTTCATAACCAGAAACTGTAAATTTGGTTAAGTTTTTGAGTGGCATACAGTCCCCTTTATTCTTCTGTCTTTTTTTCTCCCACATTTTATTTTTTTCATAATCATACCAGCTCAATAGGTACCCCAGTCTTCTCCCTCCTCCCTCCCCCTCCCGTCATCCCTCTTTGCACTCTCCCCTCTCCTCTTTCCTTTCATGCCCCTCTTCCTCCCTCCCCTTCTCCTGGTACCTCCCCCTTCCTCCCTCCCATCCCCTGGAACATCCTTTTATATGAGCCTAACCTCTCTCCAAGTCCTCCACCCTAGTGAGAGTCCAGGACTCAGTGGCATAGCCTGGGACCCCTTCTTGGGCTCCCCTTTAGCATGAGAACTCTATTATGACTGTTTAATCCCTTGCCTTTAAGGATCCTACTGCCTGGAGCCTTCTCCCTTGTGATTCATGCTAGACTTTGGGGGATTGTTGACATGTCAGCCATTGTGCAGGTCAGGCAAAGTCCAATTCTGGCTGCTGTAGCCCTAACTTGTATGAATATCCTTCTGTCTTTGTATGTTGTAAAATACTCTGTAATGTTACTATTTCTATTTATAGTTTAGGGATTTCATTTCCTGTACAACTTTTTGTAACATGTCCTCCTATTTTAAATCCTCTGAAGCAATAAAGTTTTGAAAGAAAAAGATTTATAAGAGTTACATGTTGTTATGGGAAAAGGCTGGAAGACAGGGGAATGATTGACTATTTCATTGTTCATTCATTCATCCATTTGCAGGTGTATTTATTCCACCACAAGGATGCACAAGATATTTGCATACTGTAGGCACTCACTCATTGCCATGAGGGTTTCCCATGGTCCCCAAGCGTTGGTACCATTTCCTGCACCCACGCCCCGTCTGATCTGGACTATTACACAGCTCTCAGATTTATCACCCAAACCACCCATCTCTTAATGTTGTGCAGACAAGGTCTGGTTCGGGAGCATTTATAGCAGGAAATCCCATCCTACGACTCCACAGAGCTCTAAAACCGAGGCCTGTTCCTTTGTAGGTTTATAACTGCTGGCCACGGTGCACTCCTGCATTTTGGAACACCCACCATGAGAAGAAGAAACTTTCTGAACTTGTCGGGTTTAAACCTTACAGAAGATGGATCCAAAGCTGAGGCATCCACCGCTGCGGAAGCCAAAGATACATTTCCTACCTGGGTGAGATTATCTGATGGCCATTTACAGGGACTGCGGGCTTCCGGTGAGAACCAAATCATTACAATAGTGCAAGATCAAGGGGAGTCAGTGGAAGCACATCCCCCAGGAAACAGGCTGCGAACAGTGGAGCAGTTGGAGCATGCTGAAGCCAGGGGCTCAGGACCAGCTCCTGCAACCCTGGACCAGAGTTGGCTTAGGCCAGAACAGCTTTAGAAGCTGCAAATTAATGTGCAGCTTTATTTTCTGTGTTCAGCGCTACATTGTAGTTTGATATATAAAAGTGAATTTTTTCCTAGAAAGTTATTTCAAAGGTTTCTGTCAGTGAATTTGCCAAAAAAAAAAAAAGGAATCACTTGTCAATGATATTGCTCTCATTTGGCTTTGGACCACATTACTGTTTTGTTATGGAAAAAGTCTCCATGAAACTAAAGCGATCTCTCTCTCTCTCTCTCTCCTCTCTCTTTCTCTTCCTCTCTCTTTCTCTTTCTTTCTCTTTCTCTTTTTTCTCACTTTCTCTGTCTCTGTCTCTCTCTGTGATGGTTAGGGCAGGTATCAACTTGACAGTTGGCGGCTGAGCCTTTGTGTATCTGTGAGAATTAGCAGTTAAAGCAAGCCCTGAATGAGCGTGTGGAAGACTGTGGAACTGATGTGGGAAGACCCAGCCCACAGTGAATGGAACTGTCCCCTGGGCAGGTGGATAGGATGGAAAGAACTGATTCTGTTTTTGGCACACTTTAGCATATACAGACATGCTTGCAAGCGAAAAGTATGTACCTCTCTCAGCAGTTTCCATGGATATGACATGACCAGTTTTTTTTTTCTCCTGGTGCTGGTATAACCAGAATCATAAGCAAGAATGCACCCCTTGTTTTGGTCCTCTGATCAGATAGGCAACATGAAGACAGACTGAAATGCTATCTGTGTCGGGGTGTTTGTGTTCATGTGTATGGTGCTTAAAAGAGAGTTCCAGCATAGGTTTTAAAAAGTGTATCCACTTGTCTGATTTTAAATGATGAGGTTTTCTTTTTGCCTGCATTATTCCTGCCAAAGAAGACCCCTAAGCTACCTTTGCACAAGAAAGAGTGCAGCCTTAAAAACATGGGGTTATCCTTATTAAACTCAGCAGCTCAGCAGAGACTGGTTCAAAGGTTTCCCATGGGAGAAAGAGAGGAGTAGGATAGGATCGAATAGGGTGAAAGTTCATTGTATACATATATGAAAATGTCAAAAGATAAAAAAGAAAAAAAGGATGTATCCTAGGGTCATGTTACTTTTGCTGAATGAATATAGGACCCAAGCCAGGAAGCAAGAACTTACTCTTGCCTTGCAGTTTCTAGTCACAGCTAATCAGCGTGGCAGGCATGCTAGTTAGACACAGGTGTCAACTTGACAATTGAGGCTTCAGGCACAGAATTAGTAGTAAGGCAAGTCCTGATTAGGTAGTTTGGCATATTGTGGCATACTTTTGCAGACTTTCAGTCAGATAAATGAGAAAGTGTGTGTGTGTGTGTGTGTGTGTGTGTGTGTGTGTGTGTGTGTGTGTGTGTGTCTCAGCAATCCCTGTGGTAAGGTGTGGTCTTGGCTCCTGGTATTGGTACCAACTCTCTTACCCAGATGAACTGTAACCAGAATTGTTAGCAAGAATAAACCCCTTTGTCATAGTTAAATACAGGTGTCCACTGATGGTTGAGAGTTCAAACTCTGGGCATGTTTGTAAAGAATTACTGGTTGAGTTAGCCCTGGGCAAGCCTGCAGAAGACTGTCTAGTTGATGGGGAAGGCCCAGCCTGTGGTAGGTGGGACTGGTCCCTGGGCAGGGGAATAAGAGGAGGGAACTGATTAAGAAAGTTGACATCTTTTGGTATACTTGACCAGACAAGCTGATATGGCAAGTAAAGATTGTCCCTCCTTCAGCAGTCCTGTGAATATACGATATGTGTCCAGTTCCCTCAGTCCCTGGAATTGGTGTGGCCTCTCCTGCCAAGTTGGATTAAGAACTGTAACCAGACAATTGTAAGAGAGAATCAAATCCCAGTTCCTCTATAAGCCATTTGGTTGTAACTTTATCATCTTTATCATTGGTCTCACCTTTGTTCCTTTAAGTTGTTTGATTGTGTAGCTATGGGCAACATGAAGACAAAGCATCATCAAGAGCAGGAGGAACTGGCTGCACCACATCCACAGAAAGAGCCAAGGAGCTTCTTTCCCAGCGTACCACTTGCCAAAGCCAACTAGTTCTCTCCCTGTCTTATGCACCTGCTTAGGGAGTGGGCCTACCCACTAAGGGCTGGATCTTTTCCCCATGTCAATTAGATAATCTCCCACAAAGTTGCATGCAGCTTGCCTTAATAATTCCTCACAGGTGTGCCCAAAGCTCACTTTTCAATTGTCAAGTGGACACCTGTTTCTAATCAGTACTTTAGATTGGGGAGGTTGGAGAGGGGAGGGAAGGGGCTTCAAATCTGACTTTTTAGCACGTGATCTATGGTCCGACATTGGTGACTAGAACAGAAGTAAAGCAGTTTGTTTTCCTCCACTTCTGTCACAATCCCACTAGCTTTCTGCAGACATTTATGTGTTTAATTAATGGAGGAGTTGTAGTCAGCGTCTCCAACAGCTCCCAGAGCTCCCTCTTCGCAGCTTCCTTGTCAAGAGAAAAAGAGTCTTTTTTCCCCCAGCATTCTTAGTATAGGTTCTGGGATTTGTTCTGTCGGAGCCTACCACCTCTCAGGATGGCCTTTCATTCCCCATGAGGAAAACCCAGGTTGCTGATTGGTTCAGGAAAGCCACATGCTCCGCTTTGGCCCCGCCTAAGCAGAACAAAAGGCACAGAGCCGCCGGGCATGAATCCACGCGTGAAACCAAGGCTAGGATTGCCACACACCTGGAATTTTTTACATGGGATCTGAGGATCGAACTCAGGTCCTTTTGCTTTCAAGGTAAAGGCTTTAATCTTTGAGCTATCTCCCCAGCCCCTGCCTTTACCCCCTTCTCTTTTAAATAACCCACAGCATCCCATTAGAGCTACATGCATGTGCACGAGTGTGGGACCAGCTACTGTAGCAGGGGAATCTATCAGCAGCCACTCTCCCCCCATTAAATGACCTTTCCTCTCCCACTAGCTCCTCAGCTAGCTGGAGTGGAGCCTTGTGAGGCCCTCTCCATCCATGCCAGAATGTTGACTGGCTGGCTCTGGTGCAGGTTACCACAACAACTGTGTCATGTCCAGAAGACAACATTCATAGCATAGTACTCCTCCCAAACCTATGGCTCTCACATTTTCCATCCCCCACCCCCACACCCCTCTTCTCCATAATGTCCCCTGGGTTTTTTTCTGGGGTGGGGGAATGAAAGATGAATAAAGAGTTAGATAACAATTCCTTTTTGTAGCTGAGCACCCACCAGTCATTTATCCTGCACACTTTAGTCGGTTATGAGTCCTGCATTGACTGCTGCCCGCTGCAGAATGAAACTTCTCTTGTCAAAGATGAGATCGGTCCCCATCTATGAATCTACGAATATGTAGAAAGGGGTTCTCAGCAACATGACCATTTAGCAAAACAATGACATCTATAACCTCCTTGGATTGGGATTTCACCATGTTTACAATACCAGGTATGACTCTCCTTCTGAGAACAGGCCTGAAGTCCAGTCAGAAAATGGTTGGTTGTCCCATAACAGCCAAGCCACTTTTTCATCAGTAGGCACAGGTCACCATTACTCTGCATATTGCCAATAAATTCATGACCAAACATCTTTGAGAAACAAGGAGTTTCAGATTGGTTTAAGATTGTCAAGCTACATTTCTTAATCTAGCTTTCCAGGAGAGTTTATACCAAAACTAGGGGTCGAGGGAACTGACCACACCACATCCATTGCAGAGAATGGGGCAAACCTTGCTTACCAGGCAGCACGTCTGTCCAGGTATGCCAAAGAATGCTAACTCATTGAACCAGTTCCCTTCATTTTATTTTCCTGCGCAGGGAATGATCCCACCCACCATGGGCTATGGCCTCCTTCATCAATTAGAAAATCTTTCGCACGTTTGCTTAGGACTTGCCTTAATTATCAGTTCTTCACGGATGTGCCCAAAGCTCACCCTGCAACTGTCAAGATGCATCTGTATCTAACCATCACAGCTCATCTTGCCTGGCAGGTCCATACTGTAGCATGCAGGGTCCAGCATTAGATAAGACGCTTGGCGTCTGTGGCGGTTAGTTTAGGATGTCGACATGGCGATGAAGACGTGAACCTGTAAGTATAAACGCACCTGTGATGAAATGTTTAACTAAGGCAAGTCTCTAAGCAAGCCTGTAGGAGATTAGCTAATTGATACGGAACATAAAACAGCCCATAGTAGATCTCCACCTTATACATCTCACTATTCCTCGGACAAATGTTTAAGATGGAGAGAGAAAGGTTGACTGTGGAACACTAGCAAGCCAGGAAATATGTCCCTCTCCCAGCTTTTCCTGTGGATGTGGTATAGCTCATTCCCTCAGTTCTTTTTTTTTTTAAAGATTTTTTTTATTTTATTCAATTGTGCTTGCATGTGTGTGTGTGTGTGTGTGTGTGTGTGTATGTGTATAGAACCACGGGCGAATTCGGGAACCACCATGGATGCCTCCACCTCCTCCTTGTTTACTCTGCCCCAGGATTACTCTGCCCCAGGATTCACAGGCTCCGCCCTACCAGGACCAGAAGCGCAGGCCACCCTTGCTTCGGCCTGGCATCTATGTGGGGTCTAGGATCAGAACTCAGGACCTTCTGCCTGCAAAGCAGAGACTTAACCCCTGAGCCACCTCTCCAGCCCCTCCCTCAGTTCTTGATGTTGGTATAACTCTCTAACCATGATGATCAACTATGACCCAAAATCATGAGCATCGAGAATTGATCCTAAACTGTTTATGTATTCATTACAGCAACAAGACTTCAAAATGAAGACAATGCCCCCCACCCTCTACCCCTCCACCTCCAGTAGCCTACATTGTGCCTTCTGACAGTATGAGAGCTAGCCAACAGGGAGGAAGCATCCTGGCCAGTTCCAACTGGATTTCTCTATGTCCTAAAACCAGTGCTTCACCAATAAGGTCTTATCACTTCATTCTGGTAGGCAGCCAGGGGTCATGGTGATAGCCTATGTTTTAGAGAAACTTCTGGGGCCTTTCTGAACAAAGTAACTCTAAAGGGGAATGCCATGCCTGGCACTGAGATTTCCGCTTAAAAACTCATGGCTTCTGGGACTTGTGTTGTCTATCTATGCAGGACAGCTCCATTCAAATGGCTTCTTTTCTTTTTGATTGCATTTTAAATTGGTTTCCACACTAATGGGTTTTCACAAGGCTTTTTCATACATCTTTAGTTTTGACCAGCCTACTTCCGACTCTATTCTCTCCCCAATTCTCTGCCCCTATTCTGCTTAAATCTTCAAAATCCCCCAATCCACTATTAATTTAGCCCACTCTACTTCCATGTACATTTGTGATGTACTATCCCCTCTCTCATTAAGGCCTCTTTCCCTCCTCCTATCCTGGGCCATGTCCAGCTTCCTGACTTCTACCAACACTGCAAGTGAAATATACAAATTTAAAAAACCTAAGATCCACACATAAGAGAGAACATGTGGCACTGTCTTTCTGGGCCTGGGTTATCTCACTTAGGATAATATTTTCCAGTTGTCATGCCTTGCTCTTATTTGTACTCGCAGTGTCTGGTGTAAGATCAAAGGCTAACACTGATTGAAATAACACCAAACACAAGAGTCTCCAACATTTAATGCTAGATCCTAAAAAACACTGCGGGTTCTTTTTTTCAGATGACGAGGATGAGGAGGAGACAGATAGATTAGAGAAAATGAGAAGTGACTAGATGACTCGACGAACCGAGGTCTTGTACAGCATCAAGCCACAAGGCCAAACATTCTTAGGGCTTTCTTCTTGTATAACCCGAATAATAGAATCCATTTCTAGTGAAGTGAGGAGAAGGCACAGGTAATGTGCACACTGTCACCTTCAAGAAGCAAAGCTCAGCTTATTGAGGTGAGCAAGAACACTGTTTAAATAGAATATTAAGTAGAGTATAAACCATCTGAGGATGGTCTCTAGTTTCCTTCCATTCTTACAACCCCAGCATCATACTTTTTTTCCTTGCTAGCTCTTCTCCCTACTTCATAACTCTCAGACTTCTGGGATTTTCCAATGTGAAAGTCCAACAATGTCCCATAGATAATGGACTATCTCTTCTTCATCAATTTTTTAATAATCATCAAGTTGGTCCTGATTTCTCTTTTATACCTCTTTGGATAGGCTTGAATCACTTGTTTATACCCAAACCAGTCCTTCCCCAGCAGAATAGACTACCAGGTTTGGTTAATCCGATCACTGTGGCGCTAGGGATGAGTGCAGATAATGGATGCCTAAAAATCTGCAAAAATAGGATTTGGAATATAAAAGTGGAAAGCAGAGCTTTCCCTGACTGGCGGTTGATTGGCAGGATCTTCTCGGAACTCTTTTGTCATTTGCCAGTGGAGCACTGAGAGGTAAGCAAAGTCTTCCTGGAAGGAATTGCCTGGCTGGCTGGAAGGGACTGTCAAGAAAATAAGATATGAACATTCATTATGTCTGGACACATTTGTCCATTTGCCCAGGAAAATGGCAAGAAAGACATAACCTGTCAGTGTGGTTATTTGGAAATTTCCACGTGGGGCGGATTTTTTTCTCTTTTCTGTTTTGCAAAGTTTCCTGATGTGATGTTATTGCCTCCTCGTGCTGTTACAATTTCTAAAAAGCATCCTTTCCGCTTTCTTTTTAAAAATAATAGTAGTAATGTCATTGAACAAAATGTAGTTTTTTTTTTAGTGTTAGGATGTTTCTCAAAAGCAGACACTATTTAAAAAAAAAAAAAAAGTCAGACACCCTTCCCCCACGTTTCTCTCTCCTGTGATTTTTATCGTTTGTGTATTTATTTAAAGCTATATCCCAGCATAAACGTGCGACCCAAGACATTCTTCTACCATTCTCATAACATCATCCGAGTTCCCACAGTGGCAGCTTGGCTGCTGGCACTGTTCTTACGGTCAATGTCTGACTAAGTCTGTGACAATCAGACATACAAATAACTTTTGTTTGCTGCGTGAAGTTTGGTTTGGAGCAAAGCCAATGTCTTAGCTCCAGCTGAAATAATAAAATGCCTCGGGCCCAGGTGGGTTCAGTTCCAGACATTCGTTCCTCACTGTTCTGGAGACTGGGAAGTCCAGATGCCAGTGGACGCCATGTCTGGTCAGTGAGCACTTCCTGCTTTGCTGGTGGTCATGGTCTTCTTGGTTTTCATATGGCAGAGAGACTCCATCATTCATATCTCTCCTTGAAGGGCACTAATGCCATCTCGAAGACCACACCCTCTTGATAACTGCCTTCCAGTGACTGTTCCCTCCAAATCCTTGGTCATAGCTGGGGGCCATAGCTTCAGAATATGAATTTTGGGGGTTATGCTAGTTAGATATAGGTGTCGATGTGACGGTCGAGGACTGTGCTCTGGGCACTAAAGGCAAGCTCAGAGCAAACCTGCAGGAGATTGCCCAGCTGATGAGGGAAGATACAGTCCATGGTAGGTGGGACTATTCCCTGGCAGGAGGATAAGACAGAGGAGCTGGTTCCGTGCTTTGACATTCTTCAGCACACTTGGACAGACATACTGTCTGGTAAAGGACGTTTGCCCCTCTCTCAGCAATGAACATGGTGTGACCAGTTCTCTTCCTCAGCCCCTGGTGTTCATATGAACTCTCTTGCCAAGGTAGACTCAGAAATGTAACCAAACAATCTTAAGCCAGAATAAAACCCCTTATTTCCACAGGCCATTTTGTCATGAATTTATTAGCAAGGTGCAGACAAACTGTGACTGGGAATGAGCAAAAATATCAGTCTGTCCTGGAAAATGTCTCATTTTACTTAGGATTTTGTTTTCTTCTCTTTTAATCTGAACTCTGTTTTTTTGTTTTTTGTTTTTTTTTTTTTTTTCTTGAGAACCCACATTCCACCCAGTCACCATTCATAGCAAGACACAGTGCTGGATCCCTGCCTTAGCCTCGCCTTGGGGACATGTTCCTCACCCTCGCTTTCTCTACCACCCAGATCAGACCGGAGCAGGGCTTACCCACAGGAGAAACATTTTCTTTACCTTGTGGGCTTTTGGCTTTTATTAGCCTCTTAGGGATATTTGTGACTTCGATGAACATGACAGGATGCTGGCGATTCTTTATTTATCAGATCGTGCCACAAGGGGATGGAGGTTAGATTCATTTTTCCATTCCATTTCTGGCAGCAGGTGCTTAGCTTTGTCCCTGTCAGGAAGGAAGTTTGTGGGTTTGCCATAACTTCATGGGCTGTTAAGCAGTCAGAGATGGCTAGAGTTTGGAAGCACCTGCTCAGGCAGACTTGAATACAGATGCACTCAGCCTCCAGGGCCTTTCTTCTCTCTCTCTCTGTCTCTCTCTCTTTGTCTCTCTCTCTGTGTTTCTTTGCCACTACCAGAAATCTCCTTAGTTTTGTGATCATGTCCACTGACAAACAAAGCTTCTGACAGTGCAGTTTTGGGGGCAAATCTCATCTGTATCTACTAAGTTTTCCTGATTTCCCATTGTCCTTCCCCGGCTTTAAATTTTACCCATAAGCACCTAGTTCCACATTTCCATCTCCAGCCTGGACTACTTCTGATCTCCAGACATCCAACCTGTTGTGGAAGGCTAACAAACATCTCAGACTTAGTATGTGCAAAACTAATTCCCCAAATGTCTCTCTCTATATTTTCCTCCATCTAAATAAGCCGCAAGTGCCCTCCTTTATTTGTTCAAACAAAGGCTTTGAAGTCACCTATGAGTCATCTCTAGCTTTTGACGTCAAATTCACAAACAAATCTTTCTTGCTTAACCTTTAATGTCCATTCAGAATCTGACCATAGCTCAGCACCTCCAGAGACAAGCATACTTCTCTCTGCTGGAGTGTCAGTCTAGCCTCCCGCCTGTCTTGTGACTGTCTTCCTTCTGTAGAATATTCTCCACAGAGAGAACTATCTCTTTAAAAGGTGACACCATGTCACTTCTGTGTTCCCAACTTTCAAAAGCATCCCATCTCACTTGTGAAAACAAACCCCTCCATCCATCACATTGTACCATAGCTGCCTAGGAGACCCCATACGGCATGTGCCCCTGCTATTATTCTGACTGATTTTGCTAAGCTTCTCCCCAATGAACCTGCTCCAATCAGGACTGACCTAGCCAGTAGGCAGTTGGCATGATACCAAAGGTCTGGGCCATGTTTTCAGGGTCCACAAAAACTTAATCTCTTTTAAAAGTGGGGGAGAACAAAAAAAAAACAACTGGAGAGATGGTTCAGGGGTTCGAGGCTTTGCCTTGTGAGCAAAAAGATCTGAATTCAGATCCCACATTCCACATTACAATGCCAGACAGAAATAATGCAGTGGCCTGTGCTTTCAGTCCTGGAAGGTAGAGCCTGGAAAACCCCAGAGCAAAGCAAGGAGGAGGTAGAGCGGAGCCATCCAAGATGATTCTCGATGTTGCCCTTGAGCCTCCCCAGGCACACACAAGTGCCTTATGGTACGTACATTTGTATACATCCACACCCACCAACGCAAAAGATTGTCCCTATATAATTGTATTCATAAATACAATTTTTAGGGTTTTCGTGTGTGTGTGTGTGTGTGTGTGTGTGTGTGTGTGTGTGTAAAACACATTTTAGTCTTACCAGTATGTTTGGCTTCTATAGATTATTTGTAATACGGCCCCTCGCAATTTGAAGAATATTTCACTTTCTCATCTAATTTTACATTTAGAAGCAGAATATACTTGGATACTTAGCACTGAGCACCACTTAAAAGAAAATCAGTCCTTTCTCCTTCATGATACTGGCTTCCAGTCTGGCCTTGGGAGCGATGACAGCTGCCCATGGGTCATTCTTTCTGCCCTGCAGTCCTCCAGGGGTCAGGTATGCCCTCTGGTCAAACTTCATTTCTGAGTTTCCCACTCGAAGTTCAGTAGAATAAATCATCTTTCGCTCTTGTATTAGGACATTTTGAAAGGATAGTTTCCGCTTAGTGGAAAAGGAAGGGGGGAAAATAAGGCTAAAAAAACTGAATTTTTTTTCTTATGAATCTGGATTTTTTTTAAAAAGCATACCACATCATTTTTCTCCCTTGGGCGTTTTCGTCTCCCCAATTGATATAAAATAAGCAACAATTTCCTTCTTTGCAGACTCTGCGCTCAACCCTGGCTTGTGAAGAGGAAGCGCTGGCTGGATGAGGGGTGCCGGGAATCACTGGTGTCGGCTCGCCGGCGGCCGTCCGGAAGGAAGGTCACGAGTTCGCCAGCGAAGCGCAGAGCTGGTGATTTCTTATCACTGTGAGCACAGCAGCTGTGGATGTGGGAAACGACGGCGTTACCAGTACATCACACTTAGAGGGACGGCCTCACCTTGGACCATTCGTACAGCCTTCAGTCGTCCTCGCTGCTGGGTACAAACAGTTTCTGATTCTTAACACCAGCAACGCAGCCGCAGGCCCCGCTTTCTGCGCAGGTCATTCCTGGAGACAGCCCTGGGACTCGGCTTCCTTAGGTCATCTCCGGAATAATCATTCTCTAAACTTCTTATACTGGAAAATAGTCACTGTGGACTGTAAGTTACTAGGAGAAACAGACATAGTGTGTTCTGACAAGATGATAAAATGCCCAACTCAGACCTAGCAGTCAGGAGCCCAGAATCCTGGCTTCACTCCGTCCCTGCACCCTCCTAGGCTAGGTGGACTTTATAACGTTTAAGGTCCTCCTCGGCTCTTGCATTGTGCTCCTAACAAATGCTCATCAGCAAAAGAGCGCTGTCAAACACCACTGGGGAGCCCTTCCACGTGACCCCAGTACTTGCTTGCTTCTCCTCTGTCCTGCCAGCACACCCCATTCCGACCCCCAAACCATAACTGCTTCTATTTTCACTGTCTTTCTAAGGCTGTGCGACTTCAACATGACTGCGTGCTTTTGGTAACGTTTCTCTCACTGTTGACAAAGTAAAGGGACTGATGTCTTCGCAGTTGGGTTCATATCCCCAAACCATCCTGTGTCATCCCAGAGAAAGATGTGGTCTTGATAAAGAGATAAAATGACCCTGTTGTATGTATTTCACCATTTTGTTTTTAGAGTCCTTGAAAGAGCAAGGTGCTTGCTATTTAATTACTAGGATATTCAGGGCGAGTGAGAGAGAGGGGGGAGAGAGAGAGAGAGAATTGTTTGCTATGATGCAGGTACACTGGGTTTTGCTGGAAATAGCTTGGCCGATGTGAAAGTAAAGTGTACTTCACTTTAGCAGTAAGTTCGATCTGGTGGCAGGTACAGCATTGTGTATATAATGTGGATACACAAATACTCGTTCTTTTTCCAGAGTTAAAAAACATTTTTTTCTAACCATACCAGTCCAGAATACAAAGATAACAGCTATGGTCTGCTCAGTCCTAAACCAAGTATCTACTCCACCTCCCCAAGGCTCAGAGGACCTCCCGGAAGAGATGGTGAAAAGGAAAAAGCCAGGTAGCATCTTTTCAACATACCACCCATGAACTCACTGCAGCTGGGGCTAATTCCACAAGAGCTGCACAGGACTTGGCCCACCAACAGTTTTCTATGCAAAAGGGAAGACCCTGTGTGACGCCACAGTTCCCTGAGAGGCTAATGAAGGTACTAGCTAGATGGGAGAAGGAGAGCTACTTTCTTTAACGGTATGCCCACTGATACAAGCTCATGCTCCAACAAGCACTCAGGCACATTCCAGCACAGGCAACCCAGATGAAAATCATGGGGCTACACATGCAAAAAAAATGTGAAAGCAAAAGAGCAGAAAGAAGGGGAAGAAGGAAGTTTTCACTGGGTGAAGACTGGGAGGTGGAATTAGGTAATATGAGGTAAAAATGACTTAAATTCATTGTATTCATATATGAAACTGTAATAAGATTTTTAAAATGGAAAAACATTTCTCCTTTTCTCCTTCCATTTTCATGTGTGTTTACAGGTGTGTGTGTGTGTGTGTGCATATGTATGTGCATGTGCATGTATATACATGTGAAGGTCTGAGGTCACTATCAGGAATCATTGATTCCTTGATTGCTCTTATTAAAAAATAAATTTACATTTTTATATGCATACTCCTTGCCTCCCTCATTCTCCCCTCTCTTCCTCCAGCTCTCATCCCATCTCACCCTCCCTTCCCTTCCCCACATGGGTCCAGTCTACTCCTCCTATTCTCCTGTCCTTGGGTTCTGTGGGTCCTGGGGTTCCCTCTATGTCATCTGTTCTCATGGGTGATCAGGGCTCTGTGGCAGATCAAAGAAGCCCTTCCTTAGGTGGCCCGCTGATATGGGTACTCCCCTTGATTGCTCTTCTACCTTCTTCTTTTGGGAGGGGACTCTCTAATCAAACCCAGAGCTCACTTACAGGGCTTGTCTCGCTGGCCAGCTTGCCCTGAGGATTCCCAAGCTCCACCTTCTGAGGACGGAGCTACAGACCAGCTCCCATGTTCAGCTGGCGCTTCGCACAGGATCTGCGGATCTGAACGCCAGACCTTTTGCTTGTGCAACAAGAGCTGTAACCCCTGTGCCCTCCTCCAGCCCTCTCCTACGTTTTAATCATACAGTAGGATTCCAAAATGCACAAGACTGTGTTCTAATGGTTCTGCCATCTTTTCCCTCAGGGATGTGCTTCGCCATGGACCCTCCTACACACACACACTGTCAGGAAAAAGAGAGCTCTCGCCCACCAGCCTTCAGATGCCTCAGGAACCCACTTTTTCCAGAGATCCTCTTAAGTGGGTCACTTCCCTCTTCTGGCTTTACTATAAATTCTCTGCGAACACTTGTCTGTTCTATTTTCAAAATCAAATGGCCAACTAAATTCCCTAAGGCCCTGACTGCATCCAGTTAAGGTCACCGTCTGGACTTAAAAGCGATGTTCTCCCCACCCCCACATGCAGCATACCCGATAGGCTGGTTTTTAATCCCTCCCTTTTCCTTTTCCCCTTCTCTTTTTTCTTCAATAGAGCTGTGTTATGAAGGGCCTGGCCACACACAGAGACTGTTACAGGAATAAAACCTGGACAAGAGAGCAGGGTTATGAAACATTAAACTTCTTTTTATTTTGCTCCCTGAAATCTCCTCCCCCTCAGAGAACACATGAACCTCAACAGATTTGTGGTTCGAGCTCTCTTCAGCTGTGAAGGCCAGCTGAACCCACAAAATGCCCTGCTTCCTGCTGCCCAGAGTTCAGGAGGGAGCTTCTGTACCCGAACAATTACCTTTTGTTTACCGACAATTCCTTTTTTCAGAGAAAACAGATTAAACTACGATCAGCCGACCATGACTGTACATTGTCAAACTCTGTACAAACACAATTGATTACCACCAGGAGTCCAGTGCCAATTAAAAGAGAACAGATGAACAGAAGCAGGAAAGCGAAATGTGAGGGCCTTGATACTGCTTGACTATTGTTTTCAAAGTAGTGATTGGAAAGGAAAATATGCCAAGGATCCTTCCATTTCTTCAATCAGCCCCCACCTAAGTTCAGTGAGAATTTGGCCTGGGGACAGAATGCCATATCACACATTGATTCTGCTACAGTCAACCCATTTCAAGGTGTCACCCATTCATTTATTGACTGCAAATAGGAGCTTTGCCCAAGGCCAAAGCTCACAATTGGTCCCAGTTGACCTGAAATGGATTTCCACAAGTGGCTGGGGAAAGGATACTGCTCTTTAGAAGGTTTCTTCTTTGGTCCATCTTTCTTTCTTTATCCCCTTTCTGCCTTCATTGTGTTAATAACCCAGCACTCAAAGAGCTTCATTAGTTGATGGCGCACAAACAGCTGCTCAGAGGATTTGCAACTGGATTGATCCTGGAGCCGATGGTATAGACATTCATGTCAGAATTGACATGAAAGCTTATCAGCTGCTTCTGACATTATTCTTTCTTCTCTCTTCTCAGCTCATGTTATTCATTAAACATCATTTAGTAAGAAAAGACAGTATCTTTACAGAGTGGCTGTCTTCGTGTTGTATTAGAAGGGTTGTTTTACACATTCTTCCACATAGCTACAAAATGGCTAATTTTTTTTCATTCTTAAAGTAAATAACATGCAAACTACAAAAAGGAGAATGGTTATTGAAACATGCATTGTTTTCTGAATGATGTCATATATAACAGAAAATTAATGGTTATTTTATATAGCTGGGAAATGGGCCAATGTTTCACACAGAATAATGCATGATTCTTCCTTTCTCTACAACTTTGGGACAATTTTTTTTGGTTTTTCATATATGTGTGTATAGAGGGATGTACATGAATGCATTTGAGTGTGTGTGCCTGTGGAGGCCCAAAGATAACATCAGCAATCATCCGTGATTGCTTTTCCATCTATTGTGGTAAACCTGGATCTCTAACTAAATCCAGAGCATGCCATTAGGGTTAGTTTGGCCAGCCAGCTTGCACTGAGGATTCCTAAGCTCTGCCTTCCAGGGCTAGAATTAAAGGTAGGCGGCCATACTAGTCCAGAATTTTAACATGGGATCTAAGGATGTGAAAACTCAGGTTCTTTTATTTGAGAGGAAAAGACTTTAACCACTGAGCATGTCCCTAGCCCAAGGTTAGGGAAACAAATGTTTAAAAGTTCTCTGTGGTGCATAACTAAATTCAAATTGCTTTTGTACAACCTAGAGACCCAAAAGTCAGAAAACAATGATTTCTTCTTAGAGAAATAATCACACAGTTGCAGAAGGAGACACCCACTTTTTATAACAACAGAAAACCAACAATCAACCATGAAGAAATACCTGATTTAAATCCCAAGGGTTGCTCTTCCTTGGGGTTCTTGTGTTCCAGAGCTGAAGATTGAAACTACAGCACAATGAGAGGTACAAGCAGGGTACCTCAGCCCAAGAGAGGCAAGAAGGCCATAACCCTAATAATGGAAGTAGATTTCTCTAGGCAGCAAGAATACAGAGGGAGACCAGAAGAAATTAAGCAAGGTCACAAACTATGTGCAAGGCAGCAGGTACACTGGGAAAAGCTGACCTGAAGCCTACACTGAATTCAGCATCTAGGCACCCCACCAAGGGGTCTGCGACAAAGCCAGGAGGACTTTCAAACCTGGTGCCACAAGGGACCACCAATAGAAAGTCAGAGAGGAAACCAACAGAAAGCTTCCATTTTTGATCTCAAAAAAACTTATAAAAAGGGGGCCCAGGATCCAGCATGCTGACTCTGTTCTGTCCTAGTCATGTGGACTGCATGGGAGAGAGCACGAAGAAGAGAGACTTACAGGTGGAGCCACAGGCTTTTATAGTCCACATATTGCGTGGCCAGTTACTGGGAAAGTGAGGCAGAGATTTGAGGGATGACGGGCGTGGCTCCCACAGGACCAGACATTTCTAACCGCACTAGCTGTCCAATAGAAATTAAATTGCTCCCTCAAAATGACATACACTGTGGTCTATTGGCCACAGGATGTCACAAAAAGTTTAAAAAATGTGGGTGTGTTCATACTCCTCTTTAAAGACATAGTGATTATTTTAAAAAATACTATCAGTGTTTAAAAGCACACCCATCAGACAATACTGTCATGGTTGAATGTGAGTTGTCCTTCACAGGCTCATGTGTTTGAATTCTTTGCTGTTAATGTTTGGGAAACTCTTTAGGAGTCTTTAGGAGATGAAGCCTTGCTGGAAGAAGGCCTGTTGCCACAGGGGGCGGGCTCTGCCCTGCTTCCCCTAGCAGTCTGCTGCTTGCTCTCTGCCTCTGGGCTGATGGACCTCGGATGTGACCTAAGCTGTCTTCAGCTTTTGCTACCCACAATGTCTGCTGCTATAGGATTCTCATCTTGCAGACTATGTCTCCCTTTTGGAGCTGTAAGCCAAATAAATCTTTCTTCCCTGAACTGCTTGAGCTGAGTGTTGTCTCACAGCAACAAAAAGAGTCACCGCAACAAATACTGTATTGTTTCTGCTTAGGGAATGGCCTTTATTATAAAGCAATCAGCCTTACTGGGGGGTGCAGATGGGTGGAAGAGTGCTTTCACAACACGCACAGGCCCTGAGCTCTATCCTCAGCACTAAAAGAAAGAATTGTAGAAAAGTAATGGACTGATGTAAAAACCAGTTGGAGAGGCACCTTTCTTATGAAAGGTGAAAAGGGGCTTATGTGTGATACGAGCCTCTTTTCTATTTGCTTTCTTCCTTCATTGCTGTTCGTTTATTACTTTTGGGTTTTGAGTCAGGGTTTCACATGGTTCTGACCCTGACTTTGAACTCTAGGCAATCCACCTGCCTTAACCTCTTGAGAGCTGGGATTGTGTGGGGTATCACAGCTGGGTTTCTCAACAATTTATTTGTGTACATGGTACTTTGACCTAGTATTAAATGGTTATCTTAAAAGCCTTGATATCTTTTTAGACTTAATTTATTTATTCTTGCATGCACACATGTGTGTTTGTGTGTGTATGTGAGAGAGAGAGACAGAGATAGAGAGACAGACAGGAGAGAGAACTGTGAGTCTGTGTGGAGGACCAAGGATGACTTTGGAAATTATCCTGGAATGCTTCTATCTCCTTTCTGTTTTGCCCTGGGATTTACCTGTCCACCTACCAGGGCTTGAAGTGCAGGTCATTTCCACCTGGCATTTATGTGAACTCAAGACCTTCTGCTTACAAGGAAGAGGCTTAATCCCTGAGCTATCTCTCCAATCCAAACTTTGACTTCTTTCATTGTTCTGTTGGTTTTACTTAGCAAAAGTCTGAAATTGTCTCCAAATCAGCTATTGTCACTGAGGGTTATTCACTGGGAAAATCTGTCTCCAAGAGCAATGGGAAGGGAGGGTAAACAGTCTATACTTAGACATTTCATCATGGCCACCCTTGATCTTCCACCTTTTCTTGGCTGTGTCACCCATCCAAAGAGTCAGAACTTTAGACCAGCAAAACACCTTAGAATCTTTTGCCTATGTCCCTCGTTTTAAGGCAAGAGTCTGGTGTGATTAGATTTGCTACCCTTGAGGGCTGGTCCATTTCTCTACCACCCTGTTTAACAGGTCTTCCATTGGAGGGAGGTAAAGATGGAGGCAGCACAGTACTCTCTGGCCATCTGGGCTGAACTTCTCGTACCAACTACAACAGAGAAAAGCTCTGCTTCTTCAAAGCTGATTTTTCCTATTCACTGGGGAACTGGTCTCTTTTAACTGCATTTTTAGCAATCTAATTCTGTGGATGTTGGTTTCTGTAGATATTCTCTCTCTCTCTCTCTCTCTCTCTCTCTCTCTCTCTCTCTCTCTCCTCTCTTTCTCTTTATGTCTCTGAATTCTTCTTTGTCTCTGTATTTCCTTCCCTTTCTGACTTCATTCCCTCCCTCGCTGTTCTCCTTATTTTCTGGAAAGACATTGCACAAAACAATTTTTTCTGATAACAAAGGTCAGTAAAAACAATGATAATAATTGTCAAAACATGCATGAAGTTAGGGCCAAAAGGTAGATTCACTTTTAATGAAGCATCCCTCTTTTACCTTGCTTTTATGTCATGCCTTTTTATCTCTTCATCAAGGAACCATATTCAGTGTAGCCTCGGGGTATGATAAATGACTTGCAAGGATGCAAGCTGTTTATCACTCACATGGAATAATTCCACCCTGCCATTTCCTACATTCCTTAACAAAGTAGGAGGATGAAGTATGTGGGAGCCACTGGCCTGATATTGATTCCCATGAGGGAGGCTGCTTATGAGAACAGCTACTTTGTTTCTGATTGTGCATGTATGCACGTGTGCATGTATGCACGTGTGCACGTGTGCCTGTGGAGGGCCGATGACGGTAAGCCATTTTTACACTTAATTACATTTACATTCTTACACCCAGCATCTTTACATGGGATCTGGAGACTCTAACGCAGACGCGTTTGCTTTTATGCAAAAGAGCCAACCCCTGAGCATCTCCCCAGCCCAGAGGCAGCTACTTTTCAGGAAGAGCCTGTCAGTGGGCAGCTCAGTGGGCCGTCTGAAGTCTTTGGTGGGGCCCAAGAGGGAAAGGCCTTGAGTATCAGTGCAGGCTGGAAGAGGCATGGACCACCCTGAGCAGTGGCTATCTGACCTGCCCTGAAGTGTCTCCGCCAAGTGTTTTTCCAGAGAACAGAATTCCAAAAAGGGGCATTTCTCAAGTAGCGACTCCTGCTTTGAACTCCAGCCGTTTGGCACTTTCATTTGTGTCTACTTAAGCAGACACATGTCTCAGATTTATCAGTTCTGCCCTTGGGAGTGAAGCCTGCTCCTACACTACGAAAGGAAGCTCTGGCTAGAAGGAAAAAAGAATTAGACCTGTCAGGCGCAACCTGCAGAATGCTCAACTTCAAGCAGAAACACAAAACCCATCACATTTCGTTCGAGTCATACTTTGACTCTCAGGACTCGTTAATAAATCTGATGGAAATTCTTCACTCCCACAGAAGCTTGGGGCGGGGTGGGGAAACCACACCCTTTGGTTGGCTGTCACGTAATTTTGTGTGTGGGGGGGATGTTTATTTTTTTTACCTGTTGTTCAATGGTGCGGTGGGTTTTTTCATTTGCTTTTCTAGTCAAGTAATTTGACAACAGGACTCATTATAAATGATTGTAATGTCTCTAACTGAGCGCCCCTTGAGCAGAGACTATAGGCTACCATACGTACCATTTTATGATAAGAATTCCACACAATCAAGTTGGGAAAAATTGACAAACTTACCAGGCTATCATCTTCTTCCTGAATTGCTTTAACTGATGTCTTTCCTTGGGGCAAAAGGGATGAGTAGTCCACTGTGTACACTGAGGTCAGAGTGATCTTATGCTGGCACCTTGTCTAAAACCCTGGGCTATCTCCTCATTGTGTGAGATAGAAAACACTCAGGATTCGTGCAAGATCTCCCCAGCCTTTGCGTATTTTCTTTTCTCCACAATACTTATCCCTTTCTGGAATCATCTTTGAAGGCGCATCTGTCCATTTACAGATTTTTTACACAGTTGCAGGCACACCGTAGACAATGAATATTTTTTATATGAGTTGTGTTTGCAAAGCCAATCACAAAATCCAGCAGGCACTCAAAGCCTCATTAAGGCAACATGGCTGATGAAATACATCGCTATTTTGAAAACCATTTAAAAAGGGAAAGAATGATTAACAGTTACAGGATGCTTAATAAAATAAATGCACTTTTTTTTTCTTAAACCTTTTCTCCACTTGGTACAAGCAAAACATTTAGCCATAAACCTTTGGCTTATCTCTCCTGCACATGCACACAAAGGAAAATATCATCCAAAGAAGTCAATTCAATGTCTTAAACTTCATGCTGAGAGACTAATTCTGCTAAATTTCTTTCACATTCCAAGTGGTCAGTGTTCTTCTAAGCCTACAGAGTAGTGAAGCTACACCATTTTTGGAAAAAGTACTCTACCATTATCACTGGAATTTTCTTCTACAACACGGACATCTGCCAGGTCTAAGGGCTAAGGCACTGTTAATCTTTCCATTTGCTAGACAGTAAATAATGACCACAATTCACAGATCCTTAGAAGATCAGTTGACAGGTATATGAATGGATGCAGTTTCCTATTGTGCCACTAGGAATAACAAACAACTAGTACATTAGGATTGATTGTAGCTGACAGTAATTGTAAGCTGCCATCAATGTGAAAACATAATGATTTTTTAAAGTTCATAAAATATGAATTCATGTCTGGCTTAGGATTGAATATATATGCTTAATAAAGACCTTTGACTGACTATGATTAATAGAGAAACAGCAGATAGGAAAATAGTTCTAGGAAGTTACTTCTCAAGGTACAAATAATTTTGCATTTAGTCAGTCATGGTGGCACACATCTGAAATCCCAGGGTTCATGTGGAGCCAAGAAGATGGGGGAATTCAAGCTACACAGTACGTTCAAAGACAGCTTGGGGTTCACAAGACCCTGTCTAAAAAGAAGAGAAAGTGGATGGAAGAAAAGAGGTATGCAGAAAGGGAAGGAAAGGATAGAGGGAGGAAAGAAAAGAGAAGGAAAGTGGATTATTGTATATAAATCAGAAATGGGATTGTTTGCAGTTACTCTGCATTGTTGCTGATAAATTCATGAACAAATGGCTTAAAGCAACAAGAGGTTTGGGCTGGAGAGGTGGCTCAGGGGTTAAGCCTCCGCCTTGCAGGCGGAAGGTCCTGAGTTCGGATCCCAGATCCCACGTATAGATGCCAGGCGGAAGCGGGGGCGGCCTGCGCTTCTGGTCCTGGTAGGGCGGAGCCTGTGAATCCCGGGGCAGAAGGAGGTGGAGGCATCCATGGTGGTTCGCGAATTCACACACACACACACACACACACACACACACACACACACACACGAGCGCGCGCAAACACATGCACATGCGCACAGTTGAATAAATAATAATAAGAAGAAAAATTTTTAAAAAAAGCAACAAGAGGTTTTATTCTGGGTCACTATTGTCCATTACAGTTCCTTGTCTAGCTCAGCAGGAGAACCCACATCAACACCAAGGGCCAAGGGAACCAGCCATACCATAACCACAGGACTGTAGAGACGGACAATCCTTGCTTGCCAGACCAGCATGTTTGGCCAAGTGTATCACAAGATGCCAACTCCTTCAACCAACTTCCTCTACTTTATTCACCTTCCCAGGAGCTAGTCTCACTCCCCATAGACTGGGCTCCTCATCCAGTAGACACTCTTCCGCAAGTTTGTTCCAGGCTTAACTCAACCACGTATTCTTTACAAATGTTGATACATTCGTATGTATGTATATGTCTGGTGACCTTGAACCCTCAACCATAAAGTTTACACCTGTATTTAACTATGACAGGGATAGTAGATTTTATACTCCAAAGACAAAGAATTACCCAGCTGTAGGCATCAATCCATATCAATTTAACAATGATTCCCATTAAACCAGGTGTTTATTTGTATATGTGTGTTTTCCAAAATCACCAATTAACAGTCAGCATTACCCAAAGATTATCTGTTGATTCGGTGCATCGTCCCCAGTTCCCTGCCTGTCACAAGCCTTGGTTTGACAAGCCATTTCCATCTTGTGCTTATGTCTATGCCAAGAGATCACCTTACTCATACCATTCTTCAGAGAGACTTGAAACTGGGGTGTCTGATGTTTGAGGAAGAAGTAGAAGAAAGTTCCAGTGCTGGTCTGACTAAAGAAGTCTAATTCCTAAAAGAGCAGAGTAATAAAATGTCACTCACTCACATAAGCCTTGTGGTTTTCAAAGCAAGATCAGGTGTGTTTTTTGCCAGTTTTCAAAAGCAATTAGCAGAGGGGGGAACTGGGCAGGAGGCCTGCCAGTTGCCAATGTATCAATACATCGTCCAAAGAGGCCATTCTCTGTGCCCTTCCCAGTCAATGGGGATAATTGTGTCCATATGGAAAGGGGATACTTTGGGAGTTTCGTTTGTTCTTTTTTTAAAATAGCATAGTGAATAGCTAATAGCCAGGATAATTTATATACCCATACAAAAACCCTGCATTCACAATTCATTTTCAGTTGCAATGGAAATATCTTTACTAATTCCATAATCTGTACTTTCCAGATTAGGACTGGAGATTTGAGGGATTTATTCACCTGTGGAGGCCAAAACAAAGATTAAACCTCTTCAACCCTAAGAAGAGCCATAAAACCCAAGTGAAAGGAGTGTGGAGCCTCCGTAATACTTGAAGTCCCCTGGTCCATCTCGTTCCTGTTCCCAGGTCTGTTCTTCCAGAGTCACAAATTACAGTGCCTAGGAATCCCTAGGAAAAGTCTGGCAGTCCAAGGAAATGCTTTTATTCCTTCAGAAATCAGCAGGAGGCTTGGGGAAACGGCTTGGAGATTAAAGCCTTTGCCTCGAAAGCAAAAGTTCTTAAGTTCACATTCCCCAGATCCAATGTAAAAATGCCAGGCAGATATGGCAGCAGCTTGTAATTTCAGCCCTGGAAGGCAGAGCCTGGGAAACTTCAGAGCAAAGCAAATAAAAAAGTAAAGCAATCCAGGATGATTCCCAAAGTCACCCTTGGGCCTCCACTGACCCATATGCACTCAAGTACACTCTTGTATACATGCTAACACACACACACACACACACACACACACACACACACACACACAATAAAAGTTGAAAGAAAAAAATTAAATTTTTTGAATGAAGGAAATGCATTAATACTTAATATGAAATCATCTTGATTATAGTATGGATGTGAAGTTTTAATGTTTTCAAGGAGTGACTAGCGCTTGTGAAAATCTTTATGAGGTGCTGTCTGTGGACTGTGGTAATGAAATGATGCTGCCAAGAACCAACCACTTCAGAAATACAGAGCAGTTGGAGCTACCATGAATCTCCCAAGGGACCCTGTGATAATTTCCAAATAATCTCAATTCAAGACCAACACAATAATTCTTTTTTTTTCTTGTCTTCCTTTTTCCTGTCCCTTCTAGTTCCTTACTCTGTCTAGTAGACTTGCTGATGGATATTTTTTCACCCTCTTTCCCCTTTCTCAGTCCATCCCTCTCCTCTCTCCTAATATTCAGGAACCAGAGGCAGAGGAGGCCTCCCGGTCCTCCAGGGGTCCCAGAAGACCTTGAACTTTCCCGAGAGTCCCCGAGCTCATCCCACTGAAACACAGATGGGTTCCAGAAGGCCTCAGCAAAGTTCAGGGAACACAGAGCCTAGAGCTGAAGGACAGGGCAGGAGACAAAGACCAGACACTCCCCAGTTTCTGAACTTTCACTTCTGTCCCCCAGCCTGAGTTCCTGGGACCTTCGTGTGCTAGAAAGGGTGGGAAATAAGGAAGAAAAATGTTTCTGAATTCTTTCCTTATCCTGAAATTCTTTTTTATCTTATATATTATACAAAAACTTGTTTTCAACAGCCCAAAATTCTGCGTTTGTTTGTTCATGTGAGCACTCCTGAAGAAATGAAGGTCTTTGTGCTTAAGCTTCCTGGAGAAGACATCACCATGTTTCCAGACCCTGGAGCTAAGTCCAGGCCTCTGGTTCACTTACCCACCTTCATTAAATTAATAAGAATTTCAATTGACACTGAAAAGTGAAAAAAAGAAAAAGGAAATTTTATTCAATGTGGCCATTTTGGGGAAAGCTATCCAATTGCCGAGAGCAGGAGGGTAAAGTTTAGATAGAAAGCAAGTGATATTCATAACTAAGCAGTTACACTCAAAGCGAGGTGCCCACTTTCCTGCAAGAAGCTGCCAGAGCTGCGAGAATTTCTTTTGGGAGACATTCTGTTCCTGTGGTTGTTACCACTTTCCCGAGATTGGCTCCCAATCTGAGATTCTTAGGGGAGTGCCAAATCTCAGGGGCCTATTCTTCTGATAGTCCCACAGCTAGAACGGTAAGGGAAGTCACTGTTCAGTTATTTTTAAATAAAGATCACACATAGAGCAACTCCACAGTGCTAATGTACCCATTAAGACCAAAGTATAGAGTCGGAACTCCTGCTGGAGGTAAGGTAAGTCACCCTACCTGAACAGTGTAATGCAGAAAAGCCATGCTGGTAAATGATATGAGAAAATGAAGAGGAACATGGAGGGAAGAAATGCTCAGTGGAGATTGGCAGAGAAGTCGTCAGTATCCAGAACCTCAGTGTAAGATAAAAAGACCAAACATGCCATGATACAGACAAAGAATGGAAAAAGTTTATTGATTACAGTTACATGGCAGCATGGACTGATTCTCAGAGAGAGAAAAAGCTGGGTCTTAAGTGGGATGGAACTTTTATAGTACCTGGGCTTGTGGGGGAGGGGGGTGAAGGGCAGAGGGGCGTGAGTCATCCCCTTTCCCCATGAGGTACATGACCAAGCGCAGGCTTTGTAAGTGTCTGCTGGCCACTGGGAGGAGAGTAATGACCAGTAAGCAGAAGCTTAGCTCCGAATGTGGGGGGAAGGGAATCTATCATCCAGGTCATGCAAAGAGATCCAGGGATGGTGCATTATCCACTCTGGTCTGCAGACTGATGAAGATCCAATGACTTTTGTTGCTGTCAGCTAAGAATTTAAGCATTAAGACTTATAGAAAAAAATAGGATATTCAAGGACTAGGTCGGAAAAGAACAGGCTGAGAGCAGAAGGCAGTCACACTCTTCGGATTTGCTTCAGGCCTTCCACTTCTCTGAAGATGTCAAAGAATCCTTTTGTGTTGTGACTTTCAAAAATTTGGGGGAAGACTATGAAGAAGACAGTCATTATCTGGCTTCCACAGAGCTCCTTAAAACTTATCACAAGCCACTGGTTGACTGGGGGCTCCTGAGGACACAGAGTCTCTTTGTGTCAACTGTGTGGACTTAGTGAGGTTGGAGAGAGGGTGGAGCTGGGGGAGTGGTAAAGCGTGAAATAACCAGCAGTGACTAACTGCTGAGCTCAGCCTGAACGGATCCACTTTGCAAACAGAGCTGTCATGAAACGTCGCTAACGCGCGCCTCCTTAGAGCGCGGCGTGTCACAACACAGAGCTGCCAATCCACTTGTCCACAAGGTCATAATCGACGTGTTGGGGTGCAGCACTGGGTACAGCTGGATGACATGCACTGGTAGCCCCAGGTGATTTCAGTCTTGATTAAAGTAGAAGAGGGTATCCATTTGATTTGTCGGATTGAGGACGGTGAATTTGTGTAGTCAAGGGAGGTTTTATTACTGTTGTTGTTTGTATTTCAAAGGACATGCTGCAACAGAATCCAGCTACCTGTTAGGATAGACCCAAATTCCTATCCGCCCTCTCTTTTGCCCTAGCTACATGAAACATTATCACCGTATCTTAAGACGAGGCCTCTTCTAGCCCTGCAGTACCACAATGACTTCAGTGCTGGTTGTGATTGTTGACAACTCAGTGGGCAATTTTCTCTGAGAAAGTGGAAGAGTTGAGACATTCTGCTAAGACAAAAATTGTAAAGACACCCATTAATGCAACTTACCATTGCAGGCGGGAAAGAAAAATGAGGACTTAAGTAGGGATTATATGAATTCTTTGCCTACTTTCTTCTTTAACCACTAATTCCAGTCTTCTGAAAACAGAAAACAGGGGCTAAAGATGTGGCTTATTGGGTAGAGTGTGGGCCGAGCATTCACAGAACTCTGGTTTCAATGCCCAGCACTGCATAAACTGGGCATGGTGGCTCATGTCTTCATCCCAGCATTTAGGAATCATAGGCAGGGGATCAGGAGTTCAAGGCCATCTTTTGCTATGTAGTCTGCAGTCAGAGTCTGAGGTTACATGAATAAGCAAGGACCAGTCCAGATCAAGGGAAGGGGAAATATGCTTCTCTCCCAATGGAAAGAAAGGCAAATAATTTGTCAACTGACACGACCTGGTTGAGAAATTCCTGAAAAAAGTACTAAATTGCCCGACAGAGAGGAAGATCAGGAACCTAAACCGAGAACCCACGGTCTTGGTTTCATTACTTCATTGCTGAAATAAATATCTGATCAATATGGGGGAACAAGGGGTTTTAGTAGCTTATTATCCAGGTTATAGCTCCTAACAAAGGCATTCACAGCATGGCAAGAACCAAGGAAATGAGCATAACATATCCCAAGTCAAGTGCAGATGGGCAGAACTGTCTACTAAATTATATACATATGTATTCTTATATATAAATACACATATGTGGATGGATGGATAGACAGACAGACAGACAGACAGACAGACAGACAGACAGACAGACAGATAGATAGATAGATAGATAGATAGATAGATAGATAGATAGATAGATAGATAGAAGAATTTTCTACTACTTCTAAGATTCCACAGCTGGAGTAGTAAGAAGTGGTGTTTGGAATCTCAGAGGAGGGTCAGTTCTTATGAGGTTCTGATAAAGACCCTGTGATCTACACTTCTCCCTTCCAGAGGGAATGTTAGCAGCTCCATTTCCATGACCCACCAGAGACCTAAGCATCTTCTGTGTAGTTCTGCTTTGCTTTATGGCTATACACCAAGGTCTCCCATGGTCATGACAACCACTCCACCCAGTAGTTATGTCAACCCCCACTCCCAGCTCCAAATGAAGCTAAAGGAAGGACTCGAAGATGACTTGTGGATTTTTGAATATTACCATTGCAAGAAGACATGCCACTTATACTTGGTTTGTTATTACTTGGTTCACTTTCTCCTTTTTCTCCTCTCTGAAATGTTGCCTTTTTCTCTGATCCATTTTCAATTTAACAATGGGTAATAGTTATTATTTTTCAATAATTATCTAAAGAGACAAGCTTGAACATGACCACTGGCACATAGTAAGGCCTCAGAAATGTTAATTTTTGGACTTCAGTTAAATAAGTGAAACATCTTACAGGGCACAAACCCAGAACTGATGCAAAGTGAGGAGCTGGGGTCGGTTAATGTCATAGACCATGCTTCCTTGAGAAGCTTAAGAAGCATGCTTTAAAAGCAGCTTTATTGAGATGCAATCTATGGGCCATGAAAGTCACTCATTTTAAGTACAGTTCAGATATCCTTTAGGACATTTACAGAATCGTGTACCTATCACCATGATGCAATATTAAAATATTTTTGAGCTGGAGAGATGGCTCAGGGGTTAAAACTTTGTCTCACAAACAGAAGGTCCTGAGTTTGGATCCTAGGTCCCACGTTAAAAAAAACAACAACAACAACAACAAACACCAGGCAGACAAACAGCGGTGACCTGCACTTCCGATCGTGGTGGGCAAAGCCTGGAAAATTCCAGAGTGAAGCAAGAAAGTAGTAGAAGTAATCGAGGATGATTCTATAAGTCACCCTTGGTTTTTATAGGGACATATAGTGCCCTCTGATATGCATGCGCGCGCGCACACGCGTGCACGCACACACACACACACACACACACACACACTGTCTAAATGAATGAATGAATGAATAAAGTTAAAAATATTTTCATTTGTACTAGTCAGAGCATGAATTCTCTTAAGGAAGCAAAATAATGAAAATCAAGGTTAAAGTCTAAAATAGCAGAGGAAGGGATGAAATGGTCTCCAACCTGCCAGGGGAGGAACCCTGAAGATCGCTAACTCCCACTCTGAGTTAGCAGAGAGCCAAAAAGTTGAAAGCTGGTGTTGAGACACCAGCTAACCTTTGTGGGGAGGAAGAAAACCACTGTGGTGTGTTGCAGAGGGACCTCCAGACCAGGACCTGGGGAACTTGTTCCAAGATCCTTCAAAAGTGGAGCCAGTAAAATCGAGAGCCAGACTACCTGCTGGGGGCCTAAAATATCTGTGGCCACTAAACCAAAATGTCAGGTCAGACCACCCAAGATTCCCAAAGTGGTATTCACCCTGACTGAGAGGCCAGCTTCTCCAACAGAGCAGAACACAGAGAGAAGGGGAGGGGGCAGTGCCAAGAGCAGCAGTCTAGACTGGACCATGGGCAGCCCAAAAAGCTGAGCATCTCAGTGGGATGTCTGGGTACCAGGGCATGGTAACTACAGGGAAGCAGCACAGTTGCAGAGGACCAGGTAGAAAGCAAGAGGCCTCGATGCCATGGAACGCTGTGATAAGCTGCAGAGGGAACTTGGAGAAAAAGCAAAAGACGATCGCTACCAAACCTGCAAAGTGTAATTTAGACATCTCAGACAGGCCAAGAGCTACTGCTTCTAGTCCCGATCTCTGGAATGTTCTCTTTTGCACACTACTAGGACCAACTTTATTCCCTCATGTTCCAGTTACTCTTTGGTTGTGATGAAATACTCTGACTTAGGCAAAGCTTAAGGGAGAAAAAGAATTTATTCTTTTGGCTTATGGTTCCAGAGGAGTTTAAGTCCATCGTGGTAAGGAATGCATGGAGGCAGGTGGGAAGACATGGTGGCAGAAGCGGGAGGCTGGCTCAGGCTACATTGTCCACCAAGAGGTAAAGAAGAACAGGAAGAGGGCCAGCTTATGGAATCTGTCCCTGACATACTTCCTCCAGCCAGGTTCCACCTCGTAAAAGTTCCATGACCTTCACAAACAGCACAACCAGAGGGGGACCAAATATTCAAACACGAGCACCTATTGAGGATATTCCACATTCGCCCAAGATGAACTAAAATCTATCACAGCAGATTCACCATTTCTGTTTTAAAGATCTTCCTTAGGAAGTCTAACACAATTTCCTATAGTTTTCCTTCAGAATATTTCTCCACTGCTAAGACATACATTTTTAAATCTAAAAATTAGCTAGATCCTCCAATCATTAGCTTATGGTTTAGTTGGCCACAGTTTCTCTATGCAATTAAAAAATACATACATATATATTTATACATAATACATTTATTAACATATTTATATATTTATAAATTATAAATTAATGCATTATATATAATGGTGTATTATAGAACTGGTATCATTTGTGCATCATATAACCAGTGCTACTTCTGCCCAAGAAAAGAGTCTTCATCACATGGAATATTCTGTATTACCTATCTGTCCTGTGAATCCATAGGCTTCTCTAGAGCAACAACCGCATATGACTCAGCATTCCCAGCATGGAGCAGGAAGCTCTGAGTTCATTAACTTTATAACAGGGCAATCACCAGACACCATATATAATACTATGTTTAAAGCAGTAGTTTAAGATTTTTGGACTGTCAGGCTCATATATATCCATATCTTGTTCAAAAGCACTAATTTCAAACTGAAATTTATACACATGTAGATCCCTGAAAACAGGATACTATTGTAGTCAAGCAGAATTTATGTTTTTCATTTATTTTGTATCACATGTTTCTCAGAAACTCCTATTTAATGAGGAGATAGTAATAGAAAGCACTTTAAAGCATCTCAATGTAATATCTGGATGTTCTGACAAGTCTGCTATTTTTGCACATAAAAAAATTCATTGTCATACATGATTACCAATTTCTCCTGCTTAATACTGTAGTTAACTCCAATCCTATATTTACAACCTCTTAATCTATTTTCATGGAGGAAATAGGTTTGGCTTATGAATTCATTTGGTTATGACTCAGATAAGTAGAAAGATCAGGAGATTCAATCTTGGTTGAAATAATTTATTAATTAGCAAATAGTTTAAGAAACACCAGTTAGAAACACAGGAAAACATAGCCAGATTTCAATGCATGGTTAATTGGGAATAAATTTCCCCTGAATGAAGGGTCTTCTTTAAAACTTTTATAAAGCACTGGATAAATCTCATTATTATAAAAGCTTTCAGTAGTGAGAATTTAAGTACAAAATTATATAAAAATTGAGGGGAAAAAATGGGTCATTTCTGCCTCTAGCTCATTTCTAGGATTCTTGAGCAAAATAGAGCTGAGAACAAAATCATCTGAAGTTCATGGGACACCTAGGAAATGACTTTAGCTAATGGTTCTGTAGAGTGCTTGGGGCATCGGCCACTCCTTGGTGAAGCATTCGCCTGGCACGTGGGAGGCCTGGATTCAATCCTCAGAGCCAAAAAATAGATGATGTCTGCATAGTGGTTTGGCTTGAGGGACAGAGAAGTGAATTCTAGTTTTGTTAAGGCAGGTCACATTGCTCTGGACTTCAGCTTCTACAAGTCTAATTTGTCAAGATCTCCCCTTTGTCAGTACCTCTTGTGAGAAATCTTCCTGACATCCCGGATCAACATTGGCCTCTCCTCGTTTTTTCCCTTTCTTCACAGATACAATGCTTCGTTCCTGTTGTAGCTGTTGTACTGTCCTCCTGTACTGCAGAGCAGCTCGCACCTACTTTTCCACCCTCAGAAAGCTATACACTCCTGGAGGGTGGGAGCTGCTTCATTTATCTTTGGGTCTCACACATGGACAGTCTCTCCTTCTACCTTTCCATATCAAATTGAATTAACTACCTTATAAAACTCCATCTTGTCTTATTATGCAGATTATTCTCCTTGAGATGTCACTTGGTTTACTTGTTTCCTTGCTTTTGTGTATTTATTTTGCAGACGATCAAAGCCCAGATACTAAGCATGCTAAGCATGCTCAGTCTCTGTGACTGAGCCTCACCCTTGGCCCCTGTAAGATTTTGTTTATGTACTAATATTGCAGATTAGAAAAAAAAAAGTAGATTGCCCTCGGCTCATAGAGCTTTGGCTGAAGATTGTGCCTGGATCCATACAACTGTATTCTTAGAAAAAAAATTACTGGTCACAGTGGGGAGTACTGAGACAGCCCCTGAGGGGCATGGGACCCATGCAGGGAGCTGCTGACCCCCTCACCAAAAGCAAGCCCATCCATTTCCTTGCTCTCCACATCTGTCTGTTTTTACTAGTGCTTCCTGCCAGCAGCTATTCTATAGTTATGTGAAACTCTTAAAACTTTTTTTTTTATTTTAGCAGTTTTCGTTGCAAGGCACCTGGCCACAAGCACGATTTCAGTCTCACGTTCCGCATAATGCCCGTTATAGTATTTACTTGGAAAAACCAATCCCATTATATTATTTGATGTTGCTTAGCCACACCAGTTGGAGTTTTTGCTTCCTAGCCAAATGCTTTGACGTTGCTTAGCTGAAGCCCAAATTAATTTTTTTTGGTCACTTTTCATAAAATCTGAAATCTGAAAGTTCAGTCTTAACCACCTCACAAAATGGGCAGCCTTGTTCCTGACCTCATTAACAAAGGACACTCCTTCCAACTCACACCATCCTGGGGGAGGAAATAAACCAGACAGCCCGAATGACGACAGAAAGGAATGAATAACCTTGCCCAGGACAATGCCTTTTCCTGTCTCTAGAAGCTCCTCCTAGTCCCACACTGGTTTCTGCATCCGTTGCTGAACTAGGCTCCTCTTTCACATCAAAGTGTCCTTACTTAGGCTACATGAGGAAGGAGGGGCATAGCCCTAGTTTCTACAGGAAAGCAATTCTATCCTAAAAGAAAGGAGAACCAGGTTGTTGTAAAGTTACAAGCCACTTGCTTTGCTTCACATTATATAAGCACGCATATCAACAGTATAGACCAGCTTCTAGCTACTCTGGGCCAAACAAGGGACTCCTACACTTGTAGAGTTCAAGCTGTAGGCATTTGAGGGAAAAAAAAACTCAAGTCATTCTGTCTTCACTAACAAATATTCAGTGCCTGATCCGGGAGAATTGTGGGTAAACAGTAAGCCTCTCTTTTTTAGCTCAAAAACATACATTGGACAGATATTTACAAGGAGAGATCCAAACCCACCATGAGTTCCATCTCAGACTAGGCTACTGGAACCCTTCTTGGGAGGTCTGGATTGAAATCCAGTTCAAAACGTATAACTGTTGCTGGTAATGATGGAAAACTAAGCCTTTTCAAAGCTTTCTTTTGCATCCTCCCCCAAAGCTTGTATTCACTACCTAACAGACCTTGTGCACGAAGTACTTAACATACATTGTGCATAACAGATGTTTCAGTATGTCCTGCCCTTTGGGGGCCTGCCTACATGCATGGGTCCATGGCACGGTGTAAATATCCCTTGTGTGGGACAGAGAGCATGTCAGGCCAGAGTTTTTAGTGTATTGTGTGGGTGATAAGTTAGACCAAGTCTTAACTAATGGGATATATAGAAACTTCAACTCAGTGTTTGCAGAACAGAATCCTTTAGAAGCATAGCTAGGTGGAGAAATGTTGTTCAGACTAGAACAGGCATCAAAAAGTAAAAAAAAAAAATACACGAATACGATTTTAAAGGCATCCATTCATTAATTCATTTGCTGCTTCATTCAGAATTTACCCACTTCCTCTTGGATGCAAAGGTATGTAGCTGGCCCAATGAAAACAAGTGCTTCATCCATGCATCTTGAAATTCATATTCTGGGGAGTCCAAGATGACACAGTGTGGAAGCCATGTGGAAGGAAGTGGCTTGTCCCAATCCACACAAACCCATTTGGAGGTAGAGTTGCAACCCATATGATTCTCAACCACTTTGGGATAGAGCAGATCCAGGAATGAAGACAGACAAGTACAGTCCTAGCTTACCCTAAATAACCTCAGCACATCTTAATACTCCTTCCTCCTGCATACTCTGACGGAGGTGGAGACATTAAACGGGGGGGGGGGCCTGGATCTGAGTTTCTTCAAGCAATTTAAAATACATTTCTTAACTGGAAGCAAACACTGCAGGCTTTACCTTTGGGGCAGGGAATGGTGCCATTCGAAGTGAATCAATTCATCCTTGAGGCCCGTCAAAGCATGCTTTCATTAGGAACAAAAATGAGGTTAAAAGCAAAAAGTAAAAGAAAGGAGAAGACAGGAACGCGAGGTTAGAGACCAGCTTCTACTTCTCCCCCTTCTCTGAGGCGCAGAAAGCAGTGTTTGTCAATACATCGTGGGCTGGTGAGAAAAAAAACATAAAGCTCAACAAAGGTTTTATTTACTGATAAATAGGCAGAAAACATAATTCACTGTCTGCTGAAGAAAAAAGAAATGAAGAATCACCACATTATCTTGGCATTCCATGGCTTGCCGGGAAGGTGCTGACCAACGTCCTTCCACAGATGGAGAAACCAAAATTCAGTCATTTATCCAGTCAAACAATTAGTAAATTGGACCAAGCCAGGAGCTTAGTCCAGGGTGGTCTGACGCCATGGTTCAGATTTTTTTTCCCCTGCTTATTCCCTCCACTCTGTGTTCACTGCTACTGGAAAAAACTCTTTCAAATGATGTTGAGGCTTCACCCGTAGCCACGGAGCTAGTGGCAAATGGCTCCTGGAAAAAGGAGAGTCATTTTTCTCGTGTGTGTGTGTGTGTGTGTGTGTGTGTGTGTGTGTGTGTGTGTGTGTGTGTATGTGGGAGGGGTGATAAATGTACAACCAAACAACTTAGGAGAACAAGGAGCTTTATTTTTGTTTATGATTCTGGCTGCAGTTCCTAGTCCTGCTTGGCAGGAGAGCTCATACCAACACCAGGAGCCCGGGGAACTGACCACGCCGTAGCCACAGGAATTGCTGAGAGAGGGCAAACCTCTTTACCCTGCCAGACGCTTCAGACTGTAAAAGTGCATCAAACTATTGAGCCAGCTTTCTCCATCTCGTCCACCGTCCAGGGAATGACTTTAGGCTGGGTCTTCCCTCAACACTTATATACTCTTCTTCGGGCTTGCTCAAGCTACCAATTCTTCACAGATGTGTTTAAAAGCTTAAGCCCTCAGTTGTCAAGCGGTCACCTCTATCTAACTATCTAACTAGAACAGTTGCCCATAAAAATATAAAAGATAGAAAGTTTCACATGGGACCCCTTGGTGACTCCAAGACAGACATTCCTTGTGCCCCTTGGGTCTGCTCAGACTAGTGACACAGCAGAGTGTTTTCCTTCGATCCCTCCAATTCTTCACTGTTTCTGCATCATTGTCAGAATGGGTCTCCCTTACCCAGGGGCCATAGCTTAGATTCCAAACTGAGCACTGTATGGAAGGATTTTGTGGAGGGATTTCATGGTGAATAAAACCAGATATATTTGTGTTGCAACATAAAATCAAGAGATGGGGATCTATGTTTATCACTCTGGGGTAAAAATGAAGTGATATCTGACTGTTTGTGAAATAATTTCCTTACAAGTTGTCTGCCCCCCCCCACACACCATCCTGTCACTTTTATCCTGCCTCCCCAAAATCTCTATTTGTCTAAGGAAGAGGAAATAAAAAGCCGTCCCACCTGTATTTACTAATTATAGTGCTAGCCCTTGATATTTTGTTAGAGTGTTTATTATCTTTGAAGCAGCTAGCTTTACCCTTGCCCTTAAAACTGGTAACAATGCAAACTCAAATAATTCACGAATAGAACTTTTACTTCATGAATCATATGAGAGAAGTCAGTTAGTTTATGGCTTTTTCTTCTTTCTTTTTTCCTCCCTCCCTCCCTCTCCCTCCTTCCCCTCCCTTTCTCTTTCCTTTCTTCTTCCTTCCCTTCTCCTCCTTCTCCCCTCCCCTTGTAAGTATGTAATTTTAGGTTGTCGTAATTGTTTCGTGAAAATATAATCAGAATTGTTGTTTGTTTGGAATTAGTTTGGTTAGTGGGGATAGTGGATTTCTCTCTCTCTTTTCTGAGAACAGGTCTTGTTCTCTTGCTGGCTTCAAACTCACAGTGCAATCCAGATTGATGTTAAACTCTCCATCTTTCTGCCTCAACCTTCTGTGTGGTAGATTTCCAGACATGTAGTACCAAGCCAGACTCTGGGCAATTTTTTTCTTTTATTCTTTCCATTTTTGGTGGTGGTTATACTTCAGAAAAGTGGAAACTACACTCAAATTCCAAGAACCAGAAGGCAGTTTAGCCTGCCTACATTTTGAGATTCTATTTTGAGTCAGCCAAGAAGCCGTACATGGACTGGGTTTTGGTTGTGCATTATCTGATCACTGGGAGCAGAGAGAGGCTATTAGCATGGGAAGCTCACAAAACACACAGCAGTGACTGATGGTGTTGACTAGATTCAACTCAGTGTAAAAGAGAAAGAAATCATAGCACCCTTTAACAAATTCTCAGTTTTTGCTCCCCGGTTGTTCCATTGATGCGAAGAGAACTGGAAAAGTCAAAACTGTAAGGCCACACGTGCCACATTAACATCTGGACAAGAGTCCGGGTTGTCTCGCTCCCTGACTACCCAGGGAAGCCACAGTTGAGCAGCAAGGCGAGGTTGTGAAAATAACCAGTCTTGACTTGGCTGATTGGCTATGCAAATTAAGCTAATTTGCATCCATCTAAAAAATGGTATATGCAAAGCACTTATTACATGTATAAAAGTTACTGAAAAACTGGGCTGGGGAGATGGCTCAGGGGTTAAGACTATGCCTTGCAAACAAAAGATCCTGAGTTTGGATACCAGGTCTCACTTTTTTAAAAAAATTATTTATTCAATTGTGCATAAGGCCATGCCCCCTCCCCCTCCCCCTTCCCCTCCCCCCTTTCCCCCTGCTCACCCTCCCCCTGCCCCCCCACAGGGACATACAGTGCCCTCTGATACACGCACATACAATAAATAAAATATTTTTTAAGTTACTGAAAAACCATAACTGCATTATAAAATTTCTTATACATAACCTTTTATGACAAAAAAAAAGGTTGGAAAAGGCTTCCAGATTCTAGAGTTAGCTTCTCTAGAAAAACAGTGGAATTCTTAACTGAAGGCTATCTCACTCAGCCAAACCATGATGTGATAATACATGTCAAATTTGGTTTTCTTAAAATTCATCATTAAAATAAGAACAGCTTCATAAGGAATAGCATCGCATCCTTTCATTCTTTTCTCACAATTTCCTGTCTTCTGCTTGAGAAATAGCTTTCATATTATGTGGTAGAGTTAATTCCACAGGGTAAAATATAATTATTGACCTTCAGAAAGCGTCCTCATGTCTCTAAGCCTGGATTCCTTGCAGGCAGAAAGGATGCTTCAGAATTCAAAAAACTGAGTGAGACTATGCAGAAGTGGCACCTACTATAAGCACTTGGGGACTGCCCAACAGAAGCCTAGCCACTCCCCATTCAATCCCCACTGTTTCCACTCTAGCCTACTGTTCATACGACAGATATCACAACTGCTGGTGGGTGACGTTCACAGCTTCATGGAGCAGTGAGAGACAGGGACTCCATTCTAGTTCCCCTGTTGACTGGCCCTTTCATCTCAGCAAGTTAATTTACTGTCTTTGCTTCAGGCTCCTTACTGTGTGTGTGTGTGTGTGTGTGTGTGTGTGTGTGTGTGTGTGTGTGTGTGTTGCATGTGGATGGGTGTACATGTGTGTGGAAATGAGTTCAAGAGGGCACTTGAGTGTGTGTACCCCTGAAGGCTCAAAGGTGATATCAGGAACCATTCTGAATTGTTCTACTTCCTTATTGCTTTGCTCTGGGGTTTCCCAGGCTCCGCCTTTCAGGACTGAATTGCAGGCTGCTGGAATTGCATATGATCTGGGAATCTGAACTCATATCCTTTTGCTTGTGAGACAAAGGCTTTATTTAACCCTTGAGTTTCTGTTTAAATGACAAAGTCATTTAAAACAAGAATTATCAAGTGCCTGCTTCTGGAAATGATTATGAACGTTAAACAAGTTAATCTGTCAAAGTGCTGTCCTGTTCTCAGTGACTGTCATTGTTGACATTCTTTTGTGCCTCTCTAAGTTATGAAGATGCCACAGAGTCAAGCTGCTGGATTGTAATGTCTGAAAGTCTGCTTTCATAATCCTCTCTCTGCAAGGACCCCGCACATTATCTGTCACAGAGCAGGATTCAACAAATTATTTTTTGAAACAGGGCCTTTTGTGTACCTGAAAACTGGCTTGGAAGGCGTGATCTTCCTGCTTTCACCTTCCAAATGCTGGAATGACAGGCATGTGCCACCACGCCTGGCTGATCAATAAATATTAAGTTTAACCATCACTGGTGACCATTATGTAACTGCCCCTTGGGTCTATGCAGGCTCCCCCGCACATCCATGCTAACGGCAGCCCAGGTGTGTAATGACCTGTGATCATGTTCTACATGCTGGTCTCTCATGTCCTGTTCAGCCATGGACTACAGGAACGTGAAGATTCAGCAACCAGAACAAAGAGGAACTAGTGATCTGCTTCGAGAAGATATGGCATTCCTGTTTGTTGCAGTTTGCCTGCCTGTTGTTAATAGTACTTGAACTTAAGGGAACAGGAGTTTTATTCTTGCTTATAATTCTTATAATTCCTTGTCCAGCTTGGCAGGACAGTTCACACTACTACCAGTACTATTACCAAGAGCCAAGGGAACTAGCCACACCCTAGGAATTCCATAGGAATTACTGAAAGAGGAGCAAATCTCTCACTTGCCAGAATGAAAAGTCTGCCAAAGCATGCCAAAATCGCTGAATCGGCTCCCTCCATCTTACCTAATCACCCAGGGATGAGTTCCACCCACCATGAACTGGATCTTCTTACATTCATTAGATAATCCCCCACAGGCATCCGTGGGACTTACCTCAACTACCTCTTCTTCACAAAAGGGCCGAGAGCCCAGCCCTCAATGGTCAAGTGGACACCCATATCTAACCAGCACATTGATCCTCCTGCAGAGGAGACCTGGGCAGAAGGAATTTTCGCCACTTCAATGTGTAAGCAAGCCTTTGGGAGAGAAGGAAAGTATCTAAAAAAGATAAGGAGATAGATAAGAATCAGGAGCCTTTCTCCTGCCTTAGACCACTGTGGAATGCAAGAGCTGGAATTGCTGCTCAGCTCTTGCAACCAGAGGAGGGTAAGCAAGGAACTGAGAATGATGGATGATGAGCTGATGTGATGAATTAATCAGCCCTACTCTGTATAACCCCTGCTGAAGAATTCTGGTGCTTCTCTGTTGCAATCTGGAGTAGCCTTCCTGTTACACAGACAGTCTCCCCAAAGGCCAAACTACAATTCTTAATACATATATCATAAACATGCAGGTCACTGAATTTTCAAACCCTTGTAGTCAGCACTGCAGTAGAAACAAGCTCCATAACCGTAAATAAAAAAAACTTAAAGTTTATTTCACCTAATGAATATAGAAAAATGGCTTAATTTTCTATTTGGCTTGAAGGTACAAAGATGTAGTCTTGTGAATTTCAGTGAGAATGTAGATGGGCATGTTGTGTCAAAATTTTAAACATGCTTGCCTAACATTCTTACATTTGAAACAACCTAAAAATTTTACCTTTAACAATCTAGCCTAAGAAACTAACAGAGCAGATGTACAAAGAGGCAGGAAAATCTTTATTGCTGGTGTTTCATGGAAAACACTTGAAAGTAACCTGTTAGTCATAAATTTAGAATTAGCGAAGCAATAAACTTTTATATATATCAAAAAGATAACAAACGGACACATGCAGAAGGCTGTGATATCCTTTTCAATAAAATCAGCACATTTCAAAATAGTAAGTATGATATAAACTTACCTGCAGTCTTGAAGGATGCCATTAAACTTTTAAAAAGTTATTTATTTTATGTGTGCGTGCACACACATGCATCAGAGAGGACTGTATGTCACTGTGGAGGACCAAGGGTGAGAATCATCCTGGATTGCTTCTACCTTCTTTTTGTTTTGCTCTGGGATTTTTCAGGCTCCGCCTACCAAGGCTGGAAGTGCACGCTGCCGCTGTTTTTGCCTGGTTGTTTTTACGTGGGACCTGGGATCAGAACTCAGGATCTTCTGCTTGGAAGGCAGAGTGTTAAACCTTGAGCCATCGCTTCAGCCCCCATTAAATTTTTAACAGTGGTCATCACTGGACAATGAAGGCACGAACAATATTTACCTTGAATGCCCTGACATATATTACCTTTGTAATGCTATTATTTTCATCAGTAGTCATGTTCAAATTATTAAGGAAAAATTACTCCTCATAGCTCTGGAAAAACAGGCCACCTACACACCAGTCTCTCTTGGCAGCCTCCTGCTTTGTGTCCAGCAGTAATCCTCACACTGTGTTCTGTTGGCCAAAGCAGACACTGCCCAGCTAGGACACTGAGTGTGCATGACAGCCACAAAGAAATCGCTCTAAAGATCACAATCAAGCCAGCTATGGTGGTCCAGACCTATGACTCCAGCAACTTGGGAGACTGAGGCAGAAGGAATGCAAGTTCGAGAACAGCCTAGGAAACTTGGCGAGATGCTGTCTCTAAATAAAAACAAGAAAAAATTTGGGGGGTGTAAGTCATTGGTGGAGCTCTTGTCTAGCATATGGGACACCCTAGGTTCAATCTCCAACAGTGACAAAAAAAAATGACAACATAACCAACTACAGGAAGTGAACTTTTTAATGCTACTTTGTTCATTGTTTTATTAGTAGGCATTAATTAAATATATATAGGGCATCATTATGACATTTTCATATTGTATACAATGTATTTTGAGCATAATCACTCCCTCCCCACTTGCCCTCTCTTGTCTCCTTTCCCTCCTTCTGATGCTTCATCCTAACTAGTCCCCGTTCTACTTTCATGTCTGTTTTTAGACCCAGTGAATTTCATCAGGACTACTCAAAAGAGCGGGGATGAAGGTTTGTATACAGGTGCATGGACAACATACCAGTGGCTACACCATTGAAGAAAAAGTCTCTCCCTCTTCCAGTGACCTGCAGGGTAGGTCCCACCTTTGTGAGCTCCTCCCCATCCATCCACGTTGGCTGGCCCAGTCTTATGTAGGTAATCATGGCTGCTCTGAGTTCATTGGCCGTATCATGACTGGAAGTCATTGTCTCACCCCATCCCACGTCATCTAGAAGTCCCGTTCTTCCCACCCCTTCTTTGACCATATTCCCTGAGTCTTGAAGGGGATGATAGAGACATAGATTTATGGCTTAACATTCAACAGTCAGTTATTGTCATCACTTTGAGCAGTTAGGAGCTTCTGTAGTTACAACTGCACACTACACAGAACAGGCTTCATCAGACCTTGGCAGCCATCTTTGGTGCCTGCCCCTCATGGCACTCCACTTCTGGAGTCTGTGAGCTCTTTTCCAGCTCCTTGCCGTCAGTGGATTGCCGTCCGTGGATTGCATGCCTGGAGTTCATGAATTCTCTAGGGCGCCTTTGCTCCTCATAGTACTCCACATCTGGAGTCCATGAATTCCATTCTTTCTCTCCTCTAATAAACTTTATCTTAATCCTCAAAAAAAAAAAAAAGAGGCTTCTCTGACTGAAGCTGACCACAGTATTCATCTATGGGTGTAAACATAGTTACAAGGAAATCTGATGGGTACATCACGTCCATTTAGCAAAATAATATCAACCATTTCCTGGTAGAGCCTTATGACTTCTCCAGCCATGAGTTTTTGCCCATATGTGACAATATCGAACATGAATTCCTTCTTGTGGTGCAGGCCTCAGGTCCAATCAGAAAGCAGTTAATTACCTATACAACAGATCTGAGCCAATGGGTACATAGCTGAGTGGTTAATAGTGCAGCATGCAGGGTCCACAGCTAGGCAAGACTATTGACAACAACTCTCCTCCTGGCACTGAATTTCATTTAACCTTCTGGAAGCAGCTTTTTCCACTCACACAGTATAGCACCATTCACATTCTTTTTTTAAGCAATAATTTCATGTGAGGGTTATGTCTGTGCTCACACATATATATGGGAGTGAGTATTCCCATATGTACACATATGGAGGGCTGAGGAAAACATTGGGTATGTTCCTTTCATTCTCTGCCTTATTTCCTTGAAAGAGGGTTGTTTGCTGAACCTGAAGCTTCCTGTTTAAGCTCGGCTGCATAGCTAGTGAACTCATGAGATCCATCTGTCTCTGGCCACCAACACTGGTATTATGGGCGTCACCATGCCCAGCTTTTATGTGGGCGCAGGGGGGATTTGAACTCGAGTCTTCATAGCACAGCAAGCACTCTTACCAGCCCCAGGAATAGAAACTTTTTATGTTTTGATAAATGACTGTGAGATGAATAGCCTTATTTTTTTTTTCTAAGGATTCTAATGCTGGGACATTTTGGGGACGGTAAGAAGACTTATGACAAGAGGGTTTAGAGAGAGGGAGGGATGAATGGGCAGAGGACAGAGGTGTTTTAGGCTCTAAAACGATTCTGTTTGATCTGGACAATGATGAACACATGCCACTGTAAACTTGTCAACACCTACCATGTGCAACACAAGAGTGAGTCATATTGTAATCTGTGGGATTGGGGGGATAATGAAGTGTCAATGTAGATCACTAATACTGTCAATAGACCATTCTGCTGTGGGATATAGGTGTGGAGAGGCTTTGCATATTTGTGTGCATGGGAGGGAACACAAGAAATTATACTTGCTGTTCTATTTTATTGCAAACTTAAAATTGTCTGAAGATGATGTTCATTTTTAAAAGTATCCTTATACACATAAACGTGTTCTTAGAAAATGGGATCTTTTCTTTCTTTCACAGTGACAGGCTTCAGCTTAAATTGGACATGCTCAAGCAGCTGGCCATTCATCATAGTCCATGTCTGAGTGTCCATTGGTCAAGGGTAGTACCTAAACATCAGCTCATGGGTCTCATGCTCCGTGTTTCTTCCTAGTGACAATCCTACTCAGAGATGAATTTTTGCTTGACGCCTCACAGGCATAGGCAAAATCAAATAGAGGTGATTCCAGTATTTATATACCTGAAATATTTATATGCTTTCTATAACCACAGGCAGCAAGCTAATTATTTACCAAGTTAGTGGAAATGATGCCAAACGGATACATCATTTAGGGCAAGGCTGCTAGTGAGTTCAAGGAATCAGCAGAAATGTCTACGAGTGGCTCCATTTTTGTCTGGCAGAAGAACTGGACCATCTTGCTACAAATGACACATTTGCTCCAGAAAAGATCAAAGGGTTGTGAGGGCTGCTGCAGCTAGTCCTCCAGTTGATTTTTCTGAGTATCTCTAATGAGCTGCGGCAAGAGAAATCTATGTTCTCTGGGGCTAGAAGGTCCTCAAATGGAAAGGCTCTTGAAATTCCAACATAGAGATTTAATGGAGGTGAGAGATTACCAGGTCTCCACCTGGGGCTTCAAATTTCCCAGCTGAAAAGCTTTCTTATTGGAAGTGATAGCGATTGTATGAGTTTTGCTAATTAGAAGACCAATTAAGATTGATTTTATTTTTTTCAAACAACGCAAGACTTTAGATCCCTCAAACATGATAGTTAGTGGCTACATGCCTAAGTCTTTCCTGCGTGAATAAATGTATCATTGACACTGATTTTATGTTTAGCTAGCGCATGGACCGTTCACTTACTGACAGTTACCTGGAGAGTTGGTACAAAGACCTACAGCCAGGACTCTGATGGCTTACGAAGTAATTCCTGCTGTCCACATTAGTAATGATATTTTCAAAATGGTGCTGTTTGGAAAATTTGCCAGGACACTTTGCAAGTCAGAATTGTACATACCATCTTGGACAACACTCCCTCGCCTCCAACTCTGAGGTATAACGACTCAGTTTTATCCCATTCCTTGCTCCTGTCTCCCCATTTTTTATCAATCGTCTTGATCCAGCTCATGGCAACCTCTCACTTGGGTAGTCTCCTGATCTTGCCTTTTTCTGGCTCTTTCTTCACAAAGCAGCTGGAAATATCTTGCTAGTGACATAAATCCATTCCTAGCACTCACTGATTTGCATTGCACACACAAACCCAAACCAAACTTACCCAGACCTTGAGTCTCAGGTTGTACCACTCTGCTCCGCCCCCCCTCAGCTCCGCTCCCATTTCCCAGGCTCTGACCACTCTGCTGGTCTTGCTGGTCAGCCTGGAGTCTCCCTCGATCCTCCTTCCTTCACCAGGTTCTGAGCTCCTGCACCAATTAGTCAAGATCGTGCATTGCTGTATGCCCGTGTGAACGTTGCCTTCACGTCTCTGTTTTCTCGCTGCACTTCAGCAGGTCCATTTTACCATCTAGTAAAACCAAGTTTTCCAAGAACCTAACAATGCATTGGAACCCCCCTTCCCCACACCTCCTAGGAAACAGCTTCAATATTTGCTGTGCTAATTCATTTACCAGTGAAAAAAATGTAATTTGCAGATAATGAAAATACCAGCAGAAGTGAAGTTTCTGGGTAGAGTTCTAAGTGGGGAAAGAAACGCGGACTCCGCATAAAGTAAAAACAAAAAGGATCTTCCCCCCTGGATGTTAGAGACCACCCATGCACTTTACCCTAACTTTCGCCTATGTTTCACTCAGCGTGGCCGAGGCTGGATAGGAAGAAATGACACTCTACATTTGGACAGAAATACTGATTATTCGCTTTGCAAGATAAAAGGTAGTGTTCAAAGCTTTTTTTTTTTTTTTTCAAATTGTACAATGAGCCAAGGAAATAAACCAAAGCCATCCTCAGTGGTTACTCTTACGTCCTCTGGCGCCCTCTGTTGACAGACAACTTCATCGTTGGACAATATACTGGCTCCTTCCACAGAGCTAGACAGACACCAACTCCTGTAACGACTAGATAATGATCGCTTCAGTCTTTGGGAAAGTCCCAGTTCTCTTTTATCGGAAGTGATGTATGTCTGCTTTCCTGTCACAGGTTAAAACTCATATAAAATTATAGTAGAATTTCCAAGTCTCAAATAGCAGCGAGAAGAATTTACTCCACAGCAATATTCCAGAAACAAACTATCTTTTTTTAACCAAGGCAAAAAACTACATCTGTACTAGAAACATGGACAAAACAGATATTAAAATACACGGTTTGTTTAAATATTGCAGTGTTTCTCCAGAAGCTTTGTTAAAAACTAATATTTTTATTTCAAACACACGATCCATTTCTCAGAAAAAAATGAATCAGTAAGACAAGCAAAAATCAATTTTGTATATAGCTGCAATTAGGAGTACAATTGTTGGGCTAGAAACCCACTCTTTAAAAAAGTTTTGGAAAATCAAAGCAAATAAAAATAAGAAAATTCCCTGAAATTTATTAATTGCGTGTTGTAGTTTTCAGATTTTTCAAACAAGACACACCTAAGAACAGAACACAGGAGCTTTAAGATTGGTCATTGTAAATGAGTCTCTGTGATCATCCAAGGGAATGCTTCCATTTCCTAAATGCACCCCTGCATTTGAATCTGTAACTTGGTTTCATGCATCTTAACGCAGTTGGATGCTGAGGCCCCACCCAGGTAGTGCAGTAAAGCTGAGGCCAAAAATGTCACTAGAAAAACCTTGGACTTCAAAACCTACCAGCCCTGCTGTTATCAAGAATCTGTCTTTCCTATGGTGTGGAAACACTTTGACCTCTCTGTGTCTTCCTTTCCTCGCCTGCGAATTAAAGCAAACAAAATAGAGATAAACTGTTGTAGGGGTTAGATGGAAGACCCCATCTCCAGAAGGTTCACTGCCCACTAGAAATGCACATGTCATTTAAATCTGTTTCTTTTCCTTTCTTCTTTTTTGACTTTTTTTCTTTCTTCCTTTCCTTTTTTTAAAATCTTTTCCTTCTTTCCTTTTTCCTTCCTTCCTTCCTTCATTCCTTGTTCCTTGAAACAGGGTCTCGGTAAACTAGACTCACAGCAATCCTTTGCCTCCACCTCTCTCCCAAGTGTTAGGCCCACAGGCATGAACCGCCCTGCCCAGCTTAAACTTTCAGGCAACATGCTAAATACAGTAGGAAAGAACAGGGGCAGGTCGTTTCAACATTATATTTTCTTTAATGCTATATACCTCAACATGTAATCAACAAAGACAATTATGAATGAGGCATTTCACAATTTTGCATTCTTTGTTTCATCTCGAATCTAGTGTGTATTTTATGCCATGAGTATGAATCAACTTGGATACTGAATTATAATGATTCCTGTGAAAGGTGGTATTACAAAAACCACGATATTAAATTTAATGGAAAAATACTCATGCTACTTCAGGATGTGAAATTTCAAATGCCGTTCCTCAGTCTCTCTTGCCACATTTCAAGTGTTCACAGGTTCCATGAGGCAAGTAAATGCTACCTCAAGCCATACAGATCTAGTGCAGTGCATAGCCTGTGCCCCCTTCTGGAAATTTAATTCATATCTTCTCTGTCCTGGGTCCATTACCAAAGAGGTAAGTGACCAAGTGTTTGGACCTCAAGCTTTGAACCTCACTTTCCTCATGTGTAAACAGAGTACTGAACCATGTGACCTCTGAGATCCCTTCTTCCTATAGTTTTGGACTCCTTAGCCTGGCCCACATACCTTTGATTGCAGTCACTGCCCCAGTTTCCAGGGAGGAAAAGCAGGCACTACTCATCCCTGAACTGACCATTCTGTCCTCCAGTCTCCTAGAGAGCATCAACTGGTCACACAGTTGACATGTTTTGGCCCTGCCCTCCAGAAGCTCACAGCTGGATGATGATTGAACTACTGAGCAAGTGTTGTAAGAGTACGTTGGACTGACTATCGTGGTCGCTGAACAATTGCTTTACTTGAGCAAATTCAGTGAAAACTCATTCCAGCCTTTGTGCAGCTTCATCTCTGCAATGTAACGAGTAAACTGATATTTTTGGACCTCTCTCACAGATTTCATTTGGGCACAGTCTGAAAACCAGAAAAAGGGGTGCTAGAACTCATCCATCGATGCGTTCTGAAATGATGCTTTATTGTTTAGAAAACCAGAAGAAGGTCTTTTGCCCTGCTCCTGCCTATCACAGACACCCGTGAGAACAGCCAGGGCTCTGGTCAATGTTGAACATACAGACCCAACCTGTAAGCTGGAAGTCTATACAAAATGATTTCCAGAGGAAGCAAAGTAACCTGCTCAGTCAAAGACTCAGTCAGCTGTATTTCTAGCAACTTACCTGGTCTAAATGCTGCCCATATACCTCAAAGATAACCCACTTTCACCTCAACTTTAAGCTTAAACCTAACATTCACCTATTGCACTCCAACTCTTTGCAAATTGGAGCTCACGCTGGTCCTATTTGTTCGTGGGGACCACAGACCTGTCCCTCCAAATTCCAGCATGGAAGGACAAAGACATAGCTATAAATTTCACTAAGCCCTGAAGCTATTTAGGGCTTCTTAAAACTCGAAGGCATTTATTTCTGCCCCACATAGAAGCTATTCTCTGCAATGAAATGGAAAAACATCTCAAAAGAAAACATTTGATGAGCTAGCTGGTAAAAACACAGAAATGATTAAAACAGAGGCAAAGAATCCCCATATTGCTATTACCTTAATGATTAAAACATGCAGCTCATTAATTTAATCTGACAGTGGGCCCTTTTGTGGGTAGATAATTCATATGTAAAGTCTTACTGCTGCTGAAGAGGCTTGGCCCATGCCAAGCCTGGCTCCCCCACTTCTTTTATTACAGAGAAGCCATCGGTACAATCCAAAATGATTAAAGCAACAGAGATTGAATTGCAGACAAAGAACTTCAGACTGGATCAGGGATGGGAAAATAAAACCCCAAACAAGTACAAGGCTCAGGGGACTAACGATCAAAAACTTCAAGTTCTGTTTTGTTTTTGGTTTTTTTTTTTTTCAAAGCTGGAAAATTCAACTTTCTAGTTTATAACATGGTAGAAAACAAGAATTGACATAATCTATTAATACACTGTTGCTATTTCTCTGGGAGAAGTTCCTTCAGGGTCCCTGAAAGAGAAGCCTTCAAATCATACATGTATTGTACACAAAATCTCAGAGGTGTAAAGAAGCCAATGAAACAAAGATCCTGGGTCCATAGTTACTCCCACAGGAGACAAGAAAGACTCTGAGATATTGACATGATTGTCAGTGGAAGAGTAGCATCGAATCATTTAATCCTAAAACGCAAGAAACCAACAAAATTATCACTGGCAAAAATAAAAACAATCATCAGATCCACTGTCTCCATTTATCTTAACCACCAAGGAAAATTACAGTTCTCACTATAGCTATGCCTTCACCCAAAACAAAAAGAGATAACGCAAACCTCCTTTGCCATTCAGGAAGCAAAGGAAGTCTTTTCTATTGCCAGTAAGCCCACATCTGGTTTTAGACACTCAACGTAGGCTGTGTCTCAGTCATCAATGGAGTCTTGTTCTTTCTTAGCCACCAGTAATAGCCATAGGCACTGTACTCTTGGGCGACATAATAGAGGGGGTGGGATTCAGGCCCCTTTTGTTAGGCAGCAGCAGCTTTGACATTCCACCTACCCCTTTGAGATCTTCTTGATCTAACTGAATGAGGACCACAAACCTGAGGACATTTTTGGTGCATCTTCATAAATGAGAGTATGTCACAATGAGATCAAGCATATTTTAACCAAATGGGAGACTTTATTCTGATAGTCCTCAGTTAGACAGCCTTCTTGTCCATGGAAAAGCAATCATGACAAGCACAGAATGAACTTCCTTGTGGGTGGGTTTTTCTTAAATCCGAGTGCGCTCATCTCCAGCCATAAAGCAGTCAATGAAAAACTGTCAGTGGGTTATGTTTAGAGCCACCCGTTCTATCTGTGGGTTGGCATATGAGTTTTAGTTCTTCCAAAGATAAAAAACTACTGCCATTGTGGGGTGTCGTTATTTTATAAAGGGAGCCTATTTCTGGTTGCTATTTCCTCTGGCTTGGTAGAGTCCGTGATGGGATGAAAATGTCTAAGAATAATGGTCAAGGGGAGCTCTTCTTACCTGTTAGGAATTTTCATTTACAACCCTCCTTGTGACCCAACTTTTGAGAATTGAAAATAATGACTCTTACATACTATACGTCAGGTATGCATGATTTAAAGCATTTCAGTTACACAAATGGTTTGTTAGCCCTCCTTGATAACATTTGCTTTGAAATGGTCAGAAACTCTGAGAATGCTTTTGGAATAGATACGGTATCATGTGAATTTGCTTAAAAAGGTTACTATGTACCAGACATCTTTAAAGTTCTCAAATAGCCCACTTTAGAATGCTTGAGAAGCTGGGCTGGGGACATGAGTCAGAGGTCAAAACTTTTGCCTTACAGCAAAAGGACCTGAGTGGGTTTCACAGGCACACATGCTCAAGTCTCCACTGGTATGCAGACATACACTAGATAGATAGATAGATAGATAGATAGATAGATAGATAGATAGATAGATAGATAGATAGATAGATAGACAGACAGATATACTTGAAGATAGATATACTTTTGTCTTGTGAACCCAGAACAAATTACTGTTATTTACTAAGTAGCTTCAAATTTATGTTCCAAAAGCACCTGAATTCTTTTTCTTTTTTTTAACATTTTTTATTATTATTTCCGCTCATACAAACTTAATAGGTACACCAGTTCCCTCCCTCCCTCCTCCTCCCCCTGAAACCCCTGCTCCCCGTCCCCTCACCCCTCCCTCCCCATCCCCCAGTGCCTCCCCCCCAATTCCCAGAGAGTCCTTTAATGTACATCCCTGACTCTCCTCTGGGCCCTCCTCTCCGATGATGTACAGGGACCCAGTGGCATTTCCCTGAACTCTTTCCCGTGTTCCCCTTAAGCATAGGAACACTACTGTGGCTGCCAATTCCTTGCCTCCAAGGATCTTGGTGTCTTTAGCAGATGCTAGACTTTGTGAGGTCAATAGTGTGTTGGACATTGCGCAGGGCATGCAAAGTCCAATTATGATTGCTTCGGCCCTAACTTGTGTGGAGTATCTTGCAAATCATTGCTCCTCTCATTCTTTTGTTCTTACACTCTTACTGCCCCCTCTTCCGCAAATTTCCCTGAGCTTCAGGATGGGGAGAGATTAGTCTGGCCTAGTTCTAGGTGGTTGATATAGAGTCTCTGAAGTTCTGGATTGTGGTTTGTTGATTTTTTTTTTTTTGCAGTTTTGCTGCTCCTGCAATGCCCTTCACTCCATCCTGCTGGGCACTGTATGTAAAAGCACCTGAATTCTATCACCAAGATTTATTTGAGAAGTATGCTTTTTTTCCACCTATCATAGCTTAAGACCATTTGAAAACATATTCACTCATAAAACTTTCATCTCATTATTACTATGTTTTGCACAAAGGAGTTTTGCAATGAATATCATAATTTAAACATTCACTAGAAGTTGAGAATGTTCAATCCCAGCACTTGGGGTGCAGAGAGAGACATTCATTATGACTTTCAGTCTATCCTGGTCTTCCTGTTGAGTTTCAGGCCAGCCAGGGCTACACAGTGACTCCATATCCAAAAATAAACACACACATAAAATAAAAAGTAAACTTCAGTTCATGATTGTCCCTATTGTTTTCTCCTCCAAAAAACTAGATTTCCTTAGGACACAAAAGATTAAGTGCATACATAAACTAAGCTGGTGAATGTATTATTGGAGATTTTATTATTTTATTTTTATTTAAATTGAATTTTGTTATGTAAATTGAATATTCAAATACTTTTGGATAAACTAAAGGCTTAAAAGGCATGTTATTCTTTTGTTTTAAATCTTATTGTTATTGAAATAGAATTGTTAAAAATGAGCGTGAGGGTCTCAAGAATGACCATACAATCCAAAGGACATAGGCAAGGCGAAATTTTACTTCTGCAAAAGGTTGTTCACACATGTGCAGGCAAGCAGGCTCAAGTGGTGGGCTGGCAGACCACCTGTCTTTTATACTAACACCAGAACCCTGTGATTTACTCCTCATCCTCTGCTGTGGTACTGACTCATTCTGTGGTACAGAATGATACAGAAATAGGGTACATATACGTGTGTAATGGGGGGCATTGCTGTTTCATACCAAGAAACATGAGTTGCTGCATACAAGAAAAATAATTATCTAATATTTGATTATATTTACATTTCATGACCTGTTGATTCCCAAGGGACTTCTTATTAAATGGTGGTGTTAAAATGGCGTCTCCCTATTTTTATTTTAACCCTTTGATAGAAAAGTTAGTACACTCCAGGCCCAGGGTCTGACACACAGCACTGTAAGAAACAAAATAGAACAAAGTTTAACTCTAGACAAACAAGTCGGACATTGCTATGGTCTAAGTGTGGTATGTCCCCCATGGGCTCACCTATTTGAACCATTGATACCAGAGGACAATGATGTCTGGGAAGGTTGTGGAGTCTGTAGGAGGTGCAGCATCTCTGGAGGAAGTGGGTCACAGCAGTCAGGCCTTAAGGCTTCCCATTCATTCTCTGCTTCCTGAACCTGAAGGCGATGTGGCCAGCCAGCCTCCTGCTCCTTCCCCATGCCTTCCTTGTCTGCCGCTGTGTCTTGCCTATCAGGATGGATTGTATCACCCTGGAACTGTAAACACAAACAAATCCCTTCTCCCAGAAATTGCTATTGTCAGCCACTGGTAATGTAAGGAAATCAGAATTAACATAATGATCAACTGGCTGAGTAATATCTAGGTTTCCTTGTTTGTTTGTATATCTGTCTGTTTTGACAAGGTCTTCTTTATGTAGCCTAGACTGGTCCAGAACTTTTGATCATCCCGCCTTGCCTGGGATTATGGGTATAATGCTATGCCACCACGGAAGGGGCAGGATCTTAAGATACACATGCCTTTCTTTATTGAGGATCACCGCTGGGTAGAGAGGCAGTAGGGGAGGAACCTCCTCAATGGTATATCTACTGATGTATCCTCAGTGCTCCAGCAAGTGAAACTCAGTGGGCTGTGCATGCCATGGGACAGGAGAATAGGAGATGGACTGGTTGGGAAGAAGCTTTTTACAGTGTTAATTGGATTTGATAATGCCTCACCACTTGGTTAGAAAGGACATAAATTCATTGTACTTATGTATAGAATTCCAAAACAATAAAAAAATAAAGTAAAAAGATCCATTTTGCCTTTAAGTTGAAAAATCAAAGACAAAGTCTAGTCTTAGATTTCATAAGGAGCTTCTTTGTGTTCTTTGGAAAGAAAATTTCGTAACAGTACACTGTACTGGTCTAAAGAAAAAATATTAAGTAATCAATAACTATATGACATGATGCCGTTTACTTATTTGTGCCCTCTCAATCCACTGTTTTGTTTATCCAGGTCTTTGGATCTCTGAGTTACGCAAGTACTTTTCTTTTTCACTCACCTGGCTGTCAAAAGATACTGTGACTTTAATTTAACTTTAATCCTGAAAGCTAGAGTGAAGTGAATCAAACATAACCCAGATTTTTCTGTCTTTCTTCCTGGCCTGTGTGACCCAAACCAGTTTTCAAAGCATACCTCAGGAACCAATTTGAAGCTGATGTTAAGGTTTTTTTTTTTAAAGCTATGTATTTTTGAACACTTGAACCCACACAAAGCCTCCACAGAACATCTAACTAGTCTCTGAACTGATATCTCATTCAGTTTAAGTTCAAGGCACAGGTGTGATTTCCTGAGTCCTTGTTAATTACTAAGCTTTGCTAGCTTTTTGTAAGGACCTTGGGTGCAGGGGCAAATGTATTAGTAGCCTCAAAATAAAACTCAAGCACCAAGAACATTTATTGATGCATGGCCACTTGGCTTCTACTTCTAAATGTCACAACCCAGTTCTCGAATAATTGATAGGCAACACAGCCTAGAACAACTAATAGGACCGAAGCACTGACCTAGAAAACAGAGGAAAAGCTGGGTGATTCAGCTTGCCCCTGGGAAGTGGATAGGGATGTAGCCTAACTCCTCTAATCCAGCCATGACTGCTGATGTGTTCCCCAACACTCCTTTATCCTTGGTGGCTCTTATGCTTTCAAATTTAGTCTTGGGGACAAGACTAAATGGTTCACTTTCACCTCTGGACTGGAAGTGGTACTTAAGAATGCCCATCTCCCATCTAGACGGCACTGAGGCTTCCCGCAAATCCTCTCACTCACCAGTGAAAGCTGCTTACTTTCTCAAGGTAAAGATACAACTTTGCTGTTAGATGAAGGTCAAAACTAATTGATGGTTTTTTTTTAAAAAAAGAACTTGCTTTTTAAGTGAAAGCTTAAATCAGGCATTGACCACCTTTTGTGCTACCTAGCAAGCTTTCAAGTTGATAAATATTGTTTGAGGCCAAAATCTTTTACACAATTTAATCCTAATCCCATCTATTTATACTATACTTCTTCCCTCCCTCCCTCACTTCCTCCTTTTCCTTCTTGCTTCTTTCTTTCCTTCCTGTCTCCCTCCTTCCCTCCTTTCATTCCTTCCTTCCTTTCCTCCTTCCTTGTCTTGTTTACCACCCAGACTGGCTTTAAACTTGTGATGTTCAAGTCCTCAAGATATCTAGTGGGTAAAGCGTCTACTCACAAACTGGGCCACCTGAGTTCAATCCCTGGAAGCCTATGTCGCAGAAAGAGAAAACTAACTTCTGAAATGTGTCCTCTGACCTCCACTTGTGTGCCATGACATGCATATTCTCTCTCTCTATCTCATTCATAGATAGATAGATAGACGGACGGACGGACGGACAGATAGATAGATAGACAGACAGACAGATAAATAGGAACAAACTTCTGAAATTCCTCGGTCTCCCCAGTGTGGAGATTGCAGTGTGCAGCCAAAGCAGTTTCTTTTCACATCTACTCTGTGATTTTTATGTAGTGTCAACTATTGATTTGTGATCATTCAGACAAATGGTGATGTTGGAACAGATGGTGCAGCCGGTATCCACCTGGTCCACACAGGCGCTCAGTGGGGGAAGCAGAACTTGGCTCACTACAGCAGGTGTGACAATTTTGACACGCAGCTCACCCCCTGAATTGCAGCTACGTCTATTAATGAACACCTGCCCCTGCTGATAGATCACCGGACTTTTCTCTGTAAAGCTTGGAACGTGCCACAAAAAAATCTTTGTAAATTACTGTGAGTAGTCCCTAAACTGTCAGTCACCTGAAACTACTTCCCTGGGTTTCAACACAAGAGAAGCATTTTAAATAGAAAAGAGGCCTGGAAAAACTGATTTGAACTATTCATTCTGACTGTGTCTAGAGACTGAAAAAGAGCATGCGAACAAAATTAATTCTCCATTGTCTGTGATTAGCATAAATGAATCAAATTAATAGATCTCAAAAGCCTGCATTGGAAACGAAAACTTTAAAAATGATCTCTATATACAGAATATCATAGATACAAAAAGAGCTTAAGGTTCATTTGAAAATGAAGGAGAAAAAAAATCCAAATATTTGTTAACAAATAACAAATTTTGTCTATGTGTAGTGGAGGATAGAGTATGAAAATAAAATCCACAGACTATGATATTCCCTCTTTTTAAAATATTTATTAATTTATTTATTTTGTATATGTCTGTATGTGTCAGAGGGCACTGTGGTGCCTGTGGAAGCTAAAGGGTGACTTCAGGGGCCATCCTTGATTGCTTTACCTTGTTGCTGCTTTGCTCTGGAGTTTTCCAGGCTCAGTCTTTCAGGGCCTAAAGTACAGCTCCCCTCCCCCGCTATTCCCACCTAGAGTTTTTACATGGAAGCCAGAATCCGAACTCAGGTCCTTCTCCTCTTGAGGTAGAGTCTTCATCCCTGAGCCATCTCTCCAGCCCATTTTCTTCTCTCTAAAGGATGAATGATAATATGGCCTACTTCATAATGCCCTGACAAGGTGGAAATGAATCATTAGATCCAACATCTAGAATAAGTCCTGATGTAGAAATTACACTTGGGAATTTATCAGTATTCTTATTGCTATAACTTATTAACATTTAAAAGTGACAAAAATAGCAGGTGCTTGTGAGAGTTAGACACAGGTGTCAACTTAACAGTTGGAGGCTTGAGTTCTGGGCACTTGCAAAGAACTAGTAGTTGAGTTAAGCAAGCCCTGAGCAAGCCTGCAGAAGATTGTTTAATTGATAGGGAAGGCCCAGCCCATGGTGGGTGGGACTAGTCCCTAGGCAGGTGGATAAAATGAAGGGAGTTGGTTAAGTAAGTTGGACATTAATTGCCATACATGGATATACATGTTATCTGACAAATAAGCTTTGCCCTTCTCTCACAGCCCAGTAGATATGGTGTGGCCAGTTCCCTTGGCTCCTAGTGTTGGTGTGAGCTGTCCTGCAAAACTGGATTAATAACTGTAACCAGACAATCATAAACCACAATAAAATCCCTTGTTCCCTTAAACCATTTGGTTGTGAACTTATCAGCATAGATACCATGACAATATTTTTAATTGTAGGATTATATTATTTCTTTGTTATGTGCTTATTTTAAAATGCTTTTTGTGGGTACATTGGTTTAATAGTATAGCTATAATATGTTTTGACAAATTTAATGGCTTAAACAACACAACTCTATTTTCTTAGAGTTGGAGGACCTGTGTCCTAAGTGGGTCTTTCTCACTGAGCTAAGTCAAGGTTTCTGTAAGTTGCAAGAGAGAAACCAATTTCCTTAGCTGTCCTGGCTTCTAGAGATAGCTACTGTTGCAATTTGCCTGCATGGTTGCTGATAAATGACCATTAAATGGCTTAAGGGAACAAGGAGTTTATTTACTTTTATGATTCCTGGTTGCAGTTCTCAGTCCAGCTTGATGGGAGAGCACTCACCAACACCAGGGAATTAGCCACACCATCATCAAGTAACAGCTGAGAAAGGGACAATCCTTACTCACCAGACTAGCTTGTCTGGCCAAGTGTACATAATGATGCCGACTTCCTCAACCAGCTCTCAGTATTTTATTCACCTGTTCAGGACCTAGTCCCACCCACCATGGACTGGGCCTTCCCCATCAGCTAAACAATCTCTTGCAGGTTTACTCTGGGCTTAACCATTTATTCTTTACAAATGTGCCCAGAGCTCAAACCCTCAATTGTCAAGTTGACACCTGTGCCTAACTATGACAGCCATGTTGGCCACCCTCCTTTTGTGTGACCGTTGAGCAAATGTTTTCTCACATGGCATCATTCTGACACAATTCTCCTTCTCTCCTTCTTCACATGTGTGGTTATGTGGAATTCCTCACCATACCCCACAATCATCCAGGATAACCTTTCTGTTTGAAATCAGTAAATTAGCACCTTAATTCAATTTCAAGAATTGATGCATAGACATTTTTCAGAGTGCGTTGTGCTGATTACCACGGAAAGAAGTAACAATCCATCTTTAGAACTGGAGCATTTGTTAGAGCCAGCGTGGTAGAGTAAGGAGCATTCCAGAGTAACCACATGGAGATCTGAGTTTAAGACTGTGCTAAGTTATTAACTAGTTCTATGACTTCACCAAGTCTTCATACCTCTGTTACAACTAGGGTTGGGATGATATGACCCATAACTCTAATTCAAAATGAAGAGCTGTATTAGAGCTTGTCTAGAATAAAACATCCGAGATGTTTTTCTTCAAAAGACAGCTCTAAACTTGGTCCTAAAAGGAATCCACTCTTAAACTCCCCATTTGGCCTGAAATTAGAAAACAGGTGCATCCAGACTTTCAGATACTGACAGGCATGTGTGATGCAAGATGCATGAATTATTCCATCAACTCACACACTTCATCTCCAAAGTTGGAGAAACGGTATCTATGGCATTCTTTCTTAGTCTTCCTGACACCTAATTCCTCTGTTGGGCCCGCCCAGGATTTGCCCTAGGGCATGGCCGAACACATGGGACTAAAGACGGCGCTGAGGGCAAGGGTCTTGGGCGTAACTTCACAGAGAGCCCTAATTGGCTTTCAGGTATCTACCTGCCCCCTGTGCTGAGCGGCATTGAACTTGACCATTAGCATCTGTAGGATGTCTTGACCTTGTGATACAATTGGATGCTAGTTTCGCGCCTTGGTGGCCTTTGTCTATAAAAGTTCCTTTTCTCCCCCCCAATACAGTGAGATCTGCTTCTGACAATCTCCCCGTTCCGTGCCGAGTCTCTGGGGGTAGAGGCGGAGGTGGGGACGGCTGGAACCTGCTTTCATCACAGCCAGCAGCTGTGTGTGTGTGTGAGTGAGTGAATAAGTGTGTGAGTGGGAACCGGTTCCCACACCCTCAGTTCCTGTACATAGAATCTTCTGTTTTCCTTCCTTCCTTTCTTTCAGCCTTCCATTTTGCTTCCTTCCTTTCTTCTTTCCTTTTTCCTACCTTTCTTTTTCATTCCTTTCTTTTTCTTTGCTTCCTTCCTTTCTCTTTCCCTGCCTGCCTTCCTTCTTTCCTTCCTTCCTTTCCTCCTCCTGTTTTCTTTCTTCCCTTCCTTTCTTCCTCATCAGGGCTGGGTTCTACCTGTGTTGCTGACCTTGAATTCAGGCTGACCTTGAATACCTGTGTTCAAGAGATCGTCCTGCCTCCCCAAGTAGTTGGAATTTTAAGTGTGCTCTGTGGTGGTCAGGTAAACATCAATATTTTAAGCCAATTTTATTATAGATATTTAAAAAATCATTTACTTGAAGGTTCTTTATGTAAATGAAGTTGTATGAACCATTCTTTCCTGACTTTTGGAATGCTTGAAAAAATACTGGTTCATCCCTCAATGGAAGGAAACTTCACAAGGCTCACTTTTCAATCCTTATGTCATGCTTGTTCAGCTATAAATGGTTACTTTTAGTACTTTGGGAGAAGTGTTATCAAACAGCAAGTGCAAATGAAGGAATGAAGAGGCAAAGAAAACTGTTAGAGTTCAAGTGAAGCACTTTCATAGTACTTGTTCTTGAGCAGAAGATCCTTCAGGCAGTAAAACAAAATTTTCATTTTCTAAATCCACATTTAAGGAGAGGAAAGTATCTGTCTTAACTATATCTAGTCTCAGTAGCAACCTGGTAGTGGAAAGGAATCTTGAACTAGAAAATAGATGGTACGAAGTCAATACTGGCTAATATCACTGACTTGCTGTGTGATTGTGGGCAGGTCACTGGGCCTCTCCAAACTTCCATTTCTTAGTGTTAATTCTCTGGAATTTGAGAGGGAAGACAGACCCCAACCAAGAACAACAAAGAAAATAAGATCAACTAAAGAAAATGAGTTAAGATAGACTCTGAAAACTGTCTTAAATGTTGAGGTTAGGCTGGAGAGATGGCTAAGGGGTTAAAACTCTTTGTCTCGGGTGATCTAGCCCCTCATGACCCTCTAGCGCCATTAGTCCGTTTCCAGCTGCCTACTTCTCTTGGAGGTTCCCTAGCCCCTCATGGCACTCCAGTGCCATGAGTCTGTTTCTTGTTTCTTGCTTCTCATGAATTCCATGCCTAGGCACTGTGAGTTCTCATGGGCTCCCTAGACCCTCATGGCACTATATTGCCATGAGCTCTGTTTTATTTCTGCTTCTCATGGCCGCGCCTAGTTCCTCATGGCACTCCACGTCTGGAATCCATGAGTTCCAACCTTTCTTTTCTCTAATAAACTCTACCTTAATCCTCTTAAAAACAAAACAAAACAAAACAAAAAACTCTGTCTCAAAAGCAGAAGGTCCTGAGTTCAGATCCCAGGTCCCATATAAAAATGCCAGGCAGAAATGGTGGCGGCCTGCACTTCTGGTTCTGGTGGGCAGAGCCTGAGGAATCCCAGAGCAAAGCAAGAAGGAGGTAGAAGCAATCCAGGATGATTCCCAAAGTTACCCTTAGTCCTCCACAGGGATATACAGTGCTCTCTCTCTCTCTCTCTCTCTCTCTCTCTCTCTCTCTCTCTCACACACACACACACACACACACACACACACACACACGTAAATAAATAAAATATTTAAAAAAGAAATGTTGTGGTTCACAGTAATAGTTTACTCAGAATTGGATGACCCATTTATTTGGTTTATTCTTCACCCTTTCTAAGGAAGCCAATAATGGTTAAAAGTAAATCAAGGAAAATCTGAAATTTCTGGGGAACTAAGTAAAAATCCACTGTAATTTTTAAAATTAAACCTTTTCTCACTTCCCTCTATTAACAAATGAAGAAAATGCTAAGAGGTTAGTCAGTTAACAAAGCGTTATGTATTTCCTCAGTAACAAACCAGCTTCCTGCCTTCTGTTTTAGCAAAGTCGGCATCTTAAGTAGTCATGACATAAGTGACACGGCATCACTTCCATGGAAAAGCAATGAGCATGCTTTAGCGACAGGTGTGGCCCTACACTATCACTTGTGAAGGAAGCACATCTGCTTTCCTGAACCTTGAGCACAGCGTCTGGTTTCCAGTGGGAGACACCACAGATCTCACTGATTTCCAGGGCATGAGTCTCTGAGTTCTTCCAGATGTTCTTAGCCTCTGGTACACTGTGGCTCTCAGGAATTCGTTCTTTGTAGAGTATTGAAAAACAGGTATGGAGTGTCCTTTCTCTCTCCTAGGAGGAGAGAGAGAGAGAGAGAATCAATCACAGGCTTCTGCTGCTGCTGCTTGTCCCAGACCTCCCAGTGGTCGGTCTATCTCTCAAAATGGATTTGAAGCTCCTCTCTTCTCCTCACCCTTTTGGCTATCTGTGACAGTGGGGTGGGATCTCAGAGCTGTGTGGTCCAGTAGGGATACTCTAGGTTAAGAATATCCATTGTGTTTGGAAACTTACATTTTTCCAGGACCACAATAAAGTTCCTGGATAGAATTTGCTTCTTTTCTGTGCTAAAATAACAGCTGCTCATAAAGGAAAGGAAGTTTTGAGTGGTCTGGAGCAGAAAGTAGTGGGTCTAAATGAGTGACTTGTCTTTATCATTAAAGATGTGACCTTTCCAAGATTTGAAGAGGGAAATCCAGAACCAGATGTCTTCATTCACAAGTACAATTTTATCACAGTGGTTCATTAACAAAGGCCCTGATTCAAGGAAAGGGATTTAGAGAAAGCATTTTCTAAAGTTTGTCTTGGGAAAAACATCACTTGTTTGTTTAGATTGCTTTTCTTGGGTGGAAAGGTGTGGCCCTGCTAACAACAGGCAAGGAGCACAGATTCACAAAGCCCTAGGGTAGATTTTTGTTTAAATTATTTAAATGTGGCTCTCTGGGCCTTCAGGAGCAGTGAAATCTGTTTCTGTTTGTTTTATACATAATTATCAGGAGAGGCTTCTCTTTTCTATTACATGGGAAAACTTATGGTTGAATTTTATTAGACATCTTGCTCTCCTTCAGTGCTATACAATTTTTCTACTTAATGTTCAAAGTATTGATTAGTCAGAATGCTTGAATGACAGTCTGAATAGAAAAGGATGTTTTCATTCATTAATATTTTAAGTAGCAAAAAGGGGGGGGGACGGCCCAACCAATAAAGTACAAGGCCAAAAAAAAAAAAAAAAAATCAGAGCACACTGTTGCACTGGGGAGGCAGATACAACTGAAGGCTTGGGGCTTCTGGGTTAGCCAGCCTAGCCTACTTAGTGAGCTCCAAGTCAACAAAAGGCTGTGTCTCAAAACAAGGTGGATGGCACCCGAGTAACCCAAAGTGTCCCCTGTCCTCACACACAAGTACACATGTGCACAAATGTGTATATGTATTCAGACATGCACAAATGTGTGTATGCATATATACATGCACACATGCATACACACGCAGAGGATTTACTTAGCAAGGAAGTACTTTTTGTCTCCAATTTTATTAACAGACTCATTTAGGAATACTGTTATTGGTTTACTTTCCCATAAAGGGAGTGCACAAAATCTGATTCAAGCCTTGTCTGAAAAAGTCTTTACTACCATACTAAAGATTTTTGTAGGGTACAAGACTCATGATTTGGATGTGACATATCTGAGATAGCTATGGAATGACCTTGGAACTGGTTTTTATAGCTATAGAAAGGGTTTTTTTTTTTTTTTTTTTAGCTTACTTTATTAAATAGCTGAAACTGCATTCCTTTTCTCTTTTTCCTGAAAGGCAACTAGAAAAGCAAATCCCAGCTAATTTATAGTTTTATTTAATTGAGTTCCACTGAAATGAGCTTTAATGAATTATGAGACTCGTTTGGTGGGAGAGGTAACACTCCCAGACTACAAGAAACCTAATGCTGTAAAAACATGAAAGCTGGATCTTCTTAGGCTTCTCCTCTCCAGGCCACGCAGTCGGCCTGTTTCCAGTGAAACTGAATTCCAAGCATGTCTTTTTATCTCTCAGAACTCTGGCTCCGACCATGTCCCTACTTTGGTGACACCCTGGTGGCTTCTTCTTTCTGTTGCTCAGAATTCGTGAAAAGAAGAGTGAACACCCTGATGAGTTCAGTCTCTCCTGCAGTGGGTTAGGGTCAGGACCCCCTTCTCTGAGCCGTCCCTCTGATCCTGGGGCCTGCTGCCACGGGTCCTGGGCTTGGCTTTGGAGCAGACCCCATTTTTGCCTCATTTGAAATCAGGTACTCACTTGCTTTCTTCTTTTCTGAAGAGCCAGTTCAGTCCAGGAGGAAAGACAAATTTAGGAAATTATCCACCTGCTTGTAAATAATGGCTTCGTGCAGATGAGGTAGCTAATCCTCCACAATACGAGGAGCTCCTTCAATACAAGCAAGAGAAAGAAAAGATCTCAGAAATTCCTTTGTCAGGCTCAAAGGCTCCCTGCCCCCTTGCTCCCTGGCTTTTCAAAAGAGGTATTTGTTCTCTCTTATAATCTGGAAATGCATGCGCCTAATTGAAATAAGATGTGCTCCTTAAATGATGAAAATAAAAAGTGATCAAAATAGGTTTTTAGTTATTCTGTGGGCACTGGAAGCTTAAATGCAAACTGCATGGTTGCAGTGTGGGGAATTAATTATTGGTAATTGAAGTTGTAAGCTTAATTCCCTGCTTGCTTCAATGAAATGAATCCTTCTGTTTAACACTGAAATAAGCACCACTATCCCCCACGATCTATAGCAGCACATGCATTCTGCTATTGAGCAGCAGTCAATGTTAGAAAACCTTTATCTTTCAAACAATGAATTGCAATTAAATGAAACAAAAACATTGGGGAGAAGGGATAAATACATCAGCTAACATTGGCTACTCTTAAGAGATCCTCTTCTAGTTTGCTGGCTATAGTTTAGATCCATCATCAATTCATCCCATTCCCTCCCACTGTCCTGCCTGTCCGCTTCTATGGGTTCCAGAGTTCCCTATAAATTGTCTGCTCTAGTGGGGGTTCAGGCCTCTGTAGTATACCAAATAGACTCCCCACTGATAGGGGCACTCCCCTTCACCTGTCCTGCCCTAGTCTCCAATGTTTTCACTCCATGTAATTATTTCTCCTGAGATCCTCACTAATCTATGGGGGCATGTAGGTATGTCAGTCTTTATGCAGGTCTAGTAAGGACAAGTCTCCCTGAAGTGAGTCCCTGGATGCAGCAGTCCTGCCTTGAGTGGAATATGTTGTCCAACGGTGGACCTTCCCATCCTCAGGCTCTTACATCTTATTGCCCTCTCTTCCACAAGGTTCCCTGAGCCTCAAAACAGGGAGACATTTGGTTGGCCGGGAATCAGGAGGGCATTGCAGCCTCACCAGTATTCTGCATTCATTCTTTTCTTTCTGAGATGCAAACTGCTTCCTGTGGCTCCCACTCTACCTCTCTCCACTCTGGCCATCCACCACATTGTTAACTCAGGCCTGGATGCCTCTTGTCTGCTTACCATCTTCTACTCCCCCGTGTAAGTTCAGCAGACAACCCTGTGTCATAATGTTACCACAGCAAATCACACAATTGCTTGTGTTCTGGTTGTTCTGTCTGTTGAAGCACAGGCTCCAAGATGGCAGGACAGCATTTCCCTGGTTCCAATGTAGACTGACATATTAGTTATTTGTCCTGTTGCGGTGCCCAAATGCATAATAAACGCAACTGAAGGAGGCTGGAGAGATGGCTCAGGAGTTAAGCTTCTGCCTTACAAGAAGATGGTCCTGAGTTAGGATCCCAGATCCCATGTCAAAACACCAAGTGGAAGGCAGAGTTTAGGAAACTCCAGAGCAAAGGGAAGGTAGCACAATCCGGAGTGATTTCTGAAAACCTCCACAGGTCCACATAGTGCCCTCTGATACACAGAGATGTTATGGGATCGCTCTGGAGTCTGTATGTGTCCAGGTTCTTATATTCAGGAGTCGAAGATTGAAACCAGAACATGTGCAGAGGATCAAGGCAAAGTTTATTAGAGGAGAGAAAGAGCAGAACTCACAGATGTTAATCCACGAAGGGCAAGAGAGCCCTGGAGAACTCATGGACTCCAGGCATGGACACGGAGAGCGAGGAGCTGAAAAAGACTCACAGACCCAGACATGGAGTGCCATGAGGGACAAGGGCTTTTTATGTTCTCATATTTCAGAACACATTTATTTGTGTAGTTTTCTTAGTGGTTTATCTAGGTAATGTAACATGAATGTATAATACGTTAAACTAGTGGTTTTACCAGTTTGAATGAAATGTGAGAGGGCAAAGGAAGGGACAAGCAGAAGAGAAGTGAAAGGAGGAGAGGAGAGAATAGAAAGGAAAGGGTTATTTTTTACATAGTCACAGAAAAAGAAATTATTTCAAGGTCAGAAAATAGCTCAGCAGGTAAAGGCCCCTGTGCAGCTGGTACTCCTGGCAATCTAAGTTCCATCCCTAGAGCCCGCGTGATATGAGGAGGAAGAAGGAAGGAGAGAACTGACTTCTGAAAGTTCTCTCTCTCTCTCTCTCTATCTATCTATCTGTCTCTTCTTCTCTCTCTCATGCACACACAAATATTTTTAAAAGAAATCATTTCAGCTATAGAAATTTTACCAGAAAATTATGGGAAAAGAACTAAAGAGGGTATTTTACCAAGAATAAAAGGTTTCCGACCAAGTCATTGAAAACCGATCTATGAGCTGGGGAGACAGCTCATTGGGTAAAGGGTTTGCTGTGCAAACAACAGCTCCTGTGTTTGAATCCCCAGCACTCAAGCAACCGCCAGGTGTGGTAGTACACGCCTGTCATCCTAACACTGGGAAATGAAGACAGTGGACCCCTGGACTGCTGGCCAGCCAACCTAGCCAAACAGCACGTTCTGGGTTCATCGAGAGACCCTGTTGTCAAGGCTCTGTCGTCCTGGTCCAACATTAAAGTTGGAGTTTTGGCTTTGGGGTAAATTGCTAGAAATGGTCCACCCAATGTGCTGATGGGAAGTACTTTTTTGAAGATGATTACATCAATAATACAGAAAAGTAAGTCAGCAAATATCATAATTTGCAAAGTTATAGGCATTTTTCTTTAGTTGAACAGTGTAATATGAAAGGTAACTTTCATTTGTATGAAGTGTTTTCCTGCTACCATAATCTGACAAGCAGCAACTCACAATTCAAGAAAGGACACACCATCATGTGCAGAAGGCATGACTGCAGGAGCATGAGGCGGCCCGATCATGTTGGCAGTCAGGAGGCAGAAAGTGGACAGGAAGTGAGGGCTATACCTAGTGACCCAATTCCTCAGTAAGATTTCACTTCCTGAAAGTTCCACAACCTTCCAAAACAGTCTCAGCAACTGTGGGCCAAGTGTTCAGACGCATGAGCCACAGGATCACACGCAAACCACAGCACCATTAATCTGGTCAGTATATTTTGTCTCATGGGACTGCAAAAATTACGAAGAATAACTTGTAAGCTAGAATAAATGAAACAAAAAATACTGAATTTGTAGTTTACTTTTCAAATCCTTTTGAATCTTTGATGCATTCAAGAGGAATTTAAGTTTATTGTTTAAAGCAAGCACACACACACACACACACACACACACACACACACACACAATTCAATAATTACAAGTGGTAGCCCATCCACGCTAATACAAAAAAAATCAAAATATATTGGGATTTTTTTGTTTCTTCTCATGTGTATGTGTGTTTTCCATTGGGTAGGAACACATGAATATGCAGGTGTACATGAAGATGAGGATACATACATATGGAGGCCAGATGGTGGTATTGGGAATCACTTCTCTGTCTCTCTTCCGTCTTACTATTGTGAGCCTGGATTTGTAATTAAACCCAGAGCATGCCATTAGGGCTAATCTGACTAGCCACCTTGCTCTGGGGGTTCCCAGGCTCTGCTTCACAAGGCTGGAATTACAGGAGGGCCGCTAGCCCTGCAGGCATTGTTTGCATGGGCTCTGGGGATCCGAACTCTGACCCTTTGCCTGCCCAGCAGTCACTTTAATTGCTGAGCCACTTCCCAGTCCTAAGTTGGCATTGTAAAAGAAGAGATTTTTTGTTTCCTTTATTGCTTTGTTCTACCATGTGATACATATTGAAAATATTAGTGGTTACTGTTATATTTTCTTTTATAAGGAGAATTTTTTTAAAAAGCTGTTTATTTTTCTTTCCTTGGCAAGATATGTGTAACATAAAGTTATGGAGCTTATTTTTGTGGAAAAATGCTTTTATTAGAGCAAAATTTAGACTTTTTCCACCGGCCTCCAAAAGTTTTAGTCACTGACCTGGACAAAAGAAAATAAAATTAGGTGACATTATTTCACATGAGCCTCAAACCCCTAATCCATCTGTACTTGTAATGTGTATGTATGTGTGTGTGTCCCTAATGCAACTGTACTTATGACGCGTATGTGTGTATGTGTGTGTGTGTGTGTGTGTGTGTGTGTGTGCACACTGCACGCCTTACAATCCCACTTTATTTTTTAAGACAGGATCTCTCTACTACCCTGAGAGACTATATGGGACTGGGGTTGGACAGGAGAGGGGAAGCCTTTCAAGGTGTACCTACATACCCTTGCAGGCTCAGGTGCTAGCTAGTGCAGAAATCCTAGATAGGACCAGTGGATTGAACATCAGGAGGATTTGGGAGAGTGAGGCAAACTGGCCAGAGGGAAGAATGGGTAAGTGGGGTGGGATAGGATAGAATGGGGTGAGAGTAGGTAATGGTGATAAAAGCACATGAATCCATTGCTAATGTAAGTTAAAGTGAAATATTCTATAAAAGGGATCTCTCATTGAAGCTGGGATGAGTTGATCCAGCTAGACTAACTGAGGAATCTTCCTTTCCCATCTTCCCAGCTCTGGGACAGATTTATATCACTACACTTGGCTTTTAGGTGGGTGCTGGAGACTGAAAACAGGTCTTCCTGCGCATGCAGCAAGCAGTTAACAGACTGAGCCATCTCCCTCACCTCACATTTAATACTTAAGATTAAGTGGATAGTGGTATTCTCCAGAAATAGTTTACCTAGCATGTTTGTGCCCAGTTTTCTAACTTTCTAAACCAGAATCTGAAAAAAAAAAAGCCATTGGTACATGCTTTAATTTACATCCAGTTACTGCAACAACAACAATAAAACAACTTAGGGGAGAAGAGAATTTTGTTCAGCTCACGGTTCCAGATTCCAGGTCATCATGGCAGGAAAGTCGCAGCACCATGAGTTGAAGGAACTGGTCACATCCCACGCACAGCAGGAATAAATGCATGCATGTGTTTGCTTGCCTGCCTGCCAGTTGGCCAGTATTCAGCGCGCCTACTATACAGGGAATTCTGCCTCCCGATGGGCTAGTGGTCTTCCCATCTCCATCAAAGGAATCAAGACAGATCCTACAGGATTGCCCAGAACCCTGTCTTCATCTAGAAGATTCCTTTCATTGTGCCTGAAGTCCTACCTCCTAGCAGCAAGCTGATAATTAATACTAACCATCACAATACGGTCCTTTAAAGGTATTTTAGTATATCACACACTGCTACTGTGAAATATCGTCAAGTTAAAGAAACATTGAAAGAAGACACAATTTTCATGATCTTGTGTTGTCAGCACGCATTGGTAGAGTTGTAGGTAGTTGACTATTATTAACTGCAATTCAGTATTTTCCTGAAATGGAAAAAGTATTTGCTAAATATTACATAATCAAAGACAATATTGACATTTCTTCCTGAAAAAGTTATAAAACTTTTAAGAAAAAGAGCAACTTACTTGGATTTTATACATGTGACCTTCTGTTTGGGAGGCAGAGTCTGGACCCCTGAGCCATCTCTCCACCCTGCTTTATGTACATTATTTTTTTATTTTATATTTTTTATTATTCAATTGTGCATGTGTGTGTGTGTGTGCGTGTGTGTATGTATGTGTATGTAGAACCACGGGCGAATTCGTGAACCACCATGGACGCCTCCACCTCCTCCTTGTTTACTCTGCCTCGGGATTCACAGTCTCCGCCCACCAGGACCAGAAACGCCGGCTGCCCCCGCTTCCGCCTGGCGTCTATACGTGGAGTCTAGGATCCGAACTCAGGACCTTCTGCTTGCAAGGCAGAGGCTTAATCCCTAAGCCACCTCTCCAGCCCCTCCAGCCTACTTTATGTACTTTAACATGAATAAAATTACAGGAGTTTTACACTGTGATCATTAACATTATGTAATTTGGCAGAAAAATGCACATGAAATCTGATGAACACCTTGTTGATATTGACAAAATGTTTTACTTATTTATTTATGAGAGAGAGATTGAAGAGAGAGAGAGAGAAAGAGAGAGAGAGAGAGAGGCACAAATGTGGAAGTGTGGAGGTTAAAGGACAACTTCCAGAAATTAGTTCTCTTTTTCACCACATGGGGCTCTAGAGCGCAAACTCAGTTCACTAGTTTTGTGTACAGGCATCTTTTATCTGTTAAGCCATCTTGAAGGTCCTTGACAGAAAATTTTAAATCGCATATGTGACTTACATTTCATTTTAGTGAACAAGCACTGACTTAAATATTATCCTGTATGTGAAATATGATTGCGTGATATGATAATATGTGTGTGACATGATAGTGTCTGTGATATGATACCATGAGGGGAACACTTGTGTTCATGTTCCTGCATGTGTGTGTTCATGTGTGTGCTTGCAGGCTCTGTATTCCTATGGCTCGTGTGGAATTCAGAGGGACAACTTACGGATGTCAGTCTTCTGTTTTCCACTTGAGACATGGTTCTGTCCCTCACTGTTAGGCTTGCTATCCCATGAGTTTCTGGAGATTCTTGGGTCTCAAGTTCTCCCCAACCCCACCCCCATCTTCCATTGGCACACTGGGACGCTTGCCCCACCATGTCCTGCTTGACCATGGCGTTCTGGAAATTCGGATATGGGTCATCACAGAGAGAGATTTGCCCACCGATCATCTTCCAGGGCTTCTTGTTGCTGCTGTCTTCTCATCTGCTAAAAAAAAAAAAATTCTTTTAGCCTTTGCTGAACAAAAAGCCTTAATATTAATGTAGATCAATTAAAATTTCCCCTGTTTGTACTTGCAGCATAATAAGCTTCACAGAGCTATTCATTATTTTCTTCCACTGCCTCTGAGATTCAGATTCATTCAGCTCTTCAGGTAATAAGTAATAAGTTAGTTTCCCAAAATCATATGCCAAAGAAAGCATCTCTTTTTATTTTTCCCAGCTAACACACAGAGGGAATTTCTCAACTTTCTTTTTCATTCCATTGTTCTATTTCCACACCAGAACCATGTTTTGCCCTGTAATGTTCCTTAATAACGACTACTTTGAATTATGTCTTAGTCATATGTTGATATGAACTTACCTACTAAAAACAAAGTCCCACTGGAAAAAAATTTATATTTCACTTACCAGCTACAAGGCTTAGCTTTTAAAGTTAACATTTAAACATTTTTCCAGCAAAATTAATTTTCTTTTTAAAATTGTTCATTTATGAGAGAGAGGGACAGAAAAAGAAGAGAGGGAAGAGAGAGAGAGAGAGCGAGCACATGTATGCATGCAATGGCACATGGGTGAGGTCCAGAGGATACTTTTCTGGAGGCAAGTTCTCTCCTTTCTATGTAGGCTTCTGAAGACTGAACTCAGGTCACCAGGCTTGAGAGCAGGTGCCTGACCTGCTGAGCCCAGAGCTACTTTCCTTTCAGGGAGCTGTGATCAGTAAACCTTACAGAGCTGTGGTAGAAATATCTGTTCATATCTGGTAGACCACATAAGGTGAGCAAACCCCTTTCGGCCACCTGCTGCTGTAACTGCCTTCCAATTCGCATTGGAAGCACAGGAGTGCTTCTGCTTCCCGCGATGAAAATCAACTGAAGGAAAAAGCCACAATTTAAGAACCAGACATGCTGGGAAGCTGAGGAGAGCCTCGAGTTCTGGGTTACATGGACTATACCGTGAGACCCTGTCTCATCTACTCCCTTAAAGGAGAGAAGAAGGAAAAGGAAAATGAGGAGCAGGAGGAGGAATGAGAACCAAGACAACTCTGGATATAAGGGATTAGTAGGTAGATTTTCCAAGGAGAATTTGCTCAACTCCAAACATTTTTCCTCTGCATCTGTTCTCCTCTGAGAAGCAGCTCTGCTAGCACAGGGAAGAAAGGGCCCGTCTCTCACTGGGGCAATCCTAGACTCTCCAAAGTCAAATCGAGTAGATCACATAATCTATTCCTGAACACTCCTGTGTCTTTTTCTTTCCTTTGTGTTGCCTGTGCAAAGTTGGCTTCCACTATCTCCCACTGAAGAACCACAATACCATGTTCTTTGTCTTAGTTCATTATTTCAGGTGGTTAGTCTTCTGGCTACCTCTCTGATAGAGTTACTTAAGTTCTTGTTTTCTTTGTACGCTTGTTGTTTCGTCTGAGGTTAGTGGTAAATCTAAAATTAAAAGTATTTTAAAATGAATTGCTGAGTTTCTGTCTTTTTTTGGTCTAATGATTCCTTGCTTTGTCCCATTCTTCCCTCTCAGAATGGAAACGTTTATTCTGTGTTTGTATGTTGAAAACATGCAACTTTTTTTTACTTTGTGTAGGAATTCACAATTATAGGATTCCTTAAGTCTCATATGAGAACTTGGACTTTTGGTAGTGTTGAAACTGCTAAAGACTAAGGGGACTTCTAACATTGGACTGAGTATATTTTGCATGGTGAGATGGCCATGAAACTTTGGGGGACAAGTGGACAGTTATGGCTTAAAGGTGATATGTTTAGGTGTCAAGGTGACTAGGGGTGGACTTGTGATAGTCAACATTGTCAACCTGACAGGATCTAAAATCATTGATGAGACAAGTCTCTTGACAGCTCTGCGAGGGACTGCCTGCATTAGATTCTTTGAGGTGGAGGTATCACACTAAATGTAGGAGTACCATTTCATGGCCTGGGGTTCCAGCCAGATAAAAAAGAGAAAGTGAGCTGAGTGCATTCATTGTTCTCTGCCTCCTGGAGGTAGATGCAATGTGACCAGGTGCTTCAAGCATCTATAGTTATGACTGCCCCACCATAGTGGACTGGACCCTCAAACTGTGAGACAGAATAAACTCTTCCTTCCTTGAAATTGCTTTTAAAAATATTTTATATATTTATTTGAGAGAGAGAGAGAGAGAGAGAGAGAGAACATATGTGTCATGCCAAACAGATGGACATCAATACCATTCTCTCTTTCCACCATTTAGGCTTCCAGGGATCAAACTCAGGTCACCAGGTTTGGAAGCAGGCACCTTAACCATTCAGCCATCTCACTAACCTCTTTAGATTGTTTTTGTCAGATATTTTGTCCAAGCAATGTAGAAAGTAACTAAAAAACCAGTGGGCTCTGGAAGTCACTTAACGCTTCTGAATGATGGGGGCACGTAGTTGAAAGGTATTTTGGATAAAATGCCTTTTCCAGAGCCCTATGTGACACTGATAATCAAAGAAGGGCTGCAGACCAGCAGAGCGGGCACTTCTGGGGAGCCTACTTGAGACATAGAATGCCCCCCCCACCTTCTGCTCCCACACTCACAGTCTATGAAGCAGTAGGAGCCCAGCTCATTCGTTTGCAGGTGGGAATTTGAGGAGCACTTGTCCAGGGGGAAATAGTTGGCCTAAAAAGACCAGTTAGAGGACTGAGACAAGGACAGATGAACAGAAATCATGACAGCTGGCACACTGAGGTGAACGAGGGAGGCAGGAAAAGGAGAAGTCATAAAGGACACCAGGCCTGTGGTCAAGTGATACTTGTCTTGTTTTCCTGACAGACTGATCCTCTCTTGTTTTTTTCAAATCACTGTGGCTTTCTGTAATTTTTCTTCCATTTGCTCCTTCTCTTCACTAGTGAGCTTTGCTTCCTTCTGGTTGCCTCAAAGTACATAAGAGATGTTCCAAAGGGATACAGATTGCAACTTCTCTGGTGCCCCTGGGCTGCAGGAGCAGAGAAAGAAAGACAAGTGAGAAGAGTTCCTCTTGGATTTTGGGGATCCTCTCCTGAGTTTAACAGGCATCAAACAGGTGTGTACTTGCAAGTGTGTCTTTATGGGCTTTAAATCTTCCACTTTAATTCAGATTTCTCTCAGAAAGGAAGAAAGTAAACAGTCTGAGTGCCGTGACTCATTTACACTTCAAACATACTTTCAATCAGTTATTCCTCAATTAATCAAATAGCCGGTGTATCCCTAAAGTAGCATAAAGTGACACCCTGTGCGAAATCAATTCTGCTCTCCCAAATCATTAAATCTGGTAGCCTGTGACTACATCTCTGCTAATTCTGGTACCCATCCTTTCATCCCCCATTAATTTTGGCACGCCTAACAGGCTGTCAAGAATAATTTCCCAGGACGTAAATAATTCAGAAATTAAAAATTAATAAATAATAACAGAGAACTACTGGGAAATCGGCTGGGTCAATTAGCACGCTCTGCATTCTGTTTCTTCACAGCAGGGGGTGGTGGCCACGTTCGTTACTTGAATCTTTCCTTCCATTCTGAGGTCTGAGTTACAGCTCTTCATTATTGGATCCAGTCAGACGCAATTACCTCCATCACTATCTCCAGCCCTAACTTCAAAGAAGCGGGCGTTTTCTTGTCTGCTTTTTTTCTCCTTACAGCAGGCTCAGCTTGACATCCCTGGAATTTCCTCCACGCAGACTAATTAATAAGTCCTCGACGTATCATATCCACTCCTCTTCTTTGATGTGCTTCCTTAGTCAATCATCCATTTAATTAGAATTTCAACGATAACTTTACTTATCTTGTGGCTAGATGTAAATTAAAATAACAGGATTTTCATTCTCTTTCCTACGGGGTTGTGACATCGTGGAAGAAAGTTTCAACACAAACATGATATTTTTCATGTGGGGGGGTGGAAGAGCAGTCTGCAGAATTATTTCTCTTTGGCTATGAAACAGTGGTACTGTTGAACAAGCAATAGTGGAAATGTACTAGATTTTTCTGTAGCATCATTTCAACCAATCTTTCCCATGAAAAAGACTATCCTGATTTGCATAAAGAATTGAGCAGACATAGGTCTCTATACTTCCAAAGGCAGGATCTGTACTTGGAGGAAGAAAACGTATCCTTGGAAAGTCAAGAATGGATGCATGAACCCTCTGGACGTTTGCTTCTTTTGTCTGTGAGTCCATGCTATTTTCCATTTTGCCAAATTGTATAATGGCTTCTTAGGGCTTCTCAAAAATACAAGGAAATGAAAATTTTCTCCCACGATCACAGAAACATTAGTAGGTAGCAAGATGTGACATTGGCATGCAAAACTGGTCAATTAGAGAGAATGGAAGCAATAATTCCTTTCCAGAAAATAATGCTAAGACTGGTATGTATACTGCATCTTCATCTATATGTAGAGCTGGCCCCGTGTGCTAATCTCAGGTCACATTTCACATATGTTCTTTCTCAGAATACCCACAATACACGATGACTGTGCCCATACAAGAGACAATCTGTGAGGTTAACCTGCTTTCCCAATGTCACAAAATAGAATATGAAGGGGAAGAAATCAAAAGAAATGGCCTGAAAGAATAGTTTAAGCTATTGATCATAGCGCCTAAAGCTTTTAATGATCTGCTTTCCATTGGCCAAATTCATGCTCTGTCCCATGTAAATGCACCCAAAATCAATCTCCAAGGATTAACCCACTATAGAATGTAGTACGTTCCTTTTATACCATCTTAAAAATATATATCTCACTAATACATTTTTCATGGTTGAGAGGCACTGATAGAAATTCAGACTTTGGGGTAGGTCTGTGTATAAAATAGTTTTCTGATCTAATGATAAATACATTATTTATAAGTAACAGGTATAAATATACATATATGGATATATAAGCTTTAGAATATGAAAATAAGCTATTCTTATGTTTTCTTGAACCTTTTCTCCAGGAATAAAATGACTAGCTGTTTTGTTTGTTAACTTTAAAAAGGTTCCTGACAATTGGAGCATTAATGTGAGGAATTTCCTGTAACTACTCAATCCTTCATCTTTTGAACATCCCCTCTTCTCCTCTCTCTAAGCATGTCCAGTAAGGCAACAAACAGAGGTTACAGTGACCAAGAGAAACATATTTCATTAGCAAAAGCTAAAACCATGCCATTAATGCTGTTTTAAAACTAACCTTTGGGGAATTTAATACAGTTGTTCTCCAACAATAGAACTTGGTTCATTTGCTACTTATGACATGATTATTTAAATTAAGTTAATTGGTTTCCTTATTTCCCTTTAGGGCTTTAGGCTCAGAAACATTTCTATTAGAAAAATCTAATTCATTCCCAAATTCCTATTTCTATAATTTGGGATATTAAATGCTGTGATGTTTTAACTCTTTGCCACAAAAATTATTCTAAACTCCTGTTCAAATTGAGAATAGGAACTATATTGGTACAGTAAAACCTCTAGAGAAGGGTTCCAGAGCGGGTCAGCAAAAAGCCCAGGAAGAAAGATGCCATACGCAATGGTCTCCATCAGGGTCCCGAGGCTGAGGAAAGCTTTGGACTCTTCTTGATAAGCCTCCCATTGAATTTTTAAATGAAGACATTGCAAAACAAGCTCATCAAAGTCAGGACCTATTCCAAGTGTTTACATTGAATCAATTTATGTTTGAAATACATAGAACTTAATGCAAGAATGGACTGTGGAGATGGTTCAGTGGATAAGGCGATGTCGTGTGCTTGAGGACCATGAGTTTGGATTCCCATATAAAAAAAGTGGTCACCTATAATTCCACTAACTAAATTACTGACCCACGGGCCCTGGGTTGAGTTGCAACCCTCCCTCAATACACAAAGTGGAGAGCAATTATGGAAAATACTGGGCCTCTCTCTACATGCATGCACACCTGTATATACATACATATCCACACACATGTGAGCATGCATACACACATGTATACACCTCCCCCACACACTGACGTACAAAAAAAACCCAGACAACAAAAAAGTAATATAATTCAGCTATTCACAAATAATCACAGGATTTATAAAATGCATGGTGCTCTACAGATGATGGGGGTCAGCAATGAGACAAAGCTCAACAGTTCTACAATGAAAATCCTTCAGTCCCTTTTTCTCAATGAATATAAATATAACTTCATTTATAAAAAAATTTTTACTTGAAGCTCATCTCAAATTAAATGGCCCAAATGTTCCCTCTCACCATTCCCTAATTGGCCCTAATCTCAACACAATTTTTTTAAAATAGTTTTGAGTGCCAGCTATGTACCAGACACTAAAAAGAAACGAAAGCCCAATGCCCCAACTTGTGGAGTGCATTTCTCATAATGATGCAGGTTTGATCTCCAGCTGTGCTCACCAAATGGTGCAGAGTTCTCTGGTGGCCTAACGTGTCCAGATTCTTGTTTTGAGGAGTTGAAATTTGAAACCTGAACACAAGCAGAGGATTATTAGAGGAGAGAAAGAACGGAATTCATGGACATGAATCTGCAAGGGACAAGAGAGCCCCCCAGAACTCATGGACTCCACGCATGGAATCTATGAGGGGCAAAGTAAATGAAAGGAATTCACTGACTCTAGACAAGGAGTCCCAAGAGCCCAAGGAAACCAAAGATGGCTGCCAGGGTCAGATTTATTTACAGGGCTAAGCAGGCCAGGAAAAAAACGGCTTTTCCTCATTGGTTAGCTCAGCTTCTGCAAACCTGATTGGAATTTTTGATCCTCACATCTCATTGGTCTGTTCAAATTAGGCCCAACCCAGTTGATCTTATGGCCAGCCTCAAAGTAGGGCTTATCTATCATGGAGAGCTCATCTCCACATCCTTTAATAAACTGAGGATTGGGGAAGTTGATAAACCTTGTCCTATGGAGGATTAAAGAGGATGTGTTTCTTCAGGGTAGTCCCAGCTCTGTGGGATGATGACCTTCATTCAGGACCTTGAAAGACTTTCAAAAGACCTCCCAGCATGGCTGCTCCAAACTGCCTAAATAAGACAACACTCCACACTAAGAGACATACAATAAGTTAGAAAATGTGGAAAAAGTACAAACAGGTTGAAGATGGCTCAGCAGTGTATAATTTTAATTCAATACCTACTCATTACTGAAATGAGAGAAAATTAAGAAACAGTAACTACCGATGATTTTTTTTAACACATGACTTTGCAGCCAACATTAGAAACAAGACCACAGGCCTATTTTCCACACTACTTAAAACACATTTGAGGCATCAGCCATTAGGATTAGACAGGAAACATAAATACTAGAAAGAAAGAGGTTATGTATGTAGTGTACTGGAAATCCCTCAAATTAATTTAAAAAATTAATACCAATAGAAAGAGAACTTGGAAGGTACTAGGACATACAAGAATAAATGAAAATCCAGGGCCTGGATATAAACAAATGATTAAATAGAATAACTGAAAAGAAGACTGTCATTATATTAGCAGGAAAACAAATAAAATATCTGGATAGTAACTTAATAGAAAGGGCGCAAGCCTCTATGGGAACGCCTAAAATCAGACATAACAAATGAAATACATAGAAGATCCAACATCATGTTAAGATTTCCCAGTTAATACATAAAATTAAAATAAAATATTAGCAGTTTCATTCAGAATTATACAAAGTGCTTTTTAAGTTCATGTGAATACTTATTAGGGATTGTCATTTAAAAAAAAAAAAGAGGACCAGTGAGATAGCTGAGTGGGTAAGATGTCTACTTACAAACCCAGGAAGCCCACATGGTAGGAAGGAGAAACGTGGCTTCTAAAGTTACTCTGTCACTTTCATTCATGTGCTATGGCATGAATGTCTGCATCTTTCTTTTTCTCTCTCTCTTTCTTTTTCTCTCTCTAGATAGATAGATATATAGACGGACAGATGGATGATAGCTAGATATGTGACTAGCTACGTATATAGAAAGATAGCTATATCAAATAAATAAATACTTTAAAACAAAAAAAGAGAAACATTGGGCTGAGGATCTGGCTCAATGGGAATTCCAATGAAGAATTCAGCATGAGGGCTTGAGTTCCAATGAACAGAAACCCCCCACAAAAGCCCCCCCCCCAAATCTGGTACAGCCATATACTTCTGTAACCCCTACAGTGGGGGAACAAGGAGCCGAGAATATTCCCTGAGGCTTGTTGATGCCAGTCTGGCTCCAGATTCAGGGAGAGGCCCTGTCTCAAGAGAATGAGGTAAAGAGTTAGAGTATGAGCATGTGACCTCCTGCTCTGACCTCCGCCCACAGGCACAGACCAGGGGAGGGGAGTAATGTGAGAAGGGTCAAGGCCTATCAGATATCAAAGTAAAATGGTAGTCTTGAAAAATTAGTAGATAGCAAAGGCCTAAAATTATTTTTACGTTTTTTGCTCTGATTTTCAGGTTGAATGTCTGAAATGAACCTAAAATGGCTAAGCACAAAAGCAGATAACAGAATCAAAACAAAAGGAAATATCTGACAATAGAAATTGCTCTGAGGTCAGGCAAGGCTGCACACACCAAACTCATAGACCTCAGGAAGTTGAGGCTGAAGGACCAGTTCAATGGTCCCCTGGGCATTAAGGTGAGTTTGAGGTTAGCCTGAGTACAAGTACGCGCGTGCACACACACACACGCACACACACATTCACACACACACATACACGCATGCACACACAGAGAAAGATATTTAGATTCTCTAGGAATTCAAGATGTGGATTTCTTAATCAGAACATTAAATGAATTATGCCAAATAATTCAATCCGTACAACTATGTAAAGGTTTCAATTTGACAAGTGAGAATTGAGTTGTCAGGCACATCTGTGAAGAAGTATTTAGTCAAGGTAAGTCCTGTGGGAGATTATCTAACTGATGTATAAAGACTCCATAGTGGGTGCAACCATTCCCTGGGCAGGTGAGTAAGATGGAGAGAACTGGTTCAAACTGGTAAGTTGAAAAGTGTGTGCCTCTCTCAGTTTTTTTCTATGGATATGCTGTGGCCAGTTCCCACAGTTCCTGGTGTTGGTATGAACTCTGCTGCCATCATAATGGACTATAACCAGAAAATGTAAGCCAAGAATAAACACCTTGTTCCCTTAATTTGTTTGGGATCCATATTAATTCAGCAATGGGAAGATAAAACTGATGTATGATCAAGGAAACAAAAATTTCAAGGTATAATGAGAAGTATAAATAGAAAAAGAAGAAAGCTTAGCACTTAAAAATATAGTAAGGAAGGACTGAGGATAAAGCCTTTGTCTCACAAGCAAAAGGACTTGAGTTTGGATCCTGAGATTCCACCTAAAAATGGCAGGCAAAAATTGCAGTGGCCTGCATTTCTGCCCTGGAAGGCAGAATTTAGAAAATCCCAGAGAAAAAGCAATAAGGAGGTACAACGTTCCAGGATGACTCCTGATGTCACTCTTGTGCCTCCACAGGCACACACACCACAGTTCCCTCTGGTATACACAAACAAATGCACATACATGTGTGAATATGTATACATTAATATCACAATATTCAGCATAAGTGAGGAGAGAACTGATAACTGAAAAACAGATTCCAAGGAAAGAGTGTGACACATTGAACAAAAAGGTCTATCAAAGAAACCATGAGAGTCTATGGTGGTTAGTTTCAAAATGCATTCCTAAAATTGTAATACTCTCCAAATTCTAGGTGGCCTTCTGATGGCCTTGTGGACTGTTGTGGAAGTGAAGGCTCCCCCAGAAAAGGTGGTGTCTTCTGCTGCTTCTTTTAGAGTGCTTGCGTTCCAGATGTTCCTTCTCAAGCATCTCCCTTTCAGGACCATCTGCCTTTTGCAAACATTCCGAGTCTCCTGAAAAGGCAAGGTACAGATGTGATGGAGGACAGTTCCAGGTGATCCTAGTTTCCAATGCAGGCATTAATTTGGAAGTATTCAGAACATTCTGGTCACTTTGTTCTGGCTAATTTATGTATGGGCTTGATTGGGCTACAGAAACCTGGTGAAAGTCATTACTTCTAGTTGTGTCTTGTAAGGGTGTTTCTGGAACAGAATAGCAGAGGGATCTGTAAAGAGGAAAGATCACCTTCGCCAGTGCCACGTGAGCATCACCCAGATCATCTAAGGCCCTGATCAAAAACAAGTTGAGGAGCCAGTTTGTTCTCTGAGAACTTCTTCTGTCCCCAGTGGTCAACATTCTTGGTTCTTAGGTCTTTGGACTCAAACCCAGACTTAAGACCACAGGCTTTCCTGACCCTCTAGCTCTCATTTGATTATAGACGCCCATGCGCCCAGAGAAAATCTCAATAATCACTTGAACTGATTCCTATAATATTTCAGTCAATAAGCAAACAACTTTTATGTCTGTGTCTCTGAAGAACACTACATAACCCATATCCAAGTCACACTGATTAAATGTCTATTTATTTTAATGAAGAAATTCATTCCCACTAAATTCCGTAGAAACTAACCCATGTAATCCATGGGTACACTAAAATGATGGTACTTAATGCTATAATGTTTATGATTGATAACCAAAAGAAAAACCTACAGTCGTTATGATATGGACACAACATGCAATCAGAAATCCAAAGAAAATAGGATAGAAAAACAATTTTGAGCGAATAGTTGATAAAAATTTTCTGAAAATCATGGAAGACATCAAGATAAAAATTTGAAAAGGGCTTCTTGTCCCTCATGGTACTTCATGTTTGGAGTCCCTGAGCTCTTTTCCAGCTCCTTGACCCTCATAGATTCCATGCCTGGAGTCCATGAGTCCTCCAAGGCTCTCTTGTTCCTCACAGATTAACATCAGCGAGTTCCATTCTTTCTCTCCTCTAATAAACTCTGCCTTAATCTTTAAAACTTTTTTTTAATTTGAAAAATTTCTATTATTCCAAAAAGAGAAGCATATCTAAATATATCATAGTAAGACGAGTGCAACCAAACCTAAAGAAGTTTCAGAAAATGACTGAAAAAAAATCAGATGAGTAATTTCTGACTTCTCATTGGATGATGGAATCAAAAAAGAAAGAAAGAAATAGAAAGATGTGTTTAGGGTCTGTAAGATGGCTCAGTGCGTAAAGGCACCTTCTCACAAACGAGCTGACCTGAATTCAACCACTAGTGCGTGTGTGATGGAAGAAGAGAACTGACTTCTGAAAGTTGCATGACACACATCAACCCACTTCTAATTTGGCAACTGATCCTTGTGGGAACACCAACAAGCCCCCTTGCTTGTTTGGGAATCCACCAAAAGATAGCCTAATTCCAGAAATCCTTAATAACATGGCTGTGGCCTGAGTTATTACCACATTGTCAGTCACCAAACCCCATCTTCCCCAACTCTGGGGGAATTTTATCAGAGCATTTTCCAATCTCTTGATGCTTAGTTCATATGCAGGGACCCTTACCTAAGAGAAAAACTCAAAGGCTTGCCCATCACCAAAAAAGATAAAGGAACAAGGAAGGGAAAGCATTCATTTTCAGAAAGGAAGTAAAGTGTTCACTAAGGTTTTTGCAGGTCATGAATCTTTTTGACAATATGATGAAAAAATTAAGACCCAATTTTTCAAAAATTCATAAAGATCCCTGTCAGCTTCATCACTATAAGTCACTCAGAGTTTTGTAACCTCTTCCTCATCATCACTGTGTAGTAAGCTATGAAACGATCATAAAATTAGCCATCGTTCATTACACACTATTTTTTAAATTATCATTTTTTTTTCTAGTTTTACAAACAAATTGATTATTCCTGCTTCCCTCCATTCCCCCCCCTCCCTTCCATCCTCCTCTTACACACTAAGTCTTTGTGTGATTTTGAGACAAGTGCTTTTAACTTCAGGATACCTAAGGGTATCTTAAACTTGCTCAAAATAACACAGATATTAATTAGGAGATTCGTGATTAAAAGTCTAATCTGTAAATTTTGTACTCTAAACAAATAACAGGATAAGGACATAGAAAGGACCTAGAAAGTCATCTATCGTGCCCCTTGGATTTAAAGTCAGGCCTAACCTCAGACCTGGTCCTGTAAACTAAATGCGTCCTAACGCCTGTGACTGTGAAGAAAGGTGATTCTTTCCTGCCTCTAGCTAGTTGTCATTGGCTTCTCCCGTGGCCACGCACGGCCAAGGCAGGTCTTTGCCAATGGAAGTCCCAACACCAAGTCGCTGCCCTAACCGTCCCTATAGGGCGCATCAGCTTCCGTACAACATGGCGGCGCCCTCTCCGGAGCTCCGCCTTCTAAAGCTACTTCCTGTCCTGCGCAGTCACGTTTGACCCTTGAACTCTCCCTCCCTTCCTTTTTCCTCTTCCGGGGACGGTGCTCAGAGGTATGGTGGTTCGCTTCTTCTCTGTAACCGTGTTTTCTTTGCAATCGGCCGCCATCCGAGGACTTTGGAGATCGGGGTGTCCTCCGGGACGGTTCTTTGGGCAGGCGCGAGGGAGAGGGGCGTAGGAGGGAGGCGGGGAGGGGACAAATCCTCTAGTTTCTTCGGAAAGTCCTCGATCTTTGCAGCCCCGCCGAGGCGGTGAGTAACTGGTACTCCGAGGGGCCTGGTGCCCGTTGCTGCGTGGGGATCGGGATGGGGGTCCCTCTGACCGAGCCTGGGGGACTAGCGAACCTTCAGGCGGCGGCATTAAAAACGTCGCTTTCCGCGTCGTGGAGGCGCCCCGGGACTGGGCGCGGCGGCCGCTTCTGTTGTCCAGGCCGACGGCAGGTGGGGGCTGCGGGGTTGCACACGGGACAGTGGTCCTCCGCGTTGGCCTCCCGGTCGGCTTTGGTGCCTGACACTTGAGTTTGTTAGGATGGCGTGTTTATGAGGTTTGGAGAAGAGGATAGGTTCGCAGCTGTGGCCTGAGATTCCGTCTCTTCGCCGTTCTGTTCCTGGTTTCTCTTACAGAAGCCCCTTCGGGGTGTGCCCGCTATTCCTTGGTAGAGCGCCTGTAGTGGCTGGATTCAGAGCTCAGCAGAGTCGTTTATAACTGCATTAGACCTACTAAGTCACAGTTCTTAGTTTTTAAGTGGGAGGACATGTTCCAGTAAGAAGTGGATAGATACACTACACTTGGGGGTGCTGCTGTTAGGGCAAAACCCACCCTGAGCCAGCTGCAAACATGGACCTTGCACTGCATGTCAGGCACTGTTGTAGGGTGAGGTAGTAAAGTGGGCACCCAGCTGAGGATGCTTGTTAAGAGCTCACTGGCTCTCATTCTTTACACCCGTGTTTCTGCTCTCCTGGTATTACTATTTCTCTAAACATCAAACAAAACAGGTAGATTCCTTGAGGGATGAGCCTTTACTCAGAATTGTTACTGAGCTCCACATTTGATTACTAACAAAACCACCCTTCCTTACCTGTAAGTGCAAGCAGTTTTAAAATGTGGAGTTCTTAAAGGAAAGACCTTGACAGAAGGGTGCTGTGTAAACGCATGAGTGTGAGAAATAGTTACATAAATAATGTGATGATTCTTGCCTTTTGGCTTTTTTTTGCAGTGAAGAAAGATAACTTTATTCTGTTTATTTTTAATCTAGACATTCAGAATGGTCCAGCGCTTGACATACCGTCGTAGGCTTTCCTACAACACAGCCTCTAACAAAACTAGGCTGTAAGTATTTACCAAGTTTAAACTGTATATATTAATTGTTCACTCTCTCATATGCTGAGCATGTTGGTACTATCTTGCTTCCTAGGTCCCGGACCCCTGGTAATAGGATTGTTTACCTTTATACTAAGAAGGTCGGGAAAGCACCCAAGTCTGCATGTGGAGTGTGTCCAGGCCGTCTTCGAGGGGTAAAACATCTTTTATGGTTCTTGATCCTTTAATAAGGAAGTTAAATGAGGAGTAGGGTACCACTTAGGTGATTGACAGGTATTAAATATCTAGGCCCACATTTGACAGGAACCCACTATGAAGCATGACAGGCAAAATGCCTTTTAGATAAGTCAGTATACCATTTCCCTTTATGACCTAATTTGACATTTACAATTAGTACTTAGCAAAATCCAGGGACTCATAAGATAATCCCAATGTTTTCCTTTTGCAGGTTCGTGCTGTGAGACCTAAAGTCCTTATGAGATTGTCTAAAACCAAAAAACATGTCAGCAGGGCCTATGGGGGGTCCATGTGTGCTAAGTGTGTCCGTGACAGGTGAGTATAGTATCTACAGCAAATTATGTATGTTCTTTGCACTAGTGCTAGTCATTAGACTAGTGACAGTGACTCATTTTGAAACAAATTGCATGCTTTTGAGTCCTTCCTTGGCTGATAGTAGTGTAAAATGCAAAAGAGTAAGTGGTGCTTGATTTTGTCAGAACGTGGAGACATCCTTGAAAGGACAAGTAAGAAATTTTATATTAGTGCTTTGATCATAGGTAGATGGGGAAAAAAGGTCTTAGGTGTAGTTTTAGTTTGGATGGAGAAGCAGCGTTAAGAGGTGACAAGCAACAAAGAAAGATGGATAATGTTATAAAGGGCCTTATAGGATGAGAGTTTTTAGCTTCCTTTCTTATGGCCTGGGTGTTGGGCAAGGCTAAACCTTTGCTGAACGAGAAATGACTGTACTAAGTGCTGACATTCATTTAATGAAAGATGCAGTTGCTTTTGCAAAAGGAGAGGAAATTGTGCTTGATTTACACATGTTGTCTATATGTGGGGAGGAGGGTAGGTCTTGGATATGGGGAAGAATTGTGGAATTGTAGTTAAGGTTTGTTATGGAGTTTATGGTTTATTTGTTAAGCATTTATTTGACAATGTATTTAGTGGAAAGAATTGAGAGGTAATTAAGTGGATTCAGAGGTGTAGTTGGCATCTAGCTTATTTGGGTGGTTTTCTAAAAGTGGTTTGGTCAAATTTTTAACCAAATGTTTTGACATCAAAACTGCCTGCCCATTCAAAGTGGTTTGTTGTGGAGTGGTACAACAGCATATTAATGTAAATGCAGGAAAAGTAAAAATTGCATGTAGTAGAGGACACTGGAGGTGGCATTCCAGGCAGAACAAGGTGGGTCAGTTATTAAGTAGAAGGACATTGCAAGTGGGCACAGAGGTTAAGTGTTTGGCACAGGAGAGAGATGGAGCAAAGCAAAGGACATGAAATTTGGGACAAAGATCAAGAATTTCAAGCTACAGGAATTTGGTTGAATCTGGTACCTTTTCCTGGTAATTTTAGTTTCTGTCATTAGAGCTGCTTATTCCTGGAAGCTGTTCAATAGTGTGGTTAAGACATTGTACGAATTCGAAAATCAGTGTATCCTGAATCTACTGCAAAGTTATACTGGATAGAAAGAAACTATCCAAATAGCCCTGTCAGTTTATGGAGGCTCACCAGAAGGCACTGGCTAATTGGAATTGAAGAATTAGTGTCACAGCTATAGAAAATTCAGCTTTTGTGATTTACTATGTACTTGCGAGTTTCATGTACTTGTCTGGGTTCTCAATTCCTTTGACTTTGTGGCAACTGTACTGTTAAATAATAATTGAACTTTGGTTTTTAGAGACTTCATTGAATGTTTTCTTTCCTAGGATCAAGCGCGCTTTCCTTATTGAGGAGCAGAAAATTGTCGTGAAAGTGTTGAAGGCACAAGCACAGAGTCAAAAAGCTAAATAAACATGAAACTTTTTAAATAATAAAAATTAAGGCTTGTCTGTGGCTTTGTGTTTTGTCTTACGTAATTTTAATTTGCAAGTTTTGGTTTTGGTGTTGTTTGAGGACACTGTAATTTATAGTTGATTACTTTTTTCCTACCTTAAACTTGGGATCCTCTTGCCTGGGTGGCGCCTCACCGTGGCACTAGAATCACGCAGATGTGGACCACTGTCTAGTAAACAGCATTTGAACAGTTTAGATAAGTTCTGTTATTTTGTGTGTGCTCACAACAGTACCCACAGGAGGGCAGAGGGCGATGTGTGGAGTGTTGCAACTGTGTACTCAGACATTGAACTGGTGGCAAGTGCTTTATTTGCTGAGCCATCTCAGCCCTTTGTGTAGAGAATTTTTAATCACAAAACTTAACAGTGCCCAAACATTTAATTCCGAACAACCCTATGGCACCTTTTAGAGAAGGGAACAAGTGTGGTCTACTGTGGCTAGGGTATTTGCAGATGGAATATTATTTAAATTTGATGGGCTGGTGGTCATGTATTCCTGTAATCTCAGTACTTGAGTTGGGACCAGACTATTTCAAGCCAGGAAAAAAAAAAATGAGTAAGAGATTTTGCCATATAGAAATCTAAGTACTTAACAGTACTTTAAACTTTGTATTTTTAAAGAGAAGGTACCATATGGGCTTCCAGAGGTGGAACTTGAGTCATCAGGTGTGGGAACCTTATCCATCCTAAATTTCTGGTTGATTGAAAAAAATGCAAGTCTCTGTTGGCTCTGCAAGAGTTCTTGTTATTTTTGCCTCCTGTCATGTGGAACAGCTTGATGGAGCACAAGCTCTCGACTATCAGGAATGATGAAGTTTCAGTCAAGTAATAAATGGGTTAGAAAACTGAAAGTTTAAAGCAACAACTTCAAAGGGTATGTTAAATAGTTTAACCTTTTTTTTGTTTTTGTTTTTTTATATAATACATTTTTCATTATTATTTCAGCTCATACAAACAATAGGTACACCAGTTCCCTCCCTCCCTCTTCCCCTCCAACCCCCTGTTCCCTCTTCCCTCACCCCCCCTCCCCGTGCCTCCTGCCCCAATTCCCAAGAGTCGTTTCTTGTGCATGCCTGACTCTCTGGGCCCTCCTCTCCGATGATGTACAAGGACCCAGTGGCCTTTCCCTGAACCCTTTCCTGTGTTCCCCTTAAGCATAGAACACTACTGTGGCTGCCAATCCCTTGCCTCCAAGGATCTTGGTGCCGTTTAACCTTTAATAAATTGAAACTTTTGAAACATCTTTGTAGACAATTCAGAAAGTTTGGAGAAACATCTTAGAATGTAGTTTTTCTTCCTGCAGATGTGGGGTGTGCATGTGAGTGAGTGCATATTGCAGCCAGAGGTTGATATGTCTGATTTAATGAAAGGTCTTGCAGAAACCTGGAGCTCCCCCATTCAACCAGTCTAGTTTGCTCCAGGGGTCCAAACTCCAACCCACCTTTGCCCTCTGAGCTATGTCCCCCCCCCCAATGTTTTGTTTACCACAGTTTATTGTAGTGAATATTAGCTCTTCTAGTCTGCAGATAGGAAAGATAGTATCAAGACTGAAAACATTGTGTATGAATTTCCAATCTCAAAACCTGTGGTAAATTTTTGAAGTTATTGTAGTGATTATGTGTGCCATCAAGTGCATATGCTTTTTTTTTTTTTTTAAACACTTCTTTGGAACATTTGAGCTGGTTCTGACTTGCTGAAATCCGTGGGTACTCCATGAGAAGTGAGAGTGCTTACGATACTGAAGAGCACTGACTGAGCATAGTACTTACAGTTCAATCTGACCAGAAGTTTTTATTGAATCCCATCCGTGACAAGCAGACTTGACAGTTTTCTAAAAAGACATGGGAATGTAGTCAGTGGTTTCTTTCAAAAGTCTAGTGTTCTGTCATTGAGTTGCTTATAAATTCTGTTAGAATGTTGAAGGGGGTCTTTTACCTATAAAAATCAAAAAAAAATGTGCATATGGCTATGGCCAAGCTTAATGTTATAGTCCAACTAAAATCATAATTGTAGATTAGGATTGTGATGTACTTGTGGATCCTATAGCTTTTTTCTAAGATCAATTACTTGTCATTAATTATCCTACAGTTTTGCTGGGTATTACCACTAGCAAAAAGGGTGTGCTGGGTTACGTTGGCCTGTAGAAGCATTCCTATGCATCTGTGCAGCATTGAAATTGCTGTGTCTTCATACCGAGGCTATTACTCCCTACCCCGGTGTTACTCGGGTTGCTAGTCTGTTACAATTTATTCAGGAGCTTCAATACCTGTTTGATGCATAATAAGTGTGTGTGCTTTACTAATTGTAAAATTTGGTTCTGTAAATACTTGGGAATGTCATTTCATAAAATAATAAAACTTCCCTTGGAGTCCATGCAGTGAATACTGTGCTCTACACTAGGAATAAAAAAATTAGCTCCGTCTTCATAGTTTTCTTCCTCCCTTGGTTTGGTGTGCTGTATAACAAATTGCCTGTTTAAGCCAGAACAGTCGAGGCTGCGAAGTCCAAGCAGTCTGTGTCCAGTGGTCGCAGCACTTTTCTTCCTGGTTTGTTGATGGTTGTCTTTCTGCTTCTTCCATATAATGCAGAGAAATCATTTCTTTTTCTAAAGCACAAATCTCATGAGGGTTCAATCCTAGTACCATTTACCCCTCAAAGCTCCACCAAGCATCTTACTGGAGGTTAGGATAAAATGTATGTTTCGAAGGGCACAATTACAGGCTGTAACACTTCTAAATTTAAAGGACAGGATTCTTTTTCATAATTCTCGTCCCAAAGATGTTTTCTGGCTTCTAAAATATTAGCTACTCATCATTGTTTGTAGATTTCCTCAAGTGTTTCTGATTAACACAAAGGACTATATAAAGTAGTTTTGTCATTCACTTATATTGTATAATTTATGCTAGCTTCCATTTTACTCACTCACCTGCCACTTGGAAACGACCATGTGACGGCAGTTTCCCAGGCTCTGCCTTCCAGGGCCATAACTGTGGGCCTCCGCTATGTCTGCCTAGCATTTTTATATGGGATCTGAGGATCTGAATTCAGATCTGAATTTGCTTGAAAGGCCAAGGCCATCTCCCCATCCCAAGACACGCTTTTCAAAGAAAGAATTATTTAAGGTCAGAGCAAAGTTTAAGTGGTAGCTCTGTCAGGTGGGCAGAATATTCCAAATGCAGGCAGCAACCTGAGCAAATGCCAGAAGCCAAGACACAGCTTACATAGCAGCAAAATGAATTTATGTGGTACTGTTCACCCCAAAGTCTGAAGAGGAAATGTTCTCAAGTCACAGAATGGGCCTTTTCTAGCCCAAAGGAGACCAGTGAAGGCAGCTTTGCCTGCTCCTTCTTTAGCTGAGGACAAGCAACTCTGCGCATTCGGGAGCATTTAAATGACATGAAACCTGGCTAATTCAGACACCATCCTACTGCATTACTATGCATGAAAAGGAGCAAATCTATTGACTGCCTCCCCCTTATATTCATCCAGCTTGTATTTTCTTTGGCCTATGCACACAGCCCAAGGGCTCTGCTCTTTTAACTGTCTCTCTTGGGTTAGAAATAAGCTTACAGCTTGATATGTTTCAAGAACAAATTGCCTTGAGAATTCAAATATTCATTGCATCTTGATGCAAAAACTAGTAGACCTTATGGTTTCTGTTGCAAACAACTCTTCGTTGTAAAGTGAAAGCAGTCACAGACTGTATACAAAGGAGTGGACATCTCTGTGTTTCAGTAAAGCTTTGTGAGCAAAGGCCAATGTTGGATTTGGCCCACAGGTCATCGTTTCTGGACTCCCGCCCCTACTTCTAAGTCCCAGCCCCATCTGCAGATTCATAACCTCTCCAAAACGACTAGCAGAAGCTACCTTGCTAAATCATCCAAAGGGATGGCAGCTATAGAAAAGGAAAAGAAAAGAGGAGGGTGGGAAAGCGAATTGACAGGACACCTCAGGGAAGCTGGTTCTGAGAAATAGAATGCGGAAGCTAATAATGATAGTCTAGATGATCGTAATCTAGAATTATCTAGAACAAAGCCTTGGAACATCCTCAGGTAACCTTGGAAAGCCTCCAATCTGAAAAGCCAAGTTATCGTGCAAACAACGTTTACGTGACACTTGGGCTATGGGATGCTCTGTCACTATTCTCGTGTCCTTGGCCAAGTCCCTTGTTTGGACAACTTGGAGTAGTGATCTCCATAGTCTCCCATTCTCTTGCCCTTTATTTTATTAGCCTCATAGTGAATTGTTCCAAGCGCTGTATGAGCACTGAGGGTTGAGGTGTATCCTTTAGGAGCTTTTGTATTGCTTTTGTTGATTAGCGGAAGTCAGTGGTTCAAGCTAGGATGGCACCACGGCACCTCAGGGTACACTTAAACACTGGGGGTCATTCCTGCTGAACAAAGTGTCCTGACTCCTACATGGCTTTTCCGCATCCAATCTGATCTTTATGCATGTGGGAAGCCTGTTTACTATTAACTTCATCGACTCCATGTAAATATAAGCACACAAAGTATTTTTCAGCATGGTTTTAATAAATATAAAAATTTCTAGGAATGCAGCCACTCTGTAAAACCAGAAGAGGTTATATTTTTTTCTTCTGAGCATTAATCTAGAGAAATCTAACATTTGAGGGAAAAGTCTTAACAACCCATAAAAACTTTGATCTTTTGAAGGTAATCTGAGAGTCACAATTTTTTTTAAAAAATGTAAATGTGTGGGTAAACTTGCTGATTTACATTTTTCTTAAATCTTTGGTGCTAGATATTGTTTGCACAAAATCTGATTAATAATAAATTAATTCATAGCATAATATAAAAATCTATCATGTGCTGCCAAGGGCAGCATTTTGTAAGTACTTTGCTTTCTGAACAAGTTTGTGAACCTCTACTGGGCAATTGGAAAATATCAAAGGGTTTTAAGCCCATTAGTGTTTAGAAAACTCCCTTTGATGCCTTGAAGTATCCACATTGATTCATTCAACAAACATTAACTGTGTACTATGTGTATATCTAGACTTTAAGCTAGCACTGCCCGGAGGAGACTTCCTGGAGTTACACAAAGGCTCCCATCTCTCAGGCTCCTGTCTTGGCCTCCTCTTTCCAGGAGCAGGAACAGGACATGTAGTAGACAAAGCGTAGACTCCATAGTTACCCCCATGGCTTTGAGAAGTCACTTAGATATTGTGTGATTTGAACATCTTAACCTGTCTTCCAAAGGTGGTTACAAGGATGGAGTGTGCTGTCACTGAGTCGATAATTCATACGTGTTACTTCTTGTTCCTTTCTGATCTCTACAAAACCTCAGAGTACATCTGCCATCAACCATTGTCTGAGTGTTCCACCAAGGACACGTATATTCTGAGTTTTATAATTCCTCATGATAGGTTGAAAGATGGACTTCTGCTAATGGAATGCAGAGCATGGGACAGTTGGCAACTCCATCTGCTCTATGGGAGGGACCATCCTGCTCAATAGAGAACAGACCAGCAGGCGCTGTGAAGGAGCCAAGCAGGGAAGAGCAAGCCAGGACTGTGTCAGCTTTAAGCAGACCTCAGCTTCAGATGAGGTCACTCTCAGCTTTGCTTTTCTGTTTCAAAACTCTTAAGCTTGGGGACCAGTGAAGTGGGGTCAGTGGATAAGTGAACCCGAGTTCAGTTTCCAGAAGCGGTGGAAGGTGGAGAGTGATGGGAGATAACTCACTTCCAAAACTGCTCTGTGACTGTCACCTTTGTGCCATAGCATGGATGCATATTCTCTCTCTCTCTCCCCTCCTTTTTTCCTTCCCTCCCTCTATCCCTCCATCTCTATTTCTCCCTCCCTCTCCACTCAAATAAGTAGAATATTTTTTGAACTCTATAAGCTTGAGCAGAGAGTCCGTGACCCTTACACTTCAGATTTACTCCAGGAAACTGATGGTGAACCTATTAAAAATCAAGACTCCAAACCCACCTGAGACCTCCTCGACCAGAATCTCTGCAGGGAGAGTCCTAATTCGACGCTTGAACGGATTGCTTAGTTGATGGTCAGAAATTTGAATTGGACTACCCTTTTACATAGCTGGTAACAGGGTGCACAGCCTCAAACTCCACAAGAAGAGTTTCAGGAAAGGTCCCATTACCAACCAGTTAGTAACTCTGAGCAAGTTTCTTGGCCTTTCTATGTTGTTACATCACCTATAAATACAGAGCTAATGAGGATGTTGGAGATTCTGTGGGGCAGTAAAATAGCTTCTGTTGTCTAAGTACAAGACCCATGGTGGGGATGCTCAGTTGGGTTTTTTTCTTGCCTCTTACATATTAACAGACACCTAAACAAGTATATAAACTCCATTGGGATGGAATTCTCTGAGTCCGAATGATTAAAGAGATCTGAGGATGTTGGGAATAAACCAAAAAGTCAACTGATATCTTTCTACGTCACGCTTTATCCAAAATGCTTTTCCGTCTTTATAAAGAACTAACTGTACCAGCACACACACACACACACACACACACACACACACACACACGAGCTGAAGTGCCAAGCTGTATTTGATTAGTTCTGGGCAGAAGCACGTCAGGGCATCTGAAAGCCACAACTGGAGACATCTACTCTGATGGGCCTAATGCTCTGGGTATTTCCTTTCAACTGAACTTGAGGGAAAGTACTTTGATAGAATATACATATGGAAATATTTTACAACATTCTTAAAAAGTTAGATATTTCATTCAACATATAGAAAACATGCTTTTTCTCTTCAATGTGTGCAAGAATGGCCAAGTCAATGCCTTCAAGGGTCTTTTGTCATTTTGAAGCCAGAATATTTTTTTTTGTTTTTCTTTGCTCTATTGTGAAGTGGATTTCTGTGTGTGTGTGTGTGTGTGTGTGTGTGTGTGTGTGTGTGTGTGTATAAGGATGGAGCTGATGGCCCTGAAGACAGTATTTTCTGTAGGCCTTGTGAGTAGCAGCAGTAGCTGCCCAGATATATCCAAATACTTGTCTAACTTCACTCTCACGTCTGGAAAGGTCTTTTCTAGAGGTGAAAAAACATTTTAATTCAGTTCCAGAGACAGTCAGTACAATTCTATTGCAACCTGGGATTTACCTCAATTCTTGAACATATTAAAGTGTTCTTTTAAATGCGATTGCTGACTTCCAAATGCCTTGGAAGGATATTCTTCAATCACAAGAATCTATTACTAGTGGTTACTCTCAGGGAGAAGGGAAAGAAAGGGGGAGAAGATGGCATGGCATTCTCTTTTCATGTTTTTGCTCAGCGTGTTGATCAAAGCTGTACGGTATCAAAAGTTTCACAGAATAATTCTCTTTTAAAGATTCAGTTGCCCAAATTTGCCAAACACTTTTTTTTTTTTAATTTACAAGTCTATATGATTTTTCAGGGCAAATAGATCTAAAAAAATTCTGGGTTTGATATTTTATTCATCTGAAAATGATGCTTTCACAAGATTTTTCTTTCATCATTAAAAGAGTAAACCATTTGCATTTTAAAGCTGTGCTTGGAACCTCTGGGAAGCAGCCTTTTTCCATTGTATTACATTTAATTTCACTGGCTCAATCATAGCATCGAGGCGACTGCTTTTTAAACGAGTTTGCCTCTTTGCTATGCCTGTGAACACAGCTTGCAGATCGCAAGTTATCAAAAATACATTTGGTCAGGGTAATCAATTGCGCCCTCCATTGATTCTTGGTAAAGAGAACGGCTGCCCCATGGTGGTCACAGAGAGGAATTACAGGCTGGAAGCTTAAACCGTTACTTGAACTACATCGGCTTTGCAGACAAAAGATGTATAAATTGTCTATGGTTATTTTTCTTAAAGAATTAATAATTTTTATATGTATGTGTATGCATTTTTAGAGTATGAGAGTGAAAGTGAGGGAGCAGGTGTGCACATGCCACAGTGCATGTGTGAAGGTCAAAGGACAATTTTTAGAGGTAGGGTTCTGGTAAAAGAATTTGGGTGCCAGGTTTTCAAGTAATAAGTGCCTTTCCCTGCTGAGCCATCTCCCTCATCTCATGTATGTATTTTATTTTTTTATTTCGTGTGTGTGTGTGTGTGTGTATGTGAGAGGGCACTGTGGAGGACCAATGGTGACTTCGGGAATCATCCTGGATTGGTTTTACCTCCTTTTTGCTTCATTCTGGGATTTCCCCGGCTCTGCTCACCAGGTCCGGAAGTGCAGGCTGCCACTGTTTCTGCCTGACATTTTTTTTTTTAACATGGGACCTGGGATCTGAACTCAGGACCTTCTGCTTGGGAGGCAGTGTTTCAGCCCCTGAGCCACTTCTCTAGCCCTCTACGTACGTATTTTAATCTAGACTTGTGTTGTGTGGTGTGTTCTTTAGAACAAACACCCCCATCTTTGTTGCGAGCCCATCAGGAGCACCCCTTGTCCATGGACTCCTTCGGAGATGGGGGTGGAGAGAGTTATTGGACCCTCACCTGGGGCTGTGGGCTGACCACATGTAATTCTGCTCTAATTAGTGCCCACCCACATGCTTGTACATGTGTGGCTTGAGAGAGGCTGGAATGCAGGTGCACACCCACACACCTGTATGTATGAGGGCTGGAAAGGGCTAGAATGCACGTGTGTGTGTGTGGGGGGTGCATATGTGCTGATATGCATTACTGTGCATGTGACAACCATGGGAAAAGGGAAGGAGCCCTCGAGTATATAAACTGAGGAAGATTAGCTGGGAGAGTTCCATCCAGGCAGCAAGGAGGAAGCCGTGCTATGGTGAGCTGCTCCTGTAAACAAGTGCAATAAACTGATTGGTTTGTGTCACTTTGGTCTGTTGTGAAAGTCCTGTCTGGGATCAGAAGATGGCTGTGTGTGGCTTCTCCCCAGGAAAATAATTCACACTTGAAATTACATAGTGATACATTCTTCGTGGTGTCTATATCTTCTCTTTCAGCAGTCCAGCCCGCACTCACTCCCAGCAACTTCGAAACACTTGAAAACATCAAATGTGTATTTCTGAGGATCCCTTTCTCATCTGCACCTCACAACTTTAATGGGCACAAGACACCAGGCCAGGGCTCAGCTTTGGCATATCAACTGTCTTTATAGGCCGGAGGTCTTACATCTGAACATGGGAGTCAGCATGATCCACTCCAGAGAATTACTGAAAGGGTTAGGTAAAAAGATGTAGCTTTATTCCTGCACATAATCGGCACTAAACATCACTTGGTTTATACCTCTGAATCTTCTGTTCTTTCTTCAAAAATGGCTCAAATTCTTTTTCCGAGCTGGGTATAGGAGCACATGCTTGTCATTCCAGCCGCCTAGGAGGATGAGGTAGAGAGATGCCAAGTTCAAGGCCAGTCTGAGCAGTTTAGTAAGTCTCCCTTCTCTTTTAACCCATTGGGTAGGTGTGCATGGGCATTTTTCTGGGAAGAGAGTTCACAGTTTTTAGCAGTTCTGCAAGATCTGTAATCCTTCCTAAAAACACTTGCTACTTATCCCATTTCATGTTAACTGTGTGTGTTTGTTTCTCCCTAAGCTACTATACCTGCTACTTCGACTGGCCTCAAACACTCCATCCTTCTGCTTCAGCCCCCAACTCTTTCATGAGAACTTGTCTCTGCTGCTTATTCTACAAGTGTTCGGGGTGTAATTAGTGGCTCTTACTATCAGAAGTGCCTATCTAATTTCACTGATCCTGTCTTCACAGAGGAAGGTTGGAAAGTATGTGTCTCCTTTGGAATATAAACCAAATAAATTTCTTTTTCTCCCTTAAATGTAAGATTACAATATGAAGTTTCAAAGAATAGATAATCTTCAATTTCATCGCATATAGATGCCTACATATTCATCTTTATGTCCCTTCAGGCATTTTTTTCAGTATACAATGCAAATTCAAACAATAAATGAGTTAATGCATGTTTCTGGGGAGCCTGGTTGTATTCATTTTAAGCCTACTGTGAATACCTAGCCATTTCAGAAAACCAGAATTTTGTAGTGTCAAATTTAGGAGCTGTATAATATTTCACTACATTGATGCTTCACAAACCATTCAGTTATCATTTTCAATAAAGAATTTTAAAGCTTTGGAAATAAAGATGAAGTGGAAATTTATTTCCCAGATTAAAAAGTAATATTTCTTAAAACTAATGATTCTCTTGTGGGTCACACTAAGTAAGACTCATGCAGTGTAAAGATGGTGGCAGGTGTCATTGCTGCTAAGCTAAGTGAATGCAATATAAGCAAATCACAGTTCGACTTGGCATCCATATGTACCCTTTTGAATAAAAATGCATTTTGTGGTTATAATAGTTACCTCGTCGGTTGCCGCTGTCATGGTTTGAATGTGCGCTGCCCCCTACAGGCGCATGTGTTTGCATCCTGAACTGATGTTAATGTTTGGGAAGGTTGTGGCACCTTTAAGAGGTAGAGTCTTGCTGGAGTGTGGCAGGTCACAGGGACAGACCTTGAGGTTTAGCAGTCTGGCTCTGCTTCTTTTCAGCTGTTCTTGCTCTCTCTGCCTTCCAATAGGCAGTGATCGGAACCCGTTTCCCTCCCTCAGCCATGACTTCTATTATGTGATTCCTGCTGTAATGGACTAAATTTCCTTTGGAATATAAGCCAAACAAATTTCTTTTTCTCCCTTAAAGTGTTGTCTCATAGCATCAGAAAAAGTAAGTACAACAGACACTTCAGATGCAGACCTCGGGTATGCCTGTAAGGGACTCTCTTGATTGCTCCCATCAATGTGAGAAGATGCAGTCTAGAAGTGGGCAGTCCTCCTCCCCGGGCTTGGGGTCCTGCATTGAATAAAAGGTGAAAGCAAGCTGAACATGCACATTTTTCATTGCTGCTTCTTGACTGTGGATGCGGTGTAGTCAGCTACCTCGCATCCCGAAGTAGCTTTCCCGCAGTGGTGAACTACCGGCTGCCACAAACCCTCTCTCCCTTCGATTGCTTTGTCAGATTACTTCCTCACAACCATGGAACAGGAACTGGGACAGTTCTCAACTGAGGAAACTGCACATCTTGCTTTTCCTAACCGTGCAATTGTCCCCCATACATTCTCCTCCCCTGCAGAGAAGAAACAAACTCATATTCTTCCCTAGAAATGCAATTAATGCTATTAGTAAATTTTATATTGTGAAAGCAACCTAATGCACATGAAGATATTCATATCAAAATAAGGAATGACCATCAGTAACTGTCACAGTGGTTATTTCTGACTAGTGGCTTGGTCATAGCTAGAATTCAGAACTACATTCTTCCAGTATCCATTCCATATTCTTGTTGCCCTTGACAGATTCCTTTGCTGGTGGTAGTTTCTGATCTTCTCGTGTGACCTAAAACTTAATTTCTGAAAGGTCTGAGCTGTGAACAGTTCTGCTTCCATCTGTCTGTTATTTTTCTTGGACTTTTTAGTCATAGGATATAGAGCTAACAAAGGGTGACTTAGGGGAACTCCTACATTCATTATTTGTTTTTCCTCTGGCCATTTTGGAATAGCAATTCCAAATTTCCCCCATAATTGATCAGGATTCGTGCCCCTAGCTAGTACATCATGGGCGCATTGATTTCCCAGCATAGGGACACTTGAAGAGTCAGGTAACACTTTCCTTTTCCAATTTTATAGAGCCAATGATGATGGATCTTTTGGTAGAAATTGAACTTTGTGTTCAACTCCCCTGCAGCCTAAGTGAGACCGTAGCACGAACTGTCTATTGTCAGGTACCTATGTCACACTTACCCTTCGCTTGACATTCTTTCACTCTCCAACTCCATTACCATACATACTGCTATCCACCCAATAGGAATGCTCCTTATGACCAAAGTAACTATTATGCCAAAGTCTAACTTGACCAGCCATGAGTTTATTGGGTTACTCACAGAAGTAGAGGTGAGGGTTACTTACAGGATCAAGGACATCTGGAAGGCAGCTACATTACTAGAAAGATCCCAAAATGGGTGGACTCCTGAAGCTGCAACTTTGAAGCTTTCTGTATGACTTGCTGGTAGCAGAGTCTCCTTGAGACTGCTGGGTTCATTTCAGAAGTTCCCCCAGCGATGGAATGTTTCCATTATTTTATATCCTCTTGTATTTAGATTGGGATGAAAGTCCCAAAGGCATCGTGTTTGAAGTAATTCAATTCCTCCCAAACTTCTCTCATCTTCAGAATAAAGCACAGGATCTGGGCTCCCTGCAGGGGTTGCATCTGGCTGGACCGCCAACCAGCAGGGCATCCTCACAGGCGTTCTGCATGTGGTAATGTCCATTTCTGCAGCTGCCTGAGAGACCATGAGATGACTCTCCCTGAGGAACATCTTTGAGCACCACCAGATAGATGTCTTCAAGCTCCAAGCAAGCAGTTTGCTCTAGCCAAATGACTTTCAGATCTTCTCTGTGGCCTGGTTCTACAGAAATCAATAGGTTTGTTTGTTTGTTTTTAATTTAAGTAAGGAAACCAAGTGAAGGAGCACAGGTTTAAAATAAATCGCCCCGTTCTTTTGCTCAAGTAGTCTATACTGATGTAACACCCTTACCACCAAATTTACTTACTTAATTTTTGCGCGCACGCTTTAGAGGGCATTGTTTTTTGTCCCTGTGGAGACTCAAGAGTGACTTCTGAATTGCTCCTTTTGCTTTGCTCTGGGATTTTCCAGGCTCTGCCTTTCATGGCTGGAAGTGCAGGCTGCAGCCATTTCTATTTGCATCTGAACTCAGGTACTTTTCCTTGCTTGCCGTAGAATCTTAACCCCTGAGCCATCTCTCCAGTCTGTATACCAAACTTACTTAAATAAGTGTTGCTTTGCTTACAGTATCATTTATTTTTTAATGGATGTTTACATTTTAGGAAGAAAACTTTTATTTAAAAAATTAAGTATTTATAATTTGTTGCTCCCGGAATCTCATACTATAATAAAACTTGTTCTTATAAAAAATACATCATGTTATGCCTGCAAGAAAAAACCCGAGGAAGGACTAGTCCCATCTATTAATTGTCATTGTCTGTGCATTCGAAAATAGGTATCATCGTAACGGTAACTTCAAGACACTCTTTCTGGAGCTGTCTTGTTGGCATTTGTGATTGACATTTTAAAAAAGGATAATGTACTACCTCGGTAATTATTAACAAGGGTCACCGCCCTACTGAACGGGAAGAAAAAGCTCAGCGATTTAAGGATTTTCTCAATTCTTAGGGGGAAAACTCTGCAAAAGGCGGGCCTTTCCGAGCCGTCCCATTCATTCTCCCGCTTTGTGAGTGGCGAGCGTTCGGAAGCCAATCAGCTTCCAAGCATTGCGTCAGCAAGTGGGCGGGCCAGAGTGGGATTAGGCCTATTTCCGCAGCTCTGGTTTGGCCACGTCTGAAGCCCTTGTAGGTCCTGGAAGGTGCATAGCAGCAAGCCAGTGGATCGTCAGGATACTGAGCTAATTGGGACACATTCATACTAAACACCCCAAGTAGTAAATAATTTCTCATTTTACCCTTAGCTGCTCGGGTCTGCTCCATGCGGTGTCTTCTCCTCGTCGGTGTGTAGGACCCTCTCTCTGGAACTGTAAGGACCTGGCGTTCCTTCGCTCGCGCAGGCGCGCGGCGCAGGGAGGGCGGGGCTGCTTCCGGGCGGCGCGTGCGGCAGGAGGCCGGAGCGCTGGCCCCGCCGCCGCCGACATGGAGACCTTGTACCGAGTCCCGTTCTTGGTGCTCGAGTGCCCCAACCTGAAGCTGAAGAAGCCGCCCTGGGTGCACATGCCGTCGGCCATGACGGTGTACGCCCTGGTGGTGGTGTCCTACTTCCTCATCACCGGAGGTAACGCGGGCTGCGGCGGCGCCGAGGCGCGGAGCACTGCCCTGCGCGGCCGGCCCCGGCTCCCAGCGAGCATCGCCCGGCTCGGCGCCGCGGAGGGTCGAGGGGGGCTCGGGGTCCCGCGCCGTCCTGGGACTTGGCTCCCACCCTTGCCAGAAACCGAGGCGAGTCCTTTCTCAGACCCAGGAGGTTGTGATTTCACCCCTTCCGATTCGTGGGCGGAGGCCCGGGAACAGCTCGCTGTTTCCGCGGACGGGAGGGCGCAGGGCGCTCGATCCTTCTCCGGGGCCTCTTGAACCTCGAGGAGATCCACAGGCTTAGGGCGCTTAGCTGCAAGCCGGGGTCTCGGGATGCTTTGTGCAACCATCTACGACAAGACAGCAGTTTCCTGGCAGCACGATCTGGGGTCGGAGATGAGGTTTCTGAGGGGTGGTGTATTTCAGAGACTAAAAAAAATACAAGGACAGCGAGTTCGCCCCTCAGTGCCTTTCAGTGCCTGTCTTCCAATCCTTTGGCGTGGAAGAGCTGCAAGGGGCGTGGCCTTGTCCTGGTGAGTTGGCAATCCGACTGCAGTCTTCAGACACCACCCACCCTCTAGCCAGACTTTTCGAAGAAGTATAAGGTTAGCAAAAGTGGTTCTTTTTTTAAAGAGGAGGCTCGTTATTGTCGTTTTTATAGATATTTCGTGAGGCTACTTGACTCTGGAGAAGAGACCAACAGGCTTTAACTCTAGAGTAGTAAATTTATGCCCAATGTAGAGTAGCGACAATAATGTGAAATAGTAAAAGGCGTTATAAACATTTTTTTCTGTTAGGAAGATACTTGTGTTAGTGTTAATATTTGCTCAGCACATTCAGTAGTGACTTGAATAAATGAAACTTGAAATGTTTTCAGCTTAAAAAAAAAGAGTCTTCAGTCTTGCCAATCAGTTTCCCGTGACTCCTTACTTGCTTTGGAGTCAGCACCTTTGCCAGAAGCCTGAATTTTCATCTTGGTCACTTGTGTTGGTTTTTGTAAAGGAGGGAATTCTCCCCTTCCACCACTGGGTTTTTCATGATGAAGGTGCAGTCAGTCCGTTTGGCCACGGAAAGGAGACTCTCCTAAAAACTGAGCATGCCTTTTACACATAAGCATTGAAGAGAAATGGCAGGTGTCATTAAGTTTCTGTTAACAGTGCAGAGATAGCAAGTAACAGTGTAATGACCCTGTCCACCTTAAAAATACCGTTGAGATAATAAACTACATGTGATTGTTTTCTGTGACACAGAGGTTATGAGGAGATAGTGTTGGAAGCATCTTTTAGATGTTAGGTGTTTTTCTGTTTGTTGGGAATTTTTAGAATGGTTGAATGGTTGCTGAGTAAACCATAAATGAAGTGTCCAATGAATTTAGCAACCTGGGGGTCATAGTCTGGCAATGGTGGTTGGAAGCTAGGTTGAGGGAACCGATGATTAAGGGCTAGTTTGCTCAGTTCTTTCCTGTAAGGTGTCTTTTAAAAGCAAATGAGGTTTACTCCTCTTAGTAGTCCTGTGGCTATGGTGCGAACAGTTCCTTCAACTTCTGATGTTGTTATGAATTATCCTGCTTAAGTGGACTGTAACCAGATAATTATAAACCAAAATAAAAACCCCTTGTTTCCATTAAAAAAGTAAGTGTAGAAGTAGGATTGATGAAAGGTGTAAAGTCAAGGAGTGATGATGCTGGGAAGGAGAGCTCGAAACCACAGGGGAGAGGAGATAACGAAGGATGATAATGTTTCTGAGGAGAGAAAGGATCGCTTACTGATAGGAAGGATCACCTAGTGTAAGTGGAGTGAAGATGAGTGGATGCAGGTTCCAAGGATTGTAGGGATTCTCAGGTGGTTTCGTCAGCAGAGGGAGACAGACAGGATGGCTGTAGCTTAAGCAAAGCTGCAAGTGGGGCTGTCTGGAGGTGAAAGCAGGTGTCCATGGTGAAGGGAGGCTGTCGGGACAGTGGAGGTGAGGAAAAAGGGGATGTTGACGGGTATTAATATTAATGATCATGATCACTGTGGCATAACGGGGTAGAGGGGCTGCTGTCAGTCGTCATTAGCCAGGTGTGGTGGTTCTTACCTGTGCTCGCAGCACCCGAGAGGCTGAGGCAGGATTGCTGTAAGTCTGAGGTCAGCTTAGGTGATGTAGGCAGACCTCAGGATCTCAGGAGTGAGATTCTGTCTCTATTAAAAAATAAAAAAGATTCCATTTAAGAAAATTTCCTTTGGCCTCTCAGTTTGTAGAAATAAGTCCAAGGATATGGCATAATTTTGTGTGCTAAAATTGACCTTTAATGTTAAACCTTCCTTATCGTGGGGTTGTCTTTGAGTATTTGCAAGTTTTATTAAATAAATTTCCTTTATGAAATTATTATCTGGATAGTTTATGTAAAGCTTAGAAGATTATAATAGCATGCTCAAAGCATATTAAACCTCTAGAAGCAATGAAAACTGTAATTCTATTTTTTAAAATTAGAAATGTGACCTGTGCTGTTGTCTTTCATTTAGGAATAATTTATGATGTTATTGTTGAGCCTCCAAGTGTTGGCTCTATGACGGATGAGCACGGGCATCAGAGGCCAGTAGCCTTCCTGGCCTACAGGTAACAGACCTTTTGGAATGATTTGGTGGTGGGAGAGAGGGCTGTTGTTGCATGCCTAAGTATTTAGAAATACAAAGCTGGGTTTGATGGTGCAGGTCTATAGTTCCCACACTCTGAAAGCAGAGGCAGAAGGCTCTTTAGTTCTAAGCTACATAGAGTAAGAGAGTAGTGAGACACTGTCTCAAAAAAAAAAAAAAAAAAATAAAGTACAAATGCATAAAAATAAAATGCAATATAAAACTATGGGGTTTAGCTGCATTTAGAAACATTTGTTTGAAATTGTGGCCTGAAGTAGCAGGAAAGGAGGCAAGAATACAACTACAAGATTAACTTACTAGGAATCAAGGTATATCTTAGTGGTAGATCACCAACTTAAAGGAAAGGCTCAGTATAAAAGTATAGATTATTCTGGGGGGGTTTAGCAAACTATTGTCTTTTTTATTGTAAATAAAGACTTTTTTAAACTTCAGTGGCTAAGTGTGGCACCATGTGACCCACAGGCTTATTTAGGTGCTGAAGTCAAATCTGGGGTCTTGTGTACTATAAGCACAGAACTACCCTTTAAGGTAGTTTAAGGACTGGGGCATGGCGCAGTGGGTAAGAGTGCTTCCTGTGCAAGCATGAAGATCTGAGTTTGAATCCCCACATAAAAAGCCAGACATGCTCTGTGTAACCCTAGCAGAGGGGAGTGGGACAGGAAGATCCCTAGCCCCAGGAGCTTGCTGACCAGCCAGTATGGTAACCTTCCCATTCCCAGGGAAATAGGACAGCCATAGAGGAAGATCTGATGTCCTTCTCTGGCCTGGTCATGCATACACACAGGCTTGTACACCCATACATGTAACACACAGTGTGTGCACATAACACACATACGTGAAGATAGTTATTATAAAAGCATCTAAGAAAACAACTTTGTGAACCCCTGAATGTTATTGTTAAATAAGAAACCTTTTCTTTTGCGAGTTTGGAAAAAGCACTGTTTCTTCAGTTATGTCTTATTTTTTTCAAAGCTCTGGTAGAAAGACTTCTTGATGAAGTCACAACAGCCAAACGCAGCTTGAGAGCTATCAGGATTTTTTGTGTCACTTTCTTTAAAAGTGACTTTATTTACATAGTCTTTTGCTGTGTGTGAACACATCACATCAAAAACAATAAAATAACTAAGAAAAGCCTCATAATAACAATTTCAGGATGAATTTAAAGTTTCAAGTCATTTAAATTTTCTTTGGCATATTATGAGAAGTTATCATAGGTCTTTCCTTAGATTAGGAAAATGTAATAAAAGAATAGTAGTTCTTATGATATGTATTAATGTTTTCTTCATTTTGTGAGAAAAATATAATAAAGGCAGAATTGAAGGAGTTAATTGGATTTAAATATTTCCAGATTGTATTATAAAACCTTAATATATACTCTTGCATTATACTCAGTCTATCCATAAAATATTTCAGGACATTAGAAATGGAGGATATTTCAATTGACAGCATGGTACAGTAGCACTTCTTTTGTATTACCAAAATAATGTCTTTCTTTCTCACAAAAATCTTTATTATTTATTAACAAAATCATGAATTATTATAGCATAGTTAGAAAAGTTAAAGCATAATATGCAATATTTTGTTAATTAATAGTCACTTTGTTTCCAAAAACAAAAAAACAATTTTGAGACCCTTTGAGCTCTATTTCAACAGTAAAATAGTGTGGCGCATTCACCTGGGTGTCCTTATCCCATAATTTTTAAGGTCCACTTAATGTGCTTCCACCTAAGCAGTTATAGATGTACGCAGTGGTGCTGTTGCGCACGTAGAGTACTCACATAGAGCACTCCTGGCAGGATTTCTCGTAATTCCTGGAGGTTAGCATAATGTGACAGCTTCATGGTCTTCTTCAGTACTATTGGGAACTTTAATGTGGTACTACATATGTAGCTTTAGTGAAAGCAGTTAATGAAAACTGCATCCTGTAACTTCTTTATAACACCTTTGTGTAACTATCTTTTTAATAGAGAAATTGTTTTCTTGAGGGCATTAGATTCTGGGAGTTCAACAGAATTATATTCCCAGGAAATCAGGTCCAGGCATATTTACATATTTGAATTTACAAATTGATTGGAGTTCTTGTTAGGGTCATGGGGCCTTAGTTAACACTTAACATTTCTTTCCCTTTGAAACAAGAGGCTTATTAATTATGACAAGACTTTAAAAAAATGTACCTAGTTCAAATTAATTTGAGGCTAATAGAAATTTGAATTAATGTAACTTTTCAAAGTTTATGTTCTGTGTAAGGGTTTTTATATGCATAAGATAATTAACTTTTAAGATAATTAAAATGAGTCTTGATTTTTATAGATAATTTTGTCAGCTGATATTTAAAAGCATTCGTGTGAACATAAGTCTTCGTGTGACTGTCCCATCCCTATCCCTAGGCTGTGTCTCCCCTAACCCCTGTGTCAGGGTTAGCTTACACTGTACCACTGAAGTACATCCTCAACTAAGAAAGGTTTTGTCTGTTCATTGTTATGTGTGTAGAACAGTGCTTGATGTATAATATACTTCCCAATAAGTATTTGAATGAATGAGCAGATGACTATCGAAAAGGAAAATAAATAGCTGTAAGGGTGAGGATAGAAATATTTTGGCATAAAGCAGAAACAGGAATTTCAACCTAAAGAGAAAAAAAAATCACTTTACTGGAGATGTTCATTTGTCTGCTATGTTCTTTCTTTCCCAGAGTAAACGGACAGTACATCATGGAAGGACTCGCGTCTAGCTTCCTGTTTACAATGGGAGGCTTAGGTTTCATAATCCTGGATCGATCCAATGCACCGAATATCCCCAAACTAAACAGATTTCTTCTTCTGTTCATTGGGTTCGTCTGTGTCCTGCTGAGCTTTTTCATGGCTAGAGTATTCATGAGAATGAAATTGCCGTAAGTAAAATACTTGGTATAATAAACAATTTAACTTTTGTTACAGATTGGTAAATAATTACTTGGACAATGTCAATTCAACTGTCATTTAAAATATGAAAAAATCCCAAGAACTAATGAAATTTGCAGCTTACCCCAAGTTATAGCTATAGTTAGTTTAAAAAAAAAAAATTGAGACCAGCAGGTTCTCTTGTCTTTTCTGTCTGTGTTCATGAGGAAATTTAGTTGTTTTGCATTGGTCTCACTGATGAAGATTACTTATGTTTTCTTTAAAATGCCTTTTGGTTAGTATTCCAGTAGTAATGATATAGTAAGGAAGATTTTTCAGCCTTAAACTGCTACTGTTGGTATAACTTGCTTATTCCTAACCCCCAAAGCCGAAACTTTGACTGCCAACATGTTGCCACAAAGATTTCCACTCTGTGAAACTTTGTCAAAAATATTGTATAAAATTAGCTTTTGGCTATATGAGTAAGATATATATATACACACACACACAAATTTGTTTTGTTTAGTTTTGATTTAGTTTTTTTGCAGTTATGGGCATTGTGCATACTAGGTAGGTGTTCTGTCACTGAACCACATTTTCAGGTCCATAAATGAGTTTTGTGTTTTGTCTTGGGTCTCAACCCTAAGATACCTCATTGTATCTGCAGTTACTAAAAATCTGAAATTTGGGTGTTGAGGAGATGGCTCAGTTTTGCAGTGCTGTGCTGTATGAGAATGAAGTCATGAATTGGTGTCCCCAAGTAGCCATATGAAAAGCTAGGTGTGGTGACATGTCTGTAATCCCAGCTTGAGGGAGACAGTCAGGCAGATCCCTAAAGCTCATTTGCCTATCTCAAAAAGTAAGGCAGAGAACAAGTGAGGAAAATACCCACATCGACCTCTCTCCTCTACACGTATATGTACACATGTGCACATATGCTCCCCCCCAAAAAAAGTCTGAACTCTCACCATTGCTAGTCCTAAGCTTTTTGATAAGGACATTTGACCTTCATGAAGAAAAACCCATTTACCCGTAGTTGGAAAAGTATTACCCCCAAAAGATGATTGGGGAAAGGACTACATTTTTAAAAGGTATTTTATTTGTGTGTGTGTGTGTGTGTGTGTGTGTATGTGTATGTGTATCAGAGGGTACTATGTGCCCCTGTGGGGGGCCAAGGGTGACTTCAAGAATCATCCTGGATTTTTTCTACCTCCTTTTTGCTTCTCTCTGGAATTTCTCTGGTTCTGCCTACCAGGGCTGGAAGTGCAGGCCACTGCCATTTCTGTCTGGCTTTTCTATGTGGGACCTGGGATTTGAACTCAGGACCTTCTTACAAGACAGAGTCTTAACCCCTGAGCCATCTCCCAGCCCAGGACTGGATTTTTTATTATTATTAACTTTTTCTAGTTTTACAAGCATATTCATCCCAACTTTCCTCCATTCCTTCCTCCCATCTCCCTTCTGCTCGAATATGTCAGTGGACCTCAAGGGTTCACTTTGGCTTGTCTACTCCTGTGGGGAGTCAAGCCTCCATGGTGTGTAACAAGTTATTCTCTTCAGGCCACCCCACTTATGTATGTGTTTCCCTTCACTCATCCAGCTTTAGACCTAAAGGTTTTCACTGTGAGTTCCCATTCTATGAGTATAACAACAAACTGCCTACAGAGCAGTTTGATGCACTGTCTCCTACCTAGGTTTATTGGCTGTCTTCCTTATTGATCTATTTCCTTCCCCTTTAAGTTTCTTGTTCTAGTTTACAGTAACAGGGATGGGTTCCATTCTGACAAGCGGGTCTTGAGTCCAGTCAGAAAGCTGTTGGTTGTCTCCTTAGTACTCATGCCACTATTACAGTAGTGGTCACCTGTTGCCATGGTGATCTATATTGAAACTTAGAAATCTTATGCCATTGATGGGGCTTGTGATTATTTCTCTCCTCACTAGGACTAAATTTTTAAGTACTGTATTTATTTGAAGATTATTTTAACTTAGAATATTTATTTAACTCAAAGTTTGTTTAATTAATTAATTAATTATTATTTAACTTAAAATATTTTTAGAAGAAAATTAAATTTGTTGACCTAATTCTACTTGAGATCATTAATTTGAAATGCAGGAAAATGTGGTCATGAATTTCACCTGTGGATGTGTTAATAACTACAGTAACTCTAGGCAAGACTAACACAAAGATTAATCAATTATTTACTTTTTTTTACATTTTTATGTATTGTGGGGTGTGTATGTGTGTGTGTATGAGCACATGTGCCTTGGTGCATGTATGGAGTTCATGCACCTTGCAGATTCTTTCCTTCTACTATTGGGCTCCAGGAGTAGAACTCAGGTCATCAGTTTTGGCCAGCCCAATAATTTTATTTTTTAGGGACTGAATTGTCACCACATATCAGCCTTTCTGATTTCTTAGTGTGTTTGAAGTTTACAAGTTCACTTGTTTGATTGCTCTGTCCACTGCCTAGAAGATGGCTAGGGCGGTCCGGCTGCTCATCGAGTCATAGTCCCATCATCTTTACCTAAGCAGCATGACAGGAACATGCAAAGTTCTGTGTCAGCTGAGCATTTGTGTGACCCTTTTGCCCCCACAGAATTCTGTCTGTGACTCTAATTTGGGGAAATGTTTGTGACTACTGGCTAACTTGTATAAATGGGTATAGACTCTCCAGCTTACTCTTCTCGTTTCTGTGTTCATGTTGGAACGTGTACTAGTATACTAGTGTGGAAAAGATTGGGCTTTTTGGTAGCACATCATGAAAAGTCAAAGCTCGAGGACAGGATAAAGAAGATACTACAAATTAACACTAAAATCAAAAGTCTTTGTAGTATATAACAAACACAAGCCAACTGGTTATGTCCACAGAACACATCTGATTCTCAGTCTTCCTTGTAATTTTAGGCCTTACTCTAGGGATGTATGTAAGAGAAGAAGAATCTTAAAGTTTTTTGGCTTGGACATTTATCTTTTGGTATAACAGACTGTGTTGCCCTTGCACACACATACAAGGACATCAAGCATCATAAAGTGTTTAGTTCTTTGAATTGCTCCTTCTTTTGTAATTATATATATATATTTGCCTTTCTCTCCCTGTTACAGGTATCAGTGTGCAAGATTGGGAGTAGGGAAACAGAATATGTGCTCAGTAATATGTTGTTTTCACATCTTATCAAGATAGAACAATGGTCTAAACAGGAAATTGCTAGTTCTTTAACTTGTCATGCAGATAATTTTAGAATTTGAATTTTTAAGAGGATGGAATCTGTTTGGTTCAGCTCTTCTATCAGACTTCTCATGAGTAGCTCTTAATGCAAAGTTAGATGTAGAGTGGAACGAAACACTGAACAATATTGGATAAGGAAGGAAAGTAATGCTGTTGTCCTTTCTGGCCTATTTTCACGTCACAAAAGATGGTGAGTGACGTCTGATGGCCCACAGATTAAACATAATTTGGTTTTCTACCACCAGAAAGGAAATCCTTTATGGTATTCTGGCTTGTATAAACTTGGTATGTAAATGGATCAGCAGCAAAAAGATGTTAAAAGACACTAGTTAGTGGACTGGTAAGACAACTCAGTAAAGGCATCTGTGTGCAAATCTGGCTATATGAACTTGATCCAACTTCTGAAAGTTGTCGTCTGACTTCCACATGTGTTAACAAAATATATATTTTTATTTTTATTTTATTTTTTATATTTATTTTTTATTTTCCCACTCATACAAACTTAATAGGTACCCCAGTCCCCTCCTTTTACCCCTCCCCGGACTCCCTTGCACCCTCCCCACTTTTCCCCTTCCTTTCACTCCCCTCTTTTGCCCCCCCCATCCCTGGAGCATCCTTTAGTGTGAATGTCAAGCTTCTCTCTGTCCTCCAGTCTAATGAGGCGTAAGGGCTCAGTAGCATTGCCCAGAGCCCTTTCTTGTGTTTCCCTTTAGTATAGGAACACTATTATGACTGTTAATTCCTTGCCTCTAAGGATCCAGTGCCTGTGATCCATGCTAGACTTTGGGGGAATCATTGGTATGTCAGTCATTGCGCAGGTCATGCAAAGTCCTATTATGGTTACTTCGGCCCTAACTTGTGTGGAGTATCTTGCATATCGTTGCTCCTCCCCATCTTTAGGCTCTTACACTCTTACTGCCCCCCCCCTCTTCCGCAAATTTCCCTGAGCTTTAGGATGGGGGGAGATTTGGCTGGTCTGGTTCAGGTGATTAATGCAGGGTCTCTGATGTTCTGAATTATGGTTTGTTGTTATTTTCAGTTTTGCTGTTCCTGCACCGCCCTTGGCTCCATCCTGATGGGTATTGGATGTCACCTCCTAGCCAGAGATAAAAATGGCTGTTAAAATAGTCTTACTATTAGAGTAGATTCAAAGGTAGGAGACCGTGGTGAGGGGAGTCAGGCTCCCATTTGCAGGAAGTGTTAACAAAATATTAAGGAAACAAAAACCCTAGTAACCACTGGTTTTCCCTTGTCCAATCAATTTCTAGGATCTGAGATGAAGGATGGCTGTCATGTGTGATCCATTGTAGTAACTTCAGGTTGGAGAGGTTTTTTTTTTTTTTTTAAAGTACTTGTTGTTGTTTTTTTTTTTTTTTTTTTACATTAAAAAAATTTTTTTTATTAAAAAATTTAATTATACATTTTAAAATTTTTTACCAGTTCCCTCCCTCCCCCCTTCTCCCCCTCCCCTTCCCCCAGTGCCTCCCCCCCAATTCCCAGAGAGTCCTTTATTGTGTACGCCTAACTCTCCACTGGGTCCTCCTCTCCGATGACATATAAGGACCCAGTGGCATTTCCATAAGCCCTTTCTCTTGTTCCCCTTAAGCATAAGATCACTACTATGGCTGTCAATCCCTTGCCTCCAGGGGTCTTGGTGCCCTTAACAGATGCTAGACTTTATGAGGGCAACAGTGCGCTGGACATTGCGCAGGGCATGCAAAGTCCCATTATGATTGCTTTGGCCCCAACTATTGTTGAGAATCTTGCAAATCGTTGCTCCTCCCATCCTTTTGCTCTTACAATCTTACCGCCCCCTCTTCCGCAAATGTCCCTGAGCTCCAGGATGGGGAGAGATTAGGCTGTCCTAGTTCTATGTGATTGATATAGAGTCTCTGAAGTTCTGGATTGTGGTTTGTTGATTTTCTTTTGCAGTTTTGCTGCTCCTGCAATTCCCTTCACTCCATTCTGCTGGGCACTGTATGTCACCCCCTGGCCAGAGACAAAAAGCTGTTAAACTGGAGTCTTGTTGTAATAGCACATTCAAGGGTAGATGTAATAAGAGTAGGAAACCTCACTGAGGGAGGGGTCCATCACCCATTTGCAAAATGATTACTTTTTATCTGCTAGACTATATGCCCTCCCCTTCTGGTGAGATCAGGAAAGAACGTCTGTGAACTTAACCAGGTTTCTCATTACTTACTTGCAGACCTTGATGGAGGCCTATTTTCTCTGCTGTAACATGGTCTCCTCTCTCCTTGTTTCTGGTGTGGCCCTCCTAACCCGTCTCTCTTGTTCATAATCCTTGCAATTACTGTGTTACATAGGTTTACTTTTGAGTGTCTCAATGTGGGCTGGGTGAGTTTGGTACTAGGAGCCACCTATTAAGGAGTACATACGGCGCTTAATTTTCTGGGTTTGGGATACTTCACTTAATATAATTGTTTCTAATGACATCCATTTCCCAGCAAATTCCAGTAATTCATCATTTTTGATGGCTGAGTAGTACTCCATTGTATAGATGTACCACAGTTTCCTTATCCACTCGTCAACTGTTGGACATTTAGGTTGATTCCATGACTTTGCTATTGTAAACAGTGCTGCTATGAACATGGTCGAGCTTGTGCTATCGAGGCGAACCTCTGCTGCATGGGGGGTTATTCCTAAAAGTGGGATAGCAGGGTCATATGGCATTTCAATGTTTAATTTCTTTAAGAATCTCCAGACAGGCTCGCCAGAGTGGCTGTATGAGCCTGCATTCCCACCAACAATGTAGGAGAGTTCCCCTCTCTCCACATCCTCTCCAGCATTTGTCGTTGTTTGTATTGTGGATTTTTGCCATCCTGACCGGGGTGAGATGATATCTCAGGGAAGTTTTGATTTGCATTTCCCTGATGGCGAAGGAAGTGGAGCATTTTTTAAGATAATTGTTAGACATTTTAATTTCATCCCTGGTAAAGTTTCTTTGAAGTTCCAGGGCCCATTTTTTAATTGGGCCAGTGTTTTCCTTGGAGTTTAATTTTCTAAGTTCTTTGTGCACTCTGGACAGTAGAGCTCTGTCAGATATGTGGTTAGTGAAGATTTTCTCCCATTCTGTGGGTTGCCTTTGAGCTCGTGTGACAATCTCTTTATCTGAACAGAAGCTCTTTAATTTCACAAGATCCCAACTGTTGAGAGTTGGTAGCAGTGATTGTGCCATTGGATGTCTGTTTAGGAAGTGTTGGCCTAGCCCAATCAGCTCGAGGGAGTTCCCTATCCTTTCAACTATGGTTTTTAAAGTCTCTGGCCTGATATCAAGGTCCTTGATCCATTTGGAATTAAGTCTTGTACATGGTGACAAGTACGGGTCCAGCTTTAATCTTCTGCATGTGGAGATCCAGTTTTGCCAGCACCATTTGTTGAAGATGCTGTTCTTTTTCCATTGGATTCTTTGGGCCCCTTTGTCAAAGACCAAATGGCTGTAACTTTGTGGGCTTATATCTGGGTCTTCAATCCTTATCCATTGATCTGTGTGTCTATTTCGGAGCCAGTACCAGGCTGTCTTTATAACTATGGATTTGTAGTATAGACTTAGGTTTGGTATGGTAATACCTCCAGCTGTGTTTTTGTTACTCAGGATTGTTTTTGCTATCCTGGGTCTTTTGTGCCTCCATATGAACTTTGAGATTGTTTGGTCAACTTCTTTGAAGAATTGCTTTGGGATTTTGATTGGTATAGCATTGAATCTGTATATTGCCTTTGGTAGGATGGTCATTTTTACAATGTTGATTCTGCCAATCCAGGAACAAGGGAGGTCTTTCCACCTTCTGGTGTCTTCTGCAATTTCTTTCTTTAGGGTTTTAAAGTTTTCATTGTAAAGGTCTTTTACCTCCTTAGTTAGGTTTATACCAAGGTATTTCATTTTTTTAGGGGTTATAGTAAATGGCATGGTTTCTCTCAAGGCTTTTTCACTTCTTTCATTCTGGGCATATAGGAAGGCCTCTGATTTTTGCACATTTATTTTGTATCCTGCCACCCTGCTGAACTTCTCAATTAGTTCCAGGAGCTTCCTGGTGGAGTTTTTGGGATCCCTCAGGTATAAGATCATGTCATCTGCAAATAGGGATAGCTTGATTTCTTCCTTGCCGATTTGAATCCCTCTTATGTCCCTTTCTTGTCTTATGGCTTCAGCTAAGACTTCAAGTACAATATTGAATAGAAGTGGTGAGAGTGGACAGCCTTGTCTAGTTCCTGATCGAAGTGGGAATGCTTCCAATTGTTCCCCCATTGAGCATAATCCTTGCTGTGGGCTTGTTGTATACAGCTTTTATTATATTGATAAAGGTTCCTTCCATTCCTACTGTCTCTAGCGTTTTGATCATAAAAGGCTGTTGGATCTTGTCAAAAGCTTTTTCTGCATCTATCGAGAGTATCATGTGGTCTTGGACTTTGGACTGGCTTTACATGATGAATTACATTTATTGATTTGCGTATGTTGAACCAACCTTGTGTGCCGGGGATGAAGCCTACTTGGTCCCCATGAATGATCTTTTTAATATGTTTTTGAATCCGATTTGCTAAGACTTTGTTGAGAATCTTTGCGTCTGTGTTCATCAGGGAGATTGGCCTATAGTTTTCTTTTTTAAGTGAATCTTTATTAGGTTTTGGGATTAAAACGATATTAGCTTCATAGAAGGAATTTGGTAGTGTTCCTTCCTTTGCTATTTGATGGAACAGTTTAAGGAGTATTGGTGTTATTAACTCCTTAAATGTCTGGTAGAACTCTGTGCTGAATCCATCTGGTCCAGGACATTTTTTGGTGGGAAGATTCGAGATTACTTCCTCAATTTCCTTATATGTTATAGGACTATTTAAATAATTCACAACTTCCTGATTCAATTTAGGTAAGTTGTGTTTACTTAGAAATTCATCCATCTCTTTTGTGTTGTCAAACTTCACAGAGTATAAGTTTTTGAAATATGATGTTATAATTCTCTGGATTTCTTGGGTATCAGTAGTGATAACTCCATGTTCATTTCTAATTTTGTTAATTTGGGTTTTCTCTCTCTTGCTTTTGGTTAGTTTAGCTAGGGGTGTATCAATCTTGTTGATTTTTTCAAAGAACCAGCTTTTTGATTGGTTGATTTTTTTCTATCGTTTTCTTAGTCTCGATTTCAGATATTTCTCCCCTTATTTTGCTAATCTCTTCTCTTCTACTGCTTTTGGGATCAGATTGCTCTAGTTTCTCTAAAGCTTTAAGCTGCATTGTTAAGTTGTTTATTTCTGATGTTTCCATTTTTTTGACGTGGGCATTAAGAGCTATGAACTTACCTCTTAGAACAGCTTTCATTGTGTCCCAGAGATTTTGGTAAGTTGTATTTTCGTTATCATTCACTTTCAGGAAATCTTGAATTTCCTTTTTAATTTCTTCCTGAATCCAGTTCTCATTCAGCATCATAGTGTTAAGTTTCCAGGAGTTAGTGTATTTTCTCTTGTTTGATGTGTTGTGGATGTCCAGCTTTAGGCCGTGGTGGTCTGATAGGGACACAGGTTAGAATTTCAACTTTCTTGTATACGTGTAGATTCATTTTGTGGCCCAATATGTGATCTATTTTGGAGAAAGTTCCGTGTGCTGCTGAGAAAAATGTGTATTCTTTGGTGCGTGGGTGAAAAGTTTGATAGAGATCTGTGAGGTCCCTTTCTTTCAGGGTTTGATTAAGTTCCAAAGTGTCTCTGTTAAGCTTTTGACCTGTTGATCTATCCCATGTAGAGAGGGCGGTGTTGAAGTCCCCAAGAATTATCAGTTTGGGGGTTGATTTCTTGCTTTAGACGCTGTAGGGTTTTCTTAATGAATGTGGAGGGGCCCGTATTGGGTGCATATATGTTCAGTATTGTGAAATCTTCCTGGTGAATTGTACCTGTGACTAAAATGTAGTATCCATCCGTGTCTCTTATAATTTTTTTTGGTTTGAAATCCACTTTGTCTGATAGCATAATGGCTACCCCTGCCTGTTTTCTGCTTCCATTTGCTTGTAGAATTGTTGACCAGCCTTTTATTTTTAGAGCGTGCCTATCTTTTGTGGTGAGATGGGTTTCCTGCAGGCAACAGATTGATGGATTGTGATTTTTAATGCAAGTTTGTAATCTGTGTCTCTTGATCGGTGAATTAAGTCCATTAACATTTAGTGTTATAATGGAGAAACTATTGTTAATTCCAGACATTTATTATGTTTAGTAGCTTTTATAAGTATATTGCTTCGCTTTTAATGGTGTTATATTTGCCTTCTGTTCTCCTGGATATGCCTGTTTTTTTCTTCACACTTGAGTATCATTTCTAGCAGTTTTTGAAGGCCTGGTTTGGTGGCCATGTATCCCTTAAAGTTGTCTTTGTGCTGGAAAATTTTTCTTTCTCCCTCGATCATGACTGATAGTTTTGCAGGGTAAATCAGCCTGGGTTGACATTTTTGCTCATTCAGTACTTGAAGTATGTCTCTCCAAGCTCTTCTTGCTTTTACTGTTTCGACTGAGAAGTCATTTGTTATTTTATAGGTTTACCTTTAAAAGTGACTTGTTTTTTTTCCCTTGAAGCTCTCAGCACCAGTTCTTTATCTTGAATGTGGAGTGTTTTAACTATTATTTGCCGTGGTGTGCTTCTATTTTGGTCGTATCTGTTTGGGGTGCGGAATGCCTCTTGTATATGAATGGGCCTCTCTTTTTTTAGATGAGGAAAGTTTTCCTTAATGATCGTTTGAAAAATTTCCTCAGGGGTGGTATTTTGAGATTCTTGCTCCGGTATTCCATGAATACGCATGTTAGGCTTCTTCAGGGTGTCCCATATCTCTTGGATATTTCTCTCAAGTATCTTTTTGGCTTTAACAACCTCTTCCATTAGCTGGTTAGTACTCCCAGTTTATCTTCAAGGTCTGAAATTCTGTTTTCTGCTTCATTAGTTCTGTTGATAAGACTCTCTGTGGGGTTCTGGGTTGAAGATAACTTGTCTTTTAGCTCAGTTTTAAACTCTGCTTGAGTTTGTTTTAACTGCTCTATGCCACTTTTTGTTTCTTGCACTGTTTTTCTCAACTCCTCCAGATGTCTGTTGTGTTCCTCTTCAAAGCGATTGATTCGATTATGTAATTCCTCCCGGATTTCCTCTTTCATAGTATTGAACATAGTAATGATCATATTTTGAAAGTCGTTATCCTGGGTCAGGCTTTCTTGGCCTTTTTCCGTGGGTTTGTTCTTGTTGGAGTCTAACATTATGGGATTAATTTCTTCAGTGGGAAATTTGTTTACTTGAGTGTTGCTTCTCATGGATTTGCACTTTGACTTTGGCATTGTCATTTTAACTCTTAAGATCTCTCAATTTCACTAAACTGAATTATTTGGCCTGGGGTACTGGTGGGCGGGGCCCGAACAGGGACTTACCTAGGGCGCGGGGTGAGGCCCGGGTGGACCGCGCGCGAGTCCAGACTGGTGGAGCGGGGTGGGGTGAAAAGGGAGGATGGGCGCGTCGGCATGGAGCTATTTAACCCGAGGGCAGCTGGGGCGGGGCCCGGGCCCCGCGGGAGGTCCTCCTCGTCCCTCGGCCTCCGCGCGGCTCCGGCTGGATGGTGGGAGTCGGAGCCGGGTCCCTGTGGGCTGACCTGGGGTCCTAGGGCGCTGGAGAGGTTTTTACAAGGGGTAGAGTACTGCTTTGAGCAGACGGTGCCTTTAGACAGAAGAGCACAAGTCTAGAGTGTAACTTGTAGAACACATGCCTTGCATGTGCTCTGCTTTGAGTTTGATTCACTAGCACTGTGATAAAATAAATAGTATTGCTGGCTCTGAGTTTTCTGATTTGTGCTTTAAAGCATTGAAGTTTCTTTTGATATAATTAATTAGGACGTGGTTTTATTTAATGTATGGCCTTTTGAAGAAATTCAATATCTAGTAGCTTGAATGTTTACTAATTATTTGCAAACATAGTAGAACATATGAGGTGGAAAAATCCATTTTGGTCTGTACTGTTTTTATTCTTAAAAATTAAAGGGCTAGGAGGTGGTGTAGCAGTAGAGCTATGTTATGCCCTGGGTTCAGTCCTGACCACCACTCGAACCCCTGAAAAAAAATTATTGTAAAGGAGCAGTTTCAGTAAAAGTTTTCTAATCTAACTCCTGAAATAATGTGTGTTGGAATGTTTTAATGCACACAAACCTAAAAAAAGAAAATGATGTTTGGACACTGAATAAAAGACTCTGGTACAGATTCATACTAGGATGAAAATTGCTATAGGCTATCATTAGTATCTAGTATTTTGGAAGTATTGACCTAAGAGTGTTAATGTTGAAAATTTTATTTGCTTAAGCAGTACTGGGATATACACATGCCCCAAACCAGCATCTTAAAAATTAAATAAAGGGCCAATGAGATGGCTTGGGGGTTAAGACTGCCTTGCAAGGAGAAAGACCTGAGTTTGGATCCTGGATCCCATGTAAAAACACCAGGTGGAAATGGCAGTAGCTTGTACTTCTGACTGAAAGGCAGGCCTGAGAAATCCCAGAGCAAAGCCAAAAAAAGGTAAGCATTCCAGGATGATTTGGGAAGTCATTCTTATGTTTCCACAGGCACAAACAGTGTCCTCTGACACACACACACACATACACACACACACACACAAAATTAAGTAGATAGGTAGATAGGTAGATAGATATAGATATAGGTGGAGGTACAGTTATAGGGTTGCTCATATCTGGTGTAAAGCTATCAGTTAAAGCTACAGTTAAAAAAGTTGGACAAAGGGCTCATTTTATTCAGACTGTCAAAACTGATCATTCTTGAAATTTGAATTCATGCTTATTAGACATGATAGGAGGAAGCATAGAAGTTCCCTATAGGGTCATAGGGTCAGTGTGACAGATGTTCTCTTAGTGGGCCGGAAGTGGGAATTAAGAAAGTAAGAATCTAATAATATTGTTTAGGAAATGACATGAAGCATATGTGTGATTTTTCCACATAGCCAAAACTTTATAAGTACTTAGACATTGTCAGGGTGGGCTGTGGTGTTGCATACCTGTCGTCCCAGCACTCGGTGGGGATGAGGACAGGTATGTAGAGTGTGAACCTGTGTGGGCTGTGTGAGAGCTGCCTCAAATAAAAACAACCAACCGGCCAAATCCTTTCTAAAGTTTGTGTTTTATTGCCACCTTAGCACTTGACATGCACTAATTTTTTTTTTTTTTTTTGGCATGTATTTTTTTTTCCCCTTAGTCTCAGTGATCCTCCTGCCTCAGACTGCTATTACTCCGACTTGTATTTACTATTGCTGGGCACTGAATATTCAATATAATTTTGCCTTTGCGCTGTAGGACAATCTTATATTTATATTTAGCACAGTACCGCTTTTCAGTTCTGTGTTCTGTCACTTCTAATTTCATTTCTTTCCTCCACTTTTAGGTTTGCTTGGTATTCTGTGAGTTGAGGAAACAGATGACCTAGTGATTTTATTGCTACATAGTAATTTATGGCCACATAATAATTGCACGTATTTATGGAATACAATGGCATTTCAGTACATACAGTAGGTAGAGTGTATATTCAGCAGGTCAAAGTAATTGGCATATCTGCCACCTGGGCAGATGTTATTTCTTCATTTCAAATCCATTCTACTGGCTATTTGAATCATTCAGTTAATTCAGCCATAGTCTGCTGTGCTGTGGGCCAAGTTATCCTGTCCACCTTCACTCTTGTACCCACTTGCCATTCCCTCCATTCTCCCTCTCCCACCCCTTTGGATTGTTTTCCATGTCAGTCCTAGTCTTAATGCTTGACAGCTCTGTAACCATCCGTCCAGGTGCTTGAGAATCTTATTTCATTTGCTTCCAGAATTGGAGCCATACTCCAAAAACCTAAGGCTGTAGACACTCTGGATTGTATCAGTGAGTCAAGTTTTGAGTCCAGGATTTATTTTTTGTAAATGAGCACCAGAAAGAGCAGAAATGAAACCAAACCAAAATGTAGCTGCCGAGGACTATTGAGGGAGTTAAGAATTGGAGTCCACTTGTTGGCTTGCTACTTCCTGGCTCAGATTTTGGGTTCTGTAAATTTGGAGTCTCAGATTCCAGATCTGTTCAGTGAAGTTAGTAAGCTACTCTAGAGACCTACATCAGAATCAGTGGGAAAGATTTTCATGTGCTAGCTAGCATAGTGTTTTGCTGTTTGCTGGAAAGTTAAATAGAATCTTAAGTTGTGTTTCAAGTTGGATTTTGGCTACAGCTTCAAAAAGAAATAAATACCCATTGTTGTTTCTAAAAGAGAGATGGAGTTTTTGTTTCTAGAAGAGCTGGAGAAGACAGAGGAACAGGCACTGGGAGACGTGTTTTTATGCTGGCTGTTCTTTCCTGGCCTAGTGTGCTTGACTAAATCTCTTTACTGTCTCACAAAGCACCACACTTTAAAGCTATAAAATGGGGATAGCACTTAATATTCTTTTTTTTGACAGTGTTGTGGTTGGGACCCAGGGCCTCACAGATGCTGGCAAACATTCTGCACTGAGCTGCACCCCCAATCGCACACATCTGTTTAGGATTGTTGCAAGGATTAAATATGATAATGTATGTCATAGTGTTTTGAGAAATTTGTGTTAATGTTAACCTTAACAAGGTGCCTGCTTTAGCATGTAGAAGGAACTTAGTAAATTTTTGAGTAATGGCTGTATTAAAGTAAAGATTAAATAAAAAATACTTGATGGTGGCTTTTGTCTGTAGTTGTGGTTTGAATTCTTGGTTTTCTCTAATCACATTTATCTATAATTTAACTTGGGGAGAATTCTCATAGATCTGAATAAAATAATTAAAGATTATGAAGTTTTCCGAAGGGATCAAATGATTCTAGGGATAACCATATAAATACAGTCCAACGTTTATTTTGATTCCTTCCAGGAGTCTACATAGTGATTTGTTTGTTCTGACATGATATCTTTAGAGTATGTGAATATTCTTTTAAAATATTTGTGTATTCACATTTACGAGAGAGAGAGAGAGAATGTGTGTAGTGGGGAAGGACACACCGAGAACATATATATGCCATGGTACTCGTGTGGCGGTCATATGACAGCTCTCAGGAGTTCTCTTGTCCATCATGGGAGCTCTGGAGATCATACTTGGTTGGCAGGTTTGGGGCAGGTGCCTTACCAGCTGAACTATCGTATTGCCCAGAGTATATGAATATTTTTAATGTTCTCTAAGTGTATTAAGTCACTACATACTGTGGATAGTATTGATTACAAAGTTTTTCAGTTTTTTCCCTTTGTAGAAGATCTCAGGGTCTGACTTACACATCTAATGAAAGGATGTTTTACCTGATCCACTCGAAATCGGACCTCATCCGCGGGCACAACTGAGGTCCATTGCTGCTCTCCGAGCCTTCCTGAAGGGCAGGAAATGCACTTCTGCAGCCTGCTGAGGACTCAGGTTCTCTCCTCCCCCAGTGGCTCCTGCTCCCCTGCTCTTTAGAAATCCAATTCTGTAATAGTGATTGATCATTATTATAATTTCAGTAATCCAAAGGAGTTTGATTCTGACTCTAACTTTGCACACCATTTTCTAAGTTTTTTAAGTATTTAGTGTGTATGTGTGTGTGTGTGTGTGTGTGTGTGTGTCACACAGGCATTGTATGTCCCCGTGGAGAACCAGGGATGACTTTGACTTTGGGAATCATCCTGGACTGCTTCTATTTCCTTTTTGCTTTACTCTGGGATTTCCCAGGTTTTGCCCACCAAGGCTGGAAGTGCAGTCTGCCACCATTTCCACTTGGTGTTTTTACGTGGGATAGGACCTGAGATTTGAATTCAGGACCTTCTGTTTGTGAGACAGTCTTAACCTTTCAGCCATCTCTCCAGTTGTCCTTTATAGCTGTATTTTGAAAGGGGAGGAGATGGGCAGGCTGTGAACCAAGGATGATGAGGATTGTCATTTGACTCATCCTAAGTATGAACCCTTCGAATCATTGCTTCCTGTTCACTTTTTGCATTTATGAATTTTATTTCCACAGGGGCTATCTGATGGGTTAGTACCTTTTGAGAAGAAATTGGTGGATCCTGGATTTGCTCCTGTGAATGACTTTGTAAAGAAGGAACCAGTCCACTGGGAAACAGAAGGAAGAGCATCAGTAGGAGAAGCATATTGGATCTGGGACCAGAATCCTGTGGTATCAGAGACGAGTTCCTTTCAGTATTTTCTTCCTGCTGACCTATTCTGATGTACCAACGACATTAAGTGGCATTTTCCTTGTTTTTTTATTAAGATACCCTTCACTTCTAAAACTGTGACATTGAATAAAGTGATTATTTTTTACAAGCCCCTTATCTTTTTTGGAGATGACATTTGTGAATTCAAGCAGCAAGATTCTGAGAGCCAGTCAACTCTCCATGGTGCTTTGCCTGCAGACATGTGTGTGGTACTGTGCTGTGTCAGGTTCACGTGCAAGACTGTTTCCTGGACCATGAGATGTATGAAAGGAGCAGAAATAAATCATTTTTCTAATTACCATGTTTCTCGTTTTTTTTTTTTTTTTAATTTTAAAGAAATTTGCATGTGTGTGCGCGTGTGCGCATGTGTGTGTGTGTGTGTGTGTGTGTGGTGTGTCGGGGCATTGTTTGTTCCTGTGAAGATCCAAGAATGGCTTTGGGAATCACCCTAGATTACTTCTACCTCCTCTTTGCTCTGGAGTTTCCCAGGTTCTGCCTTCTAGTACTAAAAGTACAGACAGCCACTTTTTTTGGCTGGCGTCTTTAACATGGGATCTCAGGACTTTTTTTTTTTTTCCTTTTTGGAGGATTAAGCCAGAGTTTATTAAAGAAGAGAAATAATAGAACATGAATCTGAGGGACAAGAGAGCCACCAAGAACTCACACTCCAGGCATGGAATCCATGAGGGGTAAGGGAGCCAGCTGCCTCTTGTATTTTTTAACTGACTAATAACCTTTTGGCCTGTATGTAAATCATTCTTTTCTGCCTTGTAGCATTGTTTTGGCACTAAGAATTCAACTACAGTAGTTGTTGGGGTTCCTAGTGAGGTAAACACTCCAGCACTGCTGCAGGTCCAGGTTCTCTTTGAACGTGAGTTTTCGGTTGTTAGAATGATTTGAACCCATGTTAAGAAATTTTGAGCAGTCTGGTCTTCTAACTTCGGACCAGTCTTTTGAGGTTCTCTGTCTTGAGGCTGCTCACTTTTGCTTTGAGACCTCTGTGTTTACAGAAAGATGTCTCAGTCAAATCCCTCAGCTGTTGAGTTCAAAGGTGCAGCTCTTCAATGAAGATTCATTTATTCAGGGTTCTTGAGTGTCTACTTATGCTAGGTACCATGGGATAAATAAGAGATAAAGGCTGTACCTTCATAGAGCTTACAGTCAGTCATCAACAGGTCAAAAATGCCCATAAGCTCTCAAATACTTCACTACTGTTAGGAAGGCAAATCAAATTTAACTGATGGGATGCACCGAGAAAAACAGTAGCCATGCTCTGAAGCTTCGAGAAGGGCAGATGACCTGTGTGAGCTGGTCATTTTCAAACTCTTGATATGCCAATTAAAGTTTTTGTTTGTTTTGTTTATCCCACCATATTTCAAAGCCTTAAGTCAGAAACAGCAGTAGTAAGGCTCTGAAATGTCTGTTCTCCCTCATATTCATGGTGCAGTTCCTTTAGGTGCCACCAGATGGTGCTACATTACAGAATGGTGTGTTTTCTGAACTTCAAAGCTCGGACCTTTACCCAACACACTAAAATATAATTGCTATCTTAAAAGTATATGACCAATGAGAGAAACTATTTTAATATCTAAAATATTCATTGGTACAAGTACAGTGTCTGTAAAGAAACAATTACTATAGGGAAACAATTACTATAGGGCGTAAAAATGACACTATCATGGCAGGAGGGAATGCTGCTAAGTATTTGCTCAACAAGCAAGTGAGGAAATATATATATACTGGACTGGAGACAAACTCATCTTTGGTTCTGTCATAGAATGCTGAATGCAGATTGTTTTTGTGGAGTGGATCTCCCCCAAGTAAAAGCAATAAAGTGGTTTCCATAGGTGAAACAGACGATTGGCTTCAGAGCCAATATCTTGTGTCTACTGGTGATCTGGCCGGTTGGGAATCCAGAGCATAGCCTGTCAGGACAGTATGGTGGTGGCAATGTCCAGAGCACTGGCTCACTGCATTGTGACATTATTGGGGATCATTCCAAGACTAGCACAGTTTGACTGGAAAGTTGAGTAAACTCAACAAAACCAACAACTGAAACTCTCATCTAGCTGCACTCGGCTCTGAGCAGCAAAACCTTTCTTCAAGGGAGACTAAGCAACATTTGTAAGTGTGTGAATGACTTACGGAAAACATCCAATTTGTAGAATTCAGTAGGAATGCCCGGCTTGGAGTGGTGGTGCCTGCAGCCCAGCTCTTGGCAGGCCGAGGCAGAAGGACCCCAGCAAGTTAGAGGCCAGCTTGTATGTATTTTGCTTAGGAAGAATGTGCTGTGATGGTTGCTGACATTTATTTGAGTTGCGAAATGTAGAGTAATTTAGGTGCTTAATAAATTGCACATGCTCTGTAGGTAAAGCTGGAAGAAAACCTTACTTTACCATGTTGCTCGAAGTAGAATCCAGGACTTCTGAGTCACAGGGCAGTTGTTTCCATCATACACTAACATTTTTCCAGTGTGGGAAACCAGTGTGAACATAGCTCCTAGTGGTACACATTCGACTCAAAGCAAATGCCAGGAATGGATTATGTAAGAGTGCGCAAGAAAAATGCAGCTCCCTCCCGGGGAACTTTAAGTCTAGACACCGCACAGGCAAATATTCTTCACCTTTGGAACAAAACCTAGTCTTTGGAATCTATAAGGTTAGTATAATGAGTTTGGAGAGTATTAAATACACTTGCCAAAAATCTTTACTTATTTTTATGTGCTTAAACTTAATTATAAAAGATGCAATCAATCTCAGTGGAGTGGGGAGAATATTAGGATGCTGGAACGTTTCATGATTCTGAAGATGGGTTACTGAAAGGGCCAGGAGTGGGCATGTAGTACTGTTAAGAACTCTGGTTCATCTTTGGCATATTCTGTGCTTCTAGGATACACGTTGCTCATCTGTATATCAGAGTGGTGAGAATCACTGCTGTTCACCTACCTAGATCACTATGTTAACAACTTAAGGCACTGTAGAGGAAAACTTCTGATTCTCTTAAAGATTCTAAGTCCAAAAGTCCTGGATGAGCTAATTACCTGGCATTTTTTCTTGTTTTGGAAAACACATTCATAAGTATAGGGTTTGGCTGTTGGCTTTGTGCTGTGATTGTGAAGTGTATTTTGAATTCTAACAATTTAACACCAAGGTAAAGTCAAGTATGAATGTTTTTCCCACGCTGGTTGGCTGGCTGCAACTATGTAGTCCCCCAGCCTTACCTTGAGCTTCTGACCCTCACACCTGTCTCCACATGGTGCTAATGGAAGCATGTGTCACCATGATGAGCTAATGTTTGCTTTTTTTTTTTAATTTTTTTAATGTTTGCTTTTATATTGACCATATGTACAATGTGAAGATGGAATTTCAATACATATATGCATTGTGGAATAACTAAAGCTAATTAATATATATATACTACCTCAGTTAATTTTCAGCACATGCATCACTATTAATGTTGTACAATAGTTCTCTTGAGTTTATTCCTGCTAACTGCCAACATCTCCCCAATCTCCCCACCCTCCAGTCTCTTACTTCTGAGTTGACTTTTCTAAAGTCCACAGCACAGGCTCCTCATTTTGACAGTAGCATGTTTCACGGGTGACACACTGGTCAAAACCGATCAAGTTAAATGCGTGTTTTGCATGTGTGTAACTCTTTTCAAAATCTCAGTTACTTTTCAATAAAGCTGTTAAATATACTAGCTTTGGAGGTAGGAATATGGCTTAATTGGTAAGTGCTCATTGCACAAGCATGAGGAGGATCTGAATGTGGATCTCCAGTACCCACATAAAAAAAAAAAAAACAACCAAAAAACAAAACCAGGTGTGGCATCACAAGCCTGTAATCCACCACAAGGGAGGTAGACATGGGAAGATCCAGGGGGTTGAGTGTTCAGTGACAGCTTGTCTCACATAACAACACTGATATTGACCCCTGGTCTCTGCGTGCATGTGCACTACAAATATATAATTGTGCATACATATGAACATGTGTATACACAAAGTCTGTTTTTTGCATATGTGTGTGTTTTGCATGTGGTGGATGTAGATGTGCAGGCATGCGTACAAGAGAACACTTGAGTGTGCGCCTGTGCAGGCCCAAGGGTGACTCTGGGAATCATCCTGGATTGCTTTACCTCCTTGTTGCTTTGCTCTGGGGTTCCCAGGCTCTGCCCACCAGGGTCAGAATTGCCAGCTGCTGCTGTATCTCCTAGCATTTTAATGTGAGCTCTTGCTAGACAAGGCCTTGACCCCAGTCCCACTTTTTTTTTTCCCTTTAGCCCGTTTTTTTTAAAGGAATTCTTTGTTTGAAATTTTTAAGGTGTGTGTTTCTGTAGTTTGTCCCTGCTTCCTGCACAAGGGGGTGTCTGTGGCCAGAGGTCCACCTCAAGGGTCCTTCCTCAGGAGTCACCCACCTTGTTTTCGAAGGCGGGTCCTCTCATCGGGACCTCAACGGTTAGCCTAGGCTGGCCAGTGTGCCCCCAGAATCCCCTTGTCTGCACCTCCCTGTGCAGCATTACAAGCCTGGGCCACCTGGCTTTACATGGTGCTGGGGATGAAACTCTGCTTCTCATGCTTGTGTAGCACACGCAGTACAGACCGAGCTGCTTGCCCAGCTCCACAAGTCACTTTTTAAGACTGTCTTTAAATCTAAATGCCTCCCTCTTCTTTTTTTTAAATATATATTTTAAATATTTTTATTTTATTTTATTTAGCGTGTGTGTGTGTGTGTGTGTGTGTGTGTGTGTGTGTGTGTGTGTGAGAGAAAGAGAGAGAGAGAGAAGAGAGAGAGAACCGTGTGTCCCTGTGGAGGACCAAAGGTGACTTAGGGAATCATCCTGGATTGCTTACACTTCCTCTTTGCTTTGTTCTGGGATTTCCCAGGCTCTGCCTACCAGGGCCAGAAGTGCAGGCCACTGCCATTTCTGCCTAGTGTTTTTTACATGGGACTTGGGATCCAAACTCAGGACCTTCTGCTTGCCAGACAGAGTCTTAACCCCTGAGCTATATGTCCAGCCCTCCCTTTTCTTTTTGATTGTTCACCAGTCCTATTATACCTGGTGATCTAGCTACTTCTTGATAAGATCCAGTTTTTATCAAGTTTACAAAATTGGTTCTTGTCATTCATTACAAAGTATGTAAGTAAGAAAATTTAGATCTTAATTTCTCTATCCCAGAGGCGACCTGCTCTAACATCTGTAATCTCACTGGTGATGGAAACGTCCTTTCCAAATTAAGATTTCATTGCTTAGCTGGTAGGTTTCAGTCCTTTTCCGCGTCTGTACAGAACCTACCTAACCGGATTGATTGTACGATGACAGCCAGCATCTCAACTACGGCAAGCACGGCTGGTGCCTCCATTTTTAAGTTTAACCTTGTCCAGTTTTCCAGGCTTGGGGCATGGCTTGTTTATGGTCTCACTGCCCTCTTGGTTATCACTGCTTATTTAAAAATAAGGTCCCAGTGGGAATGCATGCTTGTTTAGGAGTGTGTGATGATGAGTGTTAATCATCAACCTACACTTAGGAGACAAATCTTGGGGCACACCTATGAGGGATTATCTAGGTTAAGTAGCATCAGAATGTCCGTGAGGGATTATCTGGATCATGTGAAGATCCATCTTAATTGTGGGCAGAACTATTCGCTGGGTGGGGATCCTGGACCGCATAAAATGGAGAAAACAAGCTGAGCACTAATGAGGGTTCAGTACCCTCTGCTTCCTGACTGGGTGCAAGGTGACCAGGTGCTCTAAGTTCCTGAGCCAGAAAAACATCCTTTTTTCCCCCTTAACATTGATTTTGTCAGGTATATCTCTGAGAGAGAGAGAGAGAGAGAGAGAGAGAGAGAGAGAGACATTATACGTGCATGCACATTGGTGCACTGGTAGAGGTCAGAGGACAATTTCCACAAGCCAGGCTCTCCTTGCGGGCTTCCAGAAATCAAACTCAGGTCTCCAGGTTTGTAAACAGGAGCTTAACCCGCTGAGCCATCTCACTGGCTATATCACAAGAAGAAGAAACCAAGACTATACGGACTTAGATCAACTTAATGATTAATTGTTTCTAAGTTTTATTAATATCAGTGTTTCAAGGGCAGTTGACTGAGTTTAAATAGGCAATGCCGTGAGTTATTAGTTGACTCAAGCCTATGGTTAACCTTCCACAAACATGTTTATACCCTCTGAGCCTTTTACTTCTTAGTAAATAACAGGTAAGCCTTATTTATGTTACTCCAGAGGTGTAAATCACATTCCAAGATCAAATGAATTAGTAGTACATAGCCATTAGAACTTATTGGCTGCTTTATAGATGTTGGCTGAGCTTCCCTGAAGTTCTCTTCACAGATATGCTTTCATTTAATATATGATTGTATCTCTTCGTGCGAGGAAGGGGGTGGCGGCAATGTGTGCGCACAGGCATGTGTGATAAATGATTGCATGTAGGATGTCTTTATGTCCCTTTAAAGTTCAGGGTGGAAAGAGGTCTAAGCAGCATGTCTCTGCTGCTTGACTGGGGGCTAGGGAGCTGCCTTGGCGAATGATGGCATCGCTGCTTCAAAAAGGGCATGTCTTCAGAGCCCCTTGTTGGGGACAGACATGCATACACACATACCAGTTGAGTGCTTGTGTTGGCAACTGGTCTACCCGGGGAAGCATTTTCTCGCCTCTCAGGAGAGAGGCAGTGCCAATCTAAATAGCACTCAACGTCTGACCACATGAATGGATCAGAGCAGCTGTAATTCAGTGTCCCCAGCACTGTTGGGTCTGTTTTAATGGAGATGATGGTTTCCAAAGATGGCCAGACAGTAAGTAACCTTGCTGCTCTGCATCAAGAGGTGGAGACTATTTTCGTCTGCCGGAACATGCCAGCCTGGGACCGTTTCGATCCACAGAAGATGGCAGAGGTGACCACTATCAGCGTTTGATAGAGTAGCAGCTTGTCGGGTTTGCACTCCTGCTCTGAGGAGGCTGGCTTTGGGGATGTGCATGCTGAAAACCCAGCTTCAAGGCCACTGGAATCCCAAGCCACTTGAGAAACCTCTCCAGTCGACACCAGCCGAGGCTGGAGCTGGTGGCCGCGTGAGCTGCTTCCCTGGATGCTCAGCCCCGCGCCTTGTGTCTATAGCCACAGGAGACAGCCAACCAGGGGATTGAACTCAGCCTTCAGATATGTGTGACAAGTGCCTTTGCTCACTGAGCCATCTCTCTGACCCGTTTTGTTTTATCAACTTCTCTAAGAAATTTCCCTCATTTTTTAAGAAATAAAATGATTTTGTTAAATTATGATTAAGATTGTTATCTCTAGTAGATCACTATTTCTTTATGTCAAAGGTATTGTGTTTCATAATAGTTCTTGTTATTAGTCTTTTTCAACTAAAAAGAACTTTACATGTATCATCTTAATTTTCCTGATGGTCCTGGTGTTAGGCTTGTAAGAAAGTTATTCTTGCTTCACAATATTGATGCTTCCTCTTAATTGCAGAGTTCCTGTTGGGTGACTGTCTTGTTGGTTTCTTTCTCTTTTTAAAGCATTTTATCTATTAGAAAGAGAGAGGGAGAAAGAGAGAGAGCGCATGTGGACATGTAGGTCAGAAGATAACTTTCAGAAGTCAGTTCTCTTCACCATGTGAGCTCTGGGGATGGAATGAACTCAGCTCACCAGGTTTGCACATGCTTTCAATAGATTCTCTCCCGGCTTCATGGGGGAGCACCATGATTCACTGTTGGGCTGAAAGATATTAAGCCAGAGAAGTAAATATATTAGCTATGGCGAAAACCCCATTTGAGCCTTCCTTTAACTCCATGTCTACACTCCCAATTTGCCATTTTCTCTGAGGCACACAGGTAGCAGTTTGAAACCAGAAAGATCGTTCACTATGTAGGTACTTTCATCTTGCAGAATTTTATATGCATTGTGTCACAGATGATTTTTTTCACACTTTGTGGCCAGTGAAATGTGGCTGGTTGGTGACTTGATGGCAGAAGTGGCATTGGGCTGGTGTTGCTTGCCGTCTCTTGGCAAATTATTCATCTTCCTCCATTTATTTGGGCTGTGACTAGGTCCATATCGCTGTAAGTCGACCCACGTGCAGAATCAGTGGACTGGATTAGATACCCTGCAGTGACCTTCTCAGCATTGCTGTTCAGGCCTGGGTTTTCCCTGCACAGTCTGTCTGTGAACTCCAGTCGACCAGCAGGTGGCGCACTTGATAACAAATTAACAAATTAGTACTTAAGGACTTGAGGGCGCTGACATTCAGCACGTGGGATGTTCACCGGGTGGATCAGACATTGGTCTGAGCGCAATCCTGCTTAACAATTATGTAACTGCTTTCACAGACCCACATCAAATGATTGATTTTAGGTGCCGTAAGGATTTCACTGTACTGGGAAGAAACTTCTCCCTGTGGCGTGGCGACAGATGTCATCCTAGTCACGATGTGAAATTTGGGATTGATGCCTCTGCAGTCCAGGACCGCCACGAGAAGGAGCAGATTAGATCCTCTGTGTCTTTTTAAAGGTCTTTTTCACGTGTAGATGTATATGGATGCATACATGATGCATATGTGTTTGCATGTGGGGGGGACACGTGTGTTTGGGTACACAGGCCCATATATGCACGCGTGTGTGTGTGAAGACTCAAGGGTGATATCAGGAATCATCCTCAATTGTGCTTCTGCCTCATTGTTTGGTGTCTGGGTCTCTAATTACACCTGAAGTTCATCCATAGGACTAGTGTGGTTATCAATGTTGCTTGGCGGATTCCCAGTCTTTTCCTTTCAGGGTTGTCATGAATTTTTGCTTGCTTGTTTGTTTTCAGATGGAAGTTAGAGATCAAACTCTGGTCCTTTAGCTTCCATGGCAAGAGCTTTAAATGCTGAGCCATCTCCCAGTCCTTCAGCGGCTTCTATCTATCTCACAGGAACTGGAAGGTATATCTTAATGCAGTAATGATCATAAACAGGACGCAGGCCATGGAAAACAGTATTTTCCAATTACACACAAATTGATCATACTTGCAGCTTCTATCTGTAAATGGATACTAGCTGCTCACTCCTCAGGTCCCTTAAATCATGCCTCTAAACAGGGAGTAGAACAACCTCCAAACTTCGTTTTCTCTACCCCTCAGTGATTCATGTATGGTTCTCCAGTGTTGACTATTATTCTTCACAACGAGACGCATGTAGTAAGTAAGGTGAGAGCTACAATGTTCTTTAGCATGTCTAAAAAAGGTCTCAGTACAGCACTGAAGCTGCCAGCACCACTGCAGATGAAAGCTATGTCAACCATTAAAGTCACATCTCAGAAGTAGGCCGGGATGAACTTCCGGTCGGTCCTTTCCTTTGCTAAACCTGAACTTACAGTCCCTGTGGGTCTGGGTCAGTTCATAGGTGTCCAGGGTGATCTGTGCAGATCTTCCCAACACACTCACCATTGTCCTACCCACATGGCCTCTTGGTCACTCTTGGGTACTCCTGGCCAGGATTTTGAGGAGCAATGGCTGTATCTCTTCAGGCAGCCTTGCATTTTCTTTCTCTAACCCCAGACCCCTCGGGAAAATGTCACTTCACACAGTTGTTACTAAAGTAAAACTTTAATAAGCAAATTGCCTCGAGAAAGCCGGGCATTTTCCTCTTTCAAATTCATCTTGGACCTTTTCCTCCGAGCAGGTAAATCAGTGTTTCTGAGCAGACAGGGGTCAAAGGAGGGAGAAGAAAGTGCTGATTCATCACTCTTATATGGTGGAACTCTTAACCCATTAAATGCCTAATTCTTTTCCTTGAGGGACTTTTTTGTTGTTGAAAAACTTTGCTCTTTAAGGAAAGATCTGTGACAAAATGGCTATAATTGATTGATAATGCTTCAGGCACTTCTCATATATTACCTCAATGCATGCTCGCAGACCTGCCATTAAAAAAAAGTACTGTTAGGTATAGAAGAAATAGTACTACTAGGTATAGTACTATGAAGCCCATTTCATAGATGAGGAAACAGATTCAGAAAGGTTAAGCTTCTTGGCAAAGACAGCATAGATATGAAGTGTAAGCTGCAGCCGTCACTCTTAGCTACAAGGGGCCTCCTGGGGACCTGTCTTTACTTGACCCCAGTGCAATAGGAATCTTTGAGCAGTGATTGGTCTTAAACATGCTGACTAGAACAGAAAGTTCAGCGTCTGATTCTTGGTTTTTATTTAATTCTTTGTGTAATGCTTTTAAGTTGTACATGTCGCCATGCATTTTCATTATCTCCATCCCCTTCTCTTCCTCCTAATTTCATGTTCCGTTTCTCTCTTTCTTTCTAAACAAATGAACAGCCGAGTCCAGTTACTGTTAACCATATGTGTATAGGTGTGTTCGTTGTAGTTTTGTAACCTGGGTAAGTTCTTCTAAAACAGTGTCAGGGTGTGGAATTGTACCCTATTTATCAGCTAACAAGCTAGGCTCTTACTGTTTCATGGCTATTGGCAGAAGGCTTGAGACTTTTGGGTCAAGGACAAGGGACTCGGTTACAGTAGAGTAATTTCTTATGGGTACTGGTTTTCCAGCACCCCCTTAGTCCCATGATACTAAGAAAGGTGTAGACCCGCGTGGCAGGTGTACAGCTGAGAACATAGACTTTGGGGATGTGCTACAATTGGGTATGTGGAAGGGTAAGTAGCAGGCCTGCTCTTCGTCTGCAAGGGGATGCCATCTGATCCTTGGTGTTGCTGGCTGCTCTTACAACCCCAAGAGACAGCCCAGGTAAAGAACAGTCATGGCTTTCATGCTTCACATGCCTATCAGGAAGTTGCTCGGAGCCCTTGGCTTTCCCTACATGCATACAATTAGCAAGGCGTTTCGAGGTTGGTATAATAAAACGAATCTCTCTTTATGATATAATATTAGTCTATTTAGGTACAACCTCATTGTTTAACATCTAATATCTTATAAAATATTTCATTTATTTAAAAAGGAAGAAGAGAAGGGAGGGAGATGCACATACATACACAGAGAGAGAGAGGGGGCAGAGAGAGGTAGAAAGGGAGAGAGAGAGAGAAAGAGAGAGAGAGAGAGAGCACATGCATGCCATGGCACATGGGTAGAGGTCAGAGAACAACTTTTCGAAGTCACTCCTTTCCTTCTAACCATGTGAGATTTTGGGGCTTACAGATACCTTACCTGCTGAGCTATCTCACTAGCAGTATATTTCAATATTCAATATATTGCTATTTCACTTAACTGGAATGAGTTCAGTTTCTGTTTAAAGACTGAACATAGCTATATAGTTATTTCTTCTTATTTCTTTCTCTGTTCATTGTCATACGACCAATTTATCCAAAATCCATTAAAGATACTTTAAGCAGTAGTCAACAACTTATAAGTTATAAACTTCATAAAAGTTATATAGTGCGTCAAGTTTCTAGAAATGACTCCACTTGTGAGACTTTGTTTCTGTCTCCTTTTCCAACTTAGGTACTTGATGCAATATTTAAATTTTCCTCTTTCTTTAATTTTTTGTGTGTTTGGTGGAGAGTGTGCTAGGTGTGTGCCAAGTTGTGCACCCACTAGGAAGAGCACACCAGATGTCCTCTTCTACCACTCTCCACCTATTCCTTCCAGTCAACCTCTCTCTCTGAATTTGGGGCTTGCATTTTTCCAACTACGTTGGTGTATAGCAAACCAGTTTCTTCTCCACATGCCCTGCTCAGTGCTAGGGTTACCAGCATATGTTTAATACCTGGCCTGTCACTGAGGTGCTGAGATCTGAACTTTGGTCCTCAGGATTGCACAATAACCACTCTTATTCCTGAGCCATCTCTCATCTCTGCAGCCCTGAGTTTACTACATACTTGTGAAATCTTTTCTGAGACTCTCTTGACTGTGCTTACTGTGTCTGTCACTGAAACCCCTCAGCTTTCTTCCTACTCAGTTCTTCTTGTTTCTTTGAAAGTGGTGTGCTCACATTCTGCCATGTCCTTGTCAAGAAAATTAGTTTCTGCTTCTCCCACAACACAAAAGACACCATATCTTTATTCTATGTGATTCATGTTATGGTTGTTGTAGATGAGGTTGCCATAATATGGTAAATCTGGGGCTGGAGAGGTGGCTCAGGGGTTAAGCCTCTGCCTTGCAGGCAGAAGGTCCTGAGTTTGGATCCTAGACCCCAGGTATAGATGCCTGGTGGAAGCGAAACGGGGGCAGCCTGCGTTTCTGGTCCTGGTAGGGCGGAGCCTGTGAATCCCAGGGCAGAGTAAACAAGGAGGAGGTGGAGGCATCCATGGTGGTTCCCGAATTCGTCCGTGGTTCTATACACACACACACACACACATACACACGCACGCACGCACGCACACACACACACACATACACACACGCACAACTGAATTAAAAAAATATGGTAAATCTTAAAAACAGGGTGGTTTACTGGGACATATGGCTCAGGGCTTAAAGCTTTTGCAGAAGGATCTGAGTTTAGATCCTTAGATCCCACATAAAAATGCCAGGCAGAAATGGTGGCTGTCTGAAGGTGTAGCCTGGAAAACTCCAGAGCAAAGCAATAAGAAGGTAGAACAATCCAAGATGATTTCTGATGTTGCCCTTGGGCCTCACGCCTTCTGGTACACACACACACACACACACACACACACACACACACACACACACAGTAGGGTTGCTTCCACTACCACAATGCTCACTGGGCAGTAGGAATATGAATTCTTTCCTCTCATTTTGGTGTGGAGCAAGTGCATGTTTGCTCTGTTTTCCTCACTGGGACTTTGAGTGTCTTGGGGCAGAGGTCTTGCATGCACCATTGCACACAGCTGAGTGTACTTCATAGAGTTTGTTATATTTTGTTTGAAGGTTGATTTTTATTATTTGCTTTTATTTGGTTGCTATTACATTATGGAAAATTGAAATATAGGCGCAAGTAAATAATAAAAAAGAAACCTCCCTTCACTCTATGCTTAGCTTTAGCTAAGGTCCATTTATCCCTAATCTTGTTTGATCATTCTCCACTCAAACTCACAATCCATCTGCTTTAGTCTGAGTGGTGGCTTTCCCAGTATCTGCCACCAGGCCAAACTGGTATTTTTTGGGTTTATAGAAAAATTGAATAGAAAGGACCCTTGTTTTCCCTTACCACCCCCTGCTCCATCCGTCATTCCCTCTCTCTCTTTTAAAGGTTAGTTCATAATTGGTGTTGGTCTGTGGAATACACTTTTACACGAGAAACATGTTAAACCCTAAAGTATAAAATTTAATATCATCAATATAAAACAAATGGCAAGGGATAAAAATCAAAGCTAAATATAAACCTGGATTGTTACAGGAACTTGGCTATTGCTACTAGAGCATGATGGGTAAGTGCTCTTCTTGAAACCAGTCCAGACAGGTTCAGGTCCCTATTCCAACTCCCTCTAGTACAGTAATTTAAAGAAATCGCTTATGTTTGAGTTCTTCTCATCTTTCTAAATGCAATACCTGCCACAGATGTGTGAAATATCAACAACTGGTGCACGTTTTCACAGTCCTTTCACAGTACTTGAGTAGTGTTCATTCCAATATTGAAAATGTGCTAAAAATACAAAAGCCTGGGAGAGATTTGGATAAGACAGCAGATTAGCGGCTTCCTCTGCACCTTTGAATGAGAAGAATCATTCACAAGGGAGAGCGTATACTCTGAGGGGACGAAGAGAGGAAGGGCATTGGAGCCAAGACAAAGGTGACAGTTAACAAGCGAGAAGCTGGATTGGGGAGGTAGAGGCAAGGCAATCAGGAGTTTAGCCTCTGCTAAATAGTGAGCTGGAGGCCAGCCTGGGCTACATGTGAGGCTGTCATCAAAATGAAGGAAATCAGGGAAAACCGACAGGCCATGCACAGAAACCCGGCAAATGATCTGAGGCCCCAATTCTGGCCCCTAGAGTAGGGGCGAAGATTCAGCGTTCCTCTTGACTGTTCACTCGTGAGCAGGACAGTTGCTGCCCAACTTTTGCCTCCTTGCCTCCTACCCCTTGTGCTCTCTGAAGGATTTTCTTCTGAGACTAGCTGAAGCAGGAGGCACTGTTGAGCTAGGACGCATCAAAGAGCAGGATGTGACCCTTGTTTGTGAAGAGCCAGGACTCACTCACAGGAGAAGCACGGGCCAGCTGTCAGCAAGACCCTTTCTACAGAAACCTAGCTTTCAGGACCAGCGGTTCATCTCCTTAGTTGAGGCTCAGAGGCAGCTGCTGTGGACCTGATAGTGCCGCTGACCAGATCTGACCACCACGCTACTTTATCTAACAGGGCCTGGTGATACCGATGTCATCAGTCCCAGAAGGAAACTTCCCTCTCCTTCCCTTTCTCTTCTATGTTCCTTTCTGGTCCCCAAATTCTTATTCCTGGGGCTGGTGGTGTGTCTTCTGTTGATTAATTAACAGAGCTGAGACAGGCACATTGCTGGGGGCAGCCAGTTTCTCTCTGAACATGTCCTGAGTTTTTGTATGAAAAAGATTCTTCAGCATGCAATGCAGAAAAGCCGGATGGAGAGGCATCCCACCAGGTGCATTGCTAACACTGGAGCCCGCTGTCCCCAGGAGCCTCATTCACAGCAAAGAAAGACTCAGTGATATGACAATGACTACAAGCTTCCTTACATATTTCATATATTTAACAAATGCTTACATAGTGTGCTCATTCTTTTTCTTACAGTCTAGGCATGGGAGAAAGTAGTTAGTATCAGTGGATAAACTATTTTCGGCCTGGGGAGGCAGCTCAGTTAGGGAAGTGCTTGCTTCACAAGCATGAGGACCCGTGTTCAATCTCCAGACTCCACACAACAATGCAAGATGCACGTGCTTGTTCTCAGAGCTGGGAAGGATGCAGGCAGATGCCTGGGATTCACCGGCTAATTGTTGAGTTTCAGGCTAGTGACAGACCCGGTCTCAAAGGACAGCATTCCTGAGGACGACCCCTGAGATTGCTCTCAAACATACACACATACACGAACACATATACGTTGCACACTATGTAGAGAAAATTTCCTCCTAGAGCTTGTATGCAAAGACACATAATAAAAGAACAAAACATGAGTAGATATAATAAACACCAAGGAAGAGAGTAGAGAAAGGACATTTTCTTAGGGAAAGGCAGGATGGGTGCAATGGCCTTACTGAGAGCGAGCTCCTAAGTCGGGAGGTGAAGGAAGGGAGCTTGCCTGGGAGCCTTGAAGGAATAGGAGAAGAACAAGAACAAAGGCCCTGAGAACAACATGGGCCTGGTGGGTGTAAACACCAGTGAAGAGGCCATTGTGGCCAGAGCTGAGTGAAGAAGGTGGAGGTAACAGCAGAGAAGCAGAATCTGTTCCCCGGACTGACAGGAGCTAGCCACACCTGGTTCTTGATTAAAATGTGTCAGGAAAGCCTTAGGAGTATTTGGAGTAGAAGAATTCAATGTGTGCTTTAACAGCAATAGGTTGGCCCTGGTAGTGAGAAGATCCAGGAGGAGTGGTGACTGGATTAGTTTTGAGGAGGTTGTAATAACAGAGGTGAGAGATGACAGGAGTTTGGACAAGCTGGGGCAGTAAGGTAGAATAGAAGCGATCTCTTCAAAAGCACATCAACAAGAGAAACTGAGAACAGCTAAAAAGTCAGCGAAAACCTGGGCAAGTGAGATGTCTGGGAGCCAAGTGAAGAAAGCATTGAGGGAGGAGAGAGTTGAGCCACCACATCGCCTGCCAGGTCAAGTGAGAGGAAGGTATGAGCAACGATACTGCGTTAGAGATGGAGCCAACAGTGACTTCCAGAAGAGCAGCTCTAAGGCAGGGCTGGTGGGAACTTGGAGGTGAAGGACGTTTGCTCGAATGGAATGAGAGTCTAGATCAGTGGGCGTATGCAAGGCTTTTAAGGACTTTTGCAGGAAAAAGATGGAAAGAAGTGAGTGGTCGCTGGAGGGACCAGGGGGATCTAAAGAATTGCTTGTATGTACATGCGTGTACATGTATGCTGAAGAGATGACTCAGTACAGAGAGAGGTGGATGAAACAATTACAAAGAGAACAATGCTGGTCCATTTTTTTTTAAAGGTAGGCAGAGAAGAAGCTCATCTATGTGCAGAAGAAGGAGTGGAGGCAGATTCATGGTGAGGGGAGATCACAGAAGTTCCCTTCTGATTGTCCAAGTTCCTTAGTAAAGCACGTGTCTGCCGAGTGAGGACGGAGGAGGAGCTGCGCACTTCAGGAGAGAGGAGACAGCAGCACACAGCTTTTTCCTATGAAAGGAGGACCTGTCTCTCATTAATGAAGTGTACAAATGGAGCAAGTCATTCATGAAGAGATGTAGACATGGGGCGGGTAACATTTGTTGGCAATATCTCATTCAGAACTCAAATATCAGATCAAGGCTAGGGCGAGGGTTAAAGGTTCTTCTCTCTAATCTTTAGTTTTCATTCTTCTAGAAACTTTCACTAAGCCAACTTTTTGAGTTTTAAATGCAAAAGCACCAATGTGGCACATGAAAATTAAAAAATTAAGCTGACTCATGTATAAATACATGTATTTGTTTAGATATTCTAACCTACATAAGTTTTTCAGAATTCCATTTCATTGAAACAAAATGCTTCACAATACTCTTAAGATGAAAGAGACTGTACTTCACCAGAATCTGAAAAATTAAAATTAAGAGTTCTTATCCACTAGCCTGAGGAGAATGTCAGCGATTTCATAAGCACTGCAAGTCTTCAGTAATCGTACAATAATAATATTCATGCACTCCAGGAACTGCTGGGAAATTGCCTCATTAACCTTTATAATACCCTTGTGGGGTCAGCAGGAATTTGATGAGATTTCCATTCTCTATGGTAGGCAAATGGAGACAGGGAGATTTGAAGAAAATTGTAGACATAGCTCAAATATAAGTAAATCTTGTGTTGAGTCCTGTGAGAGCCATCCGTTTGGGGTATGAGAGGGAATTCAAGTCTATTAATCACCTTAAGATGAACCGGCCATTTTTAACTTGCATCGTAGATTTCAAGCCCAGAAAGCGATGTTAGGAGACATGGAGATTGCCATGGGAAAAGAGAATAAAGCTGTTGAACTCTTTCTGTCAGAGCTACAAACTGTCTGCACATGCTTGTTGGAAGAGCCAGGACTCGTTACCATAGAGTGAGCAGGAAGTCAAAGAACAGTATACAGACTGTAAGCAAAGGCTGGAGTTCTACAGCAGCCGAAATGAAAGCAAGGTGCACAGGAGAAGCTTATGAAGTGTATGGGAGGGACAAGAACACGCCCTGATGTTCTGAGAGCTGGAAAAACTTGGACTGACTATAAACCTTGTGATCTTGAAGTGGAATGCATTTGGGTTGGGGGCTAGGGATGGAAAGGAATGATAATTAATATTCTCAAGGTTACACCCAGTGACCATTCATTGATTAATTGTAAGCTGAAACCCAGAGTCATTGAGGATTTATACTTGCCAGGCACGCTTCTCAGCTCTTTGCATGTGCTAGCTAATTTAAACCTTATCTACGAGGTACGAACTGCTACTTACTCATTGTACCAACGAATGATTGAAGACATGGAGGCAAAGTGGCCTGCCAAAGTCAGTCTAATAACCTAGGTTGGTCATTTACATAGAACCAAAGAAAAACTGCAAGAGGTGCATAACAAATCTTTGTTGAATTCACAAATGAGTGAACCAGTAAATAAAGGAGCCGGCAGGATTCCTCGTGAAGGAGACCCAGGCAATGCTCCAGGAGCCTATTATAGTTTCAAGAAGAAAAGTGGGGGAACCTATGGTCCTCAGGTGATGGAGCTGCACCAGGACACTGCAGACTAGCTATCAGTCGTGGGGCTGTGGGGCTGGGGCTTGAGGGGATATCAGCTTCTGGTCCTTGCTGGAACTCTGTGCTTCCTAATCTGCCAAGAATTGGGGTGCTCTCACTTCCTACTTCTGCTGGTAGAAACGAAGCCACTCTAGTCACCATGCTTTCATAGCCATAAACAGACTGTATCCTCTGAAATCATGAGTCAAAATAAACGTGTTTCCTTCCTTTAGATGTTTGAGTATTGATCACTGGAATAAAAAACGTAATGCAGTGCTTGAAAATATAGTAGTGTGTGTGTGCATGTGTGTGTGTGTGTGTTGAATGTGTGGCTGTACTTGTACGTGGCATGTGTGTAAGAGGGTACTTGAGTATGTGTGTCTGTAGACATCAGGAATCATCCTGGATTGCTCTGCCTCATTGCTTTGCTCTGTAGGTTACCCAGGCCACCAGCATTTCTGCCCGAGGTTTTCATGTGGAATCGGGGACCTGAACCTCAGGTCCTTTGGTTTGTGAGGCAATGGCTTTAACCCCTCAGCCATCACCCCAGTCCTCATATTTCCTTTGTTCTCGCTTTACCAGCATCTCCATTGTGTCCTCAACTCCTTAAACATGCTCTTCTTTCTCAAAAACAACTTTTCTTAAAAGTTTAAGTCCCATAATACAGCTGTTCCCTCAACCTCCTTTTCATTTTCTCTTTAGCCAAACATTCAAAACTATTTATTCTCTAATCTTTAACCTCTTTGCCTGAAAAACTTGCACACCAGAAACAATTCTGATCTAACAGAGGTGAGGCATAGAAGGAATCCTTGGAAAACATGTCTTCAACAATGCTTCCCAGTAGATTCTTCTTTGCTGGATTTTCTACTGAGCTGGTCCACACTGCCATGCTCTCTGAACAAGGAAAGGCTGAATTGTTTATGTTTTAGATGCTGGGAGTGAACCCAGGAACTAGCACTGAGAATATCCCAGCCCAGGAGGAAAGCTTTTAATGAACACCTTGTACATAGATGATGCAGAAGTTTAAGATTGGATATTCTGGGCTTCTTTAGGTGGAAATTTTGTCGAGATGTCAGTCATAAAAAACTGATGCTTACCGATATAGGTAGATTCAGATCTTTGCTATATCTGTAGCATATTTTTTTTTGCGAATCTGTAGAATAATAGCAATAATTTGTTGGTGGACTACTGTAATTTAGTTGTAATCTACTGTTGCTTTCCCTCTGTCACACTCTCTCTATATAAAAAAAGCTTATACACACATATACATACTATATATGCATTACATATAAATTTATATATTTTTGTATGTATATGCATTCATACAAACATATTTATTGCCCCAGTGATGCCGAGAAAGAAAACTGAGGCTCAAGGAGTTCTTTTGACTAATACAACCAACAAGTGGAGAAGTGGAGATTCCAATCCTTTTCTCTCCAAGTCTGAAACTGGTGCTTTTCAACACTTCAGCCTGCAAACGTCTGCTTTCTTGTAGTGATAAAGATGGAAACACTTATGACTGCGGGCTCTCAGGAACCTCCCTGAGGAGACTTTCACAGCAAATGCTGTTCCGACAGTCATGAAAGCTTCACTCATCTGCTGCAGTAATTACAACATTTATTTCCTGGAAAGTCTTCTGCAAGTCAAGTCCCGTAGGCCTCAGGGACAGACACATTGCTGCTGTGGATGTGGGGAGAGAGTGTGAGGTCTGGCCCCTGAGTTACTGCTTGTCCAGCCAGTGACCCTTAAGCAAAGCAGGGAATCGGCCCTTCTCAGGCCGACCCCCTCTCTCCCTAAGGTGCCAGTGATGAAAACAGGGATAGCACAAATTCCAGAATCTTCCTCAGCTTTGAGATTCAAGCTCCTTTTTATCTCACCTGGAGTCTTGTAAAGTCAGTTTCATTTCTGTGGGTCTCAGATGTTCCCAAATTATCTTGTCCCAACTGAGTGAGTGTCCAATCTCCCCAGGGTAATCCCAAGGGATAGGGATCTTGTCCTTCTTGTGGGCTCAGCACCTGGCTCTGGGCCCAATAGGCAGTAGAAATTCAATGTTTGCTGAACACGTCAACAGGACAAACTCCAGCCTGTGGAAGAAAAATAGCAAGGGACTTTAACATGTTCGCCCTGCGGTATTGAGGAATTTGTCACATGTACATTTTATTTTAATATTTTTTATAATTTATTTTGTATGTGTGCATGTGCGTGTGCATGTGTGTGTGTGTGTGTGTGTGTGTGTGTGTGTGTCAGAGTATCAGAGGACACTCTATGTCCCTGTGGAGAACCAAGAGTGACGTCAGGAATCATCCTAGATAGCTTCTACCTCCTTTTTACTTTGCTCTGGGATTTTCCAGGCTCCATCCACCAGGACCAGAAATGCAGGCTAGGGCATTTCTGCCTGGCATTTTTACATGGGTCCTGGGATCTGAACTCAGGACCTTCTGCTTGCAAGGCGGAGTCTTAACCCCCAAGCCATCTCTCCAGCCCAAATGTAGATTTTTAGACTTTTGCCATAGATTTGTGGAAACAGAATCTCTGTGGCAGGAGCTGTGGATTGCATTTGTAATAAGAACAGAACTAGAAGTGCCAGAGGTTCCCAGTTCTGCAGCTCACCACTTTATTCAAAGAAAAATCTGGAGACGAGAATTGGTAAAAGAGCAGGCCTTATTTTTAGTTTGTGTCAAAACCAAGATGTGAAGTACTTCTATTTTTTTCTCTCTCTGCCTTTCCTGTAATAGCATTACAGCTTATAGAAAATACGAAATCAAACCCAGATTTAACGGAAAGACAGATTTTCAGTCTGGTCTTGGGGAGGCACCTGTGCTGGGGCAAGGTCTCCGCCATGTCCAGTCTTGGCATGGGTGCTTCGTTACTGGCTCACGAGAGCACCAGACACTTCTTGAAATCAGGGGATTTTGGAGACAAGACTCTAGGGTTTTGAGTAACTATGCCTCAGTACTTTCCCCAGTCATGTAACGGTCCTTCACTGAGCAAGTACTACAGTATTTCTGAGTTCATGCCAAGAAATCGTCTTTTCCTGCTGTATGACATTGTTTATATCATTCCCCGACTATGTGAGGGTTAGGGCTTCTTTCATTTCATTGCTCACTTACTTGTTTATTCGTCCACTCAACAAACACCTATTGAAAGTTTATGATGGGCCAGTCGGGTCCAAATAGACTTAGCTCTAAGAGGAAATGCTCACTGAGGTTTTTAGCTGTGGATCCCCGTCAGCTGTTTTCACTCATTGCGACAGGCAGTTTGTGGTGATGGTAAAGAAGTCAGTGTATGTGTGGAGGGGGGAACAGGAAGAGCTGAGGCTTGGCCCCTGGACAACATTGCAATATAATTCTGCCCTTGGCAGCGAACAAACTCTGAGGGACTGTCTAGATTCCATTACTAGCCACAAGTGCGGTTGGATAAAATATTGTGTGCTACTGAGTCTTAGAACTTACTACTTTTGGGGAAAACAATGTTACAGCTTGGACCTGGGGGGCCTCCCCAGGTTTACTTACCAGCTCATGGTACCATTGGGAAGTGGTGGAAATTCTAAGTGGGTCCACATAGAAGACACATGCTTTGGGAGAGTGTGCTGGGAGTAAGGTCCCTTCACCCCTCTTTTCTTTTTGCTTCCTTACCACCATGAGTGGAGCAACTCCTTGGCCACCAGCCGCCCACCATGATGTCTTGGCTCACCGAAGGCCCAAAGGCAACAGGGTCCACAGAATGTGGATAAACTCTGAAAGCAGGAATTCCTTTTTTTAGTCTGATAGTGTTTCTGGCATTGTCAAAGCAACTGGAAAGTGAACTAACACAAACAATATCAGAGTTAGAGTGATGCCCTCCTATGTATGCAGGAAAAGTCATTTCATTTCCAGATCTCATCTATTCTTGACACCTGGACTATCAATTTTTCTTTGAATGCAGATCCTTCATGCTGAATTATTAATCACAGTTGTAATGCTGACTAGCATTGCAGGCTGGGCCCTTGGTTGTGTTAGTTAGATGTAGGTATCAACTTGACTTGAAAACTGAGCTTGGGCACGTCTATGAAGACTTAGTAGTTAAGACAAACCCTAAGCAACAGCAAAACTGGAAAAAAAAAGAAATAACAAACCATAATTCAGAACATCAGAGACCCTACATTAAGCACCAGGAACCAGGCCAGCCTAATCTCACCCCATCCTAAAGCTCAGGGAAATTTGCAGAAGAGGGGGCGGTAAGATTGTAAGAGCCTAAAAATGAGGAGAAGCAACGATATGCAAGATACTCCAAACAAGTTAGGGCCTAAGTAATCATAGTAGGACTTTGCATGACCTGAGCAATGACTGACATATCATTGACCCCCCCCAAAGTCTAGCATGGATCACAGGCACTAGGATCCTTAGAGGCAAGGAATTAACAGCCACCATAGTGTTCCTATACTAAAGGGGAACACGAGAAAGAGCTCTAGGCAATGCTACTGAATCCTTTTACTTCATCAGAGAGGAGTACCCAGAGGGAAGTTAGACATGCACACTAAAGGATGCTCCGGGGATGGGCAGTGGGGGGGCACTGGGAGAAAGGGAGGGAGGGGGGAAAGGAAGGGGAAAACGGAGGAAGGAGCAAGGGAATCTAGAGAGGGGTGGAGGGAGGGAGGGGAATGGGGTACCTATCAAGTTTGTATGAGTGAAAAAAAAAAAAAAGACAAGCCCTAAGCAAGATTGCAGGAGATTTGTCTAATTGTTGTGGGGAAATCCAGCCTATGGTAGGCGGAACTATTCCCTAGGTAGTAAGATAGGATGGATGGTATTGCTTCAGTAGTTTGGTATACTTTGATTGACATGCAACCTGGCAAGTGAGGTTTGCCCCTCTCTCAGCAATCTCTGCGAATATGTTGCAGCCCATTTCCTGGACTCCTAGTGTTGGTGTGAACTTTCCTGACAAGCTGAGCTATGAACTATAACAGAGCATCATATGCTTAATCCCCTAAGCTATTTGGTTATGAATTTACCAGCAACATGCAGACAGACTACAGCACTCTTCGATTTTACTGTGTGTGATGGTTAATCTTCACTGTCGACTTGATTGGATTAGACAACCCAAGAGACACAGCTTTGGGTATGTCTGTGAGGGTACCAACAGCAAGGATTAATAAAGGAGGATCAATCTACCCAGAATGTGGACAGCATCATCCTAGGTGCTGGATTCCTGCACTGAACAAGAAGGGAAAATTGGGGAAGTGATGTCTCTCTCCATCCTGACTGGGCACCATATGGCCAGCCCTGTCATTCACCTCCTACCACACCATCCCCACCGTGATGAACTCTGTCCTGTCTTAAAACAGGAGCCCCCCAAAAACCTTTCTTTCTTCAAGTCAATTCTGTCAGGTATTTTGTCACAGCAGCAAGAAACCTAACTACTACAGTGTGCTGAGGATGTTTTTATTTATGGTTGCCAAAACTGAGCCAAATAAAATAGGTGTGAGGGCGGCAAAGCACCTTTGTGTCTAAGAGACGGGAATCTTTGGAGATGGATGCTTTTACTGTTCTCTGGGCTCTACAGAGGAATAGGACCACCTTCTCTGCTGCCGCTTTTTAGAAATTTTATGACAGCATCATAAATGAATTTAAGTCATTTTTACCCCGATATCATCCAGCCCCATCTTCCTGCCTTCTCCCAGTAAAAACCTTGACCCATCTTCCTGTTTGCAAGTCTTGTGTGTGTATTTCCCACTGATTTTCATGTGGTTGCTTACACTGGAGCATGCCTGAGCACCAGTCTTACATCGCTAGGTGTACCGAGCGAATCTATCCCTTTCCCTATCCAATGCAAACCCTTGATAGGCTCTTAGGAGTGTGTGGTGTCCCATGTGTTCACCCCCTTGCATGGACAGCTGTTGATACCCCTTCCTTGTCATGGATCTTCAGGATTCTCTTTTGACAAACAGCTGGGAGAAAGGGGACCACTGAGAGTAACGGGTAAAGATTCCTGTTTCACAAACCTGGTGACCTGAGTTCGATAGCTGTGACTCCCACAGGTGAGCTATAATATGTTCTCGTGATAACCAGGCTGCAGAGTATGTGCTTTTGACAGATGCGGGTGTCAAATGAACGGTTGGAGATCGAGCTTTGAGCACAACTGCGGAGAATAGATAGTTAGGCACGCCCTTGAGCAAGCCCACAAGAGAACCCTGATTAATTCAGTGCTCGTATTCCTCCAACATCTCGTGTTGTTTGCCATGATAAATTAGTGCTCCTTGAGGAGAGGAATCAGCATGGTTAGTCATTAATGTCTATTTGGTAGGTACATAGCTTGGAAAGCACAGCATTCCTGTGGCAGCCCCTCACCACACAACTAGAAGGCACAGGCTGTTCTCTTTGTATACATGAATGGTGTCAACTCATCTTTCCAATTTATGGCATGACAGCACACAAATGTAGGTGTACAATAAATGTCTACATGGTTTACTAGTTGTGGGGTAGGAACATCCCAGCATAAGACAGGAATAGAATAATACTTCTTGTCATGTGGAGACAAGGAAAGCACTGAACCTGAATACTTAGGCGATTTAGTCACCATTCAAGGTATCTTAACATTGCTGCTGTAGTTTTCATTGCCAGCCTTAGTCCCTAAGGGTTTATGAAGGCTTTGCTCCAGGGTCTTATTGTAAAGGAATCTCAGTTCAGGATAAATTTGATTGCACTTGCTACCCTGTGGCAGGACTTACCAAAGAGTCAAAGGCTACAGGTTCACATCCTTTAGACCCAAGGACAGAGTGAAAGGGGTGGGGAGAAAGCCCTTGCCAATTGACGACTCTAGCAACAGAATGGTTAAGAGATAAACAATACTGGAAAAACATCCCTTTACTCAACGCCTAAGGTGATGAAACTGACAGATGTCAGGGCATAGACCTTTCTGCCCAGCCTGGGCTGTTTTTGTATGGGACAGCACATGAGTTCCAGACTGCGCTCAGGACCTCCTGAATACACAGCCCTCTGGTTCTGATCCCACTGGAGTTCACTGGATCAAGGGAAGAAAGTCAACATATTCCATGGCCTGTCATGGGCTAATCAGTACTGTAAGGTGTCTGTAATATTGTGCAGGAGACAGGTTTGTGTCTGTCTTACAAATACTAGCTCTACTGGACACACAGGAAAGCTTAAGCTTGGCTCAAGGACAGTAAAGTGACAAGTACCTACAAAAATTACAGAAACTTATGATACATAATACATATTTTTGTGAAAATATCCATGCAAGTACAGTCAGGCAAAGAACAAAATAAAGGCTCCCTACTTCTCTTACCTGCAGCTCCCCAAATCCCAGTCTCTTTCCTTTTAGAAGTGGCAACTCCTCTGACTTGTGACAGTCAGTTCCTTGCTAGATTTGAACTTTAGCAACTGTCTTTCATTACTTAACATAGCTGGAATCGCCACACACACACACACACACACACACACAACCATTCTACTAAAATTGATTTATAGATTCAAGTATAAAAAGATGGGACTCATGAAGAATTAATTGTAAAATGTGTGCAAAAATGTAAAAGGCAGAGAATTGAATGAAGCAATGTATAAGGAAGTGAGCAAAGCAAAAGAACTTGGGCAGGCGAGATGGATCAGTGGATAAAGGGATTGTAATGCAAGCCTGTTAACTCCAGTTCCCTTGGAATCTGCAAAAAGCCAGATGTGATGGTTTGCATCTGTAATCCCAGCATTTCCATGGCAAGATGGGAGGTAGAGACAGAATTGCCCTGAAGCTTGTGGGCTGGCTAGATTGGAAGATACAGAGCCGCAGAGGCCAGAGAGGTCTTGCCTCAATAAGGGGAAAGGAGAACTGACCCCCTGAAAATTGCCCTCTGCCTTTGCAGCTTGTGTGCCCCCTCCATCACCACACACACCGTGCTAGTTGGATATATAGATGTCAACTTGACAATTGAAGGCTGAACCGTGGGCACATCTGTAAAGAATTCATAGTCAAGGCAATCCCCGAACAACTCTGCAGGAGATTTTCTAGTTGATGAGGGAAGAGTCAGCTCATAGTAGGTGGGATCCTTCCCTGGGCAGAAGGATAAGGGAGGGAGTTGGTTCAGAATTTTGGCAGACTTGCAAGTGAGGCTTACTCCTTTCTCAGCAATCCTTGTAGACATGGTGTAGCCAGTTCCTTCAGCTCCTGCTATTGATAAGAACTCTCCTGTCAAGTCAGACTATGAACTGTAATGGAAATTCATAAGCAAGAATAAAACCTCCTTGTTTACCTAAGCCATTTAGTTGCGAATTTATCAGCAACATTCAAACTGCAATGCACACACTGCATTTAGAACATTAAAAATAAAACAAAACAACAACAAAGAATCTGCTCAGCCAGATACACTTACAAGCCCTAGTAATTATGACAGGTCGATATCCCTGGATGGACAGATAGCCTGGTGGAACAGAATGGAACCTGTAACAGTCACATCCATGTTCATATATGGCATGATACTGAAGGCCACTGGAGAAAGAATGGTCTTGGAAATGTTGCTCAGCTCATTTACATGAGGAAAAAATGCACATTCAAAAGTGAGTTGTAAGGACTGGAGAGATGGCTCAGGGGTTAAGCCTTTGCCTCACAAGCAAAAGGTCCTGAATTCAGATTACAGATCTCATGCAAAAATGCCGGAGGAACTCCAAAGCAAAACAAAAGAGAAGGTAGAGCAATCCTGGGTGACTCCTGAAGTCATTCCTAGGTCTCCACACATACTCCATAAACAAACAAACAAACAAACAAACAAACAAATAAATAAATTTTTTGAAAAGTCAATTGTAGATGGATTAAAAATGCAAGGCTGTAAAGCTTCGGGAAATATATTGTTAAATTTAGAGGCACAGCTCAGCGCTAAGACACTTGTCTTGCTTGTTTGTGTCATCTAGTCTGGGTTTGATCCCACACTAATTTTGGGGGGGAAGTGGGAGTGTTGCCATTGTGCAATCTTTATTTTTTATTGGAGATGTTTCATATAAAAAGAAATGAGTTTATGTCCTTGTCCATCCCATCCTCTTCCACCCACCTTTTCTCCCATCCTCCTCTTCCTTCACCAGTATAGCCATGCCCCTCCTATCTTCCTGTCTCTCTGCATGTGTAGACCACAGGGCTCCCTTTGGGGAGCCCACGCTAGTATAGAACCAGGTCTCTACGGTAGTATAAGTGGGCAAACTCACAAACCGGGACGCTCCCCTGTTTTTGCCCAACACCAGCCACAGAGATTCTTACTAAGTGTAGTTGCTTCTCCTGAGATCTTTGCTGGTCTTTGGGGGGAATACTGACCTGTCAGCCACTGTGTAGATCTGATGGTAGCAGATCTCATTGCAGCGAGCTCCTGGATACAACAGTCTTGTTGTGACCAGAGTGTCCTGGTATATTGTCCTCTTCACCTTCATGGTCTTACAGTCTTATTGTCCCCTCTTCCAAAAAGGTTCCCTGAACCTTGGATTAGGGAGAGATTTTAGTGACCTGATTAGGACAGAGCAGTCTAAGATTGCCAATACTCTGTGCTCTGGCCAGTTGTGATTTTCTGCTTCATTAATCTTCCATCGCAATAGGGTGCTTCTTGGTTGAGCTTAGGCACTCAATGTGCATATGCACGTGAATATGTATGTGAACACATGGGCAGTCCTAGCCCTCTGCATCCACAAGCTCCATATTCATAGTTTCCACCAACCACAGATGGAAAATAATAAAAATTGTGCCTGGTGCTGAACATGTTCAGAGATTTTCTCGACAGAGTTCCTAAGATGCAATATAATGACAATTTACATAGCATTTCAACTATATTAAGCATTACAAGTAACCTGGAAATGATTTAAAGTATGGAAGTAAACATATAAAAGTCACATACAAATACTAAGGGATATAAATACTGAGTAGCTTAGATCTTTTGGAGTCATCCCTGCTTGGATGCTGAAGGGTAACTGTACCTTCATGATTTTAGGGTAAAAAGATTTTTTTTAACTGAGAAAAGCAAAATTAGAGTTAAATCTAGATTTGTTTGATTCCAAAGTCTATGCTCTTTTGACTTTACATTCTTTAACAGAGGGACAAATACCAATGACCTGTGACACTCTTTCATATAATGCTTCATTTACATTTGTGGGAGAAAAGAGAAACATGCTTAAAAAACTTCAGAACTCCAAGTTAGAACAGCATTGAATGTCAGACTATTCCAAAACAACCAACCAGCAAACAAACATTGCTGCAACATTAACCCCAGGTGACTAGCTTCCTCCAGTTGTATCTCCTGAGTGTGAAATCATGTGGACAGGATACAGTTCTGCTCCCTCAAACTGAAGCTGGGTGCAGATGTGTGCAGTGTATGTGTGTGTGATGTGTATGTGCTCTATGCGTATGTACAAGTGGTATGTGTGTGGTGTGTTTGTGTGTATAGTGTGTATATGTGGGGTGTATGTGTGGTGTGTATGAGGTATGTGTACGTGGTGCCTGTGTAGTGTGTCATGTGTGTGCATGTAGTGTTTAATTCATGTGGTGTGAATGTATGGTGTACGTATATAGTGTGTGTATGGTGTGTGTACAGTATGTTTGTGTTATGCGTAGTGTGTGTATGAAATGTGTGTGGTGTATGCAGTGTATATATGGTTTATGTGATCCGTGTATGGTGTGTGTGGTATGTGTAATGTGTATGATGTGTGTGTGTATGTGTGTGTGTGTGGTGTGTGCAGTGTGTGGTGTGTGTAGATGTGTGTGTCTGTGTCTGTGGTGTGTGTGCATATGTATTGACTTATCTTTTTTTTTTTTTTTCATGAGATCACCGATCCTTTCCTAAAAGGAACCACCTTTATTTATTTATTTTTTCTGGTGTGATTTTTTTTTATTTCCACTCATACAAACTTAACAGGTACACCAGTCCCCTCTCTCCCTCCAACCTCCCACTGCCCTGTGCCCCTCTCCCCTCCCCCTCCTTCCCTATCCCCCAGTGCCTCCCCTTCCTATCCCCGGAGCATCCTTTAATGTGCATGCCAAACTCTCCTCTGGGTCCTCCTCTCCGATGAGGTGCAAGGACCCAGCGGCATTTCCCAGAGCCCTTTCCTGTGTTCCCCTTAAGCATAGGAACACTACTGTGGCTGTCAATCCCTTGCCTCCATGACTTATCTTTTGACTACTGCTATTTATAGGTGCCATGTTTGTGTGATGATGCCCTGAAGTCCAGGTGCAGCCAGAGGACCTGGAACCTCCCCTCGCAGGTCCCGTGGAGACACACCTGTGGCTCTGCCATCAGGCTTTTTCTGGATCCGTGCAGGGGGCCAATCAGAAGCAGACTGAGTACTTGCTAGCTTGAACAGCTCTTCACTCGTGCTGCGCAGAGAAGTGCAAATCCAGCACCTGAACCATTTAGGGAGGAACCCCTTGGACTAATTGTTATTGCTCTCCCACCTTCCCCAGCACAATTAAACTCACTGCCCAGAGCCCTGCCAACACTTGATTTCTTTCCTTTCATTGTCTTACCTTCCTGTTTCCTAGATAGTAGTTGTTGGGATAAATTATTTGCACCAATCTTTTTTTCAAGATCAACCCAAAACAAGGAGGGAGGAGACAGGTTCAAAATCAAGACACAGGCACAAAAACAAAACAAAACAAAAACTCCAAAAACGGAGCCATTGAGATGGCTTAGCAGTTACAGGTGTTTGCTGCTAAGCCTGACAACCTGAGTTCATCCCTGGAGCACTTGAACTGACTTTAGCAAGCTGCTCCCTGACCTCCACACTCACTCGTGGAGTGTTCCTTCACACCAAATAAATACCTGTAAAAAAAAAAATAAAAGCAAGCAAGCAAATAACTGTTCCACAAAAGCTCACGCAGGAAGAATAGAAGTGATAGGAAGGTGGAAAGGGACTAATAAGGAGAAGGGCTTAAGGGAGTGGAGGGTTGGATGAGAAGGATAATTAACACTTAGGTGATATGCTTAAGTCACATAGAAACCCACTATTTAAAGATGCTTTAAGTTTGAGAGAATGATCCATCTTCTCAGTTTCTGAATTGTATAACGCATTTAGAAAGACTTTCTATGCTGCATACCTATATTAAATATTATCAGCTTGGGATGTAGCTTAATGGTAAAGCCCTGGCATGGCATATGTACAGGCACTACCCTCCCATCTCCAAGGATCTCTCTCTCTCTCTCTTCTCTTTCCTCTCCCCATTTAAACTTTTTAGTAAGGGAATTTTACCTTGTGTAAGATATGCACTGCATATCCCAGTCCATTATTTTCCAGGAGACTGTGGAGTTCTCCCAACACCTTTAAAAAATAATCCACCAATTACGGACACTTTGAAAGCTGCATGATTAAGGTCTATTGTTTGTGACTTTTCTTTAACGTGTGTTTTGCCAGTTGTATTTTAAAATATCCCTCCAGGAGAGTAAAAGTTAGGTTTATGTACATATTATATGAACTATTCAGGAAGAAATTGCTTAATATGCTTAGATGTATTTATAGTTATAAAATTTTATGCCTTTTATGAGGTAATGCAAAGAGGCCCTAAGAAAAACTCCAGCACATGACTTGAGGGTTTAAGATGGCCTCTGCAGGGGTGAGCTTGTTTGAAAAGTCCACAGAAATTTAAACTCTTTAGTGTACTGTGTGTTGTGCTTTCTTCTGACAGAGAATCTGGGAGAGTTTCTTCTGGAAGAAGGGGATTGTATAGGTGTTCTCATAGAGCGCTGCAGTGGCTTAGCCCATGTCTTATCCCGTGGGGATCAAAACTGCTCCGTCCTCTGCCCTTCAGAGGTCTTGGTGGAGATGGAGATGGCCATCGCTGACGTGGTGACGTGAGGAGGTACTGCCAAGGGGCTGGACCCACTCTGCCTTCACTTTCTGGTTCCTTCAAGACACGGCCTCCACGTGGCACAGGAGCCAGGGATCTTTTCAGCTCTGCAGTGGATCCTATCACTTCCCATCTACTCTCACTACATGGAGCAACCTGAGTCAGGAAAGGTCCCCAAAGTCAACCCTCAAACTCCTAGACTCTAAGGAAAAACAAGAAACTCACTTTACAAAGGAGCCAGAGACCAGACTCCCCACTCGGCAGGCTTACCTGTTGCTCTCTGCTCTCATATCCTAATGATAGAGATGACCGTGGACTGTTAGCATATTTTCCTCTTTCTGCCAAAACCCAGGGCTGGAAAGCAGATATTTTGATGAGATCAACACTAAAAATGTTAGTTCAAGCAAGGTTGTAAGTAGCATTAAGAAAAATGTTGTAGGGCTTGGCTCTAAATAAGACATTAGATCATGCACTTCTCTAAGTCTCAGGAAATATTGCAACAGTGTGTGTGTGTGTGTGTGTGTGTGTGTGTGTGTGTTATGGGGTTCATTAAGAATGTAAGAACCAGTGGGGGCAGTGCAGCTAAACAGAGTCTTGCGGACCCACAAATTCACTGTGGAAAGATGGCTCAAAGGTTAAGATTCTGCCTCTGCCTCGAAAGCAGGCCTGCTTTTCTGGCCCTGATAGGCACAGCCTGGGAAATCTAGAGTGAAACAAAAAAGAGGTAGAAGCAATCTACGGTGATTCTGGAAGTCACCTTTGGTCTTCCACAGGGACACACAGTGTCTGCCTCCCGCCTCTCTTTCTCTCTCTCTCTCTCTCACACACACACAAAAACACACACACACACACATCCACACACACACACACACACACACACACACACACACACACACAATGCACATGCACACACACAATGAATAAATCAATTTTAGAAAAAAAAGATCTACATGAAATTGGACCCGTCAGTATTTCATCACTGAAGGGGGAAGATCGCTTGCGGTTCTTCCTGGAGAGATTGCTTGTGGGAAGGGGAGCAACCAACACATGGCCCGTGCTCTGGAAGTGCCTAGGCATGTGTGAATGCAGGCGACCCTTATTAAATTCAGTGAGGGCCCCCCAAATAAATGAAGATAGGAGGGAGATTGATTGGGAACAAGAAGGATTTCAGTAGGAAAGGTAACATGGGTAAAAATGACTAAATTCATTGTATAAATGTATGAAACGATCAAAGAATAAAAAAATTGTATTTGCCATCTAGTTTAAAAACATTATAAAATTAAAAAGATACTGAATCGTTAAAACATTCTTAAAAAGAAAAAGAATGTTGTGAAGTATTTCTATTCATCTCTTCTCTCACATTCATTCAGCCAAAGATAAGTGTGTACGTGTTAGGAAATAGGGGTTTACAAAACAGCACAACTGAAACCACTTCAACGAATACAGATTTTATTGCTTCCTTTGACTGGAAAGTCCAGACAAAGGGCAGGTTTTTTAGGGTTGAAATTTTCAAAGGTGCAGCAATGTGCTTTTTCCTTCATAGAAGTAGTACTGTGCTCCCCTCCCCCTGCTGAGTAAGTGTGTGTGGAAGGGGCAGACACAGTCCCTCTGGAGAGAGTTCTCCAGATAAGTGGCTCATTCTCTTGGTCTAGGTGAGGTCAATGCCCTGAGAGCGCTCTGGTGCCAGGAATGGAAAGTGCTGAGTAGATCGTTGTGGGGAGGAGAAAGAAAAAAAAATCTAACACTGTCAGGATGCGGGAGGAGAAAGGCAGATTAAGCCAGCAGACAACAAATGTCCACTGTATGGTGTGCGTTTACATAAAAATGTGAACCACAGCCCCTAATGCTCCCAAAGCTTCAGAGAAAGCTTGGGATAGATTCCCCACGGCCCACATGACAGTGTGTTTCCCTCTAGAGTTACCTAACTTTGATGCTGTAATCAAAGACTCATGAAAGACAGCGGGGATGTGCTTTTCAAAACTCTGGGATTACTGCAACACTGGAATGAGCCTGCTTGCATAAGGGGTAGGAGGGGAGATAATAAACGCAGCAAAAGCATTGTGTAAGTCATGATGATCTAAACCAATTCCTTTCACCTGAGTGTATTTGTTAACTTCATTCCTGAGAAACTCTCCTTTCTGTCTGTGGAGGAAGAAAATGAAACATTCTACAATATTTTCTTCCTAAGGCACTCATGTTTCAAGTTACTCCCATGTATTGGGGGTTGGTGCATCTGACTTGTCTTTTACTTGGGAGGGATCACTGTGGTGGGCTGAATCATGGCCCCCTAGAGACGGCCTCCTTGGAATCTCTGGATTCTGTGCATGTTACCTTTTAAGGCAAAGGGACTTTGCAGATGTGACTAAATTAAGGATCTGGGGACAGTTGAGAGCATTCTGGATTAGCCATCTGGGTTTGCTGGAATCACAGGAGTCCTTAGAAGATGGTGGCAGGAAGGAGGAGGACCTGGGGCTACAGGCAGGGAAGCTGGGGCCCAGCACTTTGAAGATGGAGGAAGCCGAGCAGGAGCCAGGCGATGCAGGTGGTCTCCACTCTGGGAAAGACCAGGAAGCCGATTCTCCCCAGGAGCCTCCACAGAGTCACCGGGCCTGGCATTTCTTGCTTTTTTTTTTTTTTTTTTTTTACGGTTTTTTTTTTCACCCCTGAATATTCATTGCAGAATCCCAACCTCCAGCACTTTAAAAGAATGTATTTGTGTTGTTTTAAGCTACTAAGTTTCCCAGAGCTTATGACAGCAGAAAGGGAAACTCACACAATCACTGTACTATTCCCAGATCTTTGTTTTCCACCTTGCATCTGCCTTAGGGTAATCTACGAGAAATGCAACTCTGCTGTCAGCTTTCCTGAGACCCCCTCACCATCGAAACTGGTTCCCCTGCCTCTTGATTTTCTTCTTGTCCTTCCTTTGAATGATTCTCACCCAAGACACTGGGCCTTTGGCACATGCTGTTGCTCAGTCTAGAAGGAGGGGTCTTCTCTTTGATTTCTGGATGGTGAGGACTTCGTGACTCTGCCAGTGGGAGTCCTTGCTCCCTTTTCCTAGTTCCACAACACTCCCAACATCTGGACGACATGCAGCTGTGCCACCCTGGGCTGCCACCATGTTGTCCCCATCTGTCTCTCCTGACAGGCGCTGAGACTCCTGGGTAGAAACACCTGCAGAGCCAAATCAGAGTTTATGAAGGCTAATGATTGTCTTATGTCACCTCATCTTGTCTCCAGGTTTCTGTTAAACCACACCATCCACCATCCTTCCTCCCCTCCTCGCACATAGCAGAGATGGACTTTAAAGCATGTTTTCTGGGTTGACTGTCACTACACAGACCCCCATCTCAGTCTCGGGTTTCCAGCTAGAGTGAATGTGCCAGGAGAGGCCGGGTAGCAGCCTCAGAACCATAGACAGATGCTTAGTCTGAGAACAACCCTTGCACTTCTGTGCCCAAACGTGGCAACCACACGTCCCACTTGGGACTAGTTCTAGACATGAAGATATGCAAGATCCTCAAAGCATGAAAAGTCAAAGTTAATATTTAGCCTTTAATGATCTCAAAGTACATTTCAAAAGAAGACAAGAAAGTGAGGGAGGATAAAAAGTGTTTTGACCTGGCACGTGACAGAACCAAGACATTGTCCACTGTTAATTTATCCTGTCTCTCTTTTCTTCAGTCTGGGTCACAAGGTTGTCTCTCCTACTGCTCTTCTGTCTCCTACTGTCTCTCCTACTGTCCCAGTCTCCAAGAGCTCCAAAGACAATGTAAAGATCACGAGAAAGCAAGAAAGCTTCAAAAGAATTTATAAATATGATTACAGAGTAAGCAGCCAAAAAAGAAAAAAATTACATTAAAGTTTCAATATTATTACGATTGCTCCCAATCATATAAGCAGAGCCATAGTTATAAATACAGGTTTTGAGGATCCTAAACTTAAATAATCTTGGGGTGTCTTTTTAAAAAATTTTTTTTACCTAGTTATACAAGCTCAATGAGTAGGTACCCTTGCCTGCCTCCTTCTCCTTCTCCCTCCTCCCTCCCTCTCCCTTTCTGTCCCCTCATCGAGCTCTTTCCCCCATCCTCCCTCCCCTTTCTCAGTGTTTCCTGCCTGCTCCCTACCACTCTCCAGAACATCAGCTTATATGGGCCCTGAAGCTCATCTGAGTCGTCTACACTAGTGAGGATTCAGGACTCTGTGGCATACCTTGGGACCCCTTCTTGGGCTGTCTTTAAGAAAACAAAACAAAACTATTATTAGCTGATTTTACAGCAGCAAATGGCCAGGTAAATTTACTGACTTGGGCCATGGGCTTCTGAGACTTAAGTTTGTTTCACAGCACACGCTTCTCTGCAGGGTCCAGAGCCTCCACATGTGGCTCCTGCCTGCTATGCAGACACACGGCATCTTCAGCCCCTGTTCCCTCACAGGAGCCCAGAGCCTTCCATTATCAAGTGGCTCTTTGGATTTTGAACCCTGCAGAGGTCATGCTCTGTAAAAGTTAGAGAGCTGGTTCAGCTTCGGACTTCAATCAGGGTGACTATGAGATCAGCGTCTGTGATAACAGCATCTGTCTAACCCACAGAAGGACTATGGAGCTCTGTTTAATCAAAACTGTATTTTCCATTTCATTGGCAATTACGTATGTATATTCTTTATCCAAGACACTGGAAAGAAGTCCTTGTGGGTTTTGCTGTGCAGGCACTTAGTCTCTTGAGGTACTGAATTTCCCAGGATTGCACCTCTGGGTCTTGGGAGCTTGCTTCAATGCAAGCAGACCCTGTTAGGAGATGTGGGGCATTGAATCTCAGTAGCAACCATCAATCAGTGGGAGGAGGGAGGGAGTCACCAAGTACCACATTCCCTCTCCTACAGATCCCACAAATCTGTTAGGGAACCCCAGTTCTCCAATGGTGTTTGGCTCGTCATGGCTTCCTTCCCTTTCATATTCTCTACTCCCTCGCTTCTACTTCCTGGGATTATCTCTGAAGCAAGCTCTCTGCCCTGAATCTGTCTCTGAGCATCTCCCTTTAAGTCAACCCAGACTAAGACATTCTTTAAGACACCAGGCTACTCATTAGGGAAAATCAAGACTTTCAGAACTTGATTATGGGGCCCACAAGAAGAAAAGTCTCCTGCTCCTTCATTTGGAAGTCTTGATGCCTGCCTTAATCATCTGTTTCCCCTGACTGGCAGCCTCTCACCCTCCAGGGACCATTTCCATTGTCTGCACTCCCAAATTAAGTGCACAGAACTGAGATGAGACACAACAGTAACACAGGGCTGTATAATACAGGCGAGCGATTGGAAAAAGAAAAGACAATTTATATCACTCTTGGACTTGTCTGGTGAAGCTTTCAATAAGACACATGGAAACAATTGCAAGAGAAAGTTTTTATGACTTTTTGGAACAATGCATATTTATTTAAATTAGAGTTGGATCCCATCACGATAGAGGATTTTAGAGAAAGTCTTAGGTTTCACTTTCAAAGCTGTAAGTTTCCTATACTGTATGGATTTTGGTTGAAACAAAAGTGACCTAGTTTGAGGGTTCAGTTAGAATTTTGTATTCTCCACAGGGCATTTTTTTCCTACTGAAAATGCAAATTAATTCTTTTGTGCGACGATTCCCAAAGCAGTTCTTGTTAACAATGTCGAGACAGCACTCAAGTAAATAATCCACCACTAAAACTTCAGGCTTTATTCTAATCCATGAGCATGCTCTTGTTTTTTCTGTGTTTTTTTTTTTTTACTTGGAATATCAGAAAATCTATCCATTCTACCATCCTTTAAAATTAGCCTCACCAGGAACTCAATGATTAGAATAAAGAGATTAAATTAACCTTGAGGTGTCAGGCAAGCTATAAACTTTTTGCTGGGAAGATCTAGTTTCCCTAAAGGCTAGAACTTCCACTTTCAACTAACACTGAGGAAGAATTTGGGACTTTCACTGACGTCCTCTGACTTGAGCAGGGCATAAAGACCCCTCAGCTCTTGTGTTGCCCACAGTATCCTCACCAAGACCTGGTCACAAGGAAAGAGCTGCCAAAAGCTTCTGTGCAAATGGGAGCTGCTCTGTTCTAGCAGCCATAACCCACATGGGGTCTGTAACTTTGAAGCAGATATACCTGGTACGTGCACTATGGGCCACATTCTAGTTAGTGCCGAGACTCCCGCCTCTCATAAAGCGGTATTTGGAAGTGAAGAATCTAGGAGTAATTAGATCCGACTGGGGTCAAGTGGGTGGGGCCTTTGTAGTGGGATGAGGCCCTTATCGTAAGAGCTTGAGGTCACCCTATCTTTCTGTGTGTGAGTGAACATAGAGCAAAGGCATGGCTATCTACAAGCCAAGGAGAACCCGGCCTATCCGAACCCAATCATGCCTAGACCCTGATCTCAGACTTGTAGCTTCCAGAGCGTGAGAAAGTTAACTTTTACTGATGGGGCCTCCCAGCCTGTTGGTATTTTGTTTTGGTGACCTGCAGTTAAACAACTGATCAGCTCTCCACCAGCATCACTCAGCAGGCAGAAGACTCACATACCCTCTTTGCTTCCTAAGATTCTCCTGACAGCTATAGTTCCTGGAGTCAGACTTACAAGGATCATGGACAAGCATAAAAGGGTTTTAGTTCTGTCTCCATTTTTCACGTTTGTCAATTATAAATTTATTGTTTTCAGTCTGTATACCTCAAGAGTGAATTTCCTGCATATAACTTAGACTAGAGCAAATGTGGATAAAATGAAAATAAATAATAATAATTGGAAAATAGCTTTATATGAGAAGAACCTAGAATCATTGGATTTAAATTAAGAAAGATGAATTTAGAAGTAGTTCAATATTTTAAATCCAAATCTATTTCCCACTTTACCCAAGTGCCACTTTGTACTTTTGTTTTTGGTGACAAGGAAAAGGAAAAAAGGTCCCATCTCAAGGGGGGTTACTTGGATATAGGTTGGTGTACTGTGGAATTTTGTGAACTCTCCTAGTTCTGCCATGGATAATTGTTCTGCCAAAGTTTAGTTCGTTTCAAACTTGCTAGGATGAGTTTTGTAGAAATACTTGTGTATTCCTTTAAGGATCCAAGAAGTGTCTGCTAGAAAACACACCCTCCTCCCACACATACACATCTGCACCTTCTGAGGGTCAGCATAAATTCTTGGAAGTAATGCAGGCTAAGCATGTAAAAGAGAATAACTTCCCCAATTGACTCATAATTTATAAGGTTTACCCTGTTCACAATGAAATTGCCCTCTAGTGATTATTTATTTAACTAAGTCACCACCTCTTAAAACAGCATCCTTTGGTAAACAAACAGTACTCTTTTTTTTTAGGTCTTTAACCCAGCGATTTTGAAATATTGTCCAAATTATCAGGAATGTTTGGTAAACATTCAGATACTGGAAATAAGCATTTAAGGGCATCTGGGAGTCTATATGTGAAGAAGTCCTTAAGAGAGTCTTACAGCTCCAGCATTTCAGAATACTTGTTTTCACAAACTGCTATGAAAGAGTTTGTCTTTTAAAAATGTCTTGCAAATTAGAGAGAGGGAGAAAGAGAAAGTAAAAGAGAGAGAGAGAGAGAGAGAGAGAGAGAGAGAGAGAGGAGCTTACAAGGTATGCACATGCCTATCATGGTTTACTGGTGGAGATCAGAGAGATCACTTCTCTCTTCCCAGTGGACTTCCAGGGATTTAATGCAGGTTGCCATATTTGTGAGCTTTACCTGCTGAACTATCATGAGGCCCAAAATCTGGATTTCTGATCTCATTGCAAGATACAAAACAAGGGAACACATTCATAGTTTTGATGCTTGTGTAGTCCTGAAAAGGGTTAATGGTGCAATTCATGATTTATTTATTTGAGAGAGAGAGAGAAAAAGAAAGACAGAGAGAGGGAGAGAGAGAGAGAGAGAGAGAGAGAGAGAGAGCGCCCATGCATGCATGAATGCCATTGTGCACAGATGAAAGATCAAAGGACAACTTTTAAAAGTCAGTTCTTCTCTACCCTGTGGGCTTCTGATGATTAAACTCAGGTCTCTGGGTCTGCGAGTAGGCGTCTTACTCACTGAGCTATCTCCTTGACTCCTAGCTCATGATACTGATAAAGGTTCATGCCCATTGTTTTTGAAATAGCATGAAGGGGCAAAGCACCAAGAGAGGTGAGGAAATAGATTATCATACAACCACTCAGTCAACTTCATTCATGAAATGCTGTTCTATGTTTAGTGGCTGTAGTTTCCACATCCATAGGGTCATCCAACTGTGGATCCAAATCCAAGGAACAAATACCTCTGTGGTGGATCCTCATGGGATTATTTTGTTTTTATTGTTTCCTAAACTGTACAGTGCTGCCACTATTTGCATGACATGGTAGATAATTACTGGTGTCAACTTGGTAATAGAAGAATGGAGCTCTAGGCACATTTGTAAAGAATTAGTAGTTGAATCAAACCCTAAGAAATCCTGCAGGAGTTTGTCTAATTGATTGAGGGAGACTCAGCCCATGGTGGGGTGGGACCCCTCTTTGGACATATGGCTAAAATAAAAGGACCTGGTTAAATAAGATGCTTTTCTTCGGCATGGTTAGACAGATATGCTGTTTGGCAAAGAAAGTTTGCCTTTCTTTTAGCAGTACTGTGAACATGGTGTGGTCAGTTCCCTAGGCCCTTGGTGCTGGTGTGGACTCTGCTGCCAGGCGGGATTAAGAACTGTAACTGGACAGCTGTAACAATAAAACAAACCCTTGTTCTACCATAAGCCATTTGCTCATGAATTTATCAGTAACATGTAGAGTAACTTCGACACATGACATCTACAATGTAGCAAGTATGATAAGAAATCCAGAAATGGAAGGATATGGCAGATCCTATGCAAATGCTATGTCATTTTATATCAGCATTGTCCATTTTAAACTGATCCTAACTGTCTGGTATTTGGCTTGGGCAATGAGGATAGGTAGTCAGGGCCAGACTCGTAAGAGCTCAAGAAAGAAGGTGGTGGGTTTGGCTCTTTGTTAAGGGGTTTGCACATGAAATATAAGATCAAAGACTTTCTATTTCTAGAAATTGGCTAGTCCTGAGTTATTACTTTGTTTTGTCTTCCATGTACTTTTTTTGTGAAGGATGTAATTTCCTTAATTTTTTTTCTCACCAGTAACTTGGAAGAGATCTTGAAGACCCATGTTTTTTCTAATTCTTCATATGTGAGATATTAAATTATACTAATCAAAAGTTAGGACTTTTTTGTCTTTTTGGGTTGCCATAACAAAATACAGCTCTTCTTACCAAATAATTCCATTTTTTTTTTTTGCAGATCCAACAATTGACACATACATGGATCTATTTTTGGGTTCTCTATCTTATTCCACTGAAAAACTGGTCTGTACTTGTGCCAGTACAACACTGTACTAATGACCAGAGCTGAGTCCTGGCTTCTACTTTGATGCTTCCCCCTCTTTTCCCTCTACTTTTGAAATTCTTGGATGTTTTTAGCTTTTCAGCAAGAATCCTCCAGCTATAAGAGTTTCTTTGCTGATTACTATGTCCAAATACCTGATGTGCTAATTACTTTTCTTAGTGCTGCGACAAAAATGTTAGAAAAAAGCTACTTAAGAAAGGAAAGAAGATTTTATTTAGGCTCATGGTTTGAGGGATTCAGCCCATCATGATAAGAAGTCATGGTGGTGGCATTGCGAGTGGCTGGTCCCAAAGCAGCTGTAGTCAGGAAGCAGAGAAAGATAATACTGATGGTCAGAAGATGCCCTCTTCTTTTTCCTTGGCATGATGCTGTTCACATTCTGGGAAAACTTCTCAGTTAAACCTTTTTGGAAATGCCTTTATAGACACACCTAGAAGAGCATCTCTCAGGCGATTCTAAAGCCAATTAAGTTGACATTGAAGATTAACCATCACAGGTTCACTCCTTTTCTATTTGAAACAGATACATATCACTTTGAAGCATGATATTCCACTTCTAATACCTAAAATCTCATGCTCATCTCATAGTGCAAAGTGCATTTAGTTCATCTCTGAAAGCCTTATCAGTTTCAACGTTGTTCAAAAGCCTGAAGTCCACGTGAACCAAACAATCTCTTTCTCTCTTAAAAATGTTTAAATTCTTCTGTGAAATTCAAGGCATTCTTTAAACTGTCAGGCCCTGTAAAACTAAAAATTAATGGTCCAATATTTCTTTCTTATCCTCACATTCCTCCCTTTTGGAATAGTAATGTCTATTCTGGGCTATTGGATACTGGAAGTATGGAACTTAAAGAAGGAAATATTGGACCAAAGCAAAACCAAGAACTCCTCAGAGTACACATCAAACCTGAAGCTCTATGTTTAGAGTCCAGGTCATGGTGTGGTCATGTGGGCTCCACCGAGCTTGGGAAGCCCTGCCCCTTCAGCTCTGCCACTTGGAGCACAAACAGCCTCTCCCTTGGAATGGCTTCACTCTGTGCCTGCATCCTCATGGGAGATGTCATAAGGTCCTGGCATCCCCAACATCCTGGGATCTCTAATGCAAGTTAAGATTCTTGAATTCTTACAATGGTCTTTTAGGGCCTCCTTTCCAGATATCTGACCCTGCCACACATTGTCTATCTTCAACAGCTTTATGGAATCTGGATACAAGTTTTCATCACTTGTAATATCTGCATTTTGCATTTCTGAAAAACTAGTGCCATGCAAAAAATGCTGACAAATTCTATTATTATCTAGAGATATAGTTTGACCTTCTTGTACCAACTTATCCTGGCTAAGTGTGCATGGGTAATGAACAGAGGAAAACATTTCCCTGGACAATTTTTTTTCAGAAGGAAGCACCCTCAACCCCATTCTCAACTCAGGTTCTCTATCTTCAAATGAATTAGCATTTTTCAAAAGTTGGCATCTTCAATGGGCATATTTTCTTTGATAATCAAAAACAGCCATTGATACACATTAATCACATTCTTTCTCTGTTGATTCAATGATATAAGAAACCCTACGTGGCCACTTAACCAAGTTTCAATCTCTAGTTCAATGGTATCTTGTGTTTTCCATTCCCTTAGAATCAAAACTTCTAGATTAGTAGAACCCAAAAGTGTGGGAATAGAATACTGGCTTTTCTAGTGAATCTCTCAAGTTAATAACAAGAAGAGACACCTCATATGTATTCCTTGATATACAGCCCTATGAATTTTGGCTATGGGGGAAATAGACTGTATACTGGACACTGATTTAGATCTTGAAGGGTGTTTCTTCAGCCTTGAATGTTGTTGCCCTCTAGCTGATACCATAATGAAGTCTTTGAAAGTCCACCCAATTACTTTTATAAGCTAGTTGTTTCTAGGTAATATAGAATGGGGCAAGACTAGTTGATTCCATGAAAAAAAAAACCTTTTTCTTTATTATTATTTGCTGTAATCAAGTAATTCCTTGGTTGCAAATAATGTGTGTGAGACATTGCGACAATGGTATCTACAAGCAGTAGTTTAGGTGAAAGGATTGCACGCGGGAAAAACTGAACAAACAATATAGCTATAGTAACTATCTCCTTCAATTAATCAAATCCACTACTCCTATGAATTAAACAATAAATTACTTAATCAACTTGCTACTAAGGATTGCCCTGATGCTCTGGAGAATGGAACCATGGGTAATATTAGTTTCTTTTGTTTGACCTTGGATAGTGGAAGTTCATGGAGTCTAGTTCACTATAACCTCTCTTCCTGCCACTATGTTACTTTGTTCATGAGTCTGTGGGGCAATGATAAGCATATCTGAGTGATCGGTTTCGAACACTGGATGAACATTGAGAAATAGTTGTTTCTAGAAAAGCAATCTGCATAATGTAAACAACTTAGAAAAACAGGTTAAATGAAGAAGCAGTTCAGGAAGGAAAAAAAGGAGAAGTTATAATGATGGTAATCTGGAGGTATACTTATGGAAATCTGAAGCTAATTGATGGTAATCTGGAGGTATACTTATGGAAATCTGAAGCTGATTTGATGAAGACTCTCATAATATCACAAGTCAATGTCAGAAATGGTGAAAAAGAAAGCAAATTATTGAGTACTTAAAAGGAAAGGAATGCATGTCAGTTTTACTTCTCGATCTCTCTTTTCCTTTTGGAATTCCTACCACATCATGAGAAACACGTATCTCTATCTCTCTAGCACTAGGATTCCTGGTATATGCGGCCACACCCAGTTTTTAATCTGTAGTTGTCAGGGCTCAGAGGCAGGTCTCTATACTTGTGCTGCAGTCACGTTACTGATCAAGACATTTCCCCATCCCTGGGTAACAGTACTTTTTTGTACTTCTGTTCTAGTGCTTTCTTCACTTTCCTGCCCTTTGTCATCACTTAGATTGAAGAGTCTGGACATCTGGGCATCCTGCAGAACATCATGGTGATCCCCTATATAGGTGATGTCATGCAAATGTGACAGAAGATGCCAGAGGAACTCCTTGGCAAAAGACAGGTGGTATATTTGTGACCTAGGGAAGACACTTGTGCTCAAGAGGACAGGGCATAAACCCCAGGATGGCTCAAGTATCTACCATTCCCATGGAGTGGTCCATGGTTGCTTTATAGCCATGCCAGATGGGGTCTTGCAAGTATCTCAGTGGAAAGTGTCCTGGAAGTAGAGCTCTGAGTGGCGAGCCTGCATGTCCACCCTGTGTGGAAGAGGCAGTGAGAGTAACTGTCAAATGGTCCTGTGAGTTGTCAAGGAACCCAAAAATATGGGAACACCAGAGGCAGAGGCGATATGGACCTTCTGCACTATAAGCAAGAGCACACACTTGATCACCTGGGAATCCTTGGATCTAAGGAACAGAGGCAGGAGCCACCATATTGATCTTGATATGTGTGATGAGTCAGGGTTGCTGTTCTGGAGTGGGTTGAGACAGTATGTGTAGAGTTTGGAGGATTTTCTTAGGTCCTCTGGCCCATTTTGTAACACAACAAGCAAGTATGGCAGCACTACCTTAGAATGGCTCGGGTGCCAGAACCCTCAGACACCTCAGGAGACGGCTTTTGGTCATCTACTTAAATGTCCATATGATGGTGAGTAGATCTCAATGGCGAAGGGAGGTGATGATGAATCAAGGGTGACCCCAAGATGATTGACAGCTCTGCTAACCTCACTTATCTAAGTCTTTTTGAGGGGAACTCTTGCAGAACTGCTCTTCCAAATGTCTTCAAATGGCTCTGCACAGCACAAGTTGGACCAAGCAGACAGGTGATTGTTTGCTATCCTTCTCATCGACAGCCTCAGGTGAGCACAGCTCATTTGTCAGGCTGCAGCATCTTCAAGATCTCCTACAGGGTTTAGCCTGGTCATGCTCTCTCTTGGAACATCCAATCCAATCAATGGGAGCTAGCAGGTACCGAGGCCTGATCATTTCTGCTCATGAAGGTCTTCTTTATGGCTGATTGTTATACAAGAGTCCCTGGGCCTACTTGCTATTTTTTTTTTTTAGAAAATCTAAGGCTCTTTCTGTTCAATGTTCCTTTCTGGCTTTTTTTTTTTTTCAAGTGTCTGCAATGAAGGCTTTTCTCACACTCTGTTGCTCCTTCATCTGCATCCTTAATCTTTAATCAGTATCACGAAATTCCAGATCCATGTTAGGATCAGAGATCCGACTTGGGACTTTCCCTGTTTGGTCCCAGAAGACCTAAGTTGATACAACTCTACTTTAAAACCACAGGAAGGAGGCAGCTCCCCTACTCACAGGACGTACTTATAACATCAGAAATGAACCATTTTCCTCTCATGACATAGCCTAATATACAGTCTAAGAAGACAGGTGGAACGTGTCAAAGAGTAGCATTTTTCTACTGTATTGTACTGGGAAGATTCATTAAATAAATACAGGGTTTCTTCATCCTCTCTGACCTAGAACACAGGCAGCAGATTGAGGGCAGAGGGGACGCACACTGACCATAGGTGCTAAGACTTGTACACAGAAGTGTGGCTCTGGGCTTAGAGGATTTGGTTGTCTTGTAAGCATCCTTAGAAGCCAAGCACAAAAACATCTATTCCCTTCTTTGCCAACTCCTGGGAATCAGCCTCAGTCTCATTTGTCAGGATCCACTAAGTCATATTTGTTGTTTTTGAGACAGGGCCTTATATAGTCCCGGCTAGTCTTAACTTGTGATGTAGCTGAGAATAAATAAAATCCTTTTCTTCTTGCTTCTATTTCCCAAGTGTGCACTGCCACATCTATAAGACCTGATGCTGTCAGAAAGGAGACTTTACAAATCAGTTCCCTCAAGATAAACCTCACAGTTATCAGGAAACTTTCTTTATGGAAAGAAAAGCCCAAACCATAAAGTTTAATGGCTATTAGGAAGGCAATGGAGAGATAATGAGGAGAATTAACTTTGAAATTTAAATTTCTTCTAGTTCAATCCATTGGCCTCCAAATAAGCCTCTCATGGGGACGTCTGGAAACAAAAAGACCCTGATGACCTGGGTTTCTTCGCTTCTTTTGGCTAGAGGCATGTATAGATGAGCACTGAATACACATGTATGTGTTTGTGTTGTACCCGTGTATTTGCAGGTGTGTAATGTATGCATTCTTGTTCCCACTTGAACATATAAGGGGTGTGAAAAAATACTCAGTGATAAAAAGGTGACTAAAAATGTAGTTATTTTATTTGACAGGTGCACCTTAAACAAGGTGCAACTCAGGAGCAGACAGAGTTGTAGCCCCTGACCTTGAAGGTCATGCTTTGGTTGCTGGTGCTGTTCTGGAAGCTTCTTTGAATGAATGTTTCTCTACAACCCTTCAGTTCCTTCCAGTTTCTATAGGATGGTAAGCAACCAAATTTTCCAATAACCATTATTCTTTCACACTTTTTTCTTTTTCATACGTATGTGGATATGTCATGCAATGAACACATGCATATTTCCATGTGTGTGGGTTCACATGCACATGAGTCTGTGAATATGTGAAGGCCTGAAGGTGATACCAAGAGTCATTCTTAATCTCTCTTTCACTTTGCTGTTGTAAGTCTGGGTTTCTAATTAAATTAGAGCCAATCTGGCTAGTCAGCTTTTTCTGGGGATATATAGTCTCTGCCTTCTGGGGCTGGATTTGTAGGCAGGCTGCCACACCCATCTGATTCTTTCCCTGGGATTTGGGGCTCTGACTCTATAGTTTTGCTTTTGTGGCAAATGCTTTTGCCCCTCTTCCACTCTTTAGTATTTGCTGTGTATGACTTTCTTAGTGACTTTAATTTCTATCATTATGACCTTTAGCATATTGTGTACAAAAGAAAATACTTTTCAAGTAAAATTTTTTGGTTAATATCTCTTTTATTTTATTAAAATCCACATATATGCTTTTATATATTAAATCACTACAGAGTTCATATTTTAATGCAAACTCTTCATAGCTAAAGAATCGAGTAACCCTTGATTTCCTAATTTCCAATCTTATCCCATGAGAAGTAAAACTACCAGGTTAATTTTTCCATCGAAAGAAATTCAAGAATAAATTAAAATGACCTCCGAAATCTCAAGTAAGGAATTGACAGGTGAGAAGCTGAAATAATGATCTTGACTTAGTTTGTTACTTGATTTGTTAATATCACTGATCTATCTTATTTTACAGCTCTAGGCTGAAAGAAAATTCTACCCTTAGAGGATTGTTAAGATGTGGGGGGTACCCACTCATTCTCTAGGACTCTGGGTATTTATCTTGCTTTCTACGGCTCCTCCTTCATGTCTTGAGTCTTTTGCTTAGCAATGCATGCTTTTCCTGGCACACACTATTTCTCTTTCTGCTGGGGTTTTCTGTGGAGTCAGTGGTGCTGTTGTTGAGCCGTTCCACATGTGCTTCCTCAGACATCTGCAAGACAGGACCACAGAACTCCCGTGGGTGCCCACCTCTTCACCCACCCAACCTTTGCAGAACTGATTTAACAGGATGTGCCCCATAGGAAAACACTCAGGGAAACAAGACAAAACAATACCGCTCTTCTCCAACCCTATAAAGAGTAGCTCCCATAGACATTAGGAAGGGGACATCAGCATCAATTCTGAGACCCTCAACTCAGAATTTCATATGCGTGTCTTAACTTTGCTGACCCCAGGGTGCGAATCCCTATGGCGAACCTTTGTTGTTGCAAGAGTCGCAGTGCTGGTGGAATCGGATCCCCAGCTGTGATGCTGACCTAGAGTCGCTACACTATTCTTGCCCTTCGGATTATAATAGCTTCCTGCGACTGGCTTGTGCTGTGTGCTGAGACAGAAGGTATCTTGTTAGGAAATAAATCATTTGCTCTTGTTCAAACATCCTGATGTTTTTAACTGTGAAAAGGACTTTGCTGACTGCACCCGGCACCGAGGCAGGGCACTAAGCGTTCCCTTGTGCATCTAAGTTATAAACAAATAACAAATTATGCAACTAAGCCTCTCAAGGTTTTTTGGTCTTCTGTTTCCTGGCCTGGGGTGCTCTTTCTCACACCACAGGCTACTCAGGAAGAGAACGCAAAAGCTCTTTGCTGGAAGTGCGTCAAATTGGAAACTGGGCCACTCGGTGTTCTGTTGGAAGGCCGGCTGATTCCCAGGCCCTGTTAACACTTCAGTTCATTTCAGAACTGAGCGCTAGTGCTTGGAGCTAGTCTTCTGATGCCTCTGTGAATGGTAAAACACCATGTGGGGCAGCCAGAGGCAGTATTCAGAGACCTTCGGGCTACATACAAGAGAGCTTAGGTTAGCCAGTGCTCTCTGCATATCCCAAGGTTCTCTTTGCAGAAGAGATGAAACTTACTATTTCCTGTGTATGTATATGTGTGTGTGTGTATGGTAGATATCTGTGAGGTGCATGTGAAAGTGTGGGCAGGGGTATGCAAGCAAAGATGATGGAAGGATGTTAGGTATGCCAGTTAATCTCAGCTGTCAACTTTAACACTTGAAATGTGGGTTTCTGGGCACTCCTATGAGGACTTGCTTAGTTAATGCAGACCTCTGACCAAGCTTGTAGGAAGTTGTCTTAATTAAAGTGGGAAGACCCATCCGTAGTGGACAGTATCATTCCCTGGGCAGGTGGATAAGACATACAGAGCGTATTAGCATCTTTGGTAAAAGCTGGCAAGCAAGAGAGCAAGTATGCAGGATTGGTGCTTGCCTCTCTGCTCTTGACATTGGAGTGGTGTGACCAGTTCGCTTGGCTCCTGCTGGTGAGTCTTCTGCCATGAGGGCGAGTGGGATAGGATCCAGAACCAATAAAATTCTGCTGTTCCCTTGAGTTGTTTGGGTCAAGTGTTTAATAGCGCAACAAAGTTATAAAGCAGAGACATTGGGTATCCTGCTCTCCACCCTATTCCTTTGAGACAGGGTTTCTCACTGAACAGCAACCAGGCAGGTGGCCAGCAAGCCCCAGCGATCCACCTGCCTCTACCCCAGTGCTAGAATTATAGGCCTGAGCATGACCACATGTGACTTTGGGGATCCAAACTCAGGTCCTCATGCTTGGGTAGCAGACGCTCTCTTATCCAATGAGTCATTTCTCAAGCTCTTTTTACTTTGTACAGGAGCAAATGTGTAAGGATGGTTGTTTGGCTTATTTCTCTCAAATGATGTGTCATTGCTTCTGGAAACTTAACTATGTATTCAGAACTGAAACAGTATAGCATGGTTTTATTCTAATGGTCACTGTAGAGTTAAAAAATAATAATCCCCAAAGCTTTCAACTTTTCCCCTAAAAATAAAACAGCTAATTCTTACCTTTGTTCTGCACAGCATGTTCTCAGAGCTCACACTTTCTGTTTTGGATTCCATGACTTCTTCTAGCACTAAATCAGAGAAGATAATAAGAAGGTTTGAAAAAATATGGTATCCAGGGGCTGGAGAGATGGCTCAGGTGTTAAGACTCTGACTTAAAAGTAAAAGTAGCTGAATTGAGATCTCAGATCCCATATAAAAATATCTGGCAGAAACTGTGGCAGCCTGAAACTTTCAGCTCTGGAATGTGAAACCTGGAAAATCCACATCAAAACAAAAATGATGCAGAAACAATATAGGATGATTCTCATGTCACCCTTGGGCCTCTACAGGAACATACAGTGTCTTCTAATACATGTACACACACAAACACACACACATTCACACAAAAATAAAAAAGATAATAAGAAAGAAAAATAGAATGTCCATAGGAATTCCTTGAGGAGGAATAGAAAGGTAGTACAAGATGTTCAGTAAAGGTCATTGTGAGAACTGCTGGGGCAAAATTTGCTTATGTCATTTCATCATTGGCACTGTGCATGGTTCACTTTCTTTATTCAAATGATTTTCATCTGATCCACTGCAAATATGCTTGGCTCTGAGTTGACTCAGGATGTGGTGACAGATCACTATAACCTATATGCTATCTAGGTATGCACAGATTGAGGAGGATCTGCCAGGTTTGGTCTGAGTCCAAACAAAAGGTTCTCTTGTGCATAACAGTTGATATTTAAGTTTCTAAACATTAATTATCCTGATATGTTCATTTATGGCCTCTCAGCCATATCTCATTCCAAGTGTTGAGAAATGAGTGAATAAGTTAATAGATCATAATATATGTTGCATGTTATATAATACAACAAAATAGCAAACCCAAAGTATTTCAATATCATTTTATGATTTTTTAACATGGTTTTACAATGTTCTTTTTTGCTTTTGAATTTAATTCATTTTCATGGCACAAAAAGTAAATGAACTCAATCACATGAGTGAACAAAAAATAAAATGCCTGTACTAGGATCCTTAGAAGGTAGGGATTAACAGTCACAATAGTGTTCCCATACTAAAGGGGAACACAAGAAAGAGTTCTAGGAAATGCCACTGAGTCCTTACATCTCATCAGAGAGGAGGACCCAGAGGAAAGTTTGACATACACATTAAAGGATGCTCCAGGGATGGGGGGGAGGAGGCACTGGGAGATAGGGAGGGAGGGGGGAAAGGAGGGAGGGGGGAAAGGAAGAGAAAAAGGGGGGAGGGAGCAAGGGGGTTCAGGAAGGGTTAGAGGGAGGGAGGGGACCAGGGTACCTATTAAGTTTGTATGAGTGGAAATAAATAAATAAAAAATATATAAAGATAAAATGCCTGTAATAAGCTACTGTTCTGAAAAATAAATGAAAACCCTCAAAAATTAAATTGTAATAGGTAAAAATCCCTTAATAAACATTTTTAAATATCATTAAAAATGAACAGAAAAAGCTACAAAGTTAAACAATTCGGCATATGGTAAAACATTGCTAACCTGTATCCTGTCAGTTTTTTAAAAACATATTTATTTATTTATTTATTTATTGTGTGTGTGTGTGTGTGTGTGTGTGTGTGTGTGTGTGTGTGTGTGTGTATGTGTATATCAGAGGGCATTTTGTCTCCCTGTGGAGGACCATGGGTGACTTTGGGAGTCATCCTGGATTGTTTCTATCTTCTTTTTGCTTTACTCTGGGATTTCCTAGGCTCTGCTCACCAAGGCTGGAAGTGGAAGCTGCAACCGTTTCTGCCTGGCATTTTTTATATGGGACCTGGGATATGAACTCAGAACCTTCTGCTTGCAAGACAGAGTCTTAACCCCTGAGCTATTTCTCCAGCCCTAGCCTGCCATTTTAATTAAAAAAAATGTTTCAGATATCCTTTCCTTAATTTTTTTTATTGAAGATCTTGCTACATAGCCCAGGCTGGCCTTGAGTCTGATGTCCTTCTGCCTCAGTCACCAGAATCGTGGGATGACGGGGTGGGTGCCACTGTGCTAGGTCAATGCAAGTGTCTTCAGGTTGAAGTATTTCATGCAATGTAGTCATGCAGCAAAAGTAAGTGATTAAAAACAAACAGCGCATTGGCTATGATAGTGCATGCCTCTAATTCCAGAACTCAAAAGGCTAAGGTAGGAGAATCATGAATCTGAGGCTTGGGCTACAAAGCAAGATCCTGTCTCAAAACCAACCCACCAACCAACTACTAAACCAATCAACTATCCAACCAAACAGGCAAAAACAACTGCAAAATTAAACAAAACCAAAACAGTGTGTTATTTTAGTAAAAACTCATATTTGGAGCTGGGTAATTATCTGAAAATTTGTGACTTAGGAAGTCTACATAGTTATTTTCAGCTATCAACTTCTAATTCTGAAAGGAAAATTACCCACTTATTTCTATTTTGCCTCACTTCCAAGATGAATAAGAGGTCAGGGAAGAGCGTGGGGTAATTTGGCAGAGATGTATTTTAGGTCTGTGAGCCAACCTGTTAGGATGCCATCAAGATGCTCCACCATGAACTTGGCATCTTCTTCTGTGAAACACATGGGTGGCTTTATTTTCAAGACGTTTCTGTGAGGGCCATCAGCGCTGAGAAGCACTCGATTTTCTTTCATCCTAATCAGTGTAGGAAATCCACATGTCAGACTAAAAACCGTGTTCATACAACTAAGAAACATGCAATGCAATTAGTAAGAGTTCTATGTTATGTTCAGGAAGACCACCCTTATACATGGCTTGTCTTAAATTTTCCCTTAACAGCAAGGTGCACGAAAATAAATGTTCAAGTGCGCCAGATACCAAATGGATGTGGAGGAGAATTTACTTGTAGATAATGTGCTGAGCTTCAGCTGTGGCAGGAGTTCTTTTCTCCCGATCCTTCACCAAGTCGATTCCGATAAAAAGGCCAATACCCCTGAGGACAGAAAGAAAAATCTATGCTGAATATTGTATGGCCACAAAGTCATACCCTGTCGCCAAATGAAGTTTAATTTGGAGTTAAAGGCGATAATGTCTTCTAAGTCTCCATGTTACTGATTTGAACTAATCCAAGATGCTGATTCAATATTCACAGTTGTTTCAAGTCTTTAAACATGTTTTTATTTTTTGGCGTGTGTGCATGTGTGTGTGTGCAAGGAGGTACTCATGAGCATGTATGCATATGCACATGGAGGTCAAAGGACAACGTCCTGCACCTTATTTAGATGTAATCCACCTAATTTTGAGAGAGGGTCTTTCGTTGGCCTGGGGTTTGCTGATTAGGCTAAAATGGGTTGGCTAGTGAGCAGGGACCCACCTGTTTGTCTCTACAGTGTTGGGGTTCCAAGTGAGCACTGCCATGCCTGGATTTCCTGTATGGGTTCTGGAGGTCACACTCAGGTTTTCATGCTTATGCAGCAAGGACTTTACTAACTGAGCCATTACCATAGCCTCCTTCCCCAATAGTTAGTGCCATTTAATTTTCCAGGCTATTCATGATGGTAAATATTTACATAGATATCCAAGTTTTTGGGATACTGTTTTAAATAATATCCACAGATCATTCAGAGTTCCAAAAAAAAAAAAAAACAACCCTTTCTTCTTTTCACCTGTTGGGTTCTGGAATAATCCTAGCTCTATAGAAAAGACAAGGTACAACAGTCAGGAAAGACATGCACATGAGTGTTATCAGTGGTGATATCTGAGTTAATGGTTAGGAGTAATTTTTTTCTTTCTCTGTTTTTCATTGCTTCTTGGATTTAGTTTTATATACTTTATTTCAGATTTACAGGACAAAATATAAGCTGTTCCAGTTGACCTGATGTCAACTTCATGGAAGCGTACCTAATATCTCCTATCAAAGCATGCTTAGCCTTCTGTTCCTTCAGTAAGTCAGTGAGATAATTCCCTACTCGCATAGCATTTTCTTGAAGGTTTTCCCTTTCGAGTACATCCAGCACCGCCAAACCAACAGCACAGGATACTGGGTTTCCTCCATACTACAAAGAGAAATGAGAAAAACATAATAACTTCATTAGGCATTGCTTCATTTGTGAGAAATTTAGCATTCCTTCACATATATGTAGGATATATATATATGGGATATATTTCATGGATTTAGGTCACCAGGATTCCCCAAACCTCCCCACAAAGATTTGGGAAACTGAAGATGAAAAATGTTGAATGTGCATTTGTGCGTGCATGCGTGCATGTGTGTGTGTGTGTGTCTGTGTGTGTGAAGGATACAACTTCAATACAATTTTCTCTTTCTACTTAACCATTCTGCATGGCCTTTATCAATTGAAGAAAGCTTCTTTCTATTTCTGGCTGTATAAATTCTTCTTTACAATCATGGTCTCAGGAATCATCACTCTTAAATTCATTCCAGGTTATTGTACAATCCCAGTGAGGAATGTGTTGGTTCTTACAGTCAACAAACACCATATTTTGTGAATTTAAAATTTCAGAGTATTATTCACCAAAGGAAATCAAGACGTCTGCCTTTGAGTTGCTGAATGAACACAATTTGGCGTTTTTCCCTGGAGGCTTACATCCTGAGATTTGAGTCTTACTTTGAGCTTGTAAGTGTTTTATACACACTACAGAAGGTAGTCATTTTTTTCCCAGTTAGAGGCTTATTACTTTTGGGAATAAAGCCAGATAAATAAAACTTCCCAAAATAGAAATGTAGTTGAATAACATTTATGATACTAAATCACCTCTAAATCCGTTGTAAGTGTTTTGGGACTTTAAATATGATACAAAACAAAGAAGATCACATTGGTAATGAAAACATTATAACCTACAAAGTATCAAGGATAGTCATCTATCAACAAAAAGCAGGAAGAGGAAAAATACCCAAATAAAAAGCAAAATGAACTTTGTACCAAACAGAATCAAACCTGTTTAGGTCAGTATTTGGCTTGAGTCTAGGGTGGTTTGCTGGCAACATTAAGCTAGCAACATTAAGCTATCTTCTTTTTTTAATCTTATATTTTTTAATTTAAAAAATTTATTCTTGGACACTTTCATATATGAATGCAATAACTCTAAGTCATTTTTCACCCTTTGTTACCTATCTCATCCTGCCTCTTCCCATTGAAAACCTTCTTTTTCCCAGTTTTCCTTCTAGATCTATGTCTTCTTGTGTAATGTGGTCCATGAAACTTCACTAGGGTTGCTTGTATTGCCATGTATTTGGGTATTTTCTGGATATTTTCTGAGTGTACCATGAATATACCACTTGAGAAGGCAGTTCCCCTTCCCACAGCTAAGACTAACCCTTAGTATTCTCTAGGGAGGTGCATTGGTGCTTCATGAGTCTTCCTGACCATGACGAAATGCTGATAGGGCAAAATCTTGTGCAGATTCTGTGGAGTTCCTTGATGTGTCACAACATGAATTCATGGGTGTGACAACCTTGTCATGTCCAGAAGATACTTCTTGGTGACACTACTACCCACCTCTGATTTTTTTCATTCTTTCCTGCCTCCTATTTCACAATGCTTCCAGAGCCTTGGGATAAGGTGTAATTTTGATAACCTGGTTAGGACCTATCAGTCCACAATCATTTGTTCTTTGCACTTTGGTCTTGTGGAGCCTTATTCTTTAGTTTGTTGGCAAAAGTACAAGAACATGCATTTTTTCTTCCCTTAGGATTAAAGTTGTAAACCAGTACTTACTGTATTGAAATATTCCATCCCGGAGCCATGGAAGGCTTCTGCAATTTCTTTGGTTGTCACTACACATGCTATTGGGTGGCCGTTGCCCATAGGTTTTCCCATGGTGACAATGTCTGGAACAAAATCTTCACCGTGCATTTGGAAACTCCAGAAATATTTCCCAACTCGGCCAAAGCCTACCTGGACTTCATCAGCTATAAACACTCCCCCTGCTCTGCGGACATATCTGAAAAACAAAGATGTATTTTAATGCCCTCAAGTCCCCAAGAATCCCCAGATCTGCCCCCAGAGATATGAATTACTGAAGACAAAAGAGTGTTATTAACCTGAGGCCTTCGAATTACTGAAGACAAAAGAGTGTTATTAACCTGAGGCCTTCATTTGGCTACTCAAAACCCCATACAGACTTTATAAATAGTCATATATATTTTTTGATGAGATATATTTCATATGGTTTGGATATATGTTGCTATATTATAGTATTTTAGTTGGGAAGAGAAAGAAAAGAACAAGTGCTCTTAGCAGGGCTAATCTTCAAATGTTTGCCAATTTGAAAGGCTTAGGAATGGGCCAGTGGAGTCAAGAAATCAGGCAGAAGATGGAGCATCGTTCTGGGGGTCTCTGTACTGGACCTTGTGGGTTAGTCCTTTTACTTATTGGTTCTTGGGAAAGATCAGAGAGTGCCCAAGAGTCCTGAGATGGCAGGCACTCAGGAGCAGCCATTTCCCAACTACTCTGGAAGTACTTTGGTGTTTTGCAACTAGCATGACCCTACAGAGCTGTCATTGTGCCCTCAGCCTGACCAAGCATGCCCAAGTCGAGTACATACTCAGCCACTTTCTGGAAGTAGCCTGCTGGAGGAATAATTTGTCCACCACAACTCTGCATGGATTCAGCAATAAAGGCAGCAATCTATACAAGAGAAGATGGGGTCAAAGTCTATTAGGTTACCCTTTCCCCTTAAAAAAGAGAATTTCTTATAGAGCAGGTTATCTTTTAAAAAAATGGATGGAAATAGTGTCATAGTAAGTGGTAAATAGGCCTTTGATTGAAAATAAAAGATACCTGTATCAGTAAAGCAACCAATCTATATAAAGTTCTAGGGTACCAAAAAAGTTACTATAAAACAGAAGAGATCATGGGAGGATGGTTTCCCTTTCTTCATAATTGCAGTGCAGTAGTTTCCATAGGATGTGCTGGATAATTCGAATATTTTGATCTCTGTGATATGAGTCACTAAAGAATTATCTAGGTTCCAAAGCCTTGGAAAACTAAGACTGCTTGAAGCTGGAATCAGCCCCAAGGGAAGTGAGAGGGTGGCCCGTGGTCATGCACGATAATCACTCTATTATATTTCTAAGTCTTGCCTGGAATTGATCTCACCACAACCATTCGGCATCTCACAATGTGACTACAGAGGATGAGTTCTATAGGACAAGGGAGAAGTAAGAAATGGCAAACACAGAAAAAAAGAAAAAGTAAAGGAAGCGCAGGAGAGACGATATCAAGAGAACCAATTCTGATTCAGACTCTTAACAGCTGCATTAACCTGGGTTAAATCTTGTACTTTTAACTTAGCGTTCTAGCGATAAAATAAGGCTGTTGGATTCAGAGACCTCTGCTCCAAGCTTCCTTGACTTTGTGAACACAACTGGCATTCGGAAGCACCTGTATTATATATGCTCACTGCCTTCAACATTGATAACATGATGGCTTCAATTCAAGCATTGTTAAAAAAAAAAAACCCAACAAGAAAACATCCAGACCCTTCTTCAACAGCAAAAAGTCCATATGGTCTTGTTGAGAGTTTTGTTAACCATTCACGAAGAGGTGGAGGATACAAGACGGAGATAGTGAAGCTCTGCATTATAGATTTAGTGCCCAGAGATGTTATCAAAGAGAACATGGAAAACAAATGGTTGAGAAAAAGAAGAAACTCTTCAGAAGCATGAATGGTTCTCCAGTCAGACAAAAATAACTGAATTCATTGGAAAAGACAACTCATTTTTATTTTAGTGAAGTGGTGTGCGTGTGTGTGCATGTATGCGTGTGTGTGTGTGTGTGTGTGTGTGTGTGTGTGTACAAGAAGGCGCTTGAGTGAGTGTGTGTCTGTGGAGACCCAAGGATGACATAGGGAATCATCTTGAATTGTCCTACCTTCTTATTGCTTTGCTCTGGGGTTTCCCAGGCTCTGCCTTCAATGAAGTGTTTTTTTTTTTTTTTTTTTTTTTTTGTTTTTTTTTTTTTAGTATTATCACATCTGTATTGTAAGCTAGTATAAAGGCAAAGCATTGGCAAATTACACCTGAGAAACTTACCAGATATTGAGAACTGAAAAAAAGAGAATAAAACAGAATAATAATGATAGTAAAAAATAATAGAATTGTCTTCTCTTGCAATATTAATTTCTTAGAGTTAAAACAGAATAATTATATTCATCAGGCCTAAGTACAAATTCATCCCGGGTTATAGCACAATCTGTATGAGGAATGTATGGTTCATATAATTAGCAACTACTACATCAAAGACATTTTACTGTGAATTTAAAATTTCAGAGTGTAAGAAAATATAAGGCCTTCCCCTTTGTTCCTACTCTGAGGAACTCTGTCTCAGAAGTTTAGACTTGGGTTAGAAGGCAATTTTGTGTGTGTGTGTGTGTGTGTGTGTGTGTGTGTGTGTGTGTGTGTGTGTGTTTTGCCTTGGCTTAATAAGAAGCAGAACTTCAGGTTTAGTGACTCCAGAAAGACCCAGTAGCTCTGAGAAGCACCTAGACTACCTTGAGGGTCTGGAAACATGTCTGGTCCTGAGTTGAGAACCTTTCCCCCAGTGTCCCTGTCGTGTGTCTCTCCCTGACCTGTCACCTTGCCTTGTCTGATCCAGACCCTATGCACTAACCAAAAGGTCAGAATAAAGCCACCAATTCTGGAAGGAGGACAATAGTTATATTTTCAGGATGAATAAAAAAGCAATCTGAAATACTAATCAAGTGAAAGATGTAATCAGCGAAGGGCAGAAGGAAAATCTAGATTTAATAATCTCTTTTCTTCTCTCCCATGAATTGCAACCGTTCATTCCATTTTAATGAAAGGTGTTAAAAATGTTTCCCCCAAATGCTAACCTTTCTCCCGTTGTGATGAGCTGCCTCGATAATTTTCTTCACTTCATTTGCATAAGCCTTGGCTGGGTCTACATGGTCTTCCCTGTATTTCCCTCTGTAAGTGTCTGGAGTTGGTGCCTGGAAACATCAAATGATGTAGTTTCTTGTTATTTGCTCTTGGACAAATGAAAAAAAATAAAAAGGAACTTATTTTCCCACAAGGGCATGTTGGAAGGTAATCATGTTGGTTGAAGTATTTTCTGGACTCTTTTCTCCTCTTTTCTAAACATTTTTCAACACTGTGAAGAACTGACATCTTTGAATTATACACAGGTGCTTATAAATCCAAGGTTCATAAATCAAGGCTCTATTCCTATCCACTAACAAGTAATTACATTACATAAAATGCAAATAAGTGAAATCTGTATGAATGATTATATGTAAAATGAATCACTGGCTATCAATTATGTCACAAATTATAATCACTCACAAACCTGGACTGATTTAGCATCAACTCCTGATCTTAAATCTTGAAGAAAGGCAGTGATAATTTTCATAAGACAAGCACGGACCTTCAATTAACATAAGCATAGAAGATGAATACCAGAGACTTGGCTGACTTCTTTACTTCATGTACTACATCTTTATAGCAATTTAGTATAGAGAAAATTATCTTTGTAACTCTTAAAACTCAATTTGGCTGATTTCTTTATCTTGTGTGCTATATCTTCATAATCATTTAATGTAGAGCAAATTATCTTTGCAACTTTTACAAACTCAATTTAACTCTGAATTTTGAGTTAGCACTACTAATAAGAAACATACTTAAAGTCAAGAAATGGGAAAAGGGATTGTTGCAGTGTGTGACATGATCTGCCACACTAACTCTCCTGCTGTGGTTCTAACAGACAGGAAGCCATACTCTGGCACCAGGTAATCCTAACGTCCTCAAGACATAGAACCGCTCTGGATCTTAATTTCTTTTTTCACTTTTTCATTGCGGCGAAGGACTGGGCTGGAGTGTCAACAGACATTCCTCTAGCACCACACATTCTGATGATGGGCTTCTAAGATATTTACCACGTGTACAAATTCCTTCTTGACATCTTTGCCCTGAAATTTATATGGACTGATTTCAATTAATGACGACAGATGACCATGGTAAGCACTGAAACGAGAAAAAACAGCAACAGGAAATTGTACTGAGAAGGACGATTCTCTAGTATAACAGAAATAGTATCACACATTGTTCATCTGCATCTGTCCAGGGAGAATGCCAATGCTGGTACCAGATTTAGCTATAAAACCATCTAATTTTTCATGGTAGCACCGGCCATTTGCTCTGTCCATTTCCCTTTGCACATGTCATAAAGTCAAGCAATATTCTTTATTGGGAAAATAAACCATGATTTCTTTTTTTTTTTTTTTTTGACGATTAAAGCGACTTTATTAGAGGAGGGAAGGAACGGAACCCATAGACATGAATCCGTGACAGGCAAGAGAACTGACAACCATGATTTTTTATGCTACATTGCTAAATCAAATTCTGTAAATGTGAACAATTATCTTCTATAATTTTATGCAAAACTTTGCATAAAGTGTATATGAGAGCTATACTCTAATGAAAAACACATCTTGACTGGAATTCTTGGTCTTAGATGATCTTTCTGCTCCCAACCTCATCTGCAGCTGTGACTACAGATATGTCCCACCATGCCTGGTTAGTAAAATTGCAAAATAATTTTACATTCAAGCATGGGACAGTGATTTAATACCCAGAACTACACTGCACTCCCCTATGGCAGTCGGGCTCACCTACAGCCATGGGTGTTGGAAATGTATCTGGGCTGGTTTGAGATATGCCATAGGTAAGCAGACATTGGACCTTTGATACTTGGTACAAAAGAGAATGCAACATATCTCTGTATGTTTAATACTGATTACAGATAAAAATGATAATGCCTTGGCTCTCAAGGCTGCTAGGATAGCTAAAATTCCTTTATGGATTGCATTATATATATTTTTTTTATTGGTCAGTACTGAAAAGAATAGGACAGATATTTACATGGAATTCTTGAAGCATGGTGCTGAGTGATAAAAAGTGGAGAAAAAGAGATCTTTAGTGGTTTTGGTAAAGCATAGAAGATAATACACATTTTACATAAAGCAAAAAAAAATGAAAGTAGGAGTGGTGGCGAGTTAGGAAGAGGAAGGGATTAGCAAAAGTGGGAGGGGCATAGCATGTGAATTTAATAAAAATATACTATATGAAAATGTCAATGGAGCCATTATTATAATTAATATATGCAAATAAAACATTAAATAACAAAATAAAAGATATACACCGAATACATTATTATACTGTCCATTGGTGAGAGAGGGCAGGAATGAAAGAGATTAAATGACCTCGAGCAAATTCATCTTCTAATACTCAGAGCCAAAAAATATGCTTCCTTTCATGGCAGCAGCAACTGCGCAGTTGTGATTAAAGACTGAGAGATAATCAGATTATCATGGATTATCTAAGTTGATCCAATATAATCACATGTGTGTCCTCTGAAAGCAGGAGGCAGTGGGTGAGAGGCAAAGATGGAGATGAGGCTGCAAGCAGGGGCAGGGGTCAGGTGATGACTGACTTCGAATGTGAAGGATGGAACCGCAGGCCAAGGCACATAGGAAGATGGATGGAAAAGCCAAGAATCTCCAGGACGGGTGAAATGAGCACAGTCCTGCAGATACCTTGATTTTAGCACTGAGTTATTTTAAGTTTCTGGCATAAAGAAGTGAAAGTTAATAATGCCCTAAGTCTGTGGCAACAAAAGAAGTAATAATTGAAAATGAATATACTAATCACATCAAATGAGTCTGGAGGAGGGCACAAAATGAAGTGCCCATTTAGCTCCATACTGCGTATTCGAGGTTTGTGGGGCTAGACAAACTAATTAAAAGACAGACATATTTCTCCCTTAATTTGGACAAATTTAGACGACAGGAGACCATGGGTAATGGCGCTTGCTGTGAAAACATGAAGACTCAAGGTTGGATCTCCAGAACACGTAAAAAGCCAGGTATGGCTGGCTGTACCTGTTACCCCAGTGCAGGACGCGGGCAGGGGACCTGAAGACAGAAAGATCATTGGGGTTTACGGGCTTCCAGCCTAGCCCCAAGTTCAGTGAAGGACCATGTGTGGAAGGACTAATACAGAGAGTGATGGAGCAGGACATACAATGTCCTCCCCTTGCCTTGCAAGATGCATAAGCCCAGGCGCAACTCACAGACATCATATACATTCACCACACACCCATAAACAACACACAAACATCACACACATACACCACACACTTATTCACACACACACATGAACAACACACAAACATCACACATATGCGCCACACACCCATCACACACACACAAGCAAAATTACTAAACTAATGTGTGGGAGGTTAAGAGTAAATATGATTCTTCATAGTCTCAAATAAACGAAGCAGTGCTAAATTTTACTTCACTGTATTCTTCAACATCTGCTTTAAATTGTTATCTTCAATACTGATTATGGTGGATGCTCACAATAGTGAAGCAAATATCTGGGTTTAAAAAAATCAATTTTATTTTTGTTTTGGAAAAGATAGAGCTCCAGCGATGTAACACTATAAACAGTGAATAGTTAATGTGTGAAAGTCCTGCCTGAAGTCACAGTGTAACCATGGCACCCAGGACAGCCTTCCCCATTTTTAGGTACTCAGAGGGAATGAATTTTGCATTCAGCTTTGAAATGGCCTTGGCATCTTAATATATCATTTGAACATTGTTCTATTCCCTCCTCCACAAGAGTCCGTGGTATTACCATAGATAGGCGTGGCTCAGAGGGCTTGTTTCTTAGAGCTCTTGTGCTTAAGACTTACTGGTCAAGAGTGATCACATCCTGGTGACCCCGGAACTGCCGAGCCAGGCGTAGTGCTAAGTCATTGGCTTCAGATCTATTCAGAGAGAAAGAGAAAGAGAGAGAGAGAGAGAGAGAGAGAGAGAGAGAGAGAGAGAGAGAGAGAGAGAGAGAGAGAGAATACAATGTGAAGATTACTTTTAAAAATATTCCAAAGTGTAAGTTGCAAGCATTTGACTGACTTTCATTTGCTTTTATTTCATGGCTGGGAGCCTCGTGGCTGTCAATGAAAAGCAAATGAAAGTAAGATGACTTTGATTTAGAAACTTATGAAGCCAACCTGAGGTCCTGTTCTTCCCCTTGGCGCTCACCTCACTCTGCAGTGCAAGGTGACGGCTAGTAATCATTATTAACCTGACAGCTGTGAGACAGGAGTACCTGAGAGGGATCCTCTAGGTCAAGGTTGGCCTTCGAGCCTGTCTTTGAGGGATTGTCTTGGTTGCATAACTGATATGGGAAGATGTCTTGGTTGCATAACTGATGTGGGAAAGCCCAGCCCACTGTGGGTGGGATTATTTTCTCCACAGAAAGTCCCAGGCTCCAGAAAAATAAGAAGGGAGCAAGCAATCATGTCTTCATTTCCTCTCTGCCTTCTGACTGTGGTGGGGATACGACCAGCTGCTTCAAGCTCCTGTGCTGTCTGCTTCCCACCAACTGCAGCTTGTAAAACTTTCCCGTGCCGACACTTAGAATCCCGAGCTAGATAGATCCCTCTTTCCCCTAAGTTGCTTGGGCCAGGTATTTTGTTTCACCAGTGTGTAATGAAACTAAAATGACACCTGTCCCAGTACTTTCAACAAGGAATGAGACACACAGAAGGAACAAAAACAGGAAAATTACAGCTTCCATTTCAAACTTCAACCCCGCTCAGCCCCATCAGTGGAAGGCTAGCTTTGAGAACACCGAGGAATCTGTATTAAACTAAATCTAGCAATGGGAGGTTCACTAGCTGGGCCATCAAATTATGCTGTATCAACTCAATAGTTTATTAGTGTCCTTATCAATAAAGATATTTTTTTCCATCTGGTTCAGAGAATCTAAATTTGCTTCATAGACACAGAGGAATCAAGTAAATACTTGTTGGATGTGTCCTATTGGCTACACAGGCTGAGTGCTCACTTATTGTTATTCTTATGATAATTTATAAAGCAAGAATGGCCATCTCCTTTTTATGATTAGCCGCAGAGAGGTTAAACAACTGGAATAAAACATACAGCTAAAAAGAGGTAGAGACAGGAGCTATGATGTTGATGGAAGACTGTACAACTTCCAATTGTATATGTGTTTGTGTGTGTGTGTGTGCTGTGTCATGCCTAGTCTTTGGAGGTAAGTGCTATTTGGAAAACATCTCTCTTTGACGGTCTAGAGCTTTCTAGAAACTAAAGTTAAGTAAATAAATTTCATTTACTAATGGGAAGAATGCTTCATAACACATTAGATCCTGAAATGCCTTCTAAATTCATGAAGCAAAAAAAATTCATGACAGAGTGAATCACAGGAAGTCATGTAAGCACAGACATAGAATTTTAAATATTAAGATTAATACAGACATCACTTTAAAAATAGAGGCTTCTGTGTACACAGCTTTCCCCCACTGTAAATGGCTTTCAAATTGCATGTGTCATCAGGCAACCATTATCAAAATCACACTTTCACTGTCTACATGGTCTTGCACAGAATGGATATATCCATTTGCAATTATTTACGTAGATTCACCTGAATTCATTCCTTTCTTATGCTTGTGAAGGGAAAAATATGCTGGATTTCCCTAAGAGGACAAACCAGTCAAGTCTTTTGAAAGTTACAGTTAGTGGAAATCCCTCATTTATGTGTTATGGGGACTATGGGGACCTATTGCTTTCAACTGTTACTTCACTATCCCACCAGGTGACCTCACTGGATCCTTTAGGCTCAGAGCAAGGAAGTCAAAAGCAAGTGAAAGTCAGTTCCCAATGCCAATGGCAAGAATCCCCACTTTCTAGACATCCAAGCCTCTCCAAGGATCAAAGGAGGAGGTGTAGCCCAGGGGGCAGAGTTTAAGCCGGATGGTGTAAGGATGCGTGGAAGCCCTGGCAAACATACCCTGAGTTTGTGAAGTAGCAGACGGAGAGCTTCTCCGGCAAGGTGGAGGAAAGGCGCTTGGCATACTCCACCATGTTGTCGTGGAGGAAGCGAGAATTCGTATTCAGCAGTTCCATCTGTTTCAGGGCAGCCTTGACCACTTCTGGGTGACAGTGCCCCACTAAAATTTAGGAGAGAGAAGCCCCAGGAGTAAGTCACAACTTGAAGTGTTTGGGGGAAAGGGGAATTCTGAAGCAGGAGAGAAAAGGGCAGACCTCCTTTCCTCCTCCTCATTTTGCTGTAGCTTTGACCGTTCAGAACAGTACATTCCTGAGATAAATACGAGATGAACAGGACTGCACTCTCCCTTTCCTTCAAACATCACAGCCAAGCCGCTTACCGTGGGCCACATTGTTGATGCCGTCCAAGTAGCGTCCACCTTTCTCATCAAACATGTACTGCCTCTGGGCTCGCACTATTTTGATGGGATCCTCAGCAAAGAAGACTTTGCACGAGGGCCTAGAGGCAATCAAAGGAAATGCTTTGGTCTGGTAGGAAGGTTCAGTATTTTTCCTTCTCAGTGGAGGTCACCATGGGTGGAAAATTTCAATTGCATGAAGGAAGGGGAAAACACCGCATGGTAGACAGTTGTTCTTTTTTCCTTTCTGATTTGCCTTTTACTGAAAACCCCCATATCCTCAACTACCTCACACCCCTCTCCCACACCATCCCTTCTCCTCCCAGTTTCATTCTACTGATCAGCATTGCTTGGGTTATGCTTATATTGAATATGTCACAATTTGACAGCTCAGTTTAGAGACACATGAACCAGCTTGCTGATTAACCACACAGACTGATGATTTATTTTCCTTTGACAATTTTTCTGCTTGTGGGTGTTCAAGCTTCTCTGGCAAACCAAGTTGACTCTCTCTGGGTCACTGAACTGATAGGGACATTTCCAGCTTTAGTCCCCAAGATTTCCACTGTATGTTCTTATCTCTCTTGAGTTCTCGGTAGTCTATGGGGCATGTTGGTACGTCAGTCATTATGCAGGTCTGGTGAGGACAAGTCTCACTGCAGTGAGTTCCTGGAGGTAGGTCCCTGCTTTCTAACAGAAGGTGTTCCGTGTTTTTCTACTCGTTAGTTTAATCCTTTAACCGTCTAATCCATCATGTAAGAAAAGATAGAGAACATTTTCTGACAGTAAAAGCTGTCACAATTAGTCTGTCTTCACAGCCCTCACCCCACCTATTTCTGAGTCATGGATGGCCAGCTGGGGAGCTGGGGAGCGTGCCTGTGCGCTCAGGGTCTCCACCCTGGGCGCTTGGCTCTTTGCCTTCTGCTGGCACCCTCACCCCTGCTGCTCTCAATCAAGGTCTCATTGGCTGCAGAGCGCTGCTGAGGCCGGAGGGGAGATCAAGCGTCTAGGCGGGCGCGTGCACTCAGGGGCCGCGGAGGCGCGCACCTGGCGGGCGAGCCTCGGCGCTCGCGCGCCCCAGGAGCGCTGCTCTCGGTCCAACTTTCTTTTACCGAGCTCCAGCCCTCCGGGTCGCCTGGTCTAGACCCTTTCCTCCCAGATGGGAGCCCCTCCTTACCCGATGTGCTTCCCCCTCAGCGCCAGGGTGTCCTGCTTGCTGTAGAGCTCGCACATAGTCGTCGATGCTGGGCGCCCCCAGGGGTTAGCTCTTTAAGGTCAGTGCGTCTCCCCCAGCGAACTGGGCTGGTCTCGGAGCCTCGATCTTTCCTCCTTTTCTTCCTGGTGAGGTTCCCTAGTTTGGGTGTCGGAGGTCACTGGTGGCATCGACGAACTAGGTAGGGTCATCCCCCTTTTAAGGGTTGTCTGCCCCTGCCCAGGGCCAAGTCCCTCCTTCCTGCTCCCCTCCTCCGCCTGGTGCCTGGCTTGGCAAGTCAGCGACCCAGCCACCCCCACCCAAGGCTGACTGGCTCCTCTTGCTGCCCGGATGCCCACTGCCCCTCCCCATCTGTGTCGTTTTGCTTTAACTCGCCTTTTAGTTTCCCAACTTTCGTTTATGTTTTTCTTACTCCACTGCCTGTGCATTCCCACCTTCCACCTGTTAGTTTCTTTTTAGTGCATTTAATCGTCTAAATGGAACTCTCGGAAATAGACCCTTAGAGTTTTTTTCTGTGCTTGCATGGCATAACCTACCATTTATTGCACACGAAAGCCAGCGAGATAGCTCAGTAGATAACTGTACACAAGTAACAGGTCATTTATACCTACAATAAATAAATCAAAACCAGTGTGTGCGACAGTTGGGAGGTGACACATGTGTGCCAAAATTTAACTTTTAATAGGCAAGTGTCTAATTTCTAGCCCATTGGGCAACTTATCAAATCAGTCTCCAAAGCCAACCGGGAGAGAGGTTTAAGGAGAAAATCAGATGTGCTTCCTATCCCAAGACTTCATGAACTTGGAACTCACTCTGAGTTTTTACGACCTCCTCTAAGATGATTTTCTCACGCTGGTCAAATTGGAAGTTGAATGTGTAGAAAGATAGAACCCTAATTAACTGTAGTGTTGACTCAAGTTATTTACGAACTAGAGGTCATCTCTTTAACCCATCATTCATTCTGCTGGTAAGAACCAAAAGGCTTAGCGGGCTGGAGAGGTGGCTCAGGGGTTAAGCCTCCGCCTTGCAGGCGGAAGGTCGTGAGTTCGGATCCCAGATCCCACGTATAGACGCCAGGCGGAAGCGGGGGCGGCCTGCGCTTCTGGTCCTGGTAGGGCGGAGCCTGTGAATCCTGGGGCAGAAGGAGGTGGAGGCGTCCATGGTGGTTCGAGAGTTTGTCCGTGGTTCTACACACACACATAGACACACACAAGCGCACACACATACATACGCACATGAGCACAGTTGAATAAATAATAAAAAATTAAAAAAAAAAAGAATCAAAAGGCTTAGCAAAGGTATGGGCATATTCAGGGCCACACAGTTTCTTAACAACAGAGCTAATAAGACATTATCATTTCAGTTTATTTAGGGTGTTGGCAGCTCAGCAAAGAAATCCCAATTTGTGAGTATTAATACATTTGGGAAATAGTTGAATGGTTATTTAAACAGTAAGTAACTGAATCAAATGGAGTTAATTGGTATTAAGGCATTGCTTGAGGAGTAGAATTTCATTTTCTTTAATTTCTTTTTGTGCATGTGTGCTTTGCATATGAGTGAATGTGTGTGTGTGTGTGTGTGTGTGTGTGTGTGTGTGTGTGTGTGTGTGTGTATGTGGTGTGTTTGTCTGTGGGAAGTCCAAAGGATAACATCAGGAATCGCCCTGGTTTACTCTTCTACTTTATTGTTTTACTCTGAGGGTTTCCCAAGCTTTGTCTTCCAGGGCCAGAGTTGCAAATTTCCACCCAGCTTTTTTTTTTCTATTATTTATTCAATTGTGCATATGTGTGTGTGTGTGTGTGTGTGTGTGTGTGTGTGTGTGTGTGTGTGTAGAACCACGGGCGAATTTGGGAACCACCACGGACCGCCTCCACCTCCTCCATGTTTACTCTGCCCTGGGATTCACAGGCTCTGCCCTACCAGGACCAGAAACACAGGCTGCCCCCGCTTCTGCCCAGTGTCTATACGTGGGGCCTAGGATCAGAACTCAGGACCTTCTGCCTGCAAGGCAGAGGCTTGACCCCTGAGTCACCTCTCCAGCTCCCCCTTTTTTTTTAATGTGGGATCTGAACTTAAGTTCTTTTGCTTGCAGGGCAAAGCCTTTAACCACTGGGTCATCTCTCCAGCTCCTAGAATTTCATTTTCCAAGACAGGTGGGGGAAGTGGAGTCTCATGCCACAAAAAATAATAGGACATAAGACTTGTATTAAATTCCATATATATAATCTTGGTTTAGTTCTAAACTTGGAAGATGCCTCTGACGTAGGCATACCCTTAAAACCACTCAGACCTGGGCAAGTCATGGTAGCCAAGCTGCCTCCACATTCCTCTGTGATTTGATGGTCCTCAAACCTTAGCTTATGTTTTGGGTTGAAATCCAGCTCTACCACAAGCCAACTAAGCTTCTTGACATTCAGAGCCATATTTCTTTGTATTTGAAGTGACCTGTCTGTGTCTCAAAGCAAACAAGTGAGGCTTAAGTGAAATTATGATTCTGTATCTCTGTGGGAGAGTTCTGCTTCCTTCTTTTCTCTGTTTCTTTGCATTTTCTCCAGTGATTCTCTTGGATTTAGACCTCAGCAATATACCAAGTTTACATCTGCCCCTGATCTTCCTTCTGGGTCCCAGACTCTTCCCCACACTTCCTTTCCTGTTATCTCCACTTCAGTGGCTCACAGACACTTAACTAGTCTTAACTAGTCTAGAATGGAAGCTTTGATTCACCTCTGCTAGGATTGTTTTGATACCCCAAACCATTGCTCCAAAAATTCTCTTTTCACTGAGCATTTATTCTTTCATTTAAAATATAGTACATGCTCTCTGAATGCCAGGGGATGTTGTTAGCCGCCTGCCGGAAATCACACAGCAGATACTAGGGAGCAGCCCCTGACTTCAGCTACTCTTACTTGCTCTGTGCTGTTGCATGTGAAGCCACTGGTCACAGGGGGTTAAGATTTGAAATGTGGTCAGTTTGAGTTGAGTTGTGCTGCTAGTGTAACATCTAACCAAAATTTGATAGCATCATACAAATAATTTTAAAGTGCCTCATAAACTTTTAAAGTACTATCTTATTTGAGGGAGAAAGAGAAGAAGGAACAAAAGGAGGAGGAGGAAGAGGAGGAAAAAAGGAACACAAGTCATTGAACTCCTGTAGAAGATAGAAGTCATTTTTCTCCTCTCACTGTGGGCTCTAGGGATCAAAATTAGGTCACCAGGTTTATAGACAGGTGCCTTTATCCACTGAGTCACCTTGCTGGTTCCTTTCATTGATTTTTTTAATATTGACAATTATTAAAATAATAGTCTAGATGTATTATGTTGGATAGCAAAACGTACCATTAAAATTAATTTTATCTTTTTTCTTTTTTAATGTGGTTATTAGTAACTTTGGATTACATAGGTCCTCTTGAATTACTTTTGCACTGGTCAGCAGTACTGTAGATGGATAGAGTAAATAATTTAACAAGGTAAGCTTAAGTTGCTTTAATTATGAAAAGTGCCCTTGAAGTTCATAAGCCAAGAGAAACGATCTTAAGTCAGAAATATAGGAGTACTAGAGAATTCCACTTTTATTCAATCTTTATAGCAAATTATTTTCAAGCCCTGTCAAATCAGTTCCACTGCAAATCACATCATTAATCTCTCTGCCTCAGTCCCATTTCCAGACACCTGTGACAGCCATGCCCAGTGTGTAACTTCTTTCCTGGCTCCCACATCCCCCTCTGCCGCTTGCTCTTGACCTCTTTCTAAACTTTGTTCTCCTAGCTCACCTTGGAACTCTCCACACTTGGCTTGTCCCTTGTCACCTGGTGACTTCGCCTTTGCTTGGGGATTTCAATTTCAGTGCCGCAGACAGCTTCTAAGAGGTCATTCCTGACTAGAGCAAACAGCTCTCAACTAATTAAAGAAAAAGAGGTACAATCCCCCCTGTGCCATTTCCCTGTCTTAAAACTGTCTTTGTCTACTTTATGTATTTTCCTTATCAGTGTACCTTACCAGCACAATGCTTGCAGCATGGTAAGCTTTGAGAAATATATACTGACTGAGTGCATGCATAAACTAGAAGCACATTTCAGTACTACAGATTGAAAGCCTTGGTAAGCCCTCTCTCTTGATGTGCTGAGTGCTAACTGACCATCTCTTCATTATTAGCTCTAATTAATCTTCTAGGGGAAATGACACAGCCGTGGCTTTAATAACTGTTCATTTCTCAGTCGCTTAACTTATTTCACAATGTGGAATGTATAATATTAACAAAGGATAGTCTCTTTAACTGGTCCACCCTGATACTAAAATAAATACATATGAAAGTCCACAGCTCTCACCCTGACATATACAAATACGGATCATCAAATTAATTCTAAGAGAGTTTTTAAATGTTTTGTGGCCCATGAACTTCTCCAGTGTATTTGTCAGTAATGTATGTGGTAACACTCTTTTTTCTTTGAAAAGTGATGTCTGCTTAACTTGGTCCTGACCCTGGCCATTTGTTCTCCCTATTGAATGAGTTCTAACCTGCCTGAAGGTCACAGACTTGTCAACAGTGTTAAGCTTGGCCAAATCAATCATACTGGGCATGACCAGAATGAGGACAGATAGTCCCCATGAGCCAGGGACAATAAGAATTCCATTCGGCAGTCTCAGTGGCAGGTTTTCATTTTCTTTTGGTAAAGAATATGCAAAGGGAGATAGTCCAGGAGTTAAAGCCTTTGTGTCGCAAGGCTAAAGGACTTGAGTTTGGATCTTTGGATCCCATGCAAAAATACAGGGCAAATAATGGCAACAACCCTGGAAGGAGAGCCTGGAAAAACCACAAGCAAAGCAGTAAGGTAGAAGAGCAACCCAGGATGATTCCCAGTGTCACACACACACATACATGCACACACGTTCATACATACAAAAAATCCTCCACAAAAACCCAGAACACACAAAGGTGGCTGGGCGGTCTGTGTGGGGCAGCAGAGTCTCCTGTTGTGCTGTCCAAGACTCAGGATAGAGTGTGGGCATTTGAGTAGTTTCTTCCTTTTCCCTGTTGCCTGCCCAACCCTGCCTCCCTCCATCCTGAGGGTGTCTTTCTGAATGCTGTCTGCCATTGGGACAAAGACTCGGGGTGGTGCTTTTTGGATGTGATCCACGATGTCCTGAGTGTCTTTGTCATCCCCTGACCCACAATGCAGATCACCTGTGTGCATTGCACCCGAGCGCATGTCACCTTGTGACGCTGCTGCACACGCCCTTCCTTGTTCAGATCAGGAGCTGACGGGTCTACACAGGCCCACCTACCCCTAGGAGTGTAAAGCAACCGCCAAGGAACCATTCACCCCTCAGAGCACATATACCTATTGCTTTCTATATTGTTATTAGTTAGAACTTTGTTTTTGATTCTGTGACCTTTCTATTTTATCCATCTCTCTCTCTCTCTCTTTCTCTATTTTTTTTAAATTTAAATTTTTAAAAATTTTTATTATTATTTATTCAATTGTGCATCTGTACGTATGTATGTGCGCGCGCATGTGTGTGTGTGTGTCTGTGTGTGTGTAGAACCACGGACGAATTCGCGAACCACCATGGACGCCTCCACCTCCTTCTGCCCTGGGATTCACAGGCTCCGCCCTTACTAGGACCGGAAACGCAGGCCGCCCCCGCTTCCGCCTGGCGTCTATACGTGGGATCTGGGATCCGAACTGATGACCTTCTGCCTGAAAGGCAGAGGCTTAACCCCTGAGCCACCTCTCCAGCCCCTCTCTCTCTCTATTTTATCCACCAGTCAATTGAATATCTCCACCCACTATGATTTGGGTCTTCCCATATCACTTAGATAACCTCCCCCAAACTTGCTCAAGGAACTAAATAGTTCTTCATGCCTCAAGGTTCAATTGTCAATTGTCAAGTTGGCATCTAAAAGTACATGATTTATTTCAGCTCATGATTTCTGGGGAATTCCACCCAGCATGGTGGGGAAGGCATGTGAAAGAGGCTCTTAATATTCTGGCAGCCAACTAGCACCACAGGCCCCACTATAACTTTCAAAGTCCTGCCCTCCAGCCATACCTCACCTCCTAATGGTCCCACAGTATTCAAAATAGGGCCACCAAGAATGAGTGTTCCAGGCAAGGGGAACACTTCCTGCTGAGATCATGTTACTCTCTTCTAGTCTTGTATTTGTGGATGGAGGAATGGGGAGAGTGGGGTATATTTATTTAAATGACACAGGTACATCGTGATTCTGGATGGAATGAGGTGCCAGCCTGGAAACCACATAGAAGCAGACCACTGACACTCACACATCTTGGTGCTTCGGATGGGGATGGAATCTAGAATAAGGCAGTCTCAGTTCTTACTTCTGGTATTTAAGAAGTGCAGAATATAGGAAGGTGTCATAAAGCGTATTGGAGCTTTAGCACTTGTGAATCAACAGATGCTGGAATTTCTTGAATTTCTACACCTGCCTGGGGCAATTACTTTTAGACTTTGACTGGACAATTGACAATTGAACCTTGAGGCATATCTGTGAAGAACTATTTAGTTCCTTGAGCAAGCTTGCTGGAGGTTATCTAAGTGATATGGGAAGACCCAAATCATAGTGGGTGGGGATATTCAGTTGACTGGTGGATGAGAGAGAAAGAGAGAGAGAGAGAAAGAGAGAAATCACTGTTTGGAGTTTCAGCAGACACCGTGGAAAGTATGCTTCTCTCTCAGGTCTTCCTGGGATACAGGGTGGCCAGTTCCCTTAGATCCAGATGTTGGTATCACTTTCCTGCCACAATGGACAGTAACATGAAACCATGAGCAGGAAGAAAAATCCCCTTGTTCCTGTAAATTATTTGGGTCATGTATCCATTATAGCAACTGCCTAAAAGCAGAGTCTTCCGAAATGGTTGTCAACTCAAGCTCCATCCCCAAAAGTTTCAAGTACAGAAGAGCATGTCTCTTGTGCCTGCAGTCTGGACATCAACAACAGGAAAAGAAATCATAAAAAGAGATAGTCCCCCCCAAACCATCGTCACCCCACGCAACCCCTTAAGGACTATTCATCATCTTTCCCAAAGTCATTTGATTACCCATTGCTCTCTTTTCTTTCCTCCTCTTTGTTTTCACTTCATTGGGCATATTCCAGCTCCCAATTCTAATCTCCACAGTCACTTCTCCCTGACCATTCCAATGCACATATGTGAATAAAACTTTTATCTCTTTTCCTGTTAATTTTTCTTTTGTCAGTTTAATCGCAGACCCCAAACATGAAACCTATATGGATAAAGTTTTTTTTTGGGTTCATGACAATGTCAACTTTCTAGAGCAAAGGTTGACATATTAAGATCTATTTTTGTATGACCCATAGGCCAAGAATGTTTCTGTATTCTCACATGGTCAAATAAAAATAAAATTCAAATAATGCTGTATGGGACCATAGGCTGGCTTATTTGCTTATACACTGTCTGCGACTGCTCCTTCTGTGTAAAGTGGCACAGTTGAGTAGTTGTGGCCTGTAAAGCTGAAATTACCTCCAGGTCTTTATAGATGTATGTCCTACCTCTGCTCTGTTTCGTTTACTATGCTTTTATCTCTCCGACACTTTGGTCTTTCCACTGTCTTGTTTCTGTTCATTTGTTGTATCTGCCACCACTGAATTAAGCTTCTGGTGGGCAAAGGCTCAATATCCTCACTGAATGTCTAAATCACAGCTATTACACATGACATGTGACAGAGACATGGTGTGAATGGGAAAGTAACTAACAGTGGCTATTGTTCAAACACTTACTCTAAGTCAGACCTAGCAAGTCTTTCAATGCTGGTAAAACCTCTATAGGATTAATCCATCTCCCCACATTTAGATGTTGAGATCCTAACCCTCAATAATTCAGAATATGACCACGTAGATATTCCTTGGCTTGTGATGGGGTTATAGTTCAATTAACCCTTCTCAAGATGAAAAAATTATAAGAAAAAAATGAGATAGTTCGGTGGCTAAAACACTTGCTGTGCAAGCCAGAGAACCAGAGTTCCAGTCCCTAGATTCCACATAAAGAATGCTGGGTGGGCATGTTGGCCTGCCTGTAATTCTATATCCAGAAAGCACCGCTTGGGAGTATTTAGACCAAGCCAGCTAGACTATCCCTAACAGCATGCTCTGGGTTTAATTAGAAACACAGACTCAAAACAGTAAAGGGGAAGGTTGTTTGAGAATCATTCCTGATATTACTCTCAGGCCTTCCAGACACATGTATACATGTGTTCCCTCATGCAAGCACACATATACACATACATCTACCCTATGCACACGTGGACTTGAACAATAAATGTGCATTTAGTACACTTAACCTACCAAGTATCATAGTTTGGCAGTGCAGTGCACTGTGGAGTATCAGCTGCTCTCTTGCATGATCATGTGCTGAGGGTGTGGTGGCTCTGTGCTGCAATCTGCATTATGAAAACATATGAGATCACATAGTGCTAGGCTGGAAAAGGATAAAAACTCAAAGTACAATTTCTATGGCGTGCATAGCACTTTGCCACCATCATTAAGTTGAGAAATTTTATTTCAGACAGTGTTGAGTCAGGAACTGTCTGTATTTGGAGACAGAACCTGTAAAGGCTAATGAGGTCAGTGGGAGGTACCCTAATCTGACCTGGCTGGGGTCCTTGTAAATTAAGTTTCAGACACAGGCACACCCATATAAACGCCACATCATTAGAGCAACCTGATCTTAGGTTTCTAGAGCCCAAAGTTTTGGTAAAGTGAATTTCCATTGTTTAAGTCACTTCGCCCATGACACTTTGTCAAGGCAGCCCCAGCAGATAAATATGCTGTTATTATTTTCTTTTTCACATGAGAATGTGGAAAACAAGCAAATTCTTCAGCTAATAAGGGTAAGAGCCTAGGAGTCTGATTCACAGACTTGGTTCCTTAACGACTGTAGTATGCTGCCTCTTTGTGAATGAGTAGATAAGAAGGGTGACTGATGAGAGACACTCCAAGATATGATCTATGTGAGGTTACATTTTCCTCTAGAAGAACTAGTGGCATTTGGGAGCAAGTAAAAAGTCCCAAGTTTAACAAGCAGTGAACTGGAGAGAAGCCACTTTTGCAAGACTTTTCCAAGACTTTTCCAGAATGCACATCTGGACAGAAGTTCCATTTCACTGCTTTTTGTTGCATCTTGGAGGTCATTGGCAGCCTGATTCATGCCTCAATTCACAGTTACACCTCTTTGAAACAAAAAAGAATCATACTTTGAGGAGCCCAGTTGAAGGAACATGGATTTAGGTGGTCTGAATATTGGGAATATCATAGCTTTGATGCTTTTATTTCTAAATACAAAAAAAGAGTTATATCTAAATACAAATACAAGAGTTTATACTTGCCTCGATTAGTTGGGATTATGAAGAGGGACCTAAGAGTATGAGTCTATTTTACAAATGAAAGGAAGCAATAATATTTCTCAGTGTTTCTTTTAAGTTTACCTGGGCAAACTCTCCCACTGAATTACCTAGGAAGTTTGCTGAAAATAGAGTATAGAGTCTGTGCTTTCAACAAGCCCCCAAAACTCATACTGTAGAAAGTTCGAGAAGCATTGTAGGGAGTATGCCTCAGTGGTAGAGTGCTTGCCTAGCATGCCTGAGAACCTGGGATCAATCCCTAGCATCACCAACCACACCAAACCAACCAACCTCTTACTGAGAAGTATAATAGACTCCATGTGCTATATCAGAGTATCTCTGTTATCAGTGGCCTCTGTCAACTGTCTCTGCTTGAATCAGAGTGACAGTCTTAATTACATCTTCATATTTCTTTCTGAATTTTGAATCAGAGACTCTACATCAACCACCTGGAACAGGGCCAGCCTAATCTCGCCCCATCCTAAAGCTCAGGGAAATTTGCAAAAGAGGGGGCGGTAAGATTGTAAGAGCCTAAAGATGGGGAGGAGCAATGATATGCAAGATACTCCATACAAGTTAGAGCTGATGTAATCATAATAGGACTTTGCATGACCTGGGCAATTACCAACATATCATTGAACCCCCAAAGTCTAGCATGGATCCAGGCACTAGGATCCTTAGAGGCAAGGGATTAATAGTCACAATAGTGTTCCTATACTAAAGGGGAACACACAAAAAAAGCTTTAGGCAATGCCACTGAGTCCTTTCACCTCATCAGAGAGGAGGACCCAGAGACAAGTTTGACATGCCCACTAAAGGATGCTCCAAGAATGGAGGGTGGGGGGAAAGAGCACTAGAAGGAAAGAAGGGAGGGGGGAAAGGAAACAGAAAAAGGGGGAGGGAGCAAGGGGATCCAGGGAGGGGTGGAGGGAGGGAGGGGAATGGAGTACTTATCAACTTTGTGTGAGTGGAAGAAAAAAAAAAGAAATACCAAATATAAAATGAAAAAAAATTTCTTCCTGAATTTTTTTCCTAGCAATTTCACAGCAGAATGATACAAAAGCTTGATCATGCTGGTCCCTTGACAATACTATAGTACTTCTCCTTCCTTTCCTTCCTCCCTCTTTCTCCTTCTCCTTCTCCTTCTTTCTACTCTTAATACTCTAACATCAACACAGGGGGGCAACTTATGCCATTATTAGAGTACGGTGTATTCATATCTAACAACTGGGACAATGTGTCCTCCAAAATTTGCATACTCAAGTTAAATCTGCCAGAGTCCACCTTAAGTTTTATCTTTTTAAAATTACCTTTTAAGTTGTCATATAAAGAGATTGTTTTCATTATTTGACAATGTAGAAACTGTATTTTTGAGTTTTTAACCCTTCCCAAGCTAGTACTGTGTGATCTGACAGCTTAGATGTGAATGAAAGCATTCTTTCCTTTATTTCCAAATGCCCATTCATTTTGGAATCCTCAGTCCACTTCTTTATCTTTGTGCCCAAATGTTTTAACATCTAGGGATGGAATGATTGAAGGAGAAAGCATGAGGTCTTTGTAGTCCAAGGTGTTCCAGGAAGGCTCCATAACATGTTACTTGGTAGGCAACCTCCCATTGAGATCTCTCTGATCTTGAGGGTCACCATGGCCCACAGCTACCCCTTGACTCAGGGAACAGCCTAGTTCATTCATAGACCCATAATTGATCATCATTAATGAATTCATATGAAGGATCCATATATAAAACATCCATTTGCAGGAGCTAGTTAATGTGCAAGTGTATACCAGAGACTTCGTGAAATCCTAGTCAGAAAGTATTAAGTTACTAAGGTATCCCTGATTCAGGGTTTAACACCATGAAGATAATATGAAAACACTTTTTCTTCAATTAAATAATCCCTCTTGAATTCCACCATGACACTTTCTTTGTGTTACTTGATATAGACTTTATTTCACTGTGCCTGGAGTTCCACTGAGTTGATTTTGTGCCTGTATAGATTACACAAGCTTTGAAGGCCATGACTGTGCTTATTTATTTTTTTGACAAATTAAAAAATTATTTTTTTGAGAGACTAGTAGAGAGGGGGAAGAAGAATAGGGAGGGAAGGAAGAAAAGAGTGGAGGTTAGAGGGCAACTTTGGGAAGTCAGTTCTCTCTTGCCATTGTGGGACTCTGGGATTGAGCCCGGGTTTCAATATTTTTGAGAGTAGAGGCCTTACTCACTGAGCTATCTCACTAACACTGCCTAATATCAATCAAATGTATATATTTTGTGACAGCTTTCCACTTGTGTGTGGGGATTGGGAAAATTAAAGCAAATACATTTCACTTCTTGAACATAATGAAATAATGTATTTTAACTGAAGTTTTAGACCTTGCTATCAGTTTGATAATGGTGGCTTTGTAGAATGGAATATTATTTTTAGAAACATTTAGATTCATTTAGCTTAAAACAAATCGAGTATTGGGCTGGCAGGATAGTGGAGCAGGGAACGTACTTAATGGCAAACCTGGCAGCTTGAGTTTGAATCTCAGAAGGCCACTGACTTCTGAAAGCTATCCTCTGTCCTCCACATGTACACTATGGTATATATGCACATACAGTCTCTCTTAAATAAATGAATATAAAAGATTATCTGCATCCATACCAATTAAATACAAGTGTCAGCTTGACACTGAAGGCTGAGCTCTGGACACGTTTGTGAAGAATTGGTAATTAAGACAAACCCCCCTTTCTGCTCTGGACCTGGACCATAGTGCATGAGACTATCCCTTGGACGTGTGGATAGGTGGAGAGAGCTGACTGGTACTTGGATACTTGTCATGTTGGCATCCAGGCATTCCCCTTCTCAGAAATTCCCATGCTACAGTGTGACCAATTCCTTTGATTCCTAGTGTTGGTGTGAATTCTCTTGCCAAACTATACTATGAACTGTAACCAGAGTCGTAAGCTGAATCCTTTGTCCCCCTAAGTTCTTTGGGTCTTGCATTCATTCAGCAGCATGAATAGCTGCAGCAGCACCACAAAAATAAAATTAAAAAAAAAAAACAAGTTTTCATAAGCACTCCAGCAAGTCCTTGTTAGCTTTCCTGGTGTGAATGTTTTGTTTATAGTTCATACATTGAAAATCAAAATATAATTCTTTATGTCAATCAGTGTCTTGATTTCTAGGCTTTACCAAGTGCACAATTTTCCTCAGATTTACTGGTAAAGAAAAACCTCGCTAATTCTAGTCTTATCTGAACCAAGGGCTGTTAGAACCTTCCTGTCTTCTATCCCCTCAAAAATTCTCCTTAACAACAGAAGACATTATTTGAAAGAGAAGACGTATTTGTAGGGAAATGCACTTAAATTAGTATATGAGCTTAAGGTCACTAACTCTAGCAGAAGCACTTGAAGATGTCCTAATATTAAGCCCAATTTTTTTTTTTTTTTGTATTCCAAATGCTTTATTTGGATCTCCATTTCTTTATTTATATTTGGGGAATTTGCTGTCATTTTATTGAATAGGTTTTCCCTTTAATTTTGAATCTCAGCTACTTCTATCTGTAAATTTTTTATACATTTTTTATTATTTCCGCTCATACAAACTTAATAGGTAGGCCAGTTCCCTCCCTCCCTCCTCCTCCCCCCGAATCCCCTGCTCCCTCTCCCTCCCTTCCCAACCCCCAGTGCCTCCCCCCCAATTCCCAGAGAGTCCTTTATTGTGTATGCCTAACTCTCCTCTTGGTCCTCCTCTCCGATGATGTACAAGGACCCAGTGGCATTTCTCTGAACCCTTTCTCGTGTTCCCCTTAAGCATAGGAACAGTACTGTGGCTGTCAATCCCTTGTCTCCAAGGATCTTGGTGCCTTTAGCTGATGCTAGACTTTGTGAGGTCAATAGTGTGTTGGACATTGCGCAGGGCATGCAAAGTCCTATTATGATTACTTCGGCCCTAACTAGTGTGGAGAATCTTGCAAATCATTGCTCCTCCCATCCTTTTGCTCTTACAATCTTACCGCCCCCTCTTCCACAAATGAAGCCCAATTATTTATTATGTGAAAATGGAGAAAATTGGGCTCTAAGGCTTTTAAGATTGCTGGACAGTTCTGGGCTTTCAGGGTCTGCCCTCTATTGGTGGGATGTGTATAAAAATGCTGCTTTAGGGCTGAAGAGAGAGCTCAGTCAGTGAGTACTTGCTGTGCAGACCTGAGAACTAGAGTTTGATCCTCCCACACCCAGGTAAAATAGCTTGCCACAGCTGCGAATGCTTGTAATCCCAGTGCCGGGGGGGAAGAGATAAGAGGATCCTTGGGCCTCACTGTACAGCCATTTTAGTAGATTCAGTGACTTCTAGGCCCAGTGGGTGACTTTCTGAGTGAACAAGGTGGATAGCTATCTGAAGTACTTGAGGCTGACCTCTGGCCTCCACATGCAGGTGTTCACAGTGCATGCACACTGCATACACTTGAACATCATGTACATGTATGTACACACACATATGCTTTTAATTGATTACCTCAGACTTCAATTGAAGTCAATTGAAATAAGCTTTAACGACTAGGTAATGTGTATGCTACACATATATGCACACTCACATCACACACATACACATGCTTTTAACTTATTCCCTTAGAATTCTGCAGTTGATCGAGATAACTTTTATTCATTAGGCAGTGTTTATGAGAATTACGCTTTAATAATTCAGATCAGTGTATGATGTTTCTCATGAGAAATTTGTTGTTAATGCAGGAAGGACTAGACAGAGGCTAAGTCAAAACAGACAAATTTTGTTTTTCAAGCTTCAGCATCACTCTCAACCTAATACTCCAAGTTTCACAGTATCTTGCTATATTTTGGGGAGATAGAGAAATAACCTTCCTAAAATGATACCTGCCATATCTACATTCTACTTGCGTGTGTGTGTTCCTCATATTCCTACTGTGAGTTGAGTTGCACTTCCTTAACAGATACTCAAGTCCAACAGCCCAATACTCGTGTTTGTGACTTCACTTCATTTAGAAAATGTCTCTGTATCAGGCCAGGTTAAGATTAGAAATAGTCCTGGGTAAATTTATCCCATCATGAGTCTACTGCTTCCTCAATACTTCTCTCTCAAGCATTGTTTAAAATATTGGTTTCTCATTTTTATTTATTTAATGTGTGTGCACACTTACATGTGTGTCATGAAATATACATAAATGGTATGTGTGAAAGTTATGAAAGCAACTGGCAGGAGACGGTGCTTTCTTTCTACCATGTGTATTCCAGCATTGAATTCAGGCCATCAAGTTTGTCAGCAAGTGCCTTTACTCATTGGTCCATCTCCCTGGGGCCTCTCAAGCATAGTTGAGAAAAGTAATTGATTTGGTTGGTCCAGTGGTCCATCATTAGTATTTAGGTAAGAATGTGGTGTTGGCTTCAAATTCTGATGTACCATGTCCTAGTTGTGTCATCTTACCCAGTACGTCTGAGTTTCAAATTGCTAATGTGTTCAATGAAGACGGAGCATCTCACAGCGTGACTACAGGGGTTCATTGAGGGCTATGAAGCTGTATCACCTGGGTTTTGCTGCTAAACACTCAGTAAGTGGCATCTATGTTTTGGAACTTTACCTGCATGGCTCACAAATTCCAATGAATCTTATTTGCACATAGCTTGGCAGTAGCCTTCAGTTACTGTTGAACTGAACAGCGAGATCTTCAACAGGTTAGTGAGATTCTGGTCACACAGTAGGTGCATTGCACAGAACCAACTAACCTGTAAGACGTAAATGAACTGGTGGATCATTTACATTCATATGACCAATTTCAGAAGAATTTGAACAAAAGTATGGTCTTGGTCTACTGCAAATCTATCATGGATGTTAGAAAACCAAGGTCAGTGCATATACATCCAAGGCACTGCTTCTGTAAAGAAACAACTCCTAGGAGTTTTTACCTAATGAGGTCTTGCTCCACTCTGTCCTATGTAATTCTGCTAGCTATGCTTTAGTAAAAATGCAAATGTTTTCACAAAAAATCAACCACACACTGAATTACTGGAAAATTATAAAGCCTCATTCAGTTTTCTGTGAATGTATTTTCAGGAGCTGGCCTGTTTTGTGTGTTGATAGAATTTTGCTCCACTGCAGTTGAACAAAGAGAAATCAGTCAAAAGAAGCTCATTATCCCAAACTAAGCATTAATAATCTCATGGTCTTTGTTAATAGTACAATGTGCAGCATATCATTGGGCTTGGAACATAAAATTGAGGGTTATGTAAGTGTTCTGGATGAGGAATAGCTATATCAAACGCTTGGACCTTCAAGTTTGGCCCTCCCCAGGGCCAAACATCTGGGTAAGAATTCAGCAAGCTGCCTCCTTCCAGAGACTCTCATCACCGCTCTCTGATGTGTTTCTCTTTGTTCATTTCCAAGAGGCTGCTTTTTTCTCCAGTCAACAGTTCACCATTATGGAATTGGTCAAGTGTCTTAAGAGGTGGTAACTACTATTTCTGTCTAGAAGAAAGCTTTCTTCCTCATTAGCTCTGATGTCAGAGTTGGCATTTGAGCCATATTCAGAGTATTTGGATACTCCTGGAGCAGGAAAATAGTGAGATTCAGAAAGCAGCATTTATCTTTCAATGAGAGACAGGACATCCTAGTCACGAGAAACTCTTTGTTAAGGTTGTCAGTGTGCAGAGTTTTTGTTCTAGAGAGAATAATAGTTAGGGGCTTTTTACTGCTAACTATGAGCCTGTCATACTGAACTGAGCATACATGTGTGTTAATCATTGATGTTTGTTTTCTCTCTCTCCTGAAGAAGGCCATCTTCTCATTCTACTCTATACATTTGGAAAAATTTCCTAAGGTCAGATGATTTCTCTTAGTGATTCCTATTCAGTCCATTTGATACTGGCAACTGTATTTTCCACCCCAAATGTCTACTGGATGGCAAGAGACTGAAAATATCAATCAAGAACATCCTAAAAATCATTTATTACTAATGTTATAAAGGAAGAGAGGGCTCAACTTAAAAGAAAATGAGAAGAATTTAGAGTTTCCCTTGCCCAACACATATCATGTTAAATATATGTTAAAAGGCTTTCATGGCCAAATGGTGGCCTGAAAGGACACTGTGCTGGGAAGTTCTGATTCTGCTATTGACAGCTGCATTGCCTTGGTTTAGTCAATCATCATCTCTGAAACAAAAAACATTAATACACTGTTCTTCACTTGATAGAGATATTATAAGGACCAGATAGATTTTCTACCTTATTGGTAGAAAATTATTGGTAGAAAATTATCTTAAAAATACAAATGTTATAGGAAAAAAAGGTGGTGTTGTTTTTGCTATCACTAGTCATATTTGGAACCATGTCACCTCAGAATTGGAAGAATTGTGTTACAGTTTGGATGTGAAATGTCTGCAAAAGCCCCTGTGTTGAAGGCTTGATTTCTATACAGCGTTGTTCAGAAGTGGCGCTTTAGGAATGAGGATATAAGTCAGGAGTGAAGGATCAGTGTAGCATACACAAAGCCTGGGTTTATCTCAGGCAACAAAATACAAAAAGCCAGCTTGCCCTTTAGCAGCAGTGGGGCTTTGGAAATGATGGACGCCAGGGTCTTTCTTCTTCTTTTTTGCTTGTATATATACACATTTAGTATATATACCATTTGGTATGCACGTGAATGGTCATATGTGTGGGGGAGGGGCTGTATGTACACATATGTGGATGCAGAAGCCTGAGGTTGATGTCTGGTGTCTTTTCTGATTGCTCTTCACTTCTATTATTGAGGCAGGGTCAGTCAACTGGACCCACAGTTTGCAAATCAGCAAGGCTGACTGGACAACTCGCCCTAGGGATTCCCTGCCTTTCCCTCCTGAATGCTGGGCTTGCCAGGCAGGTGCCGCACCGTCTCAGTTTTGACATGGATTCTGAGATCCAAGCTTCAGTCCTCATGCTTTTGGGGCTACCTAACACCTTATTCCCTAAGCTGCTTTCCCAGTGCCCCCTTTTTACACATAAAGCTGAAATTCAGAGAAATTCAATTCTGGCCCAAAGTTGTCCAATAAAGGAGTGACTGACAGAATATTTTAATGTAGTGTGGATACCACTCTATTTTTGGGAGGAAATTGGTACCTCTAATTCTTTGTACTACTCAGCTTTCTGTCATTAGGAGAAAACACCTGTCAAGAACAACTTATGGGACGGGGGAGGTGTATTTTGGGCTGTGGTCCCAGAAGTTTCAGGCATGAGGTTTCAAGCTTGATTCCATTGTTTCTGGGCAGAGAATAGAGGCGAGGAATGTGTGTTGAAGAAGAGAAGGGGAGTGGGCAAGATATAACACAAAGCTATGCTCCCAAGAATCAGTTCTTTTTGACTGGATTCTACCTCCTAAATTCTCATTTCTTTTGAAGAGTTCATCACATTATGAATCCATCTATGGCTTTCTCCACGCAACTCAGATTCCAAACCAGAATGGATAGTGTCTTCATGGGAGTTTGAGGGAAATACTGCAGGATACAAGAGAGTGCTCAGAGTGGGATTTTCAATGCATCGTTCCAGAGTTAGAAAAATTCTGTGGATTTCTGACAAAATTAGTAGCTCAGGGAATGGGGTGGCAGAGTTGGAAAATGGCAAAAGTGATTAGAATGAAGTCTGAGAGGGTAATGGATTGTGGTGTTGGCTGTGTTGTATGTGCTGACATGTAAGCACCTATTAGCATATAGGATGAATAAAACTAGGCAAAAGCCAGGTATGGGCGCCCATGGCTGTGAGCCAAGCAAGATGGTGGCAAGTTCAATATCAGCCTGGAATACAGAGAAATATTTATATACTGTTTCAATAGCCAAAACCCAGAGATACAAATGACCAAGCAAAAGCTAAAACCACATCCAATGAATGAAGAGAATATGAGAAGTCAGTGGATGCCTGCATTGGAAGGAGAATCAATACCATGAACCTCAGAGAGGTAGACTTTGTATCTGTTACTGGATAATCATACAGAACTAGAAAAAAGGAACAATTCTCTCCAGAAAGTAGAGCAAGCAGCTTCTTGAGGGAGTTGCAAAAACAAGTGATCTTAGAGTTTTAGATAAGGTATTTGCAAGGCAAGAAAACATCTAGAAAAGATTCCCCAGGAGAGGGAATTCATTACCTTTGCATTAATGACACAAAGTTACTAAAGTTATTAAAACCCCAAGCAGAGCAGACTAGCAGTTGTTTGCCACATGTGAACCTTGGACCAAGTCCATGACCAGTAGTTAGGAGTTTGTTAAAGATACAAATTCTCCAATCTTATTTCAGATCTACTGAATCATAAACTCTGGTTGTGGGAGTTGGCAGTTCACATTTTTCATAATGTCTCCAGTGTTTTAATGAATGCTGAAATTTGGGAACTGTATTAGGTCTAGCTTCTCACCTTGAGAAGCCAACATTAGAAATTTTTTTTGGAGTGAAAAGTGACTGAGAATGCCAAGCAATGTGATCTATAAGATGATGGAAATACTACACATGCTGAGCAAAGATGTCACCTTGTACCACAATCTAGTTGTTTTGAATCCCACCCATGGGCTGCTATAAAGTGCTTCTGCTTTCTAGTCCTGTTCTGCTTTGGGTGAATTTATTTCTCTCTGTTTTCTTCAATTTTTTTCCCTCTCTGACCACTTCATAGATATTACACTTATTACCAAGTTGGTGATATTGCTCCCAACTGCATATAAAATATTAGACCTCGAAACAGTTGCAACACATTCTTCTGTAGTTTTGAAAATTACTACCTGAAATGCTCCAAATGTGTGGATTGTTTTACTCTTTATGCACATTGGTACAATTCAGCAGGTCTTATGAAGTTTCGTTACTTCATAACCAGTATTCATTTTTTAAGTGTTTATTAAAACCCACTATGATGTGTTTTCAAATTTTTGGTTCTCTGTTTGGCAAAGGAGACACACATCTAGTTATTAACAATTAGATAAGTGTTAAGCAATGATTAGTGCAAAAATGATTGGAGCACAGGAATATTTCAGCTTGGCAGGAAGGGTGTTTAGTAAACTAATGCACATGTTGAGTCTTGGAAGAACAGCATGTGCTCTTCGGCTGAATCCTGAGGATGGAAATAATGACTATTTCAGGCCTATGAAGCAGCTAAAGAAATGGTTTACCAGGAGGAGACTTTTTAAAAAAAATCAATTTATTTTTTTAAGAGTTATATTATCTTCATCCCTTACAATCTAATATCATTCCTTCTCCTTTTCCCTTTACAGACCTTCTTCTCAATCAGTTTCCCTCTATCTTTTTGCACGTGGCCCATGAGTTTCATCTGGGATGCCTACACTGGTAAATGCCCAAGCACTTGCTGGAGCATGGACTTTCTCTCAGTGGGTATAACATTGAGGGAAGTAGCTTCCCTGCACCCACATCCATCCTTAACCCTCAGTAGTCTCTTAGGGAGGTGTAGAGTCTATTGATAGCTTTTCCTTTCCCCTTGGGAAGATTTTGGAATGAAAGTTGCTAACCTAGGAAATAAGACATTGCCTAAAGCTGGCATGTGAGATCTCGTGGCTTTTGTACTGTAAACCAAAGGGTCTACATAGCGATGGTGGCTATTGGAGGACATAAAAGGAGGAAGAAGCACGGTTAAATTTCCGAGTTAGTTGTCTTCAGTGAAGTTGCTTTGCACACACTTTTGGGTCGAACCAAGAAATAATCTCACCTGCAGTCTACTATGCTGCAGTTCCTAACAAGCAAAGCCCACTATGTGAGAAATCTCACATGAAAAAATCTTTTTATGTAGCTTTAAATCTTTTGGTTCTTTGACCCATCACTTTCTAGAGGATATGAGCATGAAGAGAAGGGAAGGGCTATTAGTTGCTGGGGGACAGGTTAGAAGGCTTGCCTAAAACACAAGAGAGGAATGAGGACAGTCTGTACTGAAACAGTGCAGGTGGGAGTTGAGAGAAGAGGTCTGTCTGAGATTTAGGAAATAGAGGAGGATTGGTGGTGGAACTGACCCTGGGCATTAGGGATGAGAAGTGGGTTTGTCCACAGTGACCAATGTTTCCGCCTTGTTTGCCTGGATGGCAGGGGAAGGTGGCTCTATCCATTAGGATTCAGAGGTCTATAAGAGAAGTAGGGAAGCAAGCGAATATTAACAAGAACTCCTGTGGTGTCTGTGTGCACTGACCAGTCACCCAAGAAGGAGAGAAAGAGCCAGATCACTGTTCATCCGAAGTGAATGATCGGGGAGACACCATGTGAAGCAGAGGAACACAAAACCCCAAGTCCCAAGGACTGAAATTTAGTGATCGGGTAAAGGAGAAAGATTGGGGGAACAAGCAGGAAGAAAGAATGGAAGCAGGAGGAAAGGACAGGAGCCCAGAGACCTGAGACTAAGAGGGTTGAAAGGTGAGGCAGTGGTGGCCTGCATCTTGTGCTGATAGTGAGATCAAGAAAGAGGAATTCCAAAGGCTGCTTACTTGTGATTGCAGATGACTGGTGTCCAGGAGAAAGCACAGTCACCCATCATGTACTGCGCAGCTGCAAAGTGACATCGTGTGCTCCAGCATACCAGGGGACTGATGGGATGCGAAAGGTAATTTTTTAAATTTTATTTATTTTGCATGAGCATATGTGTGTGTGTGTGTGTGTGTGTGTGTGTGTGTGTGTGTGTGTGTGCGTGTATGTGTGTGTGTGTCAGAGGGCATTGTGTGTCCCTATGGAGGACCAAGGGTGACTTTGAGATTCATCTTTGATGGCTTCTACCTTGTCTTTTGCTTTGCTCTGGGATTTTCCAGGCTCCCCACACCAGGGTCAAAAGTGCAGGCCACTACTGTTCCCACTTGGTATTTTTTTTACACTAAACTACCACCATTGTGGGACCTCCTTGTGCTACCCTTTTTTTTAATCTTCTTTTTATTATTTATTTATTTATTTAATTTATTTCCACTCATACAAACTTAATAGGTATCCCGGTCCCCTCCCTCCCTCCACCCCTTCCTGGACCCCCTTGCTCCCTCCCCTCTTTTCCCCCCTCCCTCCCTATTTCCCAGTGCCTCCCCCCATCCCTGGAGCATCCTTTAATGTATATGTCAAACTTTCCTCTGGATCCTCCTCTCTGATGAGGTGTAAGGACTCAGTGGCATTTCCTAGAACGCTTTCTTATGTTCCCCTTAAGTATAGGAACACTATTGTGGCTGTTAATCCCTAGCTTCTAAGGATCCTAGTGCCTTTAGTCCATGCTAGACTTTGAGGGGTCAATAATGTGTTGGTCATCGCGCAGGTCATGCAAAGTCCTATCCCACCTGGCATTTTTATGTAGGACCTGGGATCTGAATTCAGGACATTCTACTTTCAAGGCAGAGTCTTAACTCCTCAGCCATCTCTCCAGCCCAAGGAAGAAAAAAATAAAGGATGGAATTGGGGATTAAGGAATAAAAATGTAAATTTACTACATTCATGCATGTAACTTTAAAAAGAATTAAAAGGTGAAAGAAAATCACCATAGCTGGATATGTGTGCTCTATTGAATGGAAAGGTTATATCATATTGTGAAAAAAAAAAGGTGGAAAAATTTCTCTGTTAACCGTGTCTAAATCAAAGAAAACAGACTAAGGTTTTGAGGAATATCATTAAAACTTTATAACAATACAATTCATTATCATTGTTTGGATTAATATTGTAATAATTACACACTTTTTACATTATGAAAATAAGTCATAAATAGTGTAAAAATAATTCTGAAGATCAACTTCTCACAAACTGGGAACCCTGAAAACAAGTTGAAGAAGCAAATAAAATGAAATCAGAAAGTGAGCACAAAAACATGATCTCCAAATTAAAAATCAAAATCATGTGTTTTTTGGTTCAGCAATGATAGTTGAGGAAATTACAATGAAACTGAAATAAGAAATCAAACAGGGAGAATTCAGTCCTTCAAGTATTTACACTACTGAGATAACCAGGTTTGTGCCATATGTACAGTGGTGAGACACAACACATTCTCAGAGTAACCAATCATGTGGGACTGGCCCACAAAACATTAAAAATACACACGATGTAACGCTTGCCAAGTTTTTTTTCATTTTCCTCTTACTTTGATTTGTATGCGTTTTTGGTAATATAAAAATAGCTGCACATAGAGATGAACTTCAAAAATGTAAAAAATACAAATAAAAATATAATATTTCCTAAAGAAAAATCAGATACATACATCTTTTAAAAAATGTTAAACTCAATGAAACATTTACAACAGTATGAAGAATATTCACTTGCATGTCAACCATATGTATGACATTCTTTTATGTATTCAATTCATTAATGTTTCTGATATACATGAGAATATCAACTTATTTTATGAAATGTTGGTTTGTATTTTCCTTGTTGTCAGTAAATCCAATAAAAAGTCTTTCTATTGTCAAAACAACTGTTTTGCCAATCAGCTACCTAGGTTATTTACATTTGTAAATATATTTTAATGAGAATGCCATTAAATTGTTTATTAATATTGAATAAGTAAAAAGCTAAATAAATTCACCAAAAATTTAAATTAGAGGAGTGTCTCTGTTTGAGCATATAAAAATCTAGCCAAAGTGAGGAAATGTTTAGAAAAATAGAAATAAGGGCCCGAAAGTGTTTATACCTTACACAGTTTAGCAGATTCATCGCTGGCCAAATATGTTAATTTCACTAACCAAGTGTGATTTTTAATAGCCAGCAACACATGTGGCTTTTTGTGGAATGATAACATTCCTGTGAGCCCTGATTTCCTAGAGATCACAGGTATTTTTGCTTATAGAAGTTATAAAGTTCTATTTTTTAGCATTAAATATTAAAACAATTTGATTTTCAAGAAAAGAAGAAACTTATAGTTTCAAATGTCAGCATCCATGCTTCTTATAATTGCTTATTAGAAGACTTAGGCTCCCATTAGACAAGCATGGCCTTGAATGTAGGATAATATACAATGGGGGAAAAGATTAAAAAGTTAATTTTGTACTTTGATAGTGGTATATCTTAAAGAAAACCTGGAAATTAGGCATGTCTTAAGAATGTAAGATACCAAAGATGATTTCTCCATAGATCCAGGTCGTCATATGTCCATTTTCTAAGCCAGCAGATATATACATATGTGTTGTAGATAAAGGATGTGTAATGTAGATTACTTGATGTGCAAGTTCTTACTATTCCATTAGGACAACATAGGTACAAAAGTTCAAAAACAAGAACTTTCTTCTGGTGGGAATGAAGGACATTCCAACGTCTCTGTAAAGTAGTAATATGATAAGGAAAATCCTGCAGGACTGCTTTTGACAATGAAAAATGAAATATGGAAGAGAAATTTACATGTAGGCACTCTATGTGGCACCTGCAGACTTCTCTGACTGCTGGCTGTTGTCAAGCTTAATCAGAGAACACAAGCTGAAAAATGAGATAAATGCAAACTGATAAAAGTATATGATGCATAAAATGAATATAAAATAAGGGAACTTGATCCAAATAGCACATTGGCTATAGGAACAGTGTTTTTCATTAAGAAAGGCTGGTCATTGAACCACAATTATAACAAATTCATGAACTTCAAAATTATGTCCACACACTAGCAAAGTTTAGGAATGCTATTAAACAGAGAAGTGAAATTATCCCTAGTAGAGTTGCATTATCCATAAAGAAAAAAGGAAGTATATTAGCACCAACCAACACAAATGGAAAGCAATTTAAAGCTAAAACATATGAACAGCTTTCATCTTTTAAAGATGTTTTCTTCTGTTAAAACCCTGACCTTGATTTATTTGCATTGGCTGTTTCAGAAATTATTTCCCTCATTCCTCTGTCCAAAAAGAGAAGAAATCTTTAAGAAAAAATGTTATCTACCAACATTTATGAATATCAACAACTATAATTTTTATTGGTTTGTTTATAACTTATTTGAGGATTATCTATATTGATAGCAAAATAGATGATTTAAACTATTTTAAAAACCAAAAGTTTAAGATTACTCATGGTTTTTAACACCCAGGGCTACCATCTTTCCTTTGTTTTTCTCAAGGAAATAAATAGATGGAAGTTTACAATTTCCTTTAAAGTTGGAAAATGTTGTGAAATAAGTAATAGAACAGAAGTCAATTGTATACATTTCTGTTGTTAACCTGTGTCATTTGAAGTTGTACAAATTTTAAACAGCGATCTACCCTAATATCTCTTTCTACTAGAGAAACAGAAAGGAAGATAGGAAGAAATATAATCACCAGATATTTCTCAAGATGTCATAATTGTGTTTTTCTGAGGAAAATGTAGTTCTATTCACTTGGGTTCATTTTTCCCCCAAATAATTTAAGAGAAACCATTTACTATGGTTACTATTGCTTGTTCTAATCATGCCATAAAAGAAATTGTCAGAAAATTCCCTCCATTATTTAAGAAAATGCTAAATTGGTTTAGGACTGTGGAAGGTCACTAAAGAGATTACCAAGTGGGTTGATATAACTTTGGGAACAATGTTAAAATAAATTACAAGGTCATGTAAAATGGAACATCTGGTTATACAACATGAAAGAAATCAGAAGGATCTTAGCATCCCTGCTTTAAAATTGTATATTTGCTATTATTACCATGAGCCAATAAACTGATTTCCCCTCTGGTGGGGCAACCATATGAAGATGCTAAAAAATTCTCACAAAATCAATCAAATCATTGAGAATTATTTCTCATCGACAGCATTTTTTTCTCACGTGACTCTTTTCATTAGGAATAAGTCATTTCAAAATGTGCTACCAACTCTTACTGTGCGAAGAAATACTCAATCTAATATGATTAAGTAATTTTTGAGTATATAGGTGAAAAAAGTACTCTTTATGGCAACCATATTTCACAGCTTTCTGAAATCTCAGATTTGGTCTGTATGTAGGACAAACATTTAGAAATGTAAAAAATAAAATCAGAGAAAGAAATTTAAATATAGAAAAAACTTATGAGGAACAGAAATGCTTTCATGCTATCAAATGATAGTAAAATCTTGACTTCAGATTAAATGATCAACTCTAAATGTTAACATTCATCATGTAGAAAAACCAAAGAGTAGCAAAAGATACCTAACACTCAGACTTTATGATGATTAAGTAAAAAAAAATGAAGCTCCTTCCATATTCTCTTCAATTATCTGAAACCAAAAAGATGCTAACAAAAGGACATTAGGATTAGTGGTATCAAATTCTGATGATCTGAAAACTTATCTTAAAAATATTATTCAAATACTGATGTAAAAAAAATAGAAGCAAATCCTTTGTAAATATTCTCTGACTAAAAAAAAGAGAAAAAGTGTGCGAAAGAATGGAGACTATCTTTTCGTTTCTATAACTTGCAGAAACTGTTTGGTATGCGTTGGATCTGGGAAGAAAGAAATACTTCCCCCGGCTTTGGTAGAGACAGTCCTAGGAGTTCCCCCAGCATCTGTAGCAGAGGTCATTTTGGCTGATCCCTTCTTGGACATGTTTTTTCCCTCAGCAGTCTGAGTTCTGATGGGATGTCCATACCCTTCATCTACAGGATCTCCTGTCTCCAAAACAGTGCTTCATGCCTCTATCATCTTCCAAAAGCAACCAGCTCAACATCTGCTGGAAGTCAGTTTCTTGAAGAAAACAAAAGTCCGCTGTTCAGGCTGTTTGCATCTGTAAACCTCTTTCCAACTTGGTCACACGCAAGGGCAGGATGCTGACCCCGTCCTCTTCCTGTGTCTTCGCTGCCAACGGCAGCCCAAGAAAAACCAGTGGCAGCAATCGGCTCCACCCCTTGGTGTTTAAACCAAGGTGACGGTCACAGGAACCACAATTGTGGGAGCTGTAGATCCGCAGTGCGGACTGAGCCTCCCTCAAAATACAAGATCAACTGTGTGTGTGCTCTCCACCAACTTATCTCTTTTTGGCAATAAGCCACGGTGTAACCCCCTTGAGATAACAAAAGGAATAAAAGCTCAGATGTAATCAAAGGACTTACTGGGCAGCATGCTAGCATCTGAATTTGCACAACAAGCAGATTTGGCACAAAGGCATGCTTTTAGTCAGTTTCAGTAGGTGGTGTGGGCATGAATCAGCACTAATAGGGAAGGTGAATGGGAATGTGATCATAAACTTCAAAATCAGTCCATATGATACATGTTCATAACTCTGAGTCTATATTTGGTCACGATTTCATGTAAACTATTTCATGGCACTTTTGGTCCATGCAATGAACAAGCCCAAAGTAAGAAAATAGCAAGAGCAATCATTCTCTTTACTGATGTCCATATAAATACATATCTTCACGTAAGATGAAGAGATACTGATCTGCATTTTCTGCAGGCCCATCACTGGTTTCATTAATTGGCTAATTTCAGATGGGAGACAAACTGGTTGTGTGTGTTACTGTGAATGGGAAGAGGCAGCTCTATGTAAACATATCTCAGACTTGCAAAATCAGTAATTCAGTTTTAAACCATAAATATAAAAAGTGGACCATTATATACACAGCTTCATGCTTAGATTCATCACTGCAGAAAAACAGATAACAAAAAAGACAAATGGAGTTAGTAGTCTGAGACAACAATTTCAAGTTAACATTCCTTTTACAAAAGCTTGGTAGAACCTTGTCTTTTTTTTTTTTAAGCAGTCAGTTAATCAATCATTTGATGCTGCTCATATCTTACTTTGTAACCCCAGGATGTCATGATAATTTTCCTCCTGAGTGCAACCCACATTTTCCCATTGTCACTAAGGACTGTGTGATAAGTGTTTGCTCAGCGACTGCTCTGAGAAAGCATGAAATTAGGATTTTATTACAGAGATACAATTGCTACCACATGTAACTTTTCAAGAATCACAGTACAACTGTATGAATGACTCACGATTCTGAACTCAGTAAAGATGTTGACCAGGACCTGCCTGCACATAATGCTTTCTGTGCTCTAGTTTCTCTTTCCTTTGCTAGTCTTGTTAAGTTCCTTCCTATTGCCAGGGTTCAAGCTGTGTAACAGTATTCAAAGATTCCTCACATCCCTAGTTTCTCATGTTGAACAGCCACCATCCTGAAGGATTTCCCAGAACTGAGGAAAGTCTGAGACTTAGAAGCAGTGCTTCCAAGAGATGTTCTTTAGTTTTACTCAAGAGAGAATGAGATGGTAAAGGGATCTTGTCCAGTGTCCCCATTCAGTGTTTTCACTAACAACATTTGTTTTTCTCTGTCTCTACATGAAACAACCCGGACATCACATCAAGTCCATGATATGCCTATCAGAATCATTCCTTTCTCCAAACTCACTTATTCAATTTTCAAATCAGATACAAGTTGGCTTGTCACAAGCAAGGTTTTGCATATAATACATAGAATTTTCAAGATTAATTTTTCTCATATTTAAAAATTCATCTAAGAACTCTGTTATTTGGTTGTAAGAACACTTTGTGGTAAATTTGCCAGCTCCATCCTAAAGCTCAGGAAAATTTGCAGAAGAAGGGGTGGTAACATTGTAAGAGCCTAAAGATGGGGAAGAGAAACGATATGCAAGATACCCCATACAAGTTAGGGCCGAAGTAATCATAATAAGACTTTGCATGACTTGCGCAATGACTGACATATCACATAACCCAAAGTCTAGGTTAGATCACAGGCACTAGGATCCTTAGAGGTGAGCGATTAACAGCCACAATAGTGTTCCTATACTAAAGGGGAACACAAGAAAGAGCTTTAGGCAATGCTGAGTTCTTACGCCTCATCAGAAAGGAGGACCCAGAGGGAAGTTAGACGTGTACACTAAAGGATGCTCCAGGGATGGGAGAGGCACTGGGAGAAAGGGAGGGGGGAAGGAAGGGGAAAAGGGGAGAAGGAGCAAGGGGATCTGGGGAGGGGTGGAGGGAGGGAGGGGACTGGGGTACCTATTAAGTTTGTATGAGTGGAAAAATAAGAGTGGATGTGCTCAAAATATGTTATATACACATATAAACTCCCATGTGAAACCCATTTTGCATAATTGATACATGGTAATAAAATTAAAACCATAAAATATTTATAAGAATGGTTCATATAAAATCAGAACAACTAAAAGTCATCACTGGATTTGTTTGTAAGATAATAGTTAAAAATTATTTAGATACTTGAAGTAACTAAACTGGCCACTTAAGGAATTCAAGAACACTTAGTTCTACTTATTTCTTCTGTGATGGGGAAGGTTGCAAGAGGCTGATCAAAATTACTTGCACTTACATGTATCATGTGTTTCTGTGTGCAGGAGAGGTGTTAATCAATAATGAAATTTTATCGCTGAATTATTTTTCCTTGTATGAGAAGGTACTAGGTTCATGAGAGTCTTATTTTGTTATAAATATAGTATCTATTTTATAGAAAAATGAATATTTAAAAGGAGAGTTTCTGATTTTATAATATAATTCTTGTTACTATCAGATTTTCCATTGCATGAACTTAAAGGAGTCCTTTCCTTGTTGTAGTTATTTTTATCTCTTTACAAAGGGAATGATTCCAAAGTGGCCCAAAGCAACTTGACTCCAAGATCTAAGTGTTGTCAATGGCTAAGGAAAACAAACCTTTGCATCTCAAGGTGAAATAAAGGAATCATTATCTTATTAAGTTACAGGGAAGGATTACAGAGCCAATGGCGATCCCAGCACAGGATGACATTACAACTTCTGTGAGCAGAGTTATTAGGCAAAGGGAGAGATTTTTTTTTCAGGTGAGGAAAACTGTTTAGAGGTCTGTATCCTGAGATCCACTTGACCTCAGATACAACTGAGTTAATTATCTGATTGGTTGAAAGCAGAGTACAGGAAGCTATTAAATAAATGATGGCTCTTCCCTTCCTGGCCAAGTGTGTGAAACTCATTGGGAAAAGAATTGCAGGGGATTTCCTCATGGCTGAGTTATTGGTTTGAGAAGCAACTAAGACAAGGCAGTGCGGCCTCACATTTTTACACCCTTGCTTAAGTTGTTCTACTTTTGCTAATGATGTGTGGTTGTCCATGATCACTGGACTAAACTACAAGGTATTGGAGATAGAATTTCAAAATCATCAAAGCAGTGTGGGTGCTCCCGCTCAGCTCACTGTTACTTCGGGGCATTTCCTTTACTCTCCAATAGCACCTGCAATTTATCTCTATGCTCACACCATTGCTGTGTAAAGAAAGGTCTGGCATTCCCTGAACATCGCAGACCTTGCAGATTCCCCCCCCCCCCCACCATTGGATCCTGCCTAATGACTCTCTGCATCCTTTTACATGCTAACATGGTGTGCTTGGAAGTCCCTTCACTTTTTTCAATTTCTGTTCCTTTATTTGTAGGTTATTGCATGGAGTTAGCTGAAATGATATCCCTTTTATGACAGAGTATATCATATAGCCTTTATACACAAAAGGTTCTCCGTGAAGGACAAAAACCCATTCCAACACAGTGACTATGGACAGACATGTAAAGAGGCTAGAATAAACTGATATCATGAACAACAACCATTTGAACTTAATGGGGTTCTTTGAAGTAAATCAAGACACCACTGACAAATGTTATGGCTATATTTTCTGCTTTCTCATTTTTGTGACTAATATTGACAAGGTTCTACCATACATCAGCATAGCTGTCAAAGTAATTAATATAAAGGGAAACCATAATTAATATCACTTTAAAGAGCCAGACAAAGAATTAATTCATTAAGAGAGCAAACAAGCCACAATATCTAGATATAGTGCTCCTTTCCTTGCAAACAAGGGAATAGATGGAGAAAGTTCCAGATGACAGTGTTTGCTAGGAACTGATTTCATTCATCAGCATAGAGAGCAGCAGCAAATCCATTAATCAGAAGATGCTGCAGAGTTGGCATCATCTGCTTTGAAACACCCAAACAATTTTCAAGAACATCAAATGTGTGAGGCGTGCTCTGCATGGAAAGCGTCTAGTTGAGGGTAGCACTTCTTGCTAGAGGACTGATTGGGAAAGCCTACCTTTTGCCAACAACCAGGCATGGGTAATCCATCGGGTCCCTGTTTTAATGAGAAGAAAAAGAGTGCCTGAGGCTCTCAGGATGATCCAGCGTCATAGTTCACATGCCCCACAGGCTATGACCATATGCATCTTTTACTAATTGACAACTTCCCAGTACATTATCCAGTGCTAGTTAAAGTAAAGGCAATTTAACTGTTTTTCCAGACTGAGCACACATTGTGAAAATATGTGAATACAGAAAAGCTACGTCTAATTTTAATTCACAAAGCATAGTGGTCGAGTGATCCACTCACAGCTCTACTTTATATAATAAATCTGCACTATACTTTTTCCATTTATTTTTAAAAATTTTTTAGTGCTGCATTTATGTATATAGTGAATTTATGATATTTCACCCCACAGTTCCCAACTTCTAATAAACAAACCAAATATCTTTCCTTCCTGATCACTTTGGACTATGGCTGAATTTATGATAGTGATAATCAATGGTAAGCCATTTCTATCTGAAGTTTATAGTATCTTATAAGACATTTAACATTTTTCTTATATTAAAAGTAGATATTGTGAAATATACTTATTGAAAAACAGAGAGTCTATCTACATTTAAAATGCTATGCACAGCACTGGTCAACTTTCTATTACATTCTTTGGAAGTCAGTTAATATTCTGAGCCAGATTTCTAAATATTACAAAATATATTTAATGTTAAGATATCAGCATTCTTCAGATACAAATGAGACAGAATTGTGTGAAGGCATGCTTGTATTCCCCCCAACAGAATAGCTATAAATATGACTTATCAACACCAAGCAAACAAAAGACTGAGCACTTCATATTAATATTTCCTAACTATAGTAATTACCTGAATATTTTCTATAAATGTCATCTCTCAAAAGACTTTAAAAATAAGTATTTACCTTCAAAGAGTCATGCTTATCACTGAAGAATCATATAAGACCATGCAGACCAAATATAATATAACCATAATTTTTTTCTGTACACTGCAGAAAGTATGCTGTCTTTTAAAATGTGAAACGATCTTTGATACAGCTTTATAAAGTATTTGGGAAAAATTGGTAATGCCAGATTGGTACAAGGGGAAGGATCAGCTGGTAGAATTTTAGATTTTAGTATAAGGAGGACTTTGAGTTCATGCTAATGGAGATAAAGGAGTTCTGTCTACTTTAGGAAAGTGAGTGTCAAAAGGAGAGACCATTATGTTGAAAGGTTATGTGACAAAGAAAAGGGTTTGGGCTGCAAACTATTATCTCAGAAGCTCAGAGAAGTTTGTTTTTCGCCCCTCTGGTCTCTTAATGGCATTCCTTTGAATCAGTTAACTCAGCCACAGAAACCTAATTCTGAAGGTTTGGTCTTATTTATGACCTGAGAAAAATGCACTGGAAGGGACAAAAATACTTTTATTTCTCTTTTATAAAACAAACAACTAAGCAAAGTAAAACCAAAAATTCTGGCCTGGCAGTGCCTTTGCACAAAATATTTTTATATATCTTAGGAATAATCTTGAATATTATTGAACAAATCCATAGTCCAAAGAACACAGGTCTGGTGGTCAGGTCAGTGGTGAGGACAATGTCAGGGGATTAATTTGCATTAGTTGATAACACGTGCTTGCTCTCTCCCATCTGCAGAGCCCGGGGAGGAGCCTGCTCATGCACATGCATGTAGTATGTTTATCATGTAAAGCTTGCTCTGGAAGCATTACTTTACACTGATAGAGATGAATATGTAGTCAACAAAGGAACTGCATGCAGGGTAGTAGGAAAGTGAAATACTGTACCAATTGGCAAGGGGCATCCAGCCCATCCAGGCCAGGCTGGCCTGGCTCCCCTTTTTCCCCCTTAACGCCACGGAATCCCTGTTTGTGAAGATTAACTCATAATGTTACTAACACAAGAATTCAGCAAAAGTATACAGTCTGCTAAAGAAATAACCAGGAAAAGAAAAGACTAGGAAGGGAGCAACTTGGAAGGAAAGGTACCATGTGATATAGCGTTTCCATGGTAACTGTTTGGAAATGGAGGCTTTTTTGGAGGGACATGGGATGATGCTGGTTCAGCTCATGCCTTTATTCAGATTCTAGTTGCTCAGCAATGCTTGAGAGGTAGGAAATCAGGCAGAGCGAGGGTCCAGAACAGCATGTGGATAACCTGAATGGAAGCTTCTCATCATTTATGCAATCCCACTTGGGGACCTGCTGCTATTGGTCCTTCCAGCCTGCTCCTCTCCCGCCCCACCCTTCACACAGGACATCTGGAGACAGTTCCATGAGTCAGACATACCAACGGGCAGGGCGCATCTAATCCAGGAGCACCCTGTTCTCCTTTCTCCCCTTTAGGCCCCTTTTTGCCTTTCTTTCCCTTTTCCCCCTGTGGATACAAGGGTTTAAAAAAACACACACAGGTTTTATTGGAGGGGAAGATAAAGATGATTCAAAAGGTGGCTTGGGTAAGAAAAGTCTAGAAGGGCATTTACCACTGTTTTCTGATTTAGATAACACATGATAGTGTACAAAAATAATTTTTGATAATGCATTCTGGGCAGCAGGATGTGAGGTTTTACTGAAGGTACTCAAAAAAAAAAAAAAAAAAGGAGACCAAAAAAGGCTGACTCAGCAGAAAGGCAAATCCGTGCTGGCCACCATGATAATGTCCAAGTCATTGTGTTAGGGGCTTAAGCTGTGGATCTGGCAAAGATGACAGGGACCAATTGTAAGGAAGCCAATCAAAGGTATGCCTGTGTGTGTGGGGGGGTTCAGGTGAATAGTGAATATTTCACCCCATTTTAAATACTTGTCAACTAGCTTTTTATTTGATCCTGTAACATATGAAAGCTGTATTCAATAAGGGGACAAAGTAGCAGCTTTCACCTCTTTGAAATGGATCCAATCTTATCACTTGTAGCTCTCATTAAAATACTCAGGTATTAAAACTTGCTCTATTGCATTTAACTTTTTCCTCCCACAAATGAAAAGCAAATACTTTCCTTGTTAAGTCAGCTAAACCAAAGTTCAAAGTGCTAATACTTCGCAGCAATGCCAGTTGAAGTGACAGACATTTATAAACTCAGGGGGTCGTCTTTAATTCAGTCTCTTATTGATCTCATGCCTGTTGTTCACAATGGTAAATGAGTTTCCAGCTTACAGTGTAGCAAAAGCCAAAGGGAAAAAATCTGTTTGAGGGAGGAAAAGGAGTTTGGACTCAGTACAATTGAGGTAGGCAGGATAATTATATAGTGGGAATGTAGCCATGGAAATTAGTATTTGGGAATTCAGGTAAAGGTTGTGGGAAGTCTGTGTGGATCACAGCAATGGAGGAATTAAGGAAAGGAGGCAAAAGGAGGGGAAGGAAGGAATGCACCTCAGCTGGTTCACATTAACATAAACATCTGCACACTTACAGACAGGGATTTGCGGCTGCGCAGAATACAAAACATGATATGCTACACATTTAAGCTGATGCATTCATTCCACAATCAGGATGGCAGATACAATGAGACAAAATAATCTGTGAAGCCAACGAGATGACTATTCAAATTGAAAAGACACACATTACAGAGACGTACATGAGAGACACATTTATATTAATCCACTCATCCCAACAGCCCAACAGCCCAGGCAAAAAAAGCTCCTCATTTATCTCCTGTGTGCCAAAAAGACGGTGGCAGAAGGCTTAGGACCAAATCCACTCATATTTCTTGAACACCAGGGAAAGAGATTTAGGTTTAGTTGATCATGTTTGAAGACAAAGATGGGGAAGGGCAGGTGAAAAGAGGCAGGTGAAAAGGTGTGACAGGAAACTGGGAGATGTGTTCAAAAGTGAACTGCTCATTTGTGAAGGTGAATTGACACCCTTCCTTAGCACATAGCTGCAAAGCCATGGCACGAATTGATTTAAACTTGCTTGGGTGGACCCTGCCCTTCCAGAAGGCAGTGGACTCATCTTTAAGTATGTGTGATGGAGACCGGGTGTGTTGGGAGTTAATTGGAAATCATTATTTGATTGTCTAATTAGCTGAGATTAACTACGCATGGAATAAGGCTGCCCTACGAATGCTGCTAATCAACATCACTTTGCAACATGAAGTGATTAACAATGCAGCACTGTCATCTATAGGAGAATTCATACTAATTTTTGTTTTTATATCAAAGAATGAGATATATTAAATGTCCACATTTACAATCTAATTTTCCTAAATATAAAGCTTTGAATTGCAGAAATTTTTTATATAGGTGATTAACAGTTTCCTGAGGTAAGTTTACAGCTTTATACTTTCATAAACTAAACTATCACAGGAATTCCTTCTGTTCCCCCTTTACTCCTCTGCATTTCTTTTTTTTTTTTTCCTCCTCTTTTTCATCCTCCTCCTCTCCTTCTTTGTAGTGCTGGATATTGAACCCACCATGGCCTTACATATGCTAGGCAAGCACTGTGTCACTAAGCCAGTATTGGTAATTTCTTATTTGTTTAAAAGATTATAAAATCAGACAGCAAGATGACTCAGCAGGTAAAGGACTTTGTATGTACACCTGGAGATCTGAGTTTGATCCATATGGCTGAAAGAGAGAACTAACCTTCTAAAAGTTGTCCTCTGAATACCAGGCACCTGCTGCCTATATTCTCTTTCTTTCTGTCTCATAAATAAAATATTGAAGGTCATAAATTTAGTACCTCATGATGCTATACTATCGCTCTAGCACAATTTCAGAGTCATGTGATCCATTAGGAAAATGTAAAATAAATGCATAGAACTTGCAAAACACACTGTGTGACCACGGCTTTCACACACAACTTATCTCAAGGCATGTATCATATATAGTTAGAATTTATAACTTAGAAAATAACCTTTTATGTCTCAGTTTCCTTGCCTGTGAAGTAAGTAAAATGACAGCATCAACCCTAGAATGGGGATGTGAAGATTTGGTTTCTCAAGTGTAGAACTCTTGGGGAAGAGTGCATAGGTGCTAATATGTAAGATGCTGTGGATAATGATCATGCTTTTGAGACCCTTACCAACAGGAGGCTGTGTGACTTTGAATGCTGAGAACACACCCAGCAGGCCTCGCACCCCTGCCTTGACATAGCTCATCTTGTTATTCTTTACAATAGCAAGGATTTTCACTGTTCAAGAGAATAAATTGAGCTTTAAAAGCAATGTATTGTTAACAGATCAGGGTGTATATTAATCTCAGTAGTAGAACTGGTTTAAAAAAGGAATCATAAAGGTATAATTTTATGATATTCCTTATTCTATTCAGATGTTGAGTTTTTGCTGCTTTCTACTTCATTCAGTGTAAAAACTATTGTTTGATTTAATATCGGGTTGAATACTCAAGAAACTGCAGAGAGAATGAAAGACAGAAAGAGAGAAAAGAACAAAAGAAAACTGAGAAAAATGACTGAAAATTAACAAGTTCAAACTTTTCTTCTGGTCATAAAATTATACTGCTTGACATTGGAGCTGCTGGCAACTAGTCCTTCAGCATCAAGCTGTAAAATGCACTGATGTCTTTGTTTAAAAAAACTCGCCTTTGTCTCTGCATCTGACAGAAATCCTAGTCTCTGTTTAGAGGACAGACTGTGGTTTGTCTGGTGCAACGCTTGTTTCTACTTCTGAAGTAAAAAACAAAAACCAACAACCAAGATATATGATCTCCGTGGCTTTTTCAGGAATGTCATGAAGATGAATCGGATGTTGGCCTTCTAGGTTTAGATGCACTTCATCAAAAGCCACTGTGGGCTTGAGTAGTATAATTCTACTTCTAGAAAATAAAAGATTTTGATGCCCCTGGATGTTACGCCCCCCCCCCCAAAATCAGTATCAGGTACTTTCAATACTATAGCTTAGCTATAGTTGGCATTATTTCAGCCATCAGTGGTTTTTTTGGAACCCAGGAGCGAGCAGACAAGCACACAGACCCAGCAGGCCAGCGGGCAGAGCTAGCGAAAGCATCCAAGATACATGCAGGAAGAGGGGGTCACCTTTTCTCCTTTTTCTCCTAGGTCACCCTTCTCGCCTCGAGGACCAGGGAAGCCCTTGGGGACAAGAAGCACATCAGAGATTCCTGTTGGTGTAACTATGGCAACAACATACTGCAAACACCACCACTACCATCTTAGGATTTCACTGGTCATTGAGACATAGACATCGACATGCCAAATACAAATAATCTTTAAACCCAATAGTAAAAATAACGCTTAGATATAGTACTTTCATAAAGTACGATCACATATGCCCAATAGGTTTCTTATAAGAAATGGAGAATGAAATGGATATGTGGACATTCACTGATCTGTGTGGGTTTGGGTAAATCACTTACCTCTGTCCAGCTAGTTCCCAGACTGTAAAATATATATTGCATGGCTGCTGTGACTATTAAATTAAGATGGTGGATGCAACTTGCCAGAATGATGTTTGTGCTTCATGGATGCTCCACATGAAGCAGCCATTGTAACTTCACTTATTATCATTATTAGTAGAAGGCAGGATCAGCAGTGATTGTTTTTAGAAAGAGCCGCTACTTTGGATATCTTCTATTTTTTACAGAATTATGTTAGCACAAAAGAAAATCTATTTAGGGATTTAATGTTGAGAGAAAAAATATTGCATAATAACTTTAAGGAAAAAAATCGACAGGGGTAGCAAATGATTTTTACATGTTTTTTTTTTCCCATAAGGGGGTCCTACTGATGTTCAGTACCCTGAATTAAGGAAAATATTTTGAGGCGCCACTATCTATTATCACTGATCTTCTTGTCTTTGTTTATCTCATGCAGGCATTAGTGTATTTCATGTTGTTTACATGTACAACTGCATGTATGCTCTGTATGTAACTATCAGCACAGACAGAATAAGAGGTATTTTTGGTGTCCCTGATGATGGAGACCAGCAGCATCTATTATAATCCTGAGATGTTGATTGTACGGATTACTTACATCAAGACCAGGCTCTCCATCTTTGCCCTGCCAAAGAACCATAGTAGCTACATTAGTGCTCCTACTTTCATGAGTAGGCTCTGGTTTAATATAAGGCTGCACTAGACATGCAACACTAGCATTAGAACAACATTCTGGAGATGTGAGGAGGATTCTGGATTAGTAAAATACATTTCTTTAAGTCAAGTGACCTGACTGTTAGTGTTGCAGTTATAGGTCATTTGAAATTTAAATATGTGCTAGGTTAAAATATGCTATTTTGCTAAAGTTCAGTGCTCAATCTCTAAGTTATTTGTTCAGGAGTGAAGTCAAAAGTAAATGTGTTATTTAGTTGAGTTAGAAATACACACCAATGATGATGGAAGATGTAAGTCTGCTTTAGTTTGATAGCTTAGTAGTTGGCTTTTCAATGAGTGAAGAAGGTCAAATTTTCATTGTTAAATAGAGTTTGAATTTAGCCAGATAAGCACCTTAATTATATATATAAATGATATAAAGAGTATGATTATCACAACTTAGAAACTGAGTAATTCCAAAATAAAAAAAGGTTGGCCATAAGACCACTACTCAGAGATGGTAAATTCACCCCATATACAGATCATCATGGTGACAATCATGTGTTAGACCATATAGCTCTCTGCTCCAAGTTCCCAAGAGCTATCTGGATTCCAGTAATTAGATTTTGACATCTATCTCAAAAAGCAGCATCTTTTTAATTGATGAAGTAAATTTGGTTTATAATTTTAGTTCACTAAAATGCAAGTGAAAAGTACAGAAAGGTTAAAAACCTTAATATGTATATGCTGTTTTGAGTCCTACCCTACTAAATTGATTAAAAAATGGCTTGGAAGCAAACCCAAGGCCTCTCTTTGGTTCTGCATAATTAAGAATGTTCAGAAGATTGAACATTGCCAACCTTCTATGTTCTGAAGAGCGTGTAAACTCATAAATAATTAAAAAGGCCAGAAACATGAACTTGTTGTGAATATCACTTTAATTTAGGGAGTAATTTTATTAGCAAGATTATATTTTAGCACACAGTCTATGAGGACAGATGAGGAATTTAGAAGGTTGCAGAAAGTGAAGTTTCCGATATTGGACATGGTGGACTTTCAGGGAAGTGCTAGTTGGGAGGGGCCTGTCAGATGATACCTTCCTAGAGCATCTGGTAGACAGCCCAGCTTTCCAGCTAGGCCTGGCTATCTCAGAGTTTCTGGTCTTCAGTCACAAGACATGCCTGGATATGTCTGTGCATAAGGAGAGGATGAGGGGCTGAATCTGTCTTATCTGCTAACCATGGAATTGTTATATTCCGTATAATCAGTGGAATGTGTTTGTCCCTCTGGTATGATTAGTCTGCCCAAGAGGGAAGGGTTAATTGTGTCAGTGGCAGGTCAGGGTGCATGCTGATGTTGGTGTTGTTTCATGCGACAGTCAACTCACAGGCAGGCCATAGGGCCCTCTGGGTCCAGGCTCTCCCATAGCTCCTTTCTCTCCCTAAAATGAAAAAAACATGAAGATTAAGCCATAACGCACTCTTATGGTGTCTCCCATATAGTTCACCAAAGTACATTCTAATAGAATATCAAGGATTTAGTCCTTCAGGATTATGGCCAGTGATGGAGAAAGCCATCCGCAATGGATGACCTCTGAGAAAAGGGAGAAAGTGCTGCTGCCCAGAGTGCTAAAAGAGTCACACATGCGGGATGCTGGACTTGGGTTTCTTCAGATGTATGTAAAGCATTTACTTACGCTGGTTATTTTAAGCTATAGGTTGTGCCTTTTCTGAAACGCTTGGTGCCAGAGATGAGTATGGATTTTGGAATTTTGTCTAGACATCATGAGGTATCTTGGGAATGGGACACAAGTTAAACCACAAGGTACATTTGTTTTACATAAGCCTTACACACACTACCCAAAGGCAGTAGTTTTACACAGTGGTTTTTGTTGGTATGTCTGTCTCTCAACTGCAACTTATCACATGAGACCAGTTGTGGAATTTTCTGCTTATGGTGTGTGTCACCACTTAAAAATTTTGGATTTTTCAAAGATTCAGATTTTGAGTGCTTGGATTAGAATTATTTAATTGAGATGCATATTTAAATGTCAAGGGTTATTTTATTTTACTAAACATCTCTTTAGAGAAACCCGTCCTTGAAAATCACTTCCTTTTGATCCACTGTATTGTACTTCTCCATCCTGGTGCTCTGGGAGACAGACAGATGTTCCTGGTGTTTATTTTCTACTGCCAAGACTAGATTGTGCACACTGGGACTTTACCATCTCCAGATTTCTTCCCAGCAGCCATGGTTTAGAATAGTATCCAGGACTTCAGCCAATATTAGCAGAGGATTAATCAAGGTGTACAATATTTTATACATTTTCCTTCCTTTCTGAAAAAGAAGGTTGGAAAATCTCTCTACCTTTGCTAGTTGCTTGATAGGTATATTTATTATCTCTCTCTCTTTTTTTCTCTCTCTCATCTCCTGTTTAATAGAATAGCTTGCTCCAGTCTAAATACTAATCTTGAACGCTTATTCAAATGAAGAAGTGTTATTGAAGGTGATCTCATGACTAGAAACCATTACATTAACAAAATAGAGCAAGAACCTTTGAAAGGGGAGGACATAGGCCTGAGGAGAAGTGTAAGCTATGTAGATTTAACTATAAAAATCTGCCTATAACTATATCAAACTGCCTCTTAAACAACTGTTATTATACCCATAGATTGGAGGAGCACTCAGCACTCAATATTGAAGCTCCTTTCTGCAATGGAAGGTGTTTATCACAGAAATCACAAGTAGAAAAAATGCAACAAATCAGTGACTGTGGACTACTCATCCCTGAATAGCACACCCAAGTCATCCCTGATTCAAGGTTCAGGAAACATTGTGGAAGAAGGAATAGTAAGACTGTCAGAGGCTGAAGTGGGGCAGGGGCATAGCCAGACACTATCTTCTGGGCACGACAGGGCTATTGAATCTGTGAATTCACTGCAGTGGTGTATATTCCTATAAAACTTGCATGGGAATTGTCCTATCAACATTTTGTCAAGAAAGGGGAAAGATCCTATTAGATTCCACATCTCCCTGAGAGATGGATGCAAGATGCTTTCCTCAGTGGTAGACCTACTGATATAAGACTCGTGCTTCATCAAGTACTCAGGTATGTGACATTAAAGACAAACCAGATGAAACCCAGTGGACCACAAATATGAAAAGAATTGAAAATAGGAGGGAATATGGACAGGGAGAAGAAGAGCTGTAGTGGGAGAGGAGGGGAGATGGATTGGGGATGAAGATGTGAAATATAAGTTCACTATATTCATGTATAAGATTCTAAAAAATGTTCTCTAATCAGATAGTGTTTTCATCTGCCACCACTTCCAGATAGAGTTCATTGGCATTTACCTTGAAAACAGAAAACATTTTCCTAACAGAGAATATTATATTCTTTTGTTATGTCAGCATAGTAGCTTAAAGTTTAGTCGACTTTCTTGCTAGTGAAAAGCTTGGTTCCGCTGAAAATGCTGCCTGCAGTGCTATTTGATAAACTTGCATTTCTCTATTCTCAGGATTTCCAAGTGAGCAAATTTCAGATCAGCTGTCAATACTTATTCCTTAAATTTAAGGGGTTGGTGAAACTACTGAATGTTGTCACCTAGAGACAACACAGATCACAGATGAGAATTACCAAAGATGAGTATCTCTGAAAACATGAACTTGTCTTATCACTTTCAACTTTTTAATAATGCAGCAGTGTTTATACTCAATGCAGGGCTGGCTTTAAACAGGTTAAAGTTTAAATTCTATTTGTGGTGCTTTATGACTGTGAGACTTCTAGGGTCTTTCATGACTTTTTTGGGCCTGAGTGACATCAACTATAAAACAGTAATACATATTCCTCAAGGCTAAATGTGATGGTAACATATGAAACTGTATGGTGGCAACTTCTCATATTACTACACCATAGGTAATAGCTACTATACAATTAGAGGTTCTGTTTGTAATTGAATGTGCTTAAAGAATGCTAACTTAATTTCAGTTTCTCTGAGACTCATTTGGCATTATTGGTGATTTTAAAAATATTTTTTATTCATTTGAGATAGAAAGAGAGGGAGAAAGAAACATGGATCATGAGAGAGAGAGAGAGAAAGAGAGAGAGAGAGAGAGAGAGAGAGAGAGAGAGAGAGAGAGAGAGAGAGAGAGAGAGAGAGAGAGAGAGAGAGAGAGAGAGAGAGAGAGAGAGAAAGAGAGAGAAAGAGATAGAGAAACCAGGTGGAACTCAGGTTGTGTCAGGTTTGTAATCAGGTGCCTTACCTGCTAATCTTTCTTGTCAGCCCCGCTTTTGGTGATTTTTAAAAAGGTGTGTGTGTGTGTGTTGTCTTATCACTTTCAACTTTTTAATAATGCAGCAGTGTTTATACTCAATGCAGCGTGTGTGTGTGTGTGTGGTGTATGTATGTGTGTGCCTGGTATGTATAATGTATGTGTGTGTGCATGTGTGTGGTGTGTGTATGCGTGTGTAGTGTGTGTGTGTGTGTGTGTGTGTGTGTGTGTGTGTGTGTTGGAAGCTAGGACTAAAGGGAGGGTTCACAGAAGCTAGAATAGATCTAGCTTTGAATAACTGCACATGGGACTTGGCCTGTTTTGATAAAACACCATAGATTGTTTGAAATTCCTAGTCCCTTCTCCTGTTCCATTGAGAATCCTGGCTGTCTTTTGCTTTAAAAACAAACATATTGTGGTTTATTTGAATAAAACTGTCACTAAAACATTTGTGGAACTTTTCCTCTAGGCTCATGTCCCCATAGATACTTTAAGCCAATAGAGCAGTTCTAGTCCCTTGAGCAGCAACTGCTTCACATGTGGGCTAAGAGTCACTGCCACCTGACGTGGCACTGGGGACGCTGAGCTCCAAGGTATGGGGACGGGTCCCTGCTAAGGGTGCCTGTCTTCCTTGGGGAAAGCTCTGCTGACTGTGTATGCCCACGTAGGACCAAATGCGACGTTGAGAATCCCCCTGGATAGTCTACCTCCTTATTGCTTTGCCCTGGGGTTCCCAGACACTGCATTCCAGGGCCTGAAGTGTAGGCTGTTGCCATCTTCGCCTGACATTTTTACGTGGGATCTGGGGATCCAAACTCGGGTGTGTATGCTCGTGAGGCAAAAGTTTTAACCTCTGATCCTACCTCCTCAACCCCTGACTTTGTTATGTGAAACAATACATTTCTTCTTCATTCACGTCACTTTGAGTTTGTGTTTATCCCTCTGAGCTGACCGAAGTCATCTTAATGGTTGTTATATCAAATATTCTTAGGAATGAAATATCAGCATAGCAATATGAATGTGTAGTTTCATTCCCTGGATTAAAAACAGCTCTAAAAGAATCTCTGAATCTCTCAAACTTTAACGACTATAGAATTCTGAGGCCAGGTAAAGAAATCAGTATTCAAGAGGCAGTTGTGAGAGCGCTTTTGGTTCTGAGAGACAGACCCAAAGTTAAATGTGCATGTGTGTCTTCACCTCGAGTCAACAGAAGGCTAGGGGTTTTGCCTCTGTCCTGCCTTTCACCCAGATGAAGACATCAGGGGAAGGCAGGAAGTTTCAGGTGCTTGAAGAGCTGCAAACAAATGCTGTCAGTCACACATCTGAGAAATCTTAGTGCGGCTCCCCGGGATATGCCTCATTTCTTTTAGGTTGGCCTAATTTCATTCTGGCTTTCAGATTTGCACATCAGCACTGATGAATTGTTTTAGAATGTCCACCTTCGCCCATTCCTCTTATTTTAAAATTGGCACCCTTTGCAGGAAACTCCAGATGGCGCCTCAATTAGCCTGGAGAAGCACACTCCTGTTGGGCACTTTGGCTGAGGGCTTTTGGAGTGTACTGACACACGATCCAGTTAAAAGTCAGCCAGCCGAGTGGACACCAGGGTAACACTTCATGCTGATGCCACCTGACTTCAACTATGCCTTCAGAAATTCCTAGCGATTCATCTGCTCTTCTGGTTAATTCTACCTCAGCAGTGAGACCTGATACTCTTGTGATGCTGTGGAGCTATCGGAAGTAGCAGCTGATTTACCAAACAGCAAACCCTCTTTGAGCCCCAGGGCACTCTGCCAAAAGACCGCCTAAGATCTGCTCTTCCAATTTTAGGACAGGGACTGGGTTTCTTCATTCAGTGCTTGAAAACGAATCCGTATTGGCCTCAAGAGGCTCTTCGTGCTGAAATGTTTTTAGATGGTTACCTGAAGTTGTCAGTTTGCTCTTAGAAGTAACATAACAGTGGATTCAGATAATATGTACCTTTAGGGCTTAGCTCTTTCTAGAACTCTGCCTGGAGTTAGTCTGTCTTTGTTGTGCATCTAGCCTACACTGTGTGTATACATATCGGCCCATTCTCTGGTTATTTCTTGCATGCATCTTATTCCTCTGTACCTCATCTCGATAAATGAATAGCTGCTTCCTCTGCAGCATCATTTCTATTCTTTGTGTGTATTTTTAAGCCCCAGTAAAGTCTATGAGGTGATGAATCCATTATCATGGTATCTTTCAATGTATTGGAGCAATTAGCCAGGAGGCTTTTTTTATACAGAGGACTACTTCCTACACACCAGGGGGAATACTATGCTTTGCTCATAGTTATATTTGATAAACATTTATTGCAAGAATGAACTTCCTTATAGAACACAAAGCTAGGGAATTACAAGGTACATGATATATGTCACTACCTGGTCCTTTTTTCTTCTTTTTAAAGTGAATTATCCCAGATGGATGAAAACTCTCATTTTTAAAAAGACCACAAACTTGCATAGTGAATCAGACCAACATCGTGACATCTTCACTTTTATATTTCCTCTGTCTTCTGTCCTACACAGTGGGGGAGTTGATGACATATTTCTTCTACACACACACACACACACACACACACACACACACACGCACACACCCCTTCTGAGTTTTCTAAGGTGAAGAAAAGAAAAAGTGGGAAAATAATGAGGGGAGAAGGGGAAGAAGTTCCAGACATATGATCAGCTGCTGACGCCGAAGCACATTTTTGTGTGTCAGATATTTATCTTCCCTTCTGAATGTCTATCTTTTTTTTTCTTCCTAAGGATATGGAACTGTAGCTGAGCAATGGTGAGGTTAGTGAAAGGTTTTTGTTTTATAATGCACTGAAATTATTTCCTTATGACTAAAGAAAAACAGGCCATTCTTAAGCTCAAAAAAAAATTGAAGCATGGGTGACTGTATGGAGAATGCGTAGGTTTTGTAATTTCCTTTGGAAAAATGTTATAACTTACTCTGAATGAATACAGTAGCTTTATATTAAAGATTATCAACCAGAATATGTAGTTTTGGAAATTTTACCCCATTGATTTCAACTCTCTGGACAAAGGCCCAATGATAATATCTTCCTTATGGTTGAAGGATGAATAATGGGAACTATTTGTTTTAACTATGTAAATGTATGCATTGTTTTTTTTTTATTAAGGCAGCCCTTTTTTTATTTCATACTCCATGTTTTCTTCTCTCAGTCTTAGGACTCTGACTACAACTTAAGAAGAGAGGATATATATTCATTCAATCCAAGATATCTCTTTATTTCTTCTAGAAATGAATAGCTCAAGATCAGCTAGCATGGAGAAGCCATGTTCCTTGTTTCCTTTGTGCTCAGCCTAATCCTCATACCCCAAGAGAGACTTACTCTTTCTCCTTTGGGACCTGCAGGGCCATGGGGTCCCATAGGGCCATCTGTACCCTAAAAAAAGAGCAAAATAAAACAGCATGATACATGTGACAAAGGTCAGGAGAAAAGCAGTTCTGACTCACTCTGGACTTATCTAGGCGAATGACGTGTTGCTGTCAGTAGGACAACATATCTCCTATCCAAGTGCTTTAGTGTTGATTTCTTTTTTCAAGCCTGTGGTTTTGGAAAAATGTGTGCCAAAGGGATGAATTATACAATTCATATTTCAAAGAAGAGCACACACATAAAGCCATGCATCAGAGTTATTTATTTCTTTTCTGACTAAAGAGAACATCTTCATTTCGCTCCCATCAAGAAGAATACAGTGATCTTTCCTTTCTATCACCCTTTTCTCAAGGCTTCTCACCATAGCCACTGCTACCCGTGAGCGGCCACAGTTCAACCATTCAAGATGAGAATGTTGCGCAACTGTTTAGAAAAAGCTTTCGGTATCTCACAGGAACTTCAGGGGCTCACAGAGAAGGAATTATTTTTCTAGGCACTGCCACCATTGAAGTCACTGGACCCACAGTTCACAAGCCAGGCAAGTAGGATGCTAATTGTACAACTGATTGCTGGCCTTCTGACTAGCTCAGGACTAGAACTTTTGTGGTACAAGAGGCAATATTCAAATAGATATAGGAATGCTGGGGTCCAGTGAACACTAACAATGGATTCCTTAGACTCCCAATACACTTGTTTACTTCTCAGGGAGACTATGCCTAAAGTTGTGAAGAATGTGCAGTAGTGCTCATGCATATAAGAACTATTTCAGCACAACTGTTCTATCAAATTCCCATTTCTGTTTTGGTACTTTGGTTCGTTCTGTTAGAGCTTTATGATCGGGGCTTCAGTTTCAAACTCATTTCAGTGACTGTAAAGTTTCATCATCTGATACTTCTCTTACTGCCTCAACTCAAAGTTCATCTTCAGAAGACTTTTAATTATTGAGTCTCTGGCTAAAGTGTACGAGATGGAGCTACTGAGTGCCAAAGAAAAGGAGTGAAAAAACAGAAGGGAGACAAGGCATTTCCACAAACGAGAGTGGAAAGAAAGTTCTAAGGAAAAGTTACATTTATGAGATGGACATAAGGCTAAATGGAAAAATAGATTAAAATAAATTCATTTTTTCCCACTTCTTCAGAGGCCCTTCTCACAGAAGTTTTGTAGGTTACCTGGGATGCTAAGACAGTAGAGCTAGATAGATTGGTCCCTCTTTTTTGCCTAGTGAGTCATCCAGACTTGAACTTTGGCTTCCAAAGATGCGCTGGCTGTCCAAGCCGTGCTTCAGAGCTGCACACCAATCCTGTCCCCCTTTCTTCTTTCTACCATCCTAGTACACCTTCCCCTTTGGTTCTGTCCCTAAGTGACCTCTCATCCTTTGTCAGGTCACAGTGAGCAAGGAGGTCTGCCCTGAAGCACACAGTTCCCATCTGTGAAGCATGTCAGAGCAGGACGTGGGACGGACTCACCCGGGATCCTGGCTTTCCGTCTAAGCCAGATGCTCCCTGTGTGATTTGGTTGGTAGCAGGGTTGGTGGGTGTAACACGAAGGACAAGAACAGAGATTAGTATGAGGCACTGATGACCAAATGCAACACTTCAAACAACATAATACACAGTCACAGGATTCCGGGGTGAATATCACATTGCTACAAATAGTTAGTTAAAAAAAAACAATCACATGACAGTACACATCCCAGAGATGATGGATTTTAGTGACATTTTAAATAGGAAACTCTTCTTTAGAAATCAAGTGAATGCGGTTTATAAAGTGGGCTTCTCTTTTAAGTTCTTTATTAAATTCATTTCCTAAAGACTATTCTTCACCAGCCATCTTTAAGTTCTGAAGGTGGTTGGTATATTCCTAAGAAAGAGCTCATTATAATAATCAATCTGTTAGGGCCTCAGAGGAGAGAATCTGAGCTCCAGCTACACTTGCTCGGTTAGTTTTGTGAATCACAAATGCTACGCTTTCACAGGTTAGGATGGCTGGATTTCACATGGACGTTTTTTCTCTGGGTTGTTCACATTTGTCACCACTAGAGGGACTTCTAGGAACAGGAAAAAAATTTGTGGAACCAAGTTAAAATAATTTCCAAACTAAACTGTGCCTCAGCACACTTCAAATACTATTTTCCAATGAATCCTGCATGGAAATGCCTTAAAAATAGAATGTTCTCAGGCAACGTGTACTTTTCTTTATCTTGAATTCCAGGCTACACAAAGAAATCTAGGCTACACATAGTGCATGATTTAAAAAGAATGACATTTCATATGCTTGTTTTAAGAGTAAGGAACATTGTTTATTTGAAAAGACTTTTGTATATCAAAGCAGAGGTGTATTTAAATTATTTTAAAAACATTGACTAGATCAAGAAGTGTTTAAGAGAACAACTCATTATTCTTACATAATCCTGGCAAGTTTGGTTAGAGAACTCCTCTCAACTTCATTATGTAAAAATTCCTTTAACATGATCATATAATTATCAATGTTGTCAATGTAAAATAAATTTTTAGTTAGCAATGGTTATAGCAAAATATCGATGCTATTGTTAGTTTAATGATAATATAGTTAGAGCCTACAGACACATGTTCTGTAAAAATTGTCAGTAGTTCTAAATTTAAAAGTAGGGAAAGTTTAAAGAAATTGGATTAAAAGTTTAGGAAACCCAAACTTCAAGTTAAAGATATTGACTAGATCATAAAGTGTTTAAGAGGACAGACAGCTCATTATTTCTTTACATTCTCCTGGCAAGGTTAGAGAGCTTGTCTTAACTTCATGAAATCCCTGCTATTTGTCTGATTTATAAATCATAGGCTCTCAGTGAAGTAAGTACTAGAAGCACAGAATCTATGGGGAAAATGCAGTGGGTAGTTATTTTACTCTCACATCTTAAATAAATGTAACTATTTTCCATTACTGATTTTATGTGAATATTAATGTTACCTACAAAAATCTTTAGTGACTTCTGTTTGCATTTACTGAGTAAGCAGCCTATTAAAAACTTGAGATTAAATCCTTATGCTCAATAAATAATTTAAAAAGTCTCTGAAATTGTTGTAGGAAGAGGTCTGGCATAAAGGATGTGAATGAGGGATGTCTTCTTTTCTCCTTAATCTGCAAAAGACTTCTTCCATATTATTGACTGTCATTTTTTAAGAAGAAACTTCCAGCTGGCCATTTCCAAAACGGACAACATAAAACACGTAGAACACAATGTGAGAAATAAATATAAGAAACCGGGGCACTCATCTCATGCCATTCATCAGCGAGGGCCAATTGCACACCTGCCACCAGCAGGGAATACAGTTCAGGGACTTCAAGGAGATGAAAACAACTGAGGGAGGGGCTTAACCTGTACTTATCACAAAAAACGTTTGGGAGAAATTATGAAATAATAAAAGCACACCACTCCTTAGAGGAGGCTAATGGAAGAACTGTCTGCCCTGCAAGGAGAAGGTGGGCAAGTCTGTAACTGAAAAATGACAACATTTATTGTGGGTTATGGGGTCTTCCGTGACATGAGCAGACACCAGAGAAAACACAACTGGGAGGAGCTCTGCTCTGACATACTGTGTTTTCTATTAGAGAAATTTCTAAAGTTAAGATGGATAGCCACCGAGCAAACCAGAGGTGTTACTTAGGGTAGAGAGAAAAAAAATTGAGATTCGCACTGAAATGGAAAGTTTTCTTTACTTACTGGAAGACCAAGGGGTCCTCTGTCACCCTTTTGACCTGGTTCACCCTTCAATCCTTTAACACCATTTAACCCTGGTTCACCCTAAATGCAAAAGCAAATGCCAATTTTGGTTGCTATTAGGCGTGTTTAAACCGTGAGAGAATAGAGCTAGTCTCTGAAGTGCTTGCAGATTCCAATTTTCGGTAATAGCAGAGTCAGGTCAGATGGGTCTTGCAATAGTTAGAAACCTAATTTAAAACTTCACAAACTAGAGTTGACAAATAATATTGTAGGAAAAAAAACTCCTGAGAAAGTATGTTTCTTATCACTAAAATATATGTAGCTGAGTTCCTGGAATTTAGAGCTCCAGCCAAAGGAAATTAGTGTTACACTACACAGTTTTGATCAAGGATATGAAAGACAATCAAAGTGGAGGATGCTGAAAACGCTCTGTTGGAAATACCCACTCTGCTGGAATAGAAAACTGGAATATGCAGGACAATGTGATAGTTAGATATTTTAAGCCTTTAAGCATTTTGCCTGTGGGAACAAAGGAAAAATATACAAACTGATGTTTGAAATTGTGTCATTTAGCAAGTCCTCATTCACTGATCATATAGTCAATCACAAATTACCAGTCTCAGGAGAAAATATGAAGATCAAAGATCTTGAATATAGTTTGATTGTCTGCCCAATGTTAAAATCAAGGAAGTGGAAGTTTAATACAGGGCAACATTATGAAAACCATAGTAAGTGAGAAATTGTCTTGATTCAGTTTTGTAAGAATCTAGGATAGTGTACACTTATTTTCCCTCAGTAGAAGCCTGTGTTGGAGTCAGAGAAAGTTCTGACCTGTGTCTTTTAATTTATTTATTTGAGAGAGAGAGAGGAGAGAGAGAGAGAGAGAGAGAGAGAGAGAGAAGAGAGAAAAGAGAGAGGACAAAGGAGAGAGGAGAGGGAGAAGAGAGAGGAGAGAGGGAGGGAATAGAGAGAGAGAGAATGAATGAATGAATGCACATGTATGCCATGGCACATGTGTGGCGGTCAGAGGACAACTTCCCTAAGTCAGTTCTTCCTTCCACCATGTGAGTTTCCTGATTCCAGACACTGAGCTCAGGTTTGCAAGCAGGTGTGTTACCCATGGAGCTATCTTGCCAGGTTCTGACCTACATTGTTTTCAATTTTTAAGCATAGACATCAATTTGTGAAGGAAATATTACAAGACCTGTGAAAGGAAGATGGCTTTAGACAGGACCTTGTAATATTTACTCAATTTGCCTGATAGTGAGGATGGGTGTGCTGCCTGTTAGACAGAGACCAAGACCCCCTAAAGCACACAGAAATGGTGTTGTGAATAAGCCTCTTGGAAGAGACTTCTCTTCAGGAAATTCTGGTAAATCCTGAGCTAGATAGGCGCATGGAACCATACTTGCTACAACCTGGAGGACTTGGCAGATTTCGAAGGTAAGAGTTTGTAGTGTGGCCACAACAGGAAACCCAAATGGGCTTTGGTTGGTGAAGTGTGATCTTGAGGATGCCAAAGTGTTGCACTAAGGCTAAGGTTCAGTGGTCACCAGGCCTGATCTTGAGATCCATATCTTTGCACGCAAATTCTCCAGCAGCTGAATGGGCAGGAAGGACAGCCTTAGCACGCCTTGAAATTCTTCAGAAGGGAATCATGCGTTGGCGTGAGTGGACATGAATTGAAGAATTCGTTTTAAAAATCAGTAAAAATCCAGTAGCAAAAAAGAGCCTATTTCAAATTTATATCAAATTCTATTCCTAGGCATGTCATTAAGTAGCTGCATAATTTGGGGAGAGTAAAAGCAAAACATTCTGGGTCTTATGGTTTATCACCTGTAAAACCAAGAGACTAATCTAGTATCACTTAAAATTTTATGGCCAAAACAAGCTTGGGTAATATCCGATTGATGAATATCTAAGTCACCATGGAAACAAAATTGCAATGACGACTTTGCTCTGACATTATAATGTAGTTTGGTTTTGTGGTGCCTGCAAGGTCTAAGGAGAATCCAGCAGTAGGAAGCACGGATTTAGGTCTAGAGAGATAATGCAATGGCCAGGGTCATAAGCCGATACATAGGGTTTCCTCTTCTGATTCCAAGAATAATTCTCTTCTTAAGTGCTACTGTATGTTTCTGAGATAATGGAATTCACTGGCCTTGGCAGAAGGTAAAGCACTCTAAGAAGAAAGAGACACAGATTTCTCTACTCTTGTGTGTTACCTGCATGACCCTGAAAAGGAAATTCAAGATTTCTGTATTACACCAGTATCTGTGTCTCCTTAGGTGAGTGAGCCAGAAGGAAGTCTCTCTACTCCCCAGGTAATGGAGAGCGGGCTTTGGGCTTTTGAGTAGCTAGCATCAATACTGCATTTTCAGATTGTCCTCAGGGCTACTTAGAAGCAAAGAATAAGAAGAGCCCACTTCACAATGGAAACTCACTAGTAGTATTTCTGACAAGGAGGCACTTTCCTCCATCATTCTTTTTTGAACCCAAATTGACATACATATAAAAAATATACAAATGATGTGATATCACATCTGATATATCTCCTCCTATTCAGGACCTGGGGAAGTTTAAAACCAGGATGCTGAATAGTCAAAGTACATAGATGTAGTAGAACTATGTAGCAAGCAAGATTTTTCAGTTAACAAAAAATAAACCTGAGCTATAGATGTTGTAAAAAGAAAAAGGTTTCTGGACTTGTCTGAAAATGAAATTTTCTAAATGGCTGCTTTCAATATACCATGATTAGTAGGCTATGGAACTTCCTCAGTGACAAGGATGAAAGTCCAATGAGAAATGATTTATCTCCAGGTGATATCACTTAAATTCATTCTGAGTCATTTTGTTTGGTGAGATTGAAACATCTGGATGCTTAAAGGCTTAAAGATTATCAACAATACTTGACAAATAAATAAGACAGACAGACATGCTTCCGTCATGCTTGCCCATGATCATCAAGGAAAGAGAAATCAAATAATCAAGGGATTTGTTGGATTACCTTTGGTCCAGGAAGTCCGTGGGGTCCCTGAAAATGGAAAGCCCAGTTTTTAATTGAAAACTGATTCACTGCTTCCTAGCAAAGTGAGTATGATATCAAGTATAAAATGAAATGTAGAACAAGACGGTTCTTGTCTGTGCTACAGCTACACAAGTCAGTAGAATGTTATTTATTGCCTACCAAATATTCCTTCCAGCTCTTGGATTTTGTTCTGTAATAGGAAATTCATTAATAGCAATTCTGTCTGCTAAATACCTATGAGAGGGAGAAAGCTACTGGGGTTGCATGTAATAAAAAATAAGGGAAAAATCTCTACCTTATTTTGTATTTACATTAGTCCTCCTTCTCAAATTTCCATTTTATAACCTAGTGGAATATTTGAGATGATTCATGAAATTTTATGGACTAGAGGTAGAGCTTAAATCCAGAAATTTACAGAATGCTCGAGGATGTTGCGTTTATGTTATTGATTTGGGAATTTTGTTTTCTACACAATGTTGTAAAGTCTACTCTTATTTTTTCCCTTTGAAGTAATAAAGTTTTCTTTTAAAATGTAGTAATTTAGCAAAGAAAAGCCCCACAGTTTTTCAGTACCAGAGAAGAAGATGCCTTTTTCTCTAATGCTTCCATACCCAAGGGGTGGAAAAATCTTGAAGAGACAGGAATGTGAAGATGATAGCCAAGGGCGGGACTCTTTCCCATTATTCACTCAACTTAAGATTATTCATTTCATCTAAGCATTATTATTGGGACATCATTTATTGTCCCAAAAATGAATTCTTCAAGGCTCTTGGGTCAACTTTGGAAGGAAGTCATAATGTATGCACAAATCAGGATTAAAAAGAAGAGTTATTTTGTTGAAAATACAAAGAAAATATAAATATAAAGACTACTTATCAATTTTAATGAATTGAAAATTATTGTGGATTGTTTTGAACTTTTAAAGAGAATCTAATAAGCTATTTGGGGGAATGAATATTTATTACTCCTCAATGAAATACAAGGGAAGGAAAAAATTTCAATCTAGCAATGCCCATACATTTGTTACATGTGTCTACTTTAGAATACTGTTTCCCACATGATAAGTGTGGGAAATACTTTTAGGAAATGAATATCTTTATTGGGAATTTTTATTTTAATAATGGCTAATTTGAGCTAATTTTATCAATGAATAGAATGTTGTATTTTCCAACTTAACCTTTTAACTTGAAGTGAAGGGAGTATAAAAAAGGCCAAAAATATGCCATTTGGTAAATTATTAATGAAGTGTTTTGTTCAGTGTTAAGAAAAATGAGGTAAGTTGTAGTTGTTCTGTGTTATATAATAATGCAAGAGCAATTGGGTGTGGCACACCCAAAATGCTTTCTGTAAGTGACTACAGTTTATTTCATCTGTATTTCTGACATCTTTTGGTTTTTCTGAGACCTGAGATGTGAATGCAACCTTACAGTCTACCTCATTTGTCCCTACCTGTCTACATCAAAGCTATCTGAGGTACTCTGCCATCCTTGTTCTATTGACATAACTGTCAATACCCCAATATTTGGAGAATTACACTTGCTTAATAGCTGTCTTTTTCACTGGGAGTAAATTGAGTGAGGTCAAGGCTACTATTTTCAAGGGCCACTTCGAGACAGCTACAGTAAACAGTAAACACAGCCTAGTTCAATGACTCCTCTGATGTACGACTAACATATAAAGGAAAGATCCAGCAACCTAGGCTGTTCCTGGATATGAATTTGGTCTTAATAACACTGTCTTACAAATGTTCTAACTGACCAGTTCATTTGAAGGGCCTTAGGCCTTAAGCCTCAAGGCTGGTAAGAAGTATTATTATCTTAATTTACTACTAGCAGACCAGAACAGTGGGCTTGTTAAAATGATTTGCCAACATTCATTCAGTGAAGCCGGACTAAAACATTCCAGATCTGCCCTTCCTCATCTCTCCTATCTAACCGTATGTTGGGGGAGTAAAACACAGCACTGTAACGTAGTCAGCATGTTTCAAAGCACCTTGCTTTTCCCATTCATCCCACAGACAGTAATATAACCACTAGCTGGCCATCAGAAGAATGAATTCATCTTTTCTCTAGTAGCATGTTCATAGATAAGCGATTACATTTTGGAGAGAAGAGAAACTTACCATGGGTCCAGGTGGGCCATGGGGACCTGGAGGACCTGGTGGGCCTATGATCTGTTTGTCCAAAAAAATCAAACATGGATGTGGTTACTTCACTGAGATAAAGCAGCGTCCCGTGGGTCTCAGGCCAGGGCTCTGCTAAGGCTGTCAACAGCTGTAGAGGGAAAAGGGCCCTGCGAGAAGTGATGTGCTTGATTCTCTAGCTTTCGAGATGAGGGGAAAATAACTTCAAAATCTACAGCTGTCTACAAAAGCCAGCATAAATCAAAAGTATATTAAAAGAAAAGGAAGCCATTGATTATGAAACAACCACGATTTAGCTCTCAGACATTTCACCAAGCATAAATTGGACTCTGGAGAGAGACAGGAAAAAAAAAGGATGTAAGTTCTATTTTTTCTAAGCTTTACCCATAAGCAGTAACAGGGAAATCACTGTTTTTCTCTTTTGTTCTCTGAAAAATTGCATTTAACTCAAACTTCTCAGCTAGAGTCTCTCTCACTGTATAAGGACACAACAGAGATCATGTGCAGTTTGATAAGCCAAGAGATTCAGTTTCTGTCTTCTACTGATGAGCCATCTGGCCCAGGAGAAACTAGGCAATTAATAATCGTGGGTCACGTCAGCCCCATGTACTTACAGAAGGACCCTGAGGACCTGGCAATCCGGAATCCCCTTTTTCTCCTTTCATTCCATTGGCACCCTAAAAGTAATCAGGAAGTAGGATTTAGCATGCAACATACCAAAAAAGATGACTGAATTTTCTCCCTAAACCTATCCATTTTCTTAGGGTTTCGATTATGCATATGATATGTAAAAGAAAGTTTTTCTCCTACGCAGTTTTGTTCATACTAGCAAACATTCAAATTTCTAGGATCATGAGTGATATATAAAATATAAAATAAATAGAAAAAAGTCTGAATTGGAATCCACAGTATTAAATACATTGGATCATGAATGTTATTTTTATGGAGATGTTGATTTCATTAAATTTCAAAGATGAAGCTTTTATTTCACCAGTATTTACTCATATACTTTCTTGATCAGTGTGTACACACACACACACACACACACACACACACACACACACACACACACACACCCAGAGGAGCTAGCTTGGCCTGTGATCCTGACTACTTGAGAGGCAGAGGCGGGGGAATGACAAGCTCAAAGCCTGCCTGGGATAAAGAGTAGCTTCAAGGCCAGTCTAGGGAACTTTTTAAATAAATAAATAAATAAATAAATAAATAAATAAATAAATAAATAAATAAATAAATAAATAAATAGTTTAAAAAAAGACAGGGCTGAGGATAGAGTTCAGTGACAGAATATTTTCTTTAGCACGTATGTTAAACTCCCAGTCCTGGGGCTGAGCCGGGAGAAAGCAAAGGGAGTGAAGCTTCTGTATTCTTATAATCTTTATACTTCCCTTCTAAAGTCTCAGAAAAGCAGTAAACATAATAAGGAAAAATCAGTGTTTCTAATTATCATACACAGAGCAACACTTTACAGAGAAAATTACTCTGTAATTGTTCTAAAGTATTTTCCTTATTCATTTCCTTACGATGGTTTATTTTATAATGATTATTGCATATTAAATACAAACAACCAATTATATTAATTATCTTCCAAAGCAAATCATTCGAGAAAACATGAAGGAAGGCTTACTTTATAATTGCCTTGGCTATATAGTTCCCCATATGAAAAGCTAAGCAACAATACTTTAAAATAAAAACAGTATGGAAACTATCGACTGAGATTGCAGTTATAGTTCTTTTTTGGTTTATTATAATAAGAGTGTGTCAAAAAAGTATAAACATACCGGTAATCCAGGAAGTCCAATTCCTCCTTTTTCACCTGGCACACCTGGATCCCCCATGTCTCCCTTGGAGCCTTTAAGTCCCTACAAGTGATAGAATTTGCACATAAAAAGTATAGCAATGCTAATAGTTCTACCCTAGGAAAACAGGATTGCAGATAAATTTGTCATGAGGTAGCTGTGTCTAAGCCAAAATGATTCTGATTTTCATTTTAGGTATTTTTTAGTAGCATTCTGTATGGAATCATCCCATTTTCCAGTGTAAGAGACACACTATCTTGTTAGCTCTCCTTATTTCCTAGCACTTAGTACACAATTATGCATTGCTGGAGTGGAAGGATGTGTGCATAAGGACAAGTGGATCTTTCTGGTTGATCAGACCTTGGTTGATTGTAGAGATCTTGTGAAGGGAAAAGCAACATGGCCAACCCACTGGGCTTAGTGAGAAAATGGATGTAAAACCTACAGAAAAAAATCCAGCTAATGTATATATTTTAGGGACATTTAGTGAGTTCTTATGTGTGTGAATGTTATTGTCCATAATGACTGACCATGAGAGCGGTAATGTGGATGTCACTTCTGATTGCTATGGCAAACCACCTAGAGTATATTCTTTTTAGATTGTTACATTATGCAACTCTAATATTTGTTATTAAAAATAGCCCCTTCTAAACTTACTTATTTTGCCTTAATATATCAAGAATTCTCTTGATTTTTTATTTTTAATTCAAGCCATTATTTGAGGGGGGTGATAACAGAAGTCCATATAACATAAAAGATTTTGAAATCTACCTTTATGGTTTCTGAAGACTGTCTGCATTTTCTTAGTATGATTTTTAAAAGGCAGGGGTCGCTAAATCACAGTTTACATACCAAATCCAGTCTATGAACCATTTTTGCACATGCTGATATGCATATATATATATATATCTGTTTAAAAATAAGAATATGTGACAGAGATAGTATGTGGCTCAGAAAACTCAACACATTTATTATTCAATATTGTATAGCAGAAGTTTGTTAGCTGTATTAAGGGAAACCCTCAAAGATACTGCTATATTCTACAAAATTACATGTGCCTGCTTTTTGTCTGTCTTATCAGAAAATATAGAAAATAAGGGAAAATCATTATTTGTGAAAATAGCTTCAAAGTACTGCATGTAAGTAATACTAATTTTGTGAAAAATAAGGCCACTGTTTTTAATCCTGAATCACTTGTATTCACTGAAAACAAAATTAGGTTGTTCTTATTAGTTCAGAAAGGATCTCCCATGTATTAAAATATTTGTAGAGGAGTTACAAGTAGATAGATATATCGGTAATATTAAGAATGACCTAAAGCTTCACATAGCTTTATGTTTCCGCTACAAAGCTGACCTCTAACTTAAAGCACACTGTTTCTCTAAGTTCACACAGCATGTGAACACATGGGGAAATGAACAGAGAGGATGCTGTATATCCAACTTTCTGGCCTCCGGCTTCTAATAAAAGTAACAATCAACAATGAAGTTTTAATAATGGTATAGATCTTTGATAATTACCTGCTCTCCATCAGCTCCGGGGATTCCTGGAGATCCTTGCTCACCCTGTTAAGATAAAAGGCAATAGCTTGCCTCCATTTATCATCGCCAACAGCGGGGCAACAAAGACATGCTAGCTGGTTGAAAGTGCAATTTGACTTCCAGCAACATATTTTAGCTAAGAGTATGCTGCTACAGTACACATATATAAATTAAACTAGATGATATTTCTTTAAGATATGTGCAATGGCACTTATCTGTAGTTAAGATCCAGGGTTTTAATATTTTTCTTTCATGTGAGAGTTAGTCTAAAAAAATTGCTAAAAGAAAGCCAATTAGATGTAACTTTATGGCCTATGGAAGCCATGCTACTATGATTCAGTTAATATTTTTTTCCATAAGGAATTTGTATGCTTTCTCTTGTTTTTAGTAACAAGCAAAACATAACAGGTAAACTAAGAACAAAACGTAAGCATGGTGACATTGCACCAATATTTGAACTAGCATAATTTGAAAAAATTTGTAATGACTATGACTGGATCATGTCCTGAAAAGCCTCAGTGAAGGAGACAATAAATCAGACAATATCTTAATCCACATAAAATTACTTTCAGGCCAATTCAATTTCCTATACTATGCTAGAAATGAAATAAATTTTACTTTTCATATTATGATTTATTAGGATAGTTGATGAACTCAAAATACAGAGATTTATCTTTGTTTCTTTTTAAAACCGAGGATAGCCATTCAAAATAAATTTAATCAGCATGCTAGAGATTATCCGAGCAACACATATTTAGCTGTATTTCATTTTTGAAAGATATTGAGCAAAAAATACCTTGAAAGATAAAGTATTATTTTATACCAATAAGCTACTTGTGCATTACGCTAGAAACACCCTCAGTTTCCACGTGGTGTATATTCTGAAGACGGTTTTGAGAGTAAGCAGCCCACCCTTACAGAAGAGTTACCAAAGGAATGGACCTGAGGCTGTTTTCTAAGGTTTATTTAGTGATGTTATAAACCACAATATCAAAGTGGCAAGAGCTCCTTTTCTTGGTAAAATCTTCAAGAGCTGTGAGTTGCTGCACGAAATCTGAACCTTCTAGTGTTTAAAGAAGGTGTGATCTTGTGGTTCCAAGCAAATGAAATAGAAAAGGCCTTTCTTCATTTCAGGCTTCCTGTGCTTTGTTTATCTTTACACAAACAAGTGTGCTAAGGTTGGATGCCCCTGGCTAAGCCGTGGCTTCATTTAGGATCTGGAGACTTCTCAACACTGGGGTTCAGTCACGCTGGCTTTGTTGAGCTTTTGCCCGATTCATCCCTCATTCATATACTCTCTGTCACTGAAGGATGGTTGGTAAGAGCTTTTTGATTTCTCATAAACAGAAAATCAAGTAATTCTTGTTTGATAATAGAAAGAGAAATGCTAGGCAAATAGAGTCCCATTCAGTCCGAGATGGTAAGTCAGAAATAAGAATGTGCTCTGTACTTGACTCAGCATTTGTTTTGCTATCTTACAGGAACACACCACCTCAACTATCCCATGAGCAGTATCAAGTTCTGTCAGCTAACATAAGATCTCAGTGGCAAGACCACCATGGAGTGGGTAGGCTGAAGGTGACTGTACTGTGGACAGAATGGAAAGGGTAGGAGGTCAGGGAGAGTTACTGGTTTTTTCTGTCACCACCTGTATAGATTTTCATAAGACCAATCTTTTCCTCTCTTGCAGTTTCAACTCATTCCCATCTTTGCCCCCTAGACTAAAGGAGGCCTTCCCTTGCACACCTATTGCACATGCTTTCCATCAAAGCACTTACTCTATTAGTGATTTATCTCTATCTCACACCTGGGTTATAAGCCATTTTAAAAATTTAAGCTTTTGTCACAGAACAAAGGCTCAAGAACTACTTATTGCATGCATAGCCGAAATAACAAGTGACTATAATTTAGACTAGAAAATAAGGGGATGCAAGTTTTAGTGATGTAGCTTTTTAGCTGGATGGTCTTTTTGTCCCTTTGTATCAAAGGGTGGGTACCTTCCACAGGCCTTGGGACTCAGAGAGGAATCCTGAAGGCTTTTGGGCTCTGTGGAGAATGACGTATGATTTTTGGCTATGGAAAAAATTCTGGTTCTTGAGATTTAGCAAGATGAAGAAAGGAATTTGGATCTAGACTGACACGATACAAAGAAATTAAGAATCTTCAGATTTCTTTCCAGGGTGTTAGTCCAGATCCCCAAACTGTTAAAGATTAGGGGCCTAGGCAGGCTACATATTTTGTGTAATGCCTCATAGGAACAAGAATATGGTAAGAAGTAGTAAATTAAATTCCTATTAATCATATTAATGTTATACATAAAACACATTATGTCATATATAAAATATATCAAAATTAAGTACTAAATTACAAATTAAGTACTAAGTTACAAATATGTCTCACATAGACAAGGCCTCTATAATATTTTATTTTATAGTTATTAATAGAAAAATAAATTTCTGTATATAGTCAATGTCTATTTTTCAGTATCTAAAGAAAGCACCAAAGTTTGTGTGTGCAGGAGTGTATGACAGACACAGCAAATAAACCAACTTAAGAAGCATAAATTAAAGATGAATTTCGAAACCATTTGAATCTCCTACAAGAATCTAATGATGAAAGTCACGTTTCAACACGTGTAGCTCAAACCTGAAAACCCTGAGACCCTGGCCATGTGTTAATTGATCAAACATGGCTGAATGACAAAGTTTTAGTTTGAGAGATAAAACTAACACCATTAACAAAGTGGAGGTGATGAAGTAAAGTCCAGGATTCAACTATTTGAAGTTAGTCGCTTCATTTGATGAAAAGGGTGGAATGTCTGAACAGATGAAATTAAGAGATGTGTATGAAACCATGACTCAAGAATGGTTCCTAAAATTATCATTTATGAGAGCATCAGTGAAAGTTTCCCTTATTCTTTTTATTACAAAAGAATTGAACGAAAGTATCTTTCTTTGTGTCAGAGTAATTTCCTTCAATTTGCTTCTATTTAAATAATTACCTTTCCCATCAACTGGTGTATCTATTAAGTTTGTATGAGCTGAAATAATAATAAAAATGTATTATATAAAAAATAAATAATTACCTTTCCCATCAACGAAAATTTAGCATTTCTTTACATTTATGATTTCTGTGGATCTTGTGCGCTCCTTTTTAAAATATTCTGCATCTTTCCTAATGCCCTTTTTTCATGGCAAAAGAATTTGTTCATTATTTTATCTTAGTGTTTATATCACATCAAAAGCAGTATAAGTTAATAAATGTGTTACATAGATGTGTTACATATGGCAAAAAGAACAGAATTGTTAAACACAAGATAGGCTTTTTTGAAATCTACCATATTTCTATGTGCAAATGACACTAATAAATAGCTAAAATTAGGTAAAGCAAGATCCCAATGCCCTTTTAAAAATTTAGTACCTTCTAGTTCTCTCTCCCTTTCCTAATTTTCCTCCCTCCCTCCTCCCTCCTTCCCTTCTTTCCTTTCTTCTCTTCCTTTATCTCAGACCATAATATATTATCCTCATTCTTTGAAGTAATCTCTTTTTTTTGACAGACACAGGGACTAACCAGAGATTAGGATGATTGTGTACAACCTTAGACAGAAAATATATTCTATTTCTTCCAAATGGTATTGGAGTGGTTTTTCAGCTTATTTTGGAATTAGTGTGGAGCAAAGTAAAATAAAACGCTGGAAGGTAGTGTACCAACAATTATGAAGTTATTTCTCAGAAGCTGGTAGTGACTTTATGGTAAAGGTAACAAAGTTGATCTCCAGCAATGTAGTCTGAATATCTGTTGTGACTAGATACCAATACAGGGAAGCATGGTCCCCAAGAATTTTCCATTTTTGTTTTCAACTTAATAGGCTAGAATAACTTTTTAAATACTTTTGTAACATAAGGGTTGCATAGTGAAAGTAGTTTCTGTATGTCTGTACAATGTCCAGAGTGTTTTCCTCTGTTCTTTGTGCAGGTGAGTGTTTACAGTTTAGGGCTGCTTTTAGCATGGATGGAATGTAAGTTGTTAAGAGGTTTGAAATCAAGACCTGATTGACTACTTGTTTCTACGTACTATTTAGGTAAATCTCAGGAGAGTGTAGTGCATTCCTAGTTAAACTTGTTTATACAGATACTGAAAGACAATTTATTTTCTTAGTGGGAGAAACTCAGATACGCAGAAGGGAAAACATACAAACTTTTTTGAGTTAGGTCAAAGATAGGACCAAGAAAAACCTGACTTTCCAGGACACCCCATCTGTCCATCTTTACAGCTTATGTTGTAACCCTTTATGAATGGCAAAACAAGCTATATACAGTCCCTGTTAAAGCACTGTGGTTTTGCTAAATGCTGTCATGTTTAACTTATTTTTCTTTTTTTTACCTTCTTTGAAATAATTTTGCTGATCTTGTGTTTCTAGCATTTTAAATGACTTATTTATAAAGTTACATATTCTTAGCATGGGCTTTTTGTGCTGTGCATAATAAATGGAAACAAGAAAATAAAGATAACCTTTGGTCCTTGTAGTCCTTGAGGTCCAGGTGGTCCAGGGGGCCCCTAAATCAAGACAAGACAGGGTTTTTAAGAAAGTCGCAAGTATAGGTGTTGAAACTCATGCTTTTAAAATAAAAGGCACGCCATACATCTCCTTATTTCCATCACAGCCATGTTTCTTGATCTTGATTTGTAGCTACATAATGATAAAACTGCCGATCTGCATTCTGAACTATCAACACACTAGATCACTGCAATGCGGAGAATTTGCTTTTGAACTGAAGATACTGGATATTGCCACCATGCACCACATGCGCCTTCTTGGGGTGAATTACCCAACTAGTACTAGCGCCTGTGTTTCCTTTCTCCTCCGCCCCAAATGACCTAATTTCTCAGAACCAAAAGGACAAAGCTACATCATGAACAGAAATCTAAATATTTAAAAAAGCAGTGATAACTTTTAAATTGACTTTTTCACAAGACAGACAATAATTCAACCAGGACAACTATTTTAAAAGGTTAATAACATAAACATAAAATCGAATGTCAGATAAAAGACAGTTGGTACATTCGTATCAATTTGACCTACATGCATCAATACCAAATATGAAGTCACAAACCACAGAGATCATGCAATAGGAGTTACCGTGACAGTTAAGGTGGTAATCCTCTGTTGAGAAAATGGATTAACAAAGACACAGTTACCTATTTTGGGTGTCAAAGTAAAGTAATAGATTTCTGAAGAAAAATCTACTTTTTGAGTATTTTTTTGCAAATCTAATGTCAGACAAGATATTGGGATTATATCTCCATCTTTATTTTTTTTATTAAAAATTTAATTATACATTTTAAAATTTTTTACCAGTTCCCTCCCTCCCCCCTCCTCCCCCTCCCCTTCCCCCAGTGCCTCCCCCCCAATTCCCAGAGAGTCCTTTATTGTATACGCCTAACTCTCCATTGGGTCCTCCTCTCCGATGACATATAAGGACCCAGTGGCATTTCCATAAGCCCTTTCTCTTGTTCCCCTTAAGCATAAGATCACTACTATGGCTGTCAATCCCTTGCCTCCAGGGGTCTCGGTGCCCTTAACAGATGCTAGACTTTATGAGGGCAACAGTGCGCTGGACATTGCGCAGGGCATGCAAAGTCCCATTACGATTGCTTTGGCCCCAACTATTGTTGAGAATCTTGCAAATCGTTGCTCCTCCCATCCTTTTGCTCTTACAATCTTACCGCCCCCTCTTCCGCAAATGTCCCTGAGCTCCAGGATGGGGAGAGATTAGGCTGGCCTAGTTCTATGTGATTGTATATCTCCATCTTTAATATCACATAATTACCAAAGTTTAAAGCCTAAATTAAATTTTATTTAAAATTTTATGGTAAGAAAAGAAAGTGTCAAAACATTAATTTGCCCAGTTAAAAATTATGTAATCGTGTCAGTTACTTTTAAGTGTCAATCTGACGACTGAGAACTCAGCCACGAGGCAAAGTTAGGAAAAAGTACTTAAGGCAGGCCTGTTGGAGAGTGCAGTGGGAAGATCCGCAGCTGGTGAGACCGTGCCACGGGCAGGAGAGCAAAGTGGAGAGAGAACGAGTTGGTAATCTAGCAGATTGGCATCTAGGGGAATGCCTCTCTGTCTGCTCTTCCTGTAGATGTGCTGTGACTGGCTCCCCCGGTTCCTGATGCTGCTATGATAATCAACTATAACCTACAACTGTGAGCATTAATAAATTTCTTATTCCCCTAAATTGTTTGGCTCATGTCTTTATCACAGCAGTGGGAATACGAAGCTAAGACACTAAGTAGTATGCACTGCAAGTCTGTCAACCTGACTCTGGACTGAAGAATTTGCTATGGGTAAAAGCTGCATTCTAGACAGCACTCTGATTATAGAAAAATGAAACTTCCTCCATCCTTTCTCTATAGCTCACTTCCTACATGATAATTACTTTTTTCATGTGCTGTAACTGAAGAGTTGAATTAATCTAGTTTGTTGAAGTGCTAAAGTACTTCAGCAAAACACATTCTCTAAAACTATGAGTTTCTAAAACATCTCTTTAAAAACAATGTGTGACATGATTAAAGATCATATTGTATGAGAAAAACTAGCAATGATTGTTATAGCTTCTGGCAAAATAGTTTCTAAGACAAACGCAAAATGCCAATGACCTAAGGGCAAGCTTTTATAAGCATCCACAATTTGAGGTCATCATGTCTGTCTAACATAAGGCAACACTTAACACTATTCTTAAGAGATTTACTTTAAAAAAATGATTCATAGCTACGAGAAAGCTACCTTGTTCCTAGAGTATAAATGAGTCACTTAAGAAGACTATGGGAAAATTATGAGGTAGAAATAACTTCTTTACCACTGCCCTCTGATTCCATATTATATTTTTTTTAACTAGAAAGCAGCATCACAGAACCTATTTGAATTCCTTAATATTTTCTAACCAGGTCACACATGAATTCACTTTCTACTTAAACAAACACAAGGCTAGTTTGTTTTTTTTTAAAATTAAGGATACCATGTTTTGTTATGAGCTATACAATAAAAAATATTATTTTTTTCAAAAAATATTGTTAATGGTAAATGAAGTGACAGATGGGATTGAAATGATGTGGTAAAAAATACTATGCTTGTTGCACAAGAAAGGACTCTCTGGGAATTGGGGCGGGAGGCACTGGGGGATGGGGAGGGAGGAGGGTGGGGAGGAGGAACAGGGGGTACGGGAGGAGGAGGAGGGAGGGAGGGAACTGGTGTACCTAATAAGTTTGTATGAGCTGAAATAATAATAAAAATGTATTAATAATAAAAAAATACTATGCTTGTGAAACCTGAAAACTACAGAGTTAGATTTAGCTCAGGCAGCAGCAGCAGAGGAAGCTAACTTCACAACTTCAACTCAGATCACCATCTGGAAGCTCCAGTGTACAGGCACACGGAGAAGCCTTAATGATGGTGACTTTTCTGAGTTAAAGCTACATAAACGCAGTAGGACTTTCTCTTGAACTCCAGTGGTGATTTAAAAACCATAATTTTGGGTAGTGGTAGAGAAAGACATGATATTCCCCAGTGAGACAGGATGTGATATGGATGACCAGAACTATAGCAACTATAAATTAAGGGCTTTGTGATTCATTCCCGGAGATGTTTTGATGAATGCTACTAAAATAACAGGCTATTTTCTTTCACTTCTCATAATGAAGCAAGCTTAGAAATCATTTGTGAATGATTAAAGAACAATTTAGTTTAGATTGCGATGAAAAATTGAAAATCATGAACTAGGAAAGAGGGATAATGCTAATTATGGAAGCTAGCTATCTTAAATAAAAATAAAAAGCTGAAACAAAGGTTGATATAAATGATAATTCCTTTTCTTTTTATAGACATCACAACTTAATCCTCTTTCTAAGAAGACAGACGTGAAAGAGCAGTTTGTAAAACACGAACATGGACAGTGAAGGTTGATGTTGGGAGCATGAATACTGTCAGCTGTGGAAAAACAGCACAAAGTCTGGGGTCATGCAGATAGTGCAGAGCAAGCAATGGGGAGATGAGTAAAGAGTGTGGAGAGAAACTGTCTATTTCACTTAGTGTCGAAGAAGAAAAGAATGAGACATGCTAGGGTTTTATTTTACTCCATAATTTCAGTTCCAGCTTAAAAGAGTCAGTAAACAGTTTACTAGATGAGAGTGGATGAGAGTTATAAACATTGAATTCAATTATCTCAGACACATAGCATACATAGTGTTTCTGTTATTTTGGACAATGTTTTTTCTCTTAAGATAAGTGCCAGATCAAAAGATGCTATTCAAATTATCCTGAATCTTCTTCATAACTTTGAATGTGTCACAGAATAACAATATCAATAGAGACAACATAAAATTTCATTATGACATTATAACTGTAATATACTCCAATTTACATAATTGCCTTAGAGTTTTTGGACTAATTTTTTAGAGGAAGCAATTATGAAATGATGTCTACAGAGCAATAAGTATCTTCCACCACTGGTTAGAAAATGAGAAAAGTAAATGTCTACTTCTTTTCCATATAGTGGCTACTGAACTTAATTGATTTTTCTAGGAACATTAGGAAACCAAAAAATTGTCTTAACTAAAAAATGACTATATGTTATTTATAAACACAGCATATGGTTTCCCCAACAGCAATGTGTCCTTAGGTTTGGATAGTACAGAATAGTTGGCTGTGGTAGACATTCATAGTCTCATAAGATATGAGATAGAAAAGACACAGAATATTTGCCTTTCCGTATCAAGAAGTCGCTGGATTTATTTTCTACAAAGGACAGTACTTTTAAAAACATCAATAAAAAACACTACAGAAACACTCATTTTGTGAATAGGGTTTATGAAGCATAGACACTGTATATTCCCTAAATAACAATTCTTCAATAAGACAGGGAAGAATGAACAGAAATTTCCATTGTAGTCAAAGGTAGGTTATGTGTGTATTTATGTAAAGAATGCTTTCAAAACACTTTTAATGTTTGCAGAAAATGTCAATAATACTGTAGCATTTCTTGGAAGATAAAAGAATGAATACTTCTTAAAGGTTGAGGCAAGACTATGGTGCAATCGCAAGTAATTTAATGGAAAGGCTTAGCATTGCTAATAAAGTTTTAAAAAGTATCCTTGTATTTTACTGCATACATAAGAATGCTGAAAACATAGGTACCAAAACTGGTTCCCCCCACTTTTTGCTCCCTCTGTAGTTCTGAAAAGTGGTTCTAAAATTCAAAAATAACCCCAAGACTACCTCTTATGTTTAGTTCATTTGTACTGGGGAATGCTAATTTAAGTTGTTGACTAACTGTACTGTTCAATGCATGTATCCAAACAGGAAACATATTGATCTTTGCCTTCTGCTAGAAAAAAAATGAGTAGTGGTTGTAGGACATGTGGAAATGTAGATTTATCAAAATTAGATCCCACTGGCAACATCAGGAGAATAGAAAAATTCAAGCAGGTACAGAGAATATATTGGAGACAGTTTGGTCTCTAAGCTAAAGAATGGCTTAAAGCATACTCAATCATTCAGCCACTAATCACTAAATGTTTATTGCATGTTTACATGCCCGGGAGATACAAACATGTCTTCTGTCACCCATAAACATACAATCTAATAAAGGGAGAATTAAAAGCAATGATGTGATTGGAGAGTAATCCTATGTTCTACTAGTGGCCCCTGACTACAGAAGAGCTCATCTGGTGATGGCAGTGGATTTCATTTCATTTCATTATTTCATTTCATTATTTCATTTCATTTCATTTCATTTCATTTCATTTCATTTCATTTCATTTCATTTCATCATTTCATTTCATTTCATTGAATGAAAGAAAGGGAAAATAGTGGAATGACCCCCAGACAAGAGGGAGATATGAAGAGAAAAGATGAAAATGATCCTACCAGTGAAGACAAAAAGGTTTTGCACAGGAAGGGCAGAACTGTAGTGCTTCAATAGAATAATTAAAGTAATTACAGTTTATTAAAACCTGCCTTAGACTGAAACATAGGTTAAAAAGGCAGGGGAGCCCTTGGGAAAGCCTTGGTTAAAGGACTGGTGGGTGGTAGGTATGAGATGACTAGATCTGGCCTTCCTGGGGGAGGGATGAAATGAGCAGTGTGGAGTCGTGTGTTGAGTAAGAAAAGAGCATCACTTGGTGAGTTAGAACAGAAGGACCAGGCCACTTTGAAGATGCTTCTAAACTCTCTATCTGAAGAAACACAGATCCACGGTATCATTAAAGAAGCTAGTCAGTTAAAGAAGGGTAACATTTGGTAGGTGGGAAGAGCACTCTACAGAAGCGAATGCATTTGTGGAAGCTAATAAGCAAGTGTTGCCTCAGTGGCAGAATTATTCTTAGACCGCTGGGGCACACACAGAAATGAAATGACAGAATGCAGGGGCAACAACCTAGATAAAGAGAGAGAGTAACTGTATGAAGATCAGACTTCAGGCAATAAAAGGCAGGAGATGGACAAGGAAGTGTGGGAAACACCCACAGAGAAGAAAAGTGCAAGAGACACTGGAGGGCCAGAGAGACGGAAAGGATTTTCAGTGGGAAGATGGCTTGGCACAAATGTCACAGGAAAGTCAGGGGTAACAAATACATAGAGGTCACAACTGAACGAAGACAGACACAAGGATACAGGAGTGTGAATACTGGAAAGATGAGTAAGACACAACGGTAAAGAGACAAATCTAAAACTGAATGAGGGAAATAAACTGAATGGTTATCATAAACGTGCACGCACGCGCACACACAGTTACTAGGAGCTAAACATTGTTCCTAATGTATAATAAGCAAACGACTATTTGCTCCTCTCAACGACACTTCACAGATAGCAAAATGGAGGCATACAGAAGTGAAAGAACTCCCCAAGTTGCCATCTGGCAAGCAAAACAGCTGAGACAGGACCCAAGCGGCACCTGCTCCTGAACCACATTGACTGATAAAACATTCTCTTCAATAGGAGGCAAAAAGTTGCCTAAACTGACATGAAGCTTACACTTGATAAGGCTTAGGAACCATGGGAAGAAAAAGTTTTAAAATGCTAAAAATGACAGAGTACCGGGGCAGGAGAGAGATGGGGGCTCAGGAGAGCAGGGGGCAGGTGTTCTTCGAGGGGTGGAGTGGGCGCTGATACTGTTGTATTAGGACACCCAACCCTGCCTCTGTCTGTGGGTCAGGGCCGGAACAGTCACTTGCCTGTAAAGCTTCGTGGAGGTTACCATTGTAGTCTATGATCTCAGTGGCTCCTTGGTCACCTTTTTGCCCAGGTGGACCCTATGATGAAAAACAAACAAAGGGAAAGTGAAGAGAATTAGCACGAAAGACTGCGGAACTGGAGCCCGTGAGTGGGCAAAGGCTCCTGCATGCAAACCTGGTGAGTTCAATCTAGCCCACATGCTGGAAAGACACAGCTACCTTCCAAAAGTTGTCCTCTGACCTCCACGCATATGCCACGTTTGTTCGTTCTCTCTCTCCTTTACTTCTGTTCTCAAATATATGAATAAAGTATCTAACAAAAACTTTACCAAAACAGGAGCAACTTACAGGTCTCTTTAAATGTTACTTTGCTACTCATCTGTATTTCAGAATAAATAATTATGTTCAAATTTCGTCCTTATTCTAAGGAACTTGGATCTTATTCTAAGGAACATCCTATGGTTGACTATAGTAGATACAGAACTTTCTTTAAAGAAAATCTGATTTAACCTTTGAGACCATGCTCTGAATGTGAACACATAGAGGTTAATTTGATGTGCTTTGCAATTTTGTTGGTTTTATGTTTAATAAGGTGGCCCCTAACCTTTCTAATCATTGATTACTTCCTCATTCCTTAAGAAGAGAGAAATGGAGAGCAATGTTCTGTAGGGAATGCTTGGCTTTTCCAGTAAGAAATGTCACCCATGAAAAGTAGAGCAAATATAGACCCAAAGAGAGTGTTATCTATATCCTGATATGCTCTGTATTTCTAAAATATACACATTTCCTGTCTGTCTGTCTGTCTGTCTCTGTCTGTCTGTCTGTCTATCTATCTATCTATCTATCTATCTAGTCTGTCTGTCTATCTATCTATCTGTCTATCTACCAATTTATCATCTATTTATATTCCAGACTTCTGCCCTATCAATTACATCTACTATATAATTTCTATTAGTCATACTCTAATTTCCTGTCTTTTTTTATCCTTTGATACTTTCATACATGAAAACAATGAACTTATGTTGTTTTACACCCCTTACTCTCCAATCTCATCCTTCATCCTTTTCTCATTGCATACTTTCTCCTTTCCAGCCAGTCTCCCATGATTTTTCACATCTTTTTGAGTTGTATGGCCCACTGGGTTACACCTGAGATGCCTGTACTAGCAAGTGCCTGAGTACTTGCTGGGGCGTGGATGACTTATCAGTGGCAAGTCATTGAGGAAAGTAGTTTCCTTCCTCCTGTCTGATATCAATCCTCAATGATCTCTCAGGAAAATGTGGTATCTCTTGAGAGTCTGCCCTTCCATGGTGAAATATTAATAAGCGGACTACTGTGCAGATCTTGTGGAAGTGACATCCCTGGTGAGTTTGTGGGTGTGGCAACTCTCTCATGACCAGAGGATACTGTTTGGCCACACCTTTCCCCACCCTGCTCCTACCACCCCTTGGGTCCCAGAATAAGGGTGTGATTCAGATGTCCTGTTTAGGGCTGAGCAGTCCCAGTCTCTGCCTTCTTCTTCTTTTTTTTTTTTTAAAGGCTCCTTATTAGCAAAACTGAAAAAAAATCAACAAACCATAATTCAGAACATCAGAGACTCTATATCAACCACCTGGAACCAGGCCAGCCTAATCTCTCTCCATCCTGAAGCTCAGGGAAATTTGCCGAAGAGGGGCGGTAAGATTGTAAGAGCCTAAAGATGGGGAGGAGCAACAATATGCAAGATATTACACACAAATTAGGGCTGAAGCAATCATGATAGGACTTTGCATGACCTGCACAATGACCAACACATTATTGACCCCTCAAAGTTTAGCATGGATTAAAGGCACTAGGATCCTTAGAAGTTAGGGATTAACAGCCACAATAGTGTTCTTATACTTAAGAGGAACAGAAGAAAGAGTTCTAGGAAATGCCACTGAGTCCTTACACCACCTCAGAGAGGAGGACCCAGAGGAAAGTTTGACATTCACATTAAAGGATGCTCTAGGGATGGGGGGAAGGAGGCACTGGGAGATAGGGAGGGAGGGGGGAAAAGAAAGGAAAAAAGGGGAGAGGGAGCAAGGGGGTCCAGGAAGGGGTGGAGAGAGGGAAGGGATGGGGTACCTATTAAGTTTGTATGAGTGGAAATTAAGAAAAGGCTCCTTACATATGCGTTATTATATTAACTGAACATGGGTAATTTCACTCGTTGGATAGCCGTGGCTGCCACTACTCATTTAGCAGAGGAAAGGTGGGTAAGGAGAGTTTTTAATACTTTCTTCCCTATCATGTTCAATGTAAGTGTTAGAACTTCCTATTCACTGCTCCTGAAAACTAAGATAAAAATGTAAAAAATGAGGTGGGGAGGGGGGAGAAGGGAGGTGGCAACACAAGTCAGTCTTCTGCTAATGCCATCCAGAGACTGTTAGACCAGGTGCCTTGGTGAAGCCACATAGACATGACTGGCTTGAAGCTTGTTGGGTTAACAGGAACAAAGTTTAGATAATACTCACTCTCGGTCCCAGAGCTCCTGAGTCCCCTTTGTCTCCACGATCACCCTTTTCCCCAAGAAAAAAGGAAAGATCATAATTAGTAGTAGGGTAAATGATACAGAAACCTCTTCAGTGTAAAGACACATTTGTGCCACACAGAAAGTGTTTTAACGGAAGTCCACTGCCAGCAATATTATAACCCTGCTTTCTAAGATGCAGCCTGCAGGATGGCACATTTCCTTTTCAGATAAACAGGGTATCTTAGAACAATAAGATGTAGCAACTCTCCCACTGGCAGGGGAGTGATTTGCAAAAAAGAACTGAGAGGCAAAGAGAATAATCTTTGCCTTCAGACAGCTTTTATTTGCAGGGATTTGGGGCAAGGAGGAAAGGACCAAGCAATTGTGGCATCTGTCCTCAAAGCATGCATAACTGGGCCAGGAAGAAGTGGAGAGCTCATTCTAGAGAGAACTGGGAAGATAGGTCAGGGGCTAGACCTCCCCCTGGTGAGGGAGCAAGAGTTTATTTCTAGCTGTGGCATTTAAACCCTTGGTGCTGAAATGGACAGCAGCCAGTCAGCCAGGTTGGTTAGGCTGAAGGTCAGGGTAAGAAGTAACTCTCTCTCTCTCTCTCTCTCTCTCTCTCTCTCTCTCTCTCTCTCTCTCCTTCTCTTTCTTCTGTTCTCCTCTCTTCCCCTTGTCTGTTCCCTTTCCCTGCCCCCCATTTCCGTCTTTTCCTTTTCTTTCTTCTTTTTCTCCTCCTTCCCTTTTCTCTCTTTTTTCTACCCTCTCTTCCTCATTTTCTTCCCCTCCTTTCTCTCTGCCTTCTCTATCCCTCTTCCCTACCACACCTTTCTCTCTTTCAATGCAACATGGAAAAACAATCTCTAAAGGTTTTTTTTATAGTCCTTAATCCCACCTACAGAGATACTAAGACTAGTTTAAAAATCTAAAAATTGTCAAAACCTAGTAGAAAATCTTTGGATTTGTGTAGATTTAAGGACTTTTTAAATTAGCTGCGGTTCACAGAGCCCTCCTTCTACATAGAACACAAAGCACTGTCTTGGCTTTCTACACACTTCTACACAATGTGTAAAGACTAGTGAAGATCATCAGAATGAAGGAAAACAATTTTCTCCATGCAGGTTATGCTAATAACACTGACCCGAACAATAAACTCTACTATGAATATGGATTTAATAACCTGTACCCTCTATTTTCACACTTTTCCACATTATTAGTTAATAGCATTTTTGGTGACAGTGCATCTGCTATTTCAGATGGAATAAGGAGGGAGACAAAGGGGCGGGTATCTTGGTGGTGATGCTTGCATGCCATGAGGGGAGTCACGTAACAAATGCAAAGTATGAGGACAGCTCATATAGCAAAACCAGGATGTGAAAAGTAAGAGTACACAATAAATAATTAAAGGACTTCCCCCCTCCTTAAAGAAGCTACATCTAAGGGACAACTTGAAGAATAAAGACAGACAAAAACAACACGGATTGTTCTGAGACATTTCTCCAGGGATAAATGACTCTTACATCCCATTTAATCTAAAAGATGATATTTCATTGGATGGCAAAAGGCACAGATCTTGAAGGCCTCCAAGTTATATCAAAATGGGTACTGGTTACTGACCTTGGACCCCTTTGGACCTCTAGCTCCCGATTCACCTTGCTTCCCCTATTGCAGGAGAGTAGGAGAGAAAAAGAGAGAGAGACAGAGAGAGAGAGAGAGAGAGAGAGAGAGAGAGAGAGAGAGAGAAACAGAGAGAGAGACAGAGACATAGAGAGACAGAGAAAGACAGAGAGACAGAGACACAGAGAGAGACAGAGACAGAGAGAGAGACAGAGAGAGAATATGGCAGAAGAGACAAAAGAGAAAAGGAAGTTAGCAGAGGCTCAGAATAAGGAGGAATCATGGAAACACTATTTTAATAGCCTCAGTGAACAGATCTCTGAATGATGCTGGTACCTGCGCCTGAAGTGGACATACTGCCTGTATCAACTCCCTGTCCCCACCAATCTTCACTCTGGGATTATTCTTAAAATAATAATCTGTTCTCCCACCAGTATATAGGGGATTCTGGGAGTATTTTCATTAGACTCAGGGTGTTCACCTGCATACCTTTCTTTTTCATCAGAGAATATGCCATTTCCCCGTCTGAAAGATGGGTTGACTTTTAAAATAAAGTGTGGCCACATTAAACTGCAGGAAGTTTAGATGAGTAAAAATTGAAGAAGCAAACAAATCCTTCACCCTAATATTTTCGAGGTGTTACACTCCATCTAGTTACCACGGAAACGAGCACAGTGCTCACCAGCAGGGTTTTTTTTTGGTAGGCTGAGTGATAATGTGTTAAGATGACAACGCCTCTCCCTTTATGCTAGAGTATGTTATTAAATTTGCTCACTGAACTGAGCAGAATAAATAGGCAAAGTTGAATTGTAAGATCCCCAGCTGACCTGCATGCATCTCAATAAGTTATTTATGATGTGGGTTGTTTTAGTACCTGGTGAAGAGTTAACTTCCTATTCTGAGCAAGCCACATGCATTCCCCCAACCACCAATGTTTTTTTCCAATAGAAGAATAGCTGACCTTTGGTCCAGGGGCTCCGGGATCCCCCCGCTCACCTCTTCCAGGAGGCCCTACCTCCCCACGTTCACCCTGTCACAAAATACAAAACCAGTCAATGTTAATCCTTCCAAGACTGGTCCCTGCAGACTAATATGTGAGTTGAATAGAAAATTACTATTTACTTACAAGATACTAGGGCTGTTGTCATCTCTGAGCAGGAATGCCGTTTCACAATCAAAACAGTCTGTGATTACTAATTTTAGGTGTCATCTTGACCAGATAAAGGAGTAAAGGAGCTGGCAGAGCTTATTTTGGTTGTTTTTATGATGATATTGCACAGAAGTTAGTAGATTGAGTGGGAAAGTCTGTGCTCAATGTGAGTGACCATCATCCACTTAGCTTGGGGTTGGTCAGAATAAAAAGGCAGAAGCCAAGACAACCTGTCTCTTTCCTTCTCTGAAACTAGGACCCTTTCTTTCCCTGCCCCTGCATTGTGACTCCAGAATCTGCAGCCTTGATGTAGGACTTCCACCAGGGCCCTGTATCCTCAGGCCTTTAACCTTCACTACAAGAGAAGCTTCTCTTGATTTCCAAAGCCTTCAGTTATTGGCTTCCCTCCAGCTTGGGGATGGCCTATAGTGGGACATCTTTGTCTTCATAAGCCAAATCTAATAAATCCTCTGTTTGGCCATCTATGTTTACACATATGCATAGACACACATAAATGTGTCCACCGACATAGCTGCTCGACCACCCAACTGCGCCTATTGCTGCAGTGTCTCTGCAGGGTGCTGCAACATTTGCATTGTAACCCCTACTGTACAGCTATTGAAATAGTTTTGTAAAGACCTGTCAGTATCATTGGTAAAGAGAAAAACCTTGAAGGGCATCACTGAGGTTCTTTATTCTTCTTTAAGCCACCTGGTCACTCTTTGTAGCTGAATTTACATATCTCTGGCAAGAGCCACAGCAAAATGGTCAAGTTCTAATCTTCATACTCTGACATTCTTGGTTTTTATCCTGACTCCATCACCTATCAATTCTGGGTTTTGGAAGTGCTTAAAGTCAATTAGCCTCAGCTTGTTCTGCAGCTAAAATGGAAATACTGAACTTGTAACTTAACATAAAGTGCTCAGAATAATGTGAGACACATGGATATTACAGCATTTTAATTCATAACTGTCCAAACATGGTTACCATCTTTGAGGAGTTATTGACTTAATTAGATTCACACAAACTGAATAGTGGAGAACTGTGGAGCACCTTATGGCGACATATGTCAATAGGAGGCACACTATTGGTTCTGAATGCTGAAGATTATCCCTAGAGGTAAAACTCCACTTCCATCCCGAAGGACAAGAGGGCTTCCTTGACAACTACTGAGTAGGACATGAGCACCCTAAAACACTTCTCATGATGAAGAAGAAAGGGGTTTTTAACCACGTTCTTCAGACAAGGAGATAAAAACGGGGATAAGTCAAGTAATTTTCCCACTGTGGTCATGATGCTTTCAAAGCAGAGAGCCGTAATTTTCAATGGATGGTGTTTGTTTTTCATTTTTACATAAATGTCTTTTACATAACTCTTTTACGCATTTCTCATCATCACATTAGGGTAAATTCCTAGCTGTGGAGTTGCGGAGCCAAAAAAGCCTGAATACTTAAACCTCTTGCCAATGGTCCTCCAGGTGGGCGGCATTTCCTCCCTTGCGCACAGGGAAGAGCGCAGGCTCCCTGCAGATGGACCAGAACTTCAGCAACCAGTCAGACTTGGAATCCCAGGTAGGGATGGCATGGTACTGAAGGGAAAGTTGCTGTCCTTACTGAAGGTACAGCTCATCTTGGAAAGGATGAGGAAATTAGGATCCAAGAGTCATGGGGGTCTCTCAGTGCCAAGACCCTTATGTGAATTAGGCCATTTACTTTCCGGAGGGGCAGCAGGTAGGATAAAGGTTAAGAGAGACACACAGCAGCATTGTCATAACCTCTGTGAAGATGGACAGGCTGGGTGGGGACAAAGCAGGGGCCGGCTGGCACTGGAGGTGGGAAAGCTAGAACAGAAACTAACGAATTCTTCTTGTTTCCTTTTCTCCTTTTCCTTTCATGGTCCCCTATCGTACTGTGAGATTGAAGGGTAGTCAATATTATATGGAACTTTATCATTTATTTATCTGTTTATTTTAGTATGTATATGTGGAGATCAGAGCACAATCCCAGGTGTTGGTCCTTGGCTTCTACCTCATTTGAGAGAGCTTGCTGAAGCCTACCACTGCGTATACCAGGCTAGCTGCCCCGTGGGCTTCTGGGACTTCCGTCTCTGCCTCCCATCTCCTCATAGAATTGTACTCATGTATATACAGTAGTGTCTGCTACTGTGTCTGGTTTTACAAGAGTTCTGAGGATCTGAACTCAGATTGTCAGATTTGTATAGCAAAGGCTTTATGCTCTGAAGCATATTCTCCAACTCTTATTTTTTTTTAATTTAAGAATTATAGAACAGGTCTAAAAAGCAGTAACTATAAGCTTATTTTAGGGAAAAAATAAAAATTTTAAATGAGCATGTGTCTGCGGTTTGTCACAGGAATGGAATCTATGATCTTTCAGAGAATGCTTTTTATCTCAGTGGTCCTAATTAGTTTCCTGTCACAGTGTGAAATGATGCTACTTTTTTGTTTACTTCTTTCTCTCCTACTGCTCCTGGCTCAGTCACACTGGGATGCAAATGTTAGGAGAGCAGAAACAGTTTTTGTTGTATCTTTTCCCTATTTTCAAGTATAGAAAATAACTGGCAAAAAATCTTTGCTGAATTAGTATGTATACAATATTGTTCCAAATATCCTAAAGCACTCCAACTAAAACTCTTACTAAAATTCTTGACACAGACATAGACCAGACACAGACAGTAAGACTGACCCTGGGGACACAGCGGTCCCTACGACAGATATTTGGATGCCATTACAGTCTTTTGTTGCCATGCTTTTTCTTCACTGTGTTGGGAGTTAAAAATGCCATTTTAGATTATTTTTTAAATCTGAAGTTAGTGATACAAATCTATTCTGTTTACTTAAAGTGATTTTTAAATATTCGTGAATTTCCCCCTTACAATACAGAACTTATGTTAAGACAGGCGATTCAGACAACAGTGAACTTTAAAATGAGTTCCTATCTGAACCAGGGAGATGGCTTAGAAGGTAAAAGCATTAGCTATGGAAGTGTGAGAACCTAAGATTAAATCTCTAGGGGGGGGCGGTAAGATTGTAAGAGCAAAAGGATGGGAGGAACAACGATTTGTAAGATTCTCAACAATAGTTGGGGCCAAAGCAATCATAATGGGACTTTGCATGCCCTGCGCAATGTCCAGCGCACTGTTGCCCTCATAAAGTCTAGCATCTGTTAAGGGCACCGAGATCCCTGGAGGCAAGGGATTGACAGCCATAGTAGTGCTCCTATGCTTAAGGGGAACAAGAGAAAGGGCTTATGGAAATGCCACTGGGTCCTTATATGTCATCAGAGAGGAGGACCCAGTGGAGAGTCAGGCATACACAATAAAGGACTCGCTGGGAATTGGGGGGGAGGCACTGGGGGATGGGGAGGGAGAGGAGGGGGAGGTGGGGCTTCGGAGGGAGGAGGGGGCAGGGAGGGAACTGGTAAAAAATTTTAAAATGTATAATTACATTTTTAATAAAAAAAAAAGAAAAAAAAAGAAAACATACAAAATCTGCATTTAATCTTAGCTCTCATCACAAATCACTATGTGAAGTGACCAATCCATGAAGAACTATGCTTTTGACCCATAAGGATGGAAATACATGTGTTTGTTCACTGATAACATGTAAATCCTAATGTTGGCCCAGACAGTAAAAGGTGGCTTTGAGTTCAAAAAAAAAAAAAAAGATTAAATCTCTAGGACCTATGTACAACATCAAACACAGTAGTGTTCATCTCTAATCCTGCATTCCTCCACAGGAGATGGAAGGAAGCGATGGCAGAGGCCCCAGGAGCTTGATTGTCCTAGTTCCCTAGATTGTTCTCTGACCTCTACATGCATGCTATGACACATGCATGCCTATACTCACACATGTGAATACACACGCACACACACACACACACACACACACACACACACACACACACACGACAATGAATTTTCATCTACATTCTTGCTTATGGAAGTACACAAGGAGTACGCTGCCTTTTTTACTAGTACTGAGGATTCTGGGTAGTATCTGATATATATATCTGTTATATAAAATCATGCTGGGTTCTTCATTTGTCATCAATTAATGCTGATTTTATGGCCCTACACCTGGATCTTTCTGTGAAACCATGGAATATAAAGAATTAGTTAACTAAAGAAACACATGAAGGGATGAATCTCCTTCCTATAAACTGAATCTCTCTTATCTTCCCTCTGGATGGTAAACAAAGTGCCACAATCACTTAAGATTGTCCCTGTGGAAGTATGCTGTGCTTCTCTGACCAACTGCCTCCTTTCTCCTCCTGTTCGGGGCCTCAAGTCCCAGTAAACACAATGGTTCTCCTATCAGCAGAGAATAATCAGTTCATTCTCCTCTCTCTCTCTTTCTTGCTGTCTCTGTCTGTCTGTCTGTCTGTCTGTCTTCTCTCTCTCTCTCTCTCTCTCTCACACACACATACACACACACCTGTGTGAATCCATTCTGGCTAAAACCTAAAATAATTTCTTCATACTTTGTTAAGAAGCCTGACAGCTCATTATGTGAAACAGGAATTTCTTCAGAAAACAACAATTTTGCATAATTCCACTGAGTTTCATTCACCCTCAGGCCATGCATAGTTTCCGTTTGTTAGGATTATTTTCCTTCCACTGGCAGAAATGGAGACTGTTCTGTCTGAACAGACCATGAACATATTTCTCTAACTACTGGAGGTCACCCATAGCCTATTTCTAGTGAACGCTATAGTTGAAAAATAAAGGATGTAGGTCGATGCCATTTTGCCACTTCTTTGATTCACGATCTCTCTTGAGAATCACTTTATTAACAGAGTCACATCTTTTTAATGTTTTTCTTATGTTTTCTTTTTTCCATCTTATTTTAATTTTTAAGCGGCACACATGAATATAGTTAATTTATAATATTTTCAATCCTTAGTCCCAAATCCCATCCCCCCTACCTTTCCCCTTGCAACCCTTCATTCATCTTCCTTGCCAGATTCCCTCTTATTTTCAAACCTTTTCAGTCTTTTTATATCTTACTGTGTAGATAAAGAGAGACCTCTGGACCTGACTATATCTGTAACAAAAACTTTATTTTTCACATAGAAGCATAGAGCTTTTGCTTTTAGGGTCCTCTTTTTCTTTCTAAGTTGTGGAACAGCAGACCAAGAGATATTTTCATTGCAAAATTATCTCTGCAGACATTATTTTGGGTGGATCCTTTGAAAAGAAAGGCTTAGGGATCTTTGTGATATCCACATTTTCCTGAAATTCAGGGAGTAATGGGAAAGGGAATAATATCAGATTCCAAGTGCATCCTAAAATGTGTGAGGACAGTCATATCTCTTCTCCTCACTGTTCAGACGATGTGCCTCAGGGCCAGGTGGCTCATAACAACAGTTTTGAATCCAGAGCAAGGCTGAAGTCCACCCGCTTGCTGACTTGCCTAAGGCTTTCTGGAATTAACTTCTCACTGCTTTAATTCTTGTGGCTGTTCCCATTGGACACGCTAGTAATGAGGGTCGGACGGCCTTAGTTCTCTACAGGGCAGAAATACAGACTTACTCCACCTTTCCTTCAACATCTCTGATACACATTTCAAAAAGGAAGGAAAGAAGAAATAGTCTACTCACCTTCGTTCCTGGTAACCCTGGTAAGCCTGGTTCTCCTTGGGGACCAATGAAGCCTGGTTCTCCCTTTAAAAGATGGGCATCCAAGGTCATCATTCATGTGACAGTGAACACATAAGCTAAACTCAGTTCCTTCTACTGGGATTTTACTTTGTTGAGTATATTCATATGTTTTGGCTGAGATCAACTTACTTACTATAAAATTAATCAAAACTGATATTAATCCAGTAATGTTACACATGAAAGGAACATCTCTCTTTTTGTCATATTTCCAAAAATTTATTTCTGCTATCTAGGGAAAATTCATCTGTGGCAAAGCAAATGATCTTTTTGTCTGCATACCCAATTCTAGGACTCCTAAAAATAAAAGATCTTGGATATCTCTAGGTTATAGGTGTGGTAGGGGGGTTGGCTTTAAGTTTTTACTATAGATTTTGCATTTTTAGATACTTGGTTAAAAAGAAAATGAAACTTTAATGGATTTTCAAGACTGTGAATACTAATCAGGTATTTTTTAAATTCATGCAAAACTTTATTTTTACCAATACATACACACATTTCAATAATAAAAATTATATTTTATTCTAATACTTGGAAGAGAATTAAAGCACAAGTAATAATAATGTTTTGCCTATACAACTAAACATAATTCTCAGTGTCAGATATATAACACATTTGAATTACCTGCTGGCCAGAGAAATCTCAAAGGCTACCTAAACCATATAGGCTTTTACCATTGCTCTTGGTTTCCCACATTAATGTGATAGTAAGCCTATAGTACTGAATACGTCACATATGTTCAGCACAGGACACAGAGAAAACAAGACCAAACTAATCTAAAAACCTCTTCCCTGCCAGCTAAATTTCATAGTATCAGAAGATAATGTGCAAGTTGCAGGGGGGAAGTTAGACAGCCACAATCTCAACCAGTTGTGAATTAAGCAAGCTGCAACTGTAACCAACCTGACAATAGGTAACCATTATATATATAATCAGCTACTATCTGATTAAAAGTCCATGTTATAACACACTCCTGATAATGTAAACCAGACCAAGAATATGTGGAAAGGGAAGATCATAGGCCTGAGAGAAGAACAAACTACTAAGAATTAGCTAGAAGGACATTATATCAAACTTCTATCTAGACACTTGTCATTACATTCATAGATTAGAAAAACTCTCTTCCTTTTCCAATGGAAGGTATTTAATGCAGAGAAGCATGATTGATCAATGTGTAGAGACTGACAATCAGGTATTTTTTGACCCCAAACATATAGTTTTTAATACCAAGCCTCCAACTTTCTGACTCTGACCAAGTGGGTTCTATGGTTCAATCCTATTCTGGTTCTATCCTCCTAACACCAGACATCATGTATTTGACCCCGTTTTATGGGCAGGCAATGGATTCCCTGATTACTTTCGTTGTTATACTGTTGACTGACATGGCTATGATTTTAGGGGTTCTCAAAACAGTTAAACCTACTCAGGACTCAGGAAAATATTGTACTTACCATTACTGTACCTTATAAAATATACAAAGGTGAATAAACATATAGGATAAGATCTAGAACAGTATTGAGCATGGGAACCCCTGTATTTGCCCATCTGAGTGATCTGTCCACCTGGCACATTAATGTGATTGCCAGCTTGAAGGTCTGCAGTCTCTGTTGCTTAAGGGTTTCTATGGATGTTACATTGTATCTACATGGTTGGTGAAAACCCCATCTACAGGTGATTAAACCCAATCTCCAGTTATTTCCCCTATTTCTCAAGCTCTTCTCTATGTATAAGTGAAGCTCACAGCCCTGGTACTGCGACACTTCCACAGACCAAGGCACTATTCTAGCTATAATCTCCAACATAGGCTTTTACCTGCATGTGCCTCCTCCCTGCAAGCAGTCCCTGGCAAATCACATAATTACTCCAGGGGGTGGGAGGTATAGAAAAGTTCTAGCACTTTAGCCATGGGGTAGGTTTTTCACATCTTGAAGCTATCTAGGAAACCACCGGGTGTCTTCTCATTTTCATAAATTCAGATGTGATTGGAAGGTACTGATATGAAATGTATGCTTTAGGGTTTATTGTACAATTTCCTAAAATCCCCACTCTACTGGTCCCTATAGTCTTCCATCAAGTGTAAGGGAAAATCTGGCAAAGTGTTTTGATAATTCTCTTCACATTCCAAAATAAAAATCTAAAGACTCTTCAGTGAGATCACTGGAAACCACTACCTCTGCTTGTTTTTTTTTTTTTTTTTCTTTGTTTCAGGTAGGAGTATCTGCCTGGTGTGGACATCATCATTCCCTGGCTTAAGGTCATTTCTGAATAAAGGAGAAAGAAATTGAGCAAAAGTAGACACACATTCATCTGTGGCTTCCTGCTCTTGTTTATGTTATTTCATAAACAAGATCATTGAAAGAAAGACATTATAAGTAAAATATATCTTCTGGTAAAATTATGTACACAAATAAATAAGTATCCTGTCTCTACATTGAAGAGAAATGCAGTGAACGTTAAAGTCATTAATCATGACTGCTGTCATCAACATGCCTAAGCATTTAGTTGTAGATATGAATTTATACGTCTTCAGCCATAAACAAAATAATCTCTCTAGCCAATCAAGTAGACGATTATAAAAGCATGCTAATAAAGAATAGGATGAAAGACAAAATATTACAAAAGCTCTTCTTATTTGGGCTAGTATTTAGTTTATAAAAGGTAAACCATGCAGTTGCATAATGCACAAGTAAATAAGGTTTTGTTATCTCAGCCAGACCATCTTTCTTTAAAAAACATCAAATCCTCCTCAGTAAAAGTACAGCAAGTTCCTCCAATAGAATGTTCAGGGTAAAATATTTTATTTCAAGAGATAAAATCAGCAATGAATTTGATAGTCTCAATGATGAATCTGAGGAAATATAAAAGACTTTGAGTATGATTATTTGTACCTGATCCTGCTATCCCAAGAAAGCATCACTCACATTGATACATTCTGACATACTTTTTCTAATCTATGCAAGGAGGAAAATAGCATATCTAGCACTAGAATCACAGATCTCTGTCTGCTTATGTTGGAGTTATCAGTCACTTCAGGGAATCACCTCCTTCCTTCCCATGTTGTGGTAAGGTGGGAAGGAAATGATTACTGGTCCCTTTCCTCTCTCAGACTCAGACATGTTGTTGAAGTGAACGGGGGCATGAACATGTCTACTAGGCTCCTTGGCTATTTGAGTTTTCTTATCTCCCTGAGTTTACACTAGCATTTCTCAAAGTGTGCTCCAGGGAGCTCCGGGGTGGGAGGGGGAAAGCAATAAGGTCGTGCTATTTTCCTAACATGCAAGATATTATATGCCGTTCACTTCATTTCCCTTGTGAATGTGGCCAAGTTTGAAAAGTTCATGCTAAGTTTCAGATTCCATACTGAATCTAAGTTTTAAGAAGTGGCCACTTGTAGGGTTTGGAGTTGTATTAAAGAATATCAACAGTTATTTCTTGAATAGGCTGCTAAAGTAACCTCTCCTTGTCCAGTTACCTGTCGTAATAAAATACTTCAAGCCAAAAAACAAATTGAAAGAGACTGAATGTAGAAGCATATGTGGGACTTCAGCTGTAGTCTGTTAAGCCAGATGCAAAGAGATGTGAAGAAAATGCATATACATCAATGTTATTTTTCTTATTTTGGGGGGGGTTATTCAGATATTATGATGGCTAGTCTCAAGTGTTACCTTGAGATAAACCCTATGAGGGTTTATTTGTTAAAGCAGGTCCCTCCTCCCCTCGCTCTGGCAAGCTTATAGATGTTTTTTAGTTTGGTTTTGCTTTTTTTTTTCCTTTGATTGAGAAAGGAGTATCTACCTGTTGTGGATAGCATCATTCCCTGGGTTAAGGTCGTTTCTGAATAAAGGAGGAAAGAAATTGAGCAAAAGTGGACATGCATTCATCTGTGGCTTCCTGCTCTTGTTTGCAGATGTGAGGCTGACGCAAGCTCTGCTGCAGTGACTTGCTTCCCATTATAGACTATGACTTGGAACTGTGAGCTGGAAATAAACCCATTCTCCACTAAGCTGTTTGGATCAGGCATTTTATTGCAACAATAAATTACAAAACTAAGATAATTATATTTCATAAAATATGCTATTTAATTATCACTAAATAAAAACAACTGAAGTATAATTTCAAGTAAGAACTACCAAGAGATGCAATCAACATAACAAAAGCCCTTTGGGAAGAATTTTTAAGAGAGTAGAAAGTTTCTGAGAACAAACATTTGAAAATAGTTGGCATAAAAGTACAGAATTGAGTTATAGCTTGACTTTACAAGTGATTCTTAAATTTTTTTATTATTTATTTATTCAATTGTGCGTGTAAGCATGTGTGCTCACTTATGTGTGTGTGTGTAGAACCATGGATGGGATTCACAGGCTCCACCCTACCAGGACCAGAAACGCAGGCCGCCCCCGCTTCTGCCCAGCGTCTATACGTGGGATCTAGGATCCAAACTCAGGACCTTCTACCTGCAAGGCAGAGGCTTAACCCCTGAGCCACCTCTCCAGCCCCTACAAGTGATTCTTAAGAAACCAAGTGATCAAAGAGTCTGGCTTTACTAAAGAGGTATTTTGTCGAGCCATTTAAGGTAACATGAGGAAAGCAGTTAGTGTTCTCCCTGAATAAAGCTAAATATACAATCAATGGTTGCTGTTAACATGTCCTGATCTGACAGGTTCACATGCCAGCTATCTTTAGTATTAGTTGTAGCAGCTTAAAAGAAAGGCCTTTTGATAAGGGTATGTGTTGGCTACCAAGGTCTGGGAAATGTGAATGTAAACAGCAAACAGTAAGTAAAATAGTTTTACTAATAAAATGAAAAACACAGAACACGACCCTTTCTGAATTTGTTAGTCTTTTAGGCTAATGATGTATTAGTATTCTTTTACAAAAAGAGATAACGGAAATGTTTAAGAAACACGGGGGAAAGACAGAAGTTTAAACATTTAGCTTCTCATGCATACTAGGGCAATAATAGACAGTGCCATCAGAATACAATAGCAGGAATCCTTTTTTATTTTTTGAGCAAGCTTGATCTCTTCTTTCATTTTGTGTTGTATGCATGCATGCATGTGTGTGTGTGTGTGTGTGTGTGTGTGTGTGTATGACATGCAAGCATGCATTTGTAGTTTTCTCCATTTTTCTATTCACCTATGGTTTCCCATTAGATAACATTTTCCTTTTGCTTTTGTTACTAGTGAAACTGACCAGATAATAAAATAAACTGAGATTCTTCCTATAAGTGCTGCAAAAAATGCATGGATGAAAAGGAAAGGATGAAGGAACCAGTAGATAGGCCCAAAGTATCTGTCATTGATGCAAACTTGTGCTCAACAGTGACAAGTAAAGGAAGGAAAAGAAGAAAAAGGAGAAGAATGTGTATTGGAATCAGGGTGGGGAATAGGCAAAAGGAAAGAAAATAGTGTATAGAAACACTTCCATCTCAACATTCTCTACTCCCTTCCTCAGTTCCCAAATAACTAAATCCAGATTCATTCTGTTTTCTCATTTTTTGCTGTGTTTGTCAGTGTTTATGGAAGTGCCCAAACAGAAAAATACAAATAAATAATTTATTTCTAATTCTTAAAATAACCATATATTCATAATTCAACAAAGATGGGGGCTGACATCATTACACTGTCTTTCCGAACCATTGATATGGTCCAATATTTTAATCACTGAAATGTCACAGATAACAAAAGCTTTGTTCTGCTGCCTAGCACCTGTGTAAAACAGAGGCTTTATACTATCAGAAACTTGGGAGTCTCAGTTCCGTTCGTGTTTTTGCACAATGAGCCTAAGGCAGCATCAAATTCCAAAGTGAAAAGCAGTTTGGCTTAATTTTCTGATCTTGTCCTTGATGTTGAATATTTATTTCTTTTCCTTGACTTGTTTCATAAGCTTTTATCCTTTGAAGTAATGAACTGCCTCACCATCAATGAGTTTAAAAATTGGCTCTTACTTCATACCTAGACCAGAGTACACTTCCCTGTGCTGAGCTGGTAGAAGAGATGAATAATGGAGTAGCTGTGGTTTTGGCAACTAAGCTGGGTTTCAGGAGGGTCAGTTAAAGCTGGCTGAAGAATGATAGAGACCTAGAGGTCAATTCTTGGGAGCAGCAGTGAGGAGGGGAAACAGATTCCTCTAAAAATCTGACAATGATTGCTAACTTAAACTACTGTTTGAAATAGCCCAGGAACAGGAAGATATGAAAAAAGACCCCCGCAAAACGGTAATTGAAATGAGAGGTGGCTTTTTATGGAAGCTACTGTGGAAGGCCAGATACCTGGCCTTATTTGGAATCTTTTCAACTGAAGAAACCAGTCAGGACAACAACTTCTTTGTAATATTAAACTCAGTGACTTTAAGTCATAGTAGTAACAAATATGTATTTGAAAAATCATTCCGTATTTTTGCACAAAAATTAGTTTTGTCATTGATCAGGCAGTATCTAGAATCTCTCTCTCTCTCTCTCTCTCTCTCTCATTCTTTCTCCCCCCTCTTTCTTTCTCTCTGTCTCTCTTTCCTCTCTTCTTTCTTTATTTAGTTGGAAACATAAACACAGAAATGGAGCTAACTACAAGAAGATTCAGGTAGGATAGGATAGCTAAGATAGGAAGGTGATTCTAATCATTCTACATAATATAAAAGGAAGATACTCAGAGATGAGATTTTTGTTTGGAACCACTTTTAACTCATTTGCTAATACTTAAAAACAATCTTAAGTAGCAATTAAAGTTAATATCTTTGTGCTACAATTAAAGAGCAAAAAACAGTCTACACCAATCACTATTATTATCTCTATCAACAACTAAAAACAACAAAAACTGATCTTGTTTGTTACCAGAAGACAAGGTAAAGCTGGGGAATTCTTTAGGTTTATAACCTTCTGAAATCTAATGATGAAAGATTTCATTAGGGAGGAAGGAACCCAGAAATGGTGAGGCCCCAGGCCCCAGGTGAGAACTTACTATCATTAAACTACTAAGTGGACATGGTAGCAAACTACCCTCTAAATGTTCACTTTTGAATCCCTGGATAATTGCAGTTTGAAGTTTTAGCTGGGATTAAATAATCATCTATTTATTCTCTATATATCTATCCATTTGTTTATTTATTTTAGAGTAAATGGTGGTTCATACAGAGAATCACACTAGTCATGGAAGTGACTGTGGAGCATTCTACCTTAAACACCCCTTCTCTCCCAACCAAGGCTCAGAGAACATTGTAGAAGAGGGAACAGAAAGTAAGAGTCACTGTGGAGGGATGAGGTAGGGGAGGGAATATGATCATACAGTGTCTTCTGGACATGGCAAAACCACCACATCCATGAACTCATTGCAACTGTGTTTACCTGCACAAGATTGGGGTTATCAACATTATACCACAGTGAGGGAAGAGTTATGTGGCCCCAATCCTCTCTGAATGAATATGTATGGTTAATGCTGGTTGGAGGAAGAAGGGATCCAGCTGCTTCCATAGTGTTGTAATGGGTACTTGGGCACATGCTTATGTATTGAACTCAGAGAGATACACACACACACACACACACACACATGAAAGGACATGAATGCAGGAAGGAAATATTCTTGGAAGAGAAGGTTTCTTGAGGGGGGAGAAGTAGGGTAGTATGGAGAGAAAAATGACAGAATTCATAGTACAAAACTGTCCAAGAGAAATAAAAAAAAAGATTTCATTAAGTCTTAGAATTCCATAGTAAAACCTTATCTGATTTTTCTAATAAACTCCAGGAAAGTATTTCAGATGACCTCACTCTGTCTTCTAAACAGATAACTGGGATAGCCCTTCACACAGGTGAAAAGAGGCGACAAACATTTAGTTGGGCTTTTAGTCAAGATAAGAGAGGAAGAGAAGACTGCATTCATACCAAAATGGCCTGCCAGATGTTTCCGTATAGACTCCCAGAACTTACCATCTGTTAGACAGAATGGCCAGACAGTCCTAACTGATTAGCTCTTGCCCACGGAAAAATCTCTGGTTTTTCATTTATTGCCATTTGTTTTATTTTTGTAAGTCATTATCAATTAAAGGAGTAAAATCTATTATTTTTTTAACCTGCTTGAAAACTGTCTGTTCCAAGTCCTGCTTTCCATGGTATTTATTACTCCCAAGTAGATCTGATTTTCATTGCCCCCCAAATAGTACAGTGGGACTTAAAAACATGTGCCGATTTGCCTGGGTGCTAAAAGCATCACCAATAATTTTGATTAATGTATCTTGACGCTGAATGCATTAGCTGTGCTCTATTTTTCTTGCTTAAAGGCTAATTAGAATTCAAGTCAGCATGATACCTGCTTTTGAGGATTATAGCAATAACATTTGCTGTAATAGAAATCTCTAGGCAGCCAGTTTAGGTAATGATTGATTCATAAAATTATTGAGGAAAAGAAAAGAATGAGAAGTAGAGTCTGCCCCTAAAATAGTTATTTTCCTTAAGGATCAAATTTGAGTGTAAATTAAAACATCTCAGTGGTGCTGTTGTAAATGAAGTATAATAGCAAGTTTATTTAAAATCCAGAAAACCTACCTTCCTGATTTTTTTTCCTTGATAGGTTTACATCATAAAGGACATTCAGTGAAATTGAAGGTTTCATTATGGCTGCCAAAAATGTCTGATTTTGGTTGCATGAGTTTCCTAATTAGACTCAAATAACTCAACTCCTAAGATGGAGTTCGTTCAAGAAGGAAACAGCTAGAAACAATAAATAATATAATATTCTTCTAATGAAAATTTCATTTTTCTCTTTCATGGATTCATTTTAGCCTCCAAATTTTCCTCTGCCGATTTTCAAATGTTGACATTGCTGAGGAAGGAAATCATCTCTAGGGATTTGAAGATACAATTGCTAGCTCTCCATGCACATACTTACACTTCATCCTAAGAAAACCACCTGAAAGAGTGCTTTTTGCTTTTCTGTCAAGGATGCTTTCAAATGACATAGGATAGAGGTAGTAACTATCTCAGACACTCCCAGTTCTTAAGTTTTTGATCTGAACACCAAAATTTTACTAATGTGGAATCCAAAGTAAAACTCTGAAGTTCTGAGGAAAGATAAACTGTGAAAATGCAGTTGATACCTAAACACTTTTTTTCTAATTTAGGGTAAAGTTTACCACATTATATCTCCCTTGCCCACTCAAAGAAAACTTGTTTCTAAATATAGTGAAATAAACTACTAGTATCTGCTGAAAAGGGTACACACTGAAAAGAGTAAACATTGTGGGCAGATCAAGTTTCCTTTTCCCTTTTCTATGCATAAGACCAGGAAGGAGAATGTTGACAGTTCTGTCTCTCAATCCCAAGTCCTGCTTCCTTGCCATTTGCTCCTGGAATACACTCAGGCAGGAGCAAAAATGGGTGGTCTTACTGCTGTAAAAGGCAATGTTCGCTTATCACTGCAAAGGAGTTTCTGAAATTCACATCTGTTAATCTATAGTACCTAAGTGACTATATTTTCTACAGGTTAAAATTATTCATGCAAGGAAAGACTATATTTGAACAGGTGCATAAGCAATGTTTCCAATATTCTGAGTTCTCCTAAGAGAAAAATCAATAACAAAAGCTAAAACGTACATAGCACCAACTATATGCTTGTGGATGTTTTAAAAGCAATACATGTATTCATTCAATTCTCAAGATAAATTTCTGTGTTATGATCAACAATGATGCTCATGAGAATACACAGGGATTGCAGAACATGTCCCAAGTCATATTACTAGTATGAGTATGATTTATTATATTCAAGAGTCTAGTCAATACTGCTTCATTTCCAGGGTAATGTAACCATGAAAAGAGTTAAACAATGTACTCACATTTTTCAAAATAAATGGTGAAAATAAAAAAATTAAGAATAAGAACACAGAATGTTACCCTTACATATGATAACAGAAGAGTAGTTATAGTAAGTTTTACCCACTAAAGTATTTGAAGGAAAAAAGAAAACCTGCTAAAACTCTGAAGATTTGTTCATAATTTCCCAAGCTAAAACCTTATTCCAGAAGATCAATTTCTGCATGGTACATTGTGCATAATTTAATTTTCCCAGCTGAACATCTTGACACTCTATGAACCATGAATGCATGAAATAGGAATTCCAAATGCCTTCCACATGGTGAGAGATACTTGTGCAGGAAGCTTAAGAGGAGTTCGAAATTAAGTTAGGTCTGTTCTAGTGACTTTTGTTATGCCTACAGTGTTAGCACTTTGCTTGGAGTGGGACCCCGAGGTGATAGATAGATGAGTCTGCTGTCTGTATTTAGGCACTTTGCTCACTTCCTGAGGGCTGTGGAGGCATGTGGATGCTCATTAAGTTTCCAACCATTCCCCAAGAGCGACAGGTGGTGAATCAAAGCTTCCCTGGTATGTCATGGTCCGTTTCCTCAGTGTCTTAGGAATAACGGATGGCATGTGCATGCCCTCCGTGGTACCAACAGATAAGAAGGAGATGAATAGCAACAGGAAGTATTTCCAAAGCATAAATAAACACACAGATCTAAGAAGATTATGACTAATATTCTTGTTACCACTCCTTCTATATCCATATATCAGAATTTCATCTTTAGAAGTCTATAATTCCCCTAAATGATGACATCAAGTTTAACTGTCCTATAGTTTGCTAGCTTAGTAGAATTAAGTAAAATTAAATCAGTAAGAAACATCTCAGTTTAATGAAGCTATGTCACAAAATTGTAAGTTTCCATTTATAAATACCTGGTGATTACTGATTACTTCAATGAGTTCTTAAATCTTCTGAAATTTCTTTTCAAAATTATTTTTTCAGCACTTACTACATTACAAAGAAGGCTTATTAAAACCAAAATAGAACCTATGATTTCAATCAGATACTGGACAGTTACCCAATTGTCAGCTGATAACTTCTTCTGGGTACAGCCCTAGTCAGGGACAGATAATCTAAAGCAGTATCAGAGCTGCATAGCCTCAACAAAGTAGTTCCAGAAGATTCCCAGGACCTGGGCAATACAGGTGACCAATTATGAACAACTCCTGGTGTGAGAGTTCAAAGCATGCAGACTAGTTCATGGTGACTAGGGCAAGGATCAGTGAAAATTTCCATGTGGAAATACAACCTTAAGATAAATACAACAATTAGAAGCCTCTGGAAAAAGAACACATTTTCTCTTTTTCCTTCTTATTAAGAAACTGCCTCAAGTTCAGGAAAAGGGAAGCTGGATCTCAGAGCTGCGAGATCTCAGAAGCTGAGCTCCTGCCATTTGAACCCACAATGCTTGCTGTAGACTTTGTCCCCACCTTCCACATGTCCTTTGCTTTAAATGTCTTCTTTTGAATTTATAATGTTACCAGGTTCTAATTAGTACTGAGTAACATTTTCTTAAAGTGCTCTAAAAAATTTATGACCTTGTAGTCATTTATAAAAAGCTGTCATTTTTTTTAAATGTGTGGAAGTCAGTAAGAAACTGCCATAAATTAACTGTAATATGAAATTTCAAATCAATTTATGAGGTTATTCTTGCTAAATAGAAAATGATAAAGATGTGACTTTGACTCTTTTGTAAACTCTTATCCTAGTGTACACTTTCTATTTTAAAAATAAAAGACTAAAAATATATTCAAACTGAACTTGACATTAAATGAAAAACAAAACAAAATATTTGAACCAGAATTTCTATACATAATCTAGATTTAATTTCATGTGTATTTACTATACATGCATAAATGTTAAAAATACCACTGAATTTTCAGAAACTTTATTTTTTTCTAAAATTTATTATTTTGTTAATTTTATTATTTATTAATATTATTTCTAAAACCATCTTATTTTATGAACTATAAACTGGGTCTTTATAAAAACAGTACATAGAACCCTCAATATGACTTAGTAATATTAAATTTTAATATTAGCACAGGAAAGATTGGCTGAAAACATTTGAAGAAGTAAACAATATACAAAACATACTGCATTATGTTATCCTATCAGTGAATTCTAGGATAAAAAAAATTCTTAAATAAGAAGTTAGTTTTAAAGAAGTAGTATCAATTGAGCAATGGAATTGAAAGTTTTATCAGTTGTTCTGTGAAAAACATTAAATGATTCTTAAAATATGTTTAACAGTTCAAGTGGTATAACGATATTTACATTTCAAGACAATACTTTAATACTAAGCATTAAGTAACCATTTTAAAAGATGCATGTAGATTTTAATGAAAACAATAAATGCTAGGTCAAAATAATTTAGTGCTGCAATTTCTGCTTTGCAGTGAGACCTATTGACAGGAAGCAAAAGTACAACATCTTAAAGGAATTATTATATTATATTATAATTATTATATTTGCAAAGCAAATCAACAGCTGCTTCAATGTCTGGTTTATAGGGATGTAAGAAGAACACTGTCCAAAATCTGATAGGATTATAGGAATGAAGTTAAAAATGGATGCTCAAGAGACTTTTAAATCTTTCTATGGAGCTGGGCAGATGGTTTGGGGTTTAAAGTCTTTGCCTTACAAACAAAAGGACCTGAGTTCAGATCTCCGCATCTCATGTAAAAAATGCTGGACACATATGGCAGCAACCTGCAATTCTGACCCTGTCAGGCAGAGCTTGGGGAACCTCAGAGCAAAGCAACAAGGAGGCTGAGCAATCCAGGATGATTCCTGATGTCATCCTTGGACCTTCATGGCCATACACACTCAATTGTTCTCTTGTACAAACTACACACACACACACACACACACACACACACACACACACACACAAATACAGACATACACCCTGTATAATGTCCAGTAAAATGACACATTTACTTAAGGGGCAACTTTGTATTGATTAATGGAATGTACAGTTTATAACACTGGCAATCTTTAAATACAAATGTTCAAATATCAATGAAGAAATCCAATCAGTGGAAATGGCTATGGAATACTCAAAGAACAGCACTGACTTTTTCTCCATTTTTCTCTCTCGAGGTGGTTCACAATCACATTTCTGTGAAAGAAAGGCCATCAGTGTAGTATTTACCTTTATTCCCGGAAGTCCAGGCAGCCCAGGAAGCCCTGGTTCACCCTGCACAGGAAAATCATATAGCATTATAGAGTGCCATTCACTTGCTTCCAAGGTAAATGTCCCAGTCGAATACTTTGTGCAAATATAAATACATACAAAAGACTGTCTAGGTTCAAGAAGTTTGATGAGATCATTCAGTTCAATCAACTCTTGATTCAGGGATTGGCTGAATACTATGGACTTTTTGGGAATTTCCCTCCTCTTGTGGGGTTCGCGGGTCATTGCATCTCTATGAGATGATAAGAAAGAACAGTGAAAGAAGAAGGAATTTCTGTTTATTACTCCTTTGGTAAGGGATTTGTTGGATTTCCTTGTTGAAGTGAGGACTGTACACTTCAATATAGTATCTTATTCTGGGGCTCTGTCCCCTCATAATCAAGAGATGGCTATATGAACAGATGGTCATATGAAAACATATGCATTCAAAGTATTGCTCACTTGAAAGCACAGTGAGAATTCCTTTCCATTCCTGAATGATGAGAAGACAAAGAAATGGTTAAGATTATACTTAGCTCCAGCCTGGAGTCCTGACAATTGTTGAGTCAGGGTGACCCTGATTCGTAGCTAATGGTACTGTGCAGCTGTTCCTGAATACAGGTCAGAGATTAAGTGGTATGGACTGGGCAGGCACAGTGGAGTCAGACTAAACCTTCTCATTTTCATAGAATGTTCTACATTATTTTAAGCACAAAGTCCAGTGGCAGGAGTTTACATTGCTTAGAAAGTCTCCTGAATTTCACTCTAAAAGCATAAAGGAATTTCAGGAAAAAATTAAAAAGCCTGCCCTGCAATAACTATTATTTTGTGGAAATGATATTTGAAGGTAAAAGAATCACATAATTTCATATTGGTCAGCCATACTAACAGGTCAGAGTATGAATAAAGAGGGAGGGGACACAACTTGAAGTCCAAGCTCTTTACTCATCTTTAAGACAACAAAAACCTGCTAAGAATAACTAGACTTGCAATCTTCTAGACCTTTCAAATTATGAAGTCATAATTTGCTCTGATAATACTATAATACTTCATATAATTTTATCAAACCAAGTTATTAGACAATGGTTTGGGAGAGAGCAATGACTTTCTTAATAGTTTAAGTTAGTGGTACTTCAAGAATGCAAAAGAAAACCTATTTTGTCCAGAAGTGTGCATTGTAAATAAGACTATGATGAGATTAAAACATAGATGCAAAGATTATTATTAGATTGCTCATTAGTCCATTCAAATGTTTCTTATTCAAGTTTCTTAAACTTTACAGAATTACAATATCATACATTAACTTTGCTTTTGGTTTCCCCTTCTACCTCTTAATCAATAAAATAAGAGGATCCAGTGGAAAGGACTTGTATCTTTTAACCTTAAAATAGTATGAGGCTGTTGAAAACATTAAATTGCACAAGAACATAGAGTCAATAACTTTGCATTGTCTCTAAAAAAGTCTAAAAATTCACTTGGGAGATATTCCATTGAAACATTTGTGGAAATAAATTATAACATTATATTCTAATATGAATTCTCACCACTCCTTTCCCTCCCATGATATGGACCATGTAACTATTTTAAAGAAATAATTTATCTGCACATGCATACATGAATACATACCATGTTTTCTAGAAAAATGAATAAGATATTTTAAGATATCACATAACATAGGCTAAATACTAGACTTGGAACATTATGTCATTCTTTACATAAATGTATTTATATGTATATATATGTGGTTGGTCATAAATGCATACTTTAGTGAAAAAATTTCATAAATTCATGTTCAATGGTGTTGAATTTTTATGAGTTTGACCTTTCCAAGTTTATATTTATTCCATATTCTTAACCGCTACAAGGAAAGTTTAAGAAATTTTCAGTGTTATTTTTTGTGGCACATCTCTCCACATATTGAGGAAAACGTCTCTCCCTTCAGACTTTTATCTTTATAAGTTCAAAAGCTTATCTTCCAACAGAGAGAGACTTTTTCAGCTCAATTCTCCATCTTTGGCTTGGTAGCTTCTCAAGAAGACAGCTAATGGGTTAGATATGTATCTTAATTAAGAAGTGTCTTGGTACTTTATTCAAAGAATACCTGTTCAAGAGATTTAATCTTATATGGCTACATTACACCTCTTTCATTCACCAAGCTCCACTCTGAGATGTTTTCACAATCAGGATTTACTTATTAGAACACTCTGTCTGAGCTTCTAGAGAGAGATCAATGGTGAAGATTTCTTTCTATAGGGGACCAAGTGATTTTACTTGTTCAAAATTAAAATGTATATTTAAAGACATGTGGTAAGATTGGGAGGGAAAGAACTGCATGATGAAATACACCTATTTTATAAGCCTGCAATCTCTCTACAAGCCTACATACAAACTCAACTGACATAGCAATCACAGACTCCACTGATACTGATAAAACCATCAAAGAACAAAAATGCAATGAGATAGTTTCCAATATGTGAAAGATGGTAAACTCTCATGCTGTAAAGGATTGCAAAAGAAAGCCAAGCCCTTGACTTTTGTGGCAATAATATGGAAATAGAGTTGATCCCAACAGCACAGTTGTGCAGAAGTGAGCAAAATGTGATGGACAATGTCCAGAACTGAAGGAATACTCTGTTTTCTTTGAACTTTTTAAGCCAAAGCAAGCAAGTATGGGACATACTTTATTTTTAAATCAATATAGGGGCACTATGGCCAAACTATGATATTAGACAAAAGAAGCCAGGTAATTATTGAAGAAGCCAGGTATATAGTGAAGGTAAGATTGTGTCAATGGATAGAATCTGGCCAAAATATTAATGGAAAAGATAGTGCTGATTTCAGAGCACACACTTACTTGGGTGGGTTGTAAGTTTTGTTATGAATTGAAAATTGACTTTTACATGAAATGCAAAGGGAATCCAATATTTCTACCTATAAGCCATCAATGTCCACAATGAATTCAGATTACATTTCTAAATAATTGAAATAGTGCAATGTTTTGTTAAGAAATAGGCGATTTAGGTTTTACACTGTGAAAACAAGGGGAATCTATATGAAATTATAGGGGATTTGTTTCAGTTTGTTTTAGATACACGATAATTTTGCAGGCCTGCCTGGTTTTGACTGCAAGGTCTTTTTGTTATCACTTCCTGAGTGTTGAATTACAGGTTTGTGCCACTGAACCAGGCTTCAGCAGACATGTCTTTTAGAAAATCACAGATATGAAGGCCAATTTAAATAAATTCCTTAAGATGAGGGGAGCAAAATTATATCACCTGCAAAGGTTAATTCCTTTTTTAAAGCAAAATAGATCATTGATCTCTAACCGTATCAAAACTCCAAGTTTCATTTTCTAAAGATTATAAAGGGTTGTTGCTATGGTATCCATGTGATGAAGGAGTAAAATGCCCCCCACAGGACAGTGTCCATCTTATAGAAGATGGAATCCCAGATGTGGACAATTTTGAGCAGTTTTCCAAAGAGAACGTCAAGGTAAAGGGAAAGGTGGGGAATGTTCGTGGAAGGCTCATCATGGACAGAAGCCACACAGAGATCACTGCAACATCTGGGCCTCCCATTCCCAAAAGGTATTTGAAATACCTCACCAAGGAAAAATCTGAAGAAAAATAAGCATGATTGGTTGTGTGCATTTGGTAATAGCAAAGGAAGTTATGAATTATGTAATTTTGAGACTAATCAGGATGAAAAAGAGGAGAAAGATGATTAAAATTCATTCATCTGAAATGTTTTATATGAGTTTTTGAATAAAATTTGGGAACCAAAAAAAAAAAAAAAGAAGAATAGTAAAATTTATAGAGCTCTGCCTGACTCTAGAAAATTCTATTTTACTTATAACTGGGCTTATGAATTGGTATTCTGAGATTCTTAGTTTTAAGAAAGAAAAATCGGATATTAAATTAGAGAAATGTTGAAAATCTGTGCAAGTCTTCTCACAAATGATTTCCATTCTAAGTCCTTAAAGCAAGAATGTTGAAGCTGTAGCAAACTCACAATTCTAGATTCCAAGCTATTGCAATAACACTTATACTCTTTCCCTTTCTGTTAATTAGGTAAATCCTAACTTTGTATTCCTAATTTGTCTATAGCATCAGTTACTACTGGACAAAAGAAAGGTCATGATTTTAAGAGATTTGACTTAATATGGAATCTACATTTTCTTGCTAGTTTCAACCCATCTGTTATGTGAAATTTGGCTTCACTGGCCATTGATAGACAGATGCTCAGATGATACACTGTTAACATTTATTTTCTCAGACTCAGATCCAAATAACAGTTCAAATACATTCTCTGCATATCCTCTAATGTGTTTTTGAACTGAATCAGAAATGATAAATTTTATGTATCCATAGCTTGGTTAGTCAGATTGGAAAGGCTATATCTCTAATTAAAATTTAGTTAATTAAACAAATTGAATTTGAGAAACATAAAATTCGTGGTACAGGTAGGATCACAAGAAAATCAGAAGGAAACATTGGCAATGGAGAGAGAAGGGGAGGTAATTTTTAATAATCATCTATGGAGATAGTTTAGTGAATATTCATTTCTTTTCATCAGAGATAGAAACATGCAGATTATCTTTCAGCATGCAAGGTAACTTGCTCACATCCCAACCCAAGGGATGTTTACCAGTTTCAAACAGCCAGGTGTCTCAGGTTTTAGTTGATAAAGCACCATCTTACACTAGCAGAGTTTACTTTTACATTTTGTTACTGTCGGCATCAAGATATTTCAAAATACAAAACCGCCCATAATATTGTGTATATATATGTGTATATAAATGATCAATAATATAAGAAACAGCTATGATGGTGTACAAAAAGCACAAGACAAATATTACCTTTTGCCCTGGGCGACCAGATTCTCCAGGTTCTCCCTAGCCGAAGGAAATCAGAAGTGAAAAGAGGAGTCTTACAAGAATTTTCCCAAAATCTTCGTGTCCATGGGCAGTTAGTTTCACAAGAATGGCTCAACTTCTTACTTGGTCACATTCACTTTACCCACTTTATTCTCTTACTCTACATTGCATTAGTCAGAGGAAAGCTTATTATGTAAATATACCTGAAACTCACATAGACATTTTCATAAAACCAATGAAAGAGATGGCGAGTTCTCCTATCTAATCCTTCATGGAATTTTCCAAATATTCTTGCTGTGTTTGGGAGCCTACTATCACTGGAGCATGGGACCAGAGCTGTAACCATGAAAATTGGAGAGAAGAGGGAAACTCATAAAATGAAAACCATGACTCCTGTGGAAGGAACACTTGCAAGGATATAGTTACCTTAATTCCTGCAGCAGATGATCCAGGGTCACCCTAAAATGAAACCCGTGAGAAATTATGCCACACTTTCTGGGATCAGAAAGCATCACAAACACCCAGCAATCCATTATCTACACAGACATTCTTAGGGTCTTCCAGGCTAATGGGCCTCACTATGCCCCGTAAGACTCTGTACCAAAGGTCAGCCATTAACACTGCAGCAGCCTTCGTCAGGATAGTCCAGGTACTGCCTAAAATCATGTGTTGCCTTTGAATGCAAAATACATAAGGATGTTCTTTGCAACATCCTTAAATATCCTGTTTAAATATACAGAAATAAAGTTCCTCCCTTAGTACACTATGAAATACGCTTTAATTTAGGGACCCAAATGCTTTTATTTTTCTCTATCTCTGAGTCTTATTCATGCCCATAGTTACAACAGGGAATTCCAAAACTTTTTAGCTTTGGGAAGTGAAAGTTCGACAGTTGGAGTCAAAGGGTTAATGATGTTGAATTGTTGAAAGTCATGCATCAGATCAGTTTGTTTCCCTCATGAAGCTGCTACAGCTAGGACGGACATGCCTCTTCCAGCTTTACACTCATTTCCCTGTAACACAGCCAGCAGGAAGTTACAGGATGATGGATGACTTGTGGGTTATGGGGAGACGTGGCAGAGCTGGAGAAAGTCTGGGGATAGAATCTGCCTTTTACAAAGATACCATGCCACCCAGATTTCATGGGTGATGACTCAACCTCTAAAGCAAACACGTTGTACCTAAGGTGACAGGGACTGGTACAGAAAGGAAGGCAGAGAAGAGGTGAGATTGTTTCATATTTATAAAGTATAGGGCCTGGATTTTCATCCTTTGTTGAGCCCTCTGTTCCACAAACATACTAGAATGAAAAGACAAAGAGAAAATAGTCGTTTGAGGCTGTCAAGGAAATAGAAACAGTCACTGGAGGATTTCCCCAGCTGTCTCATCTGTACAAATGCTCAAACAGCTCCAGGGGTCTCTTCTTTTGTTCTGGGGTCCAGAGACTGCTCATCAATCTCTCTTTTAGATGCCGCCAGACAAAGGGCACAGGCCCCTGTGCGTGGACATTTGTCCTTCTCTTATTTCTTCTCACTCTTTTCCCAAGGTGATACCTCCTCCCACCTTAGGTCTTGGTTTAAATGGCTTTTCACCAAGGAACCTCCCTGAATGCCTCACCATGTGCCTATCTTAGTGGGTGGCATTATGCTCTGTTTGTGTCTGGCACAGTTCGTTCTATAATTGCCTGATGACCTGTTGATGTTTCTCTTATGCTCATGGTCTGTCCTTCAGTAGACAGCCAGTTCATGTGAGCAGACTCTGCAATCCCTTTGCAGCCAGTGCCTGGCCACAGTGTATGCTCAATGCATGTCTGGGAATGCATGCCCGGGAACTGTGTGTGACTCTTAGAATGTCTTAAACAGCTCAGCAGTTACAGATCAAGATGAAAGAAGGCTTTTAGGAAGACTTCCCCCCCCAACACACACCAAAAAAAAATCTGAAGAAGAAGAAGAAGAAGGAAATAATAAATTTAGTTTGTTAAGGAAAGAAAGACACATGTGAGTTTCTTTGACATCTGTAATTGCTATCATCCAAGGAAAAATTAAAATGTGGCTAAACAAAGATGAAGACTGTAAATACTGTCTTTCTGTAAAATGATATTCCTTTCTTCCCAATCATTAATATTTGTTAAGTTCCAAATGGGAGGTGAAGCAAATGTGTCTAATAAAATAATACTTATTTCTATTTCTACCAAATTAAGGCTGGGAGCTATCAACATTACTGAGGCAGGCTTCTGGTATTTTGCACATGATGGCCTTTATATTCATAAAAGCAATTTGAATTTGCAATTACTTCTTTGGTCTCATTTATGCATTAAAAAACCCAAGCCAGAGGGAAGATATTGCTACTTCCATTTGATAGATTAGGACATTAAAGTAGCTGGAAGTGAAGTGAATTTTGAGCTTCTGAAATTTTAGGTCCATGTCGTAATTAGAATAAGAAAGAATTATTGACTTATTCCACTTTGAAAATGGGACATAAAGGGTGTAGAAAACTTAAAAACAAAAGGAAGTTGTGTGTGTTAACTGTAGTTAATTTTCCCCAATATTTTAATGCAAAGTATTCAGATAATCTACTACATGAGAAAAAAGAGATGAAATTTAGTTCTCACAGAAAATGAATGGGAAGACCCATCTTTTGAAAAGTTGGTTCTATAGTGAAAATCTGAGATGTTCCATTTGATAGACAACCAAGAGTCATCTTTTCATTCTCTTTTTAAAGGTTGAGCACTGTGAAATCTCCAGGAATTTTTATAACTTTTAAGTGGCAAGGCAATTTCTGGAAGAGATTTTAAAGGATAATGTTCCAAGCAGTTGAAATAAAGCAGTGTGTGTTTATAATCCTCCTCTGCCCACAGTGAAAGCGAACACAGGATTAAAGTAGGAAACAACCCTCCAGCTATGTCTGAAGTGTACTGTGAGCTTCATTAGTCAGTTGGTTGTGTCACAGATGGGAAGTACTATGAGAAGATACTTGAGATAAATGAACTTGACTTTCCTGTTTTACATTTTTTATTCCAACAAAGTTTCTGGTTTTGTTTGTGATTATTTTAAAAAATAATGCTTGGTAAGTAAATATACGCATTTACTAACAAGGCATGTGTGGAGATATAAAGCAAATGTGGTAAATTATTTGCAATATGCACTGCAAAGCTATTTTATTGAGTACCAATTCTAGACTAGGCATACTGTGGGTGCAGAAATGCCCAGAATTGAAAGACAACAGTGAACAACATAACTTTGATCCTTACTCTTATTCTACAATTATTACAACATATACTTTACTGTAAATGCATAAGAAACATTGTGGATTGAAAGCATAGTTTTTTTTTCTTTCTTTTTAAAAATCTGGGACAGGAAGAGACTGCCATGTTTGGGAAATTATATGTCACTGTGTATACAAAAAAGACATTAAAAAGCATATGCATGGTGCAGAAAAATTTCTACTGTCTAAAGAAAATGTGATACAGTTCAAATTTAAAAAAAGAGTAAGGTTTCTTCAATAAATTTCATTATCTTGTAACTGTGCACCTGGAACTTGAATTTGTGTTGGGATTAGAACAGCCTGATATCCCAGGATCTTCAGTTCTCATTTCAGGGGACTGAATGACCATTTGATTAAGATACCACAAAAAGGTATATTAAGGGTTATGAATGGAATATCAGAGTGCTGTTTGAGCACATGTAGATGATGAAAAGAGTACTCAGGGTCATAATTCTTTAAATCCAAGTTTCAAAACACTGAAGACCAAATAAGGTTGGGAAATGAGACAAGAGTTGAGGAGCTGCCAGAAGGGAGGTAGACAGCAAGTGCCTAAGCAAGGAATGGCACTTGTTGAGTTAGAGAAGACCAGGCACTGGTTGCTCTGCTAGTATCCATTGTGAGAAGCCTTCAGGTATGACTTCAAGAGAGGAAGAACATCTGTTTGGTGTGTGCAAATACAGCCTGGCTTGCAAAAGATTGGAGTTTCACAAAACAGTGTGTTATCATGGGAGTAAGGGTAGCTGGAACAAAGAAAGGGAAGAGACGGACATAGCAGGTCAACAGGGAGAAGAGGAACTCTTGAGTCAGCAGATACATCATGGGACACAGAGCAGTGTGTCAAACATTCAGTGGGCTGCACACACATGTGCAAGGGATAAGAAACCCATCTCGACAATGGCCGGTGGAATTAACACTCCAAGAGTAGAAGACGATGTTTCCACAGTACCTCTATACCAATGGAAATCACTTGTTAGTAGGCTATTCCTAAGCTATGAGTGTTCTGTAGCTGCTGGCCACAGAGAAGCCCTAGCCCCGTGGTTTTTACAGTTCGCAGCATTTCCAGATGACCAGTCTGGAAAGACTCAGATTGCTTTACCATCCAAGGTGGTGAGTTGGATCAAAAAAGAAAAAAAAATCCTATTAAAGCAAATCAGCTGATGACGTAATTTACTATATGAATAGTAGAAAAGCAGCACGGTTTTCTTTCTTTCTTTCTGTTTTACTCCTCGAAGTTGGAAAATGATGAATGAGTTTCACATACTGAATACAAAGGCTGCAAGAAGAGTGTTTCCAACATGCTGGCAACAAATTATATGACAGAAGCAGGAAATGTTTAAAAAAACACATCAAAAATTATATCCCAATTATTACATTCTTGGGATGAATGCCGCAGGTCAAATTACATATTATACAAGCTACAGATTCTTATTTACAATCCCCTGTTTAGTCCTACTGAAAGTTTATAGAAATGATTTCCGCTTTAACTGAGGCATTTCTTGTGCTTAATTTCAGCTGACTAGTAAAACTTTTGATAAAAAGAAGAAAAACAACCAATCTTGTTGATTCCAGTTTCCATGTGGTAGGAAAGGCTAATGTTCATTGCGAGTTTATGATGTGTGAGTCGATATGGTAAATGATTTGCATTGATATATAAAATAAGAACAGTATTCCTTTGAGACAACCTGATCCTTTCAAAGAAAAAAGGTTATAAAATTAAATTTTAAAACATTCATGATTAAAGAAACAATTATTGGCCTATGTTCCCAAAATGGTGCTTTAAAAAATATACCTTCTAAAATATAAAATGACGTATTCAAATCCACTCAGGTATAGTTCAGATTTTGTAATTTTTTTTGCTTGAAGAAATAATCCTCAAAGTAGAATATTTCCTTTCTTTCAGGAGAAATTGGCACACATGGTCAAACCCTGCTTGCCATCAGCAAGGTCTATGAGTCAAGCATGACTTTCACATTTTAAAATGATTCACAAAAATAAAAATTATGATAATATGCATGGCACATGAAAATGACACAATATCAAGATTTCTCTGTCCAGATAAAGTTTTATTGGAACAAGGTCAACTCATTCATTTGTATGCTGTCTCAGCTGTCTTAACCCTACAATATTGGAGCTAGGAATTTGTGACGGAGACTAGGTGACTCTTCTGACTCTGAGAGCAGTCAGAACCGGATACCCCTGGTCCACTTTTTATGTCATATTTACTTGCAGCATGATATGTAAATTCTTCAAATAAGGTGTGTCTATGACACTGCTACTCAAAGGAGTTCATTTTGTTACCCTGGGACTGTCTGGAGATGTGTTTGCTTGTCACAGCTCAGAAATGATAATGGTATCTATGCAGGAGGCCAACAATAACCTGAGAGTCCCACAATGACACACCATTTAGCCTAAGCATCAACAGGGTTGATGCTGGGAAACCCAGGGAAGGAGATGCTGGGAAGTCCATGCAAGATGACTTTGAGAGTTCAAATACAAACAGTTGTTACTAGGTGACATGAATTCATTTCCACTTCATGCCATATTTATATTAATATTTATAAAGAGAAAGATAAATTTTTATATAATGAGCATGTTTTATGACTAGCCACTATCCATCTGCACTACAATAACTGTCAAAATTAAATCATCTCATTCTCGGCCAAAAACATAAATGAAAAAATCCTTTCATTCAAGGACTCTGGGAATTGGGGTGGGAGGCACGGGGGGATGGGGAGGAAGGGGTGAGAGGAGGGGGAGCAGGGGGTTGGGGGGAGGAGGAGGGAGGGAGGGAACTGGGGTACCTATTAAGTTTGTATGAGCTGAAATAATAATAAAAATGTATTAAATAAAAAGAAAGAAAAATCCTTTCATTCATTACTCAGTTACTCAGCTTGATTTACATTGAAAACTACCCAATTCTACTCTAAAATCAGTTTCTTAAGTGGTTTTCTTTCCCATTCTTAATACAAGTACAAATGAAGTGAAATCTCCTTCTATGTCTGAATGTCATGATACCAGAGATGTCAAATTAGAAACACTGTAAGTGACAGAATGCTGGGTGGAAAAAAGAGAGAAGACAAAAGACTGGCTGAGGAATCCTGCACTTTACTTGCTAATCAGTGCTTAAAATACCAAAGGACGGAACAGACACAATACAAAAGTGGATAGGCTATCTAGATGTAGTGGCTTTCAAAACTATAAATGTTCATAGCTGCAACCACGGCTGCAATCAAAAGATATTAATTCATAATAAAGTTTTTAAATGGATATGCATCATCTGACCTGCTCTCTCCTAAATTTAGGGTGAGCCGAATTACATTAAGAACTCTATTTTCATGTTCTTGTTTTTAAAAGAATGTTCTGAGTATACATGAAAAAGTGTGCTTACTAACTCAAAGACAAATTATCAGAAGCATATTTTGTAGAATTGCCAACAAATAATTTTTTTCTTTCAAAATATTTAAACTTATGGGTAGAATGTAGAACAATCACTTTCTGTAGATCCAACCTTTAAATGTTTTTAATCCTGGACGTTTGCTTCTGATCTTGTGAAGCTGCTCTCCTTAACCTTTCTCGAGATCTCCCGTTGTTACCCACATCCCACAGTATCATCGATCACACCCACGTGACCATCCATATTCACAAAATTGTACCTTTTCTCCTGTGTCACCTTTGGGACCATTTTCTCCAGCATCTCCCTGAGGAAAGGACAAAGAGAGTGTAAATACATGTAAAATACATCAGTGATATTAGCAAAGAATGTTTTCCATTATATTTTCTTTCAAACACACCAAAGTGAGAATCAGTTTCAGTGTTCTACAGAACTAATGTACTTTTACTTGGCCAGCTGTTTGGGAATGATACGATTAATTTTCATTACACAGACACTGCTGAGCATTGTGAAAGGTCATAGAATTAATGGAAAGCAGGACTTTATCCTTCAATCTTCTGGATAGCTGATATGGACAGTGAACCTCTTTCACCCAGCCTGCTCCTCTGCCCAGAACGCCCCTGTAACAAAGGCTCTCCTTCAATTCACAGGGGTTGCTATGGAGCCACTGTATGTCGCCCCTGTGACCTTCATACCACGCCTGACCATCTGAACCCCCAACTGATCTTTGCTCTTGTTTTTTTGTATAAACCTACCTGTCTTCAAACTGATCTCAAATCTCAAAGTGCATGACCTAGATGAGTCATGCATTGAGTATTTATTTATTTGCATCTACACAGGTGGCGTTCATGAAATGGAATTTCCATGTTAGAACATCATAGCAAATAAATTCATGGAGTTTATGTTTCCTTGACTATTGTGGAAACTTACTATGCCCATTCCTTTACGGGCAATTTCTTTTCATTCATAAAGCAATGCATAAGAAGAAAGGCACTCATTTATTCTCTGTTCTCTCCCTCAAATATTGAATTCTTTAAGCCTTATGGCAGGTTATAATGAAAATATCACAGGTTTTAGATTCAGAAAAATGAGAATTCAGCTCAGACATTTGCTGGGCAACTGAAACTCTCTTTGCATTGAGTTTTTCCTGTATAGCATATGGATAAATTGTAAGAAGTCTTATACAGCATATACACAACAAATGCTGAGGCTGGTTTGCCATAAACCATTAATGCCAGCTGCTGGGATGTGGCAGTACTCAAGGGGTGCATAGACTGGAAACCTCTTTTCTCTAGTTTCATAGGTGGTCACTGTTCTATCACTGTTCTATCTCTTAAAAGAAGAGAAACACTGTTAATCACAGTTTCTTAGGAGGGAGACATTTACTTCTTTTTATCCATATTTTCTTTTGCTATTTCAAATAAGCATGAGGCAAACCTACTTAGGCAGCTGTCTGAAGTGACAGATTCTCTACAGTGTGCCAGGATCCAGCACCGATGAACTTGAGGCAGGTGCTGACATGGTTCGGGTCTCCCTCCTCAATGTCTACATGCAACAGTTGTTTGAGGAGTAAATAATTTCAGGTTAATGACTATGAACTGCTTGGATGCCAAGTAAATGTCCTGGTCATGTTTCATGATGGAGCTTTGATAGACAGTTTGCTTTAATGTATGATTTTTAAAAATGTAAAAGCAGAGGACTCTGGATGTGAAGTGAAGGGCTTGACTGTCCCTTTAGATATCTGACCTTTCAAACCCCTTTACTCTTCTTCCATTACAGTGATGCCTTTGTTTCTTTTAACATTGCAATGCTGGAAAATAAAGTTCGATTGACATCTACTTTCTTTTTTTTTAAATTTATTAATTATTATTATTATTAATTCAATTGTGCGTATGTGTGTATGTATGTGTGTGCGTGTGCGTGCATGTGTGTGTGTGTGCGTGTGCGTGTGTGTGTAGAACCATGGGCGAATTCGGGAACCACCATGGACGCCTCCACCTCCTCCTTGTTTACTCTGCCCCGGGATTCACAGGCTCCGCCCTACCACCTAATCTCTTGCTTCTGTGCTCAGGGAGACCCTGGAGAACAAAGATTGCCGCTCCTGCTTCTGCCTGGTGTCTATACATGGGATCTGGGATCCGAACTCAGGACCTTCCGCCTGCAAGGCAGAGGCTTAACCTCTGAGCCACCTCTCCAGCCCTGACATCTACTTTCTTGATATTTAATTGAATTTCTTTTGCAAATAGGGGTGATGATACTGATTTGTCAGAATGATCATGAAGGATCAATAGAGTGTCTAGATAGTTTCTCTCTTAGATATTCTTGGACACTATTATTGCATAAGAACTAGGAATATATAAGTATTATAATATGTACCAGGAGTATAAAAAATAATCATGACAAGACCAAAAGGAGTAGGGGAAGGTGGTTAAGGGGTTTAACATGCCATGCACTGTTTCTTCTTTTGTTCCCCTTTCTGGTTTTTATGAGAATTTTTTTGTGGGGCAACTTTCAGACAATTGCTTCAAATAAACATCTGTGTTCTTTTAACCTAGTGATATAAGAAACAGCAGAGAGAGATGAAGATGCTTAGAAAAGAACTAGAATGACGGTAGCAAGTAAGTAGGACAGAGATTTTTGTAGCCACCGAAAAGTCTAACACATGATGCTTGCTCCTCTTGTCTCCTTCCTTTTATCCTAAAACTTATTCTTCTCTATCCATAAGAATGAAACCATTTTATCCTTCTACTAAAAGTTTAAAGATAAGTAAATGAACAAAATAATTACCACTTCTCAAATCCCCACTCATCTACCATATTTACCTATCTATCCAACTATTCATCCATGCATGCATCCATCCGTGCATGCATCCATCCGTGCATGCACCCGTCCGTGCATGCATCCGTCCGTGCATGCATCCATCCGTGCATGCATCCGTCCGTGCATGCATCCATCTGTGCATGCATCTGTCCATGCATGTGTCAATCCTACAACCATCCACCCACCCTTTCTTCCATCTAGTTCAGTTTTGGTATCTCTTTGGGTGAAGGGAGAGATAAATGTAGACAAAACATTCTTACCTTTTCTCCTTGTTCTCCAGGTTCTCCCTGAGCACAGAAGCAAGAGATTAGGTGACATTAAATAATAGACTACCTAACTAACAAGTTAGATATTGACTAAACTGAATAGGTGAATTGTATGAAGCATTGTTTATTTTGGCTTTAGTTTCTGGGTGAAACACATGGCAAAAGTATCCCGAAGAATTGGGTACAGTCATTAATACCAACTCTAATCTTAATTCTTTGATTTTAGAGAAATAATGGTATGCACGTAATATTGAGGGTGTCACTTAGGAATGGGTTAGGACATTAAGGGGAACAACAGTGGAGCAACTATTCTGTAGAGCTTTTTTAATCTACTTGCTTTCATTCTATTCAAGCCCAGAATCAACAGTGGGCTAGCATGTCCTTCTACATAGCCTTCAATTGAAAGCATTTCTTGTTGCATGGATCATTTCAGGGTCTTGAGACCTAGTACAGTTCCCAAGTCTGTCTTCCCCTAACACAATATGGAGAAATCTGTAACTGCTGATAAACAATATGTTACAGAATGGGGCAGAAACTTGGTGAGTTCAGGAGAGAAAGCCTTACTCAAGACAATGATCAGGAAAAGTCAAGAACTATGATCCGAAACTGCGTTCTGAAGAGAATCACATTTCTCTTTCCCTGGGAATGGTGGGGTCAGAGAGGGAAAGCTCTGAAGCTCATCATAAACATAGTGATGATATTTCTTGATGAATGGCTTGAGTAGACATTGTAAAGCTTGCTTTACAAATGGCACAAAGTGATTATTGTGGAAAAATGCATACAAAAAACTTGCATTCTAGAAGCCAATTGGAGGCAAGACACTTTTCATTTTCTGGAACTCAAACAGACCCTTTGGCTTTCTGCATTTCTGGCTACTTTCACTACTCAACATCTCTTCTGAAGGCCAAATCAATAGGCAACCCAAGAACATCACTGTGAATATGTGTTAAGTAAGCATCAACTCCCACCATTGGGTGTTTTTTAGCTTGGAATAAGAAGACAGGAAAATGGCTGGAGTCCCAAAAGGAATATTTTCTTCCTTCTTCTGCAGGGCAAAGGGCAGGTCTATAAATTTTAGGTCTGTTGAGGCGCCTGTCAATGGCAGTGTGATGTGTAAAATCAGCTGACAGGCATCTGTGGATAGGGATCCACATCAGCACAGCTGATGGGATTAGACATTAGTTTTATACTTCAAGGGGTGTTCACGCATCAAAGGATTTGGGATTTGTCTGTCCACTTGGTTTAAACTAAACTGTCACCAATCTTTTTATACTTAACGGATTCATTTGTTCTTCAAGAAACAAAGAAAACATGCAATTCCAAAAAAATCCTCATTACATTTTTTCCCTCTACAGTAATTCAAACTATATCCATTTTTAAATTTAAACATGCCGCATCTTTACGCCGTGCTTCATCTGATTAACTGAGTATGTTGTGGTGAAGCTGAAGGTGGCCAGAGCTTGAGGAAAAGCCATAGTGACATTCATAAGCAGGCATGTGCATGAGGCAGTATGGACAGGACCTGCATTTTCATACTCTCGTTAAAGGGCAAAATGACAGAAGGCATTTTGAAATGGGGACTCTTTTATGTTATTATCCATAAGAAGGTTGTAAACAATCACATCCCATTTCTTTCTCTTCATGCCTAATGCCAATGCCAATCATGAACATAACTTACCCATTAGTTACAAAGTTCTATAACATAACATACTGTACCACTGACAAAAATCTGCACCGAGTTCCTGTGAACATATAAAAAATTACAACAGCTTACGAGATTCAGAAACCCATCTGGCTGAGGATTGTGCCTGGCTTGTTCTGTACTAACCTTTGGCCCTGGTAGTCCGCTCTGTCCTGCTGCTCCAGGAGACCCAGGCTCTCCCTCAAAATAAAAAGGAGACACTACTACGTAAAACAGAACTCAGAATATCAGACAGATAAGAGGAGACAACCATCAAGAATATGCTAGAAGGACACAAAATAATAAGTGATTATTAGAGCAAATAATATGTGGTCCTGGGGATAGGGAGAGGGTTCAGGGGTTAAAGCCTTTGCCTTGCAAGCAAAAGGACCTTGAATTCAGATCCTCAAATCCTATGTAAAAAAAGACAGGCAGAAATGGCAGCCCTGGAAGGTGGAGACTGGGAATTCCTAGAACAAAGCAATAAGAAGGTAGAGCAATCCATGGTGATTTCCAGTATCACGCTTGAGCCTCCACAGATACACAGTGCCCTCTGGCATGTGCACACACACACACACACACACACACACACGTACACGCAAATATATGGCTCATATATGATCCAAAATTCTATGTCCACAAGGGTTCATTTCCATTGTGTAGTCTTCTTATCATCAGGACATTTGGAGTTATTTATCGATGATGTCAATAGCTAGGAGGGCACTGGGTACAATGCAAGCATCAAATCAGTATTTGTTAAGTGAATAAAGGACACTTGACAATGAAAGACTCCCTTGGGAGAGAACTCTTAAGTGTTTCTTCAGCTCAGTTAAATAAAGACTAAACCATGAGATTTTCATATCAGACTTAATCAAATTAACATTACTAATCTAAATCCTGCGTGTAATGTATCTTTGAACATCTGCCTAATTTATTTAAACACATTTGACAGAAAATTAAAATGTCTTTGATTTCTCTTTCCAATTTCGTTGTAAAAAAAAGGCATTTAGACTTATTCCTCTCACTGTTTTTCTGAATAGACTTTCATGAAAATAATGATTATAAGGATAAAAAAGGTCCATTTCAGAAAGATGATGATATGTAGGAGCATTTAACAGAAATCGTTTTTCAAAAAGGAAAAGCCACATGGAAGCAACAACTAAAATAAGTCCCCAAAGCAAACAAATAAAAAAATAAAAAGATAACCATCTCCTTTTATATTCCCACATGGCTCAAGTTTCTGTCCAGCAGAATTTAATTTTCATTTTTAAAACATTCCCAACACCCTTGACTATGTATTTAAATTCTTGGGCAACTTTTTTCTTTCCATTGAGGGAAATTAATTTGTTTTTGACTAATGAATGAATGAATGAACTAATTTTGTCTGTGTACGTGTGTAAGTCTATACACATCGGAAAGCACTGTGTACCCGTGAAGTCCATGGGTGACTTTGAAATCATCCAGGATTGCTCTACCTCCTTACTGCTTTGCTCTGAGGTTTCCCAGAATCTCGCTGTCTTCCAGGGCCAGAAGAACGTGCTGCTGCCATTTCTACCTGGTATGGCATTTTCACCTGGGATCTGGGGTACTTGCGAGGCAGAAGCTTACCCCTATTTGCTTCTTATTTGATTTCTTAAACACATATTTTATTCTAATTTTAGACTTTTGAAGATTTTTCTAAGTAACGTGTATGGCAAGAATTGGGCCATTTTTTTTTTCTATTTGCTTATTTAACGTCAAAAACATGTTCATTAATAATGAAGCATCATGTCATTAACTCACATCACAAGTTTCTATGAGACAAGTATAATTTTGTAGGTGAACAAACCAGGGCACAGAAAAGTTAACAATATATTCAGATTCTTGCAAATAAAGTTAGGATTTACACTGTCATGATCTAGCCTAAGAGAATGTTTTTAACCTTGTGTTCATTGACAAACAGATGAGTGAATGAATCTAGACATAGGGAGTGAGCACACGAAGAATATTTCTAACTTATTCTCACTTTATTCATATATTCCACCTATAATTACAGAATAGTAACCTATATACTTACCAGATAAATGAAACCATGTGGTGTTTCTTTTACTATTTTAGTAGATGATTATATTTGTTAAAGTCTTGACCTTCTGGAAAAAATTCAGCTTCTTATATAAAGTCACATTATAACTGCAACTCTTGCACTTTCTTTGGTAAGTTGGCAAAAATCTTGACTTTGAATAATGCTGATCATTTTGGGAAAGTTTTGATATGCCATTTGTATGTAGCCAAGGGCAAGGACTCGGAAACAGAATCTACCCTGAAAGAGGACTATCGCTTACTAGGCAGTCAGAGAAAGTGCAAGTCAAGCTTACTTGCTTCAAAGAACCCACAACAGGATGCACTAATATCATAACTCATGGTTCAATGCACACAGGAGATGCTGCCAGGGAACAATATAAACTTTGTTTAGACTTTCAAAGAAAAACCATGGCAGCCAGAGATATTTAAAAAAAATGGCCAGGGTCCTGGAACCGGACACAAACTCATGCTGAGATTTGAAGCAGGCAAGAGAAATGTTGCTCTGGCATCTGCCTTACATTCTCCTTAATATATGAACATCGAGGGACTAAACTTGATCTCTTTGATTATACATGTCACTGAAATAATTTTTAATATAAGACAAAACCAAAAAACTCATCTTCATAACTTCATCGCTCTATGATGATTGTTTTCATTTTGTCCTATTTTCTTAGTTATTTTTTACTTGTTATTACATATTTCTAAGCAGATATGATCATATTATATAGTATATGCTGTGAGTTTTAAAATCCTCACATCATACAGTTGTCCCCACAGGTTGCTCATGATTGCCTTACGAGTGGTTTGTTTAGCTTCCATTATAGTTATGTATGCTCCCTTTTTAACCATCCCACAGTGTTAATACTGAGGTTGCTCAAAAGAAGCATACAAACTTGTTCATGTTTTTCTGTCAAATGCTTTAATTACTAAAATTTCCCTTTGTTTTAGAGGCGGTTACTGATATCAAGCCAACAGTGTACTGACCTGGTCAACAGTCAAATTTGAGCAGAAGAGAAACCCGCAAACAATAGATGATTAATAGATTTCATGGGTGAGTAGGACTCCCATGGGAGTATGAGAAAGGAGGAAAGTTAAGCACCCATGGGACAGTGTACTGGGCTCTAAAAGACAGTCTCAGTCCCAGAATCACACAAGAGGCTCTGACTGAACCCAGTGGAGCACAAAACACAACCAGGGACATGAATATGGGAAGTGGGCTTGTGGGACACGGGGCTAAGGTAGGAGAGAGAAGGGAGAATTAAAACATAATGTATTGTATGCATATATGAAATTGTTAAAGAGTAAAATCACAATTGAGGGAAAGTGAGCTCCCTGCCATGTGCATAAAATGACAGTATCAGAACTGTGGAGAGTCTCGAAACTGTGTGGACACTAGCCTTTCTTCAGACAGTGACTCTCAGTGCACAGAAGGGTCTTGCAGGGAATAGGGTGAGTCTTCAGTATTTTTCTGCAGGCAGTCACAGGAGGGGTCTGTGTGTGCTTTTACAAGTTTCATAGCGTTAGAGGTTTTGGGAACTTGGTAAAGGGATATTCCTCCAATGAGTTTAGGAGATCTTCCAGACACACATGGACTTCATACTGAAAATGAGCACAATTTCAAACTGCAATGTCTGATATGACGGTTACTTTTAAGTGTCAACTTGACAATCAAGAGATGACTGGCAAGGTAGAAAGCATGTCCTCTCTCAGCTCTTCCTGAAGATATGGTGTGGCCAGTTCCCTCGGCCCTGGTGGTAACTCTCCTGCCATAATGGACTATAACCTGACAACGTGAGCATGAATTAAGTCCCTTCTCCCCAAATTGGGTTCTGCACTTATCACAGCAACTGAAGACATGTTGTTGTAAACAGGGGACATAAACAGGGAGATGTGAGATAAGAGTAAAGCATAGATATGATGATTTCATATGGGGAAAGGTAAAATATTTGATTAATAATATAAATTATTAATTCATGCATGGCGTTTCTTTTAAACACTGATTTAAATGATACAATCTGCAATTAGTAGAGCACATCATGAGTCCAGAAACTTTCAAAACAGGGAATGAGCAGACTTCGTATTAAAGGACGCCAACATACAATGAGCTTGCAGGTGGATGCACTACTGTGAGTCAGGTCAATTCCCAACATAGAACTCTGGAGGTCAGGACAGTGCTTGCATGAGGGGCAGATGCAAGCTCTGTCCCAGACCAGACAGGAACCCCCCCCATCAGTTCCCTAAAGAGACTGCGCATCTCTCTCAGTTCAGCTGTCCACTCACTACAGAATGCCTGACTTCCCATCATGACACATTATGTCCTTAGTTCCCAAATTTACTTTTTCTGTATTATACTAATTGTCATGTAAAGCAAAAGCATTTTTATTTGTCTTATTTCTGTCTTTCTGACTAGGATTGCCAAGTTTGGTAAATAAAAATGCTGGATAAATTCAGTTAAATTTAAATTCTAGATAAATAATGAATTTTAAAAAATTAAATCTCTGCCAAATATTGAAGAGGGAGAATCACACTCAAAATTCTGAGCTATTTCTCTGAACTTAGAGCTAATGAGGGTATCTGGTATTAAAGGTATTATATGGCAAACCTGTCATCTACCACTACTCTCCCATCACTGGACCATGAGTTGCTTCAACAGATTTTCTCAGGACCCTTTCATGAAAAGAATCTAGAAACTGAATTTATTCATACCAGTTGTCAAGTACAGAGATGTCAAAAGAATGAGTAAATACAGGAGAGCAAGTGTATTAAGCCCAATGAAAATGTGAAACACTATAGAGGTAGAGCAAGAGGCTTTGATAGCTGAACTGAACAACTCAGAGATTGGAAAATAAACTGTAACTTTTATGGTAGAGATGGATGGTCCTCTTGCAGCCAGGGTAAGTCAATGATCAGTGGGAAATAGAGAAGACCCAGGGGAAGGTGGGAGAGACACTAAGTGGCACCATACTGCCAAGTCATCTCCAGTCAGTCTGGACCATGAGAACTGAAGAAGACAGGGTAAAAGTGAATGGCAGGGGAGAGTGGGGTGAGGAACAAGGTGGGGGGGGGCTATTGAAGAAAACCAAAATGGCTCCTTTAGATCTAGAGGACTAACAATTTCAGTTGTCCTTCCTATAGGTACACAGCCAGCCATTAGCATCATCTACACTCTTGACTGTCTCCTTCCTCATCCCTCATGCTTTAGGTTAGGGCTAAGGATAGGTCTTTGCTGACTCCCTCAATTAGCCTAATTTCCTAAGTCCCCTCGCATCATCTTTTATCTCAGGAACTCCCTTGAAAGCACATACAAGGTAGGGAAATATTTCAACTGAAGGAAAGCACTCCACCCATCTTTAGTGAAGTTATTTGGTGTGAACAAATGACTTTCCCAAGCTGTAAAGAGGCAGGTGTAAAATTAGAATCCAGGACACCTCATTCCCAATTGTCTTTCTTTCCTATTTGAGCAAGTTGAGTTAAAAAAAATACAATTTTATCATGTTTCTTTTCTGCTTCGTTTTTGGCAGAAACAGTACAGTAGCTTAAGTAAGTACCAGAACCCATCCTTTCTTCTTTTGGTCTTGAGACCCAGAGCAAATTGGAGGCACTTTCATGGGGCTCAATATGTGTTTCCTAAAGTGTGCAGGACTGGGACCACTGCTTCCTCGTTCCCAGTAAGAGTTAGCATTATGGTCGCTTCTCTTGAACCACACCTCTTATCTAGTGGTTCTTTATGGCTCAGAACGTGGATGAAATTTTGCTACAATTTTACAAGCCCTAGAGTCAAAGCCCTGCTGCTCTCTTTCTTGTATTTACACATGTGCCTTGCTTTTTGCATATTTACACATGTATCTTGTTTTGCAACTTTACATATGCATCTTGTTTTTACATATTTGCACAATATTTTTTTCCACCAGACCAATTCAGATGGGTTGGCCAGTTCCTCCCTCTTGGCCTCTTTCCAGGCTCTTTGTGAGTTCCAAGTTGAGCACTGGGGCTTTGGGGACCTTGCCATATTGCAGGCACAGTCGCTTTGTCTCCCTGATTTCTCCTTTCTGTCTTTTCAATCTCTTCTTCTTCCTGTCTACCAGACCAGCAAGGAAGTTAGCTTTGGTCTGTATGGAACAATACACAGGCCTTCAGCTCCTTCTTGCATGCCCAATGCCTGATTCTTTTTTTTTCTTCTGGAGGAAGAGGAGGCTTTGGAATACTGCAAAAGGAAAACTAGAGATCTCAGCCTGGAAACTTGGTTATGCACCAAGAACTGGCATTGCCTTAGGAGAGTTTGTCCTTGTTTATCTAATCAACAAACTCCTCCAAAGTTAGAAACTCTTTGTTCACTTTGGTAATATGATATTAATTAGTAGAAAAGCAGACGGGCATGCCAGCCAGGAATTTAATACAAATGTCTACTTCAGATCATTTTGCTGAAATGGCTCTTAAACTAGATGAAGTAATAACTAAATTAAACCCAGCATATAAACCTTCATTAAGCCTTTAAAAAACCTAAAAATGATGAAAAATTATGAATATCTGAAAATGTATAATAACGACAAGACATGAGAGTTGTGTCAATAAATCCCAGCATGAGTTATTTTAAGGAGAAGCGAATCAACATGTTGTTTCTTTGCTGCTGATATAGACAGACATGTAGGCAATGCAATTTGGAAAGAGGAACCAAAGTGTAAAAATATGACCAAGAGTTTTAAAAGGTCACAGGAGATAACTGCATTGAGCTTATCTAGCTGAAATTTACATAAAAGGAATTGTTTGTTTTGGGCATATTCATAAAATGTGAAGACCCAATGGAAGTGTATCACCTATTTCCTGTATGCAGTAGTAGCTCCCTTCTCCCCCTTCCTGCTCCCTTCCTCTCTCAGGTCTTCGTTCTCACCAGGCAGAGCCTTGGTACGCAGGTGCCAGCACCACAGATTGTGAGTTCTGTCTGCTGGTCCTTGCCAACAGTTGCCCACGGGTCCCCATCTTCCAAGTAGTCCACACTTGGAAGCATGGGCTTGGGGAAGAGACCCCTGCAGACCCAGGAAGCCGACAGACTGAGGGCACGATTGGAAGGAATTCTTGGCTCTTGAGTACCTAGGACATGATTTGAAGTGGAGAGACTGACTCTGAATGGGCGTGCGAGCGAAAACTCCTCGGAGAACATGAGTGGCAGAGGGCACGCTCTCTCTCTCTCTTTCTCTCTCTCTGTATAAATTGTCTTCTGCATATGCTTTTATGGGGGAAAAGATGAAGAACACAGGTTAAGATTTGGGAAGACAAAATATATCGAAGCAGTTATATGAGGTGTAAGAGTTTCTTAGAAATGGGAAAACTCAGCTACAAACAGTTCAGCCCCCCTGTGCTTGACAAATCTCCTCTAAAGGCCTTTGTGTCCATTACAACTTTCAACTGCACCACGAATGGCTAGGAAAGGAGTTTCAGTGACAGGAGACAATCAGCATCCATCATTTTCCATGCGAGGGACTGGGGGGGGGGAGATGTATTCAGTCACAAAGAGTAAGAAGTGTTGAGGCATGTTTGGGGGAATGATACAATTTCACTCCATACGTGTGAACATGAAAGAAAGCAGGCGTTCTTCCATCCGAGAGGAGAGCAGGAACTAGGGCAAAGCAGCAGCGTGGCAGAAGGATGGAGAGATGAAAGCAATTGAACTTCAGCAACCAGCTTCAGCTGTCAGAGCAAAGCGGAGCTCAAACCTGTGTGAGTGCTGGACTTTCAAGCTTACACGGCTGCGTGCAGTTTAACAGCAGGTTCTGTAAACTTTTAAACCCTCCTATGGGCGATATCTTTGTAAATTTTTCTTTTTTTAGTTTCAATTTTTTTCTAGCTAGAATTTTCCTTCCAAAACTATAGTGCTTTTAAATTTATTTTTTATTCTCTTACAGTTTCATATATGAATTCAGTGAATTTATATTTTCAGATCTTAATTCCAAATCCCATCCTCCCTCCTTTTCCTATTGAAACCCTTCTTTTTTCCTACCAGTCTGCCTCCTATTTTCATGTTCTTTTGTGTGTACGATACGTGAGTTTCATCTGGACTGCTTTTGATGGCACGTGCCCGAGTACTTGCTGGATCATTAGTCATAACCAGTGGCTGTACCATGGAGGAAAGGATCCCTCCCTCATCAATATTAACACTCAGTGGACTCTCTGGGAGGCATGGAGCCTAGTTCCTAATGACAAATTGCATATAGTTCAAACAATATAGATTTTTTTTCTTTTGGGAAGAGAATGTATACAGTTATTAATAGAAAATTTAAAAGATGATACTCAACTGAAAACAATTCTGAAGGTCAGTAAATAATGGTTTCCAGACCCAGGCAGTGTGGCCTGATAGCCAATAAACGAAGCTAGGGAGATGCTTATCAGCTATGCTTGTCACAGTCAGTCATTTCATGTCAACTTTACCTTGAATATAAATGTTGAGATCAAGGGCATTCTACGGAGATAAGATCTAATGATACGATAACAGGTTGGTGACCGAACTCATAGTTTAGTTTCATAAAATTGGGAGCAAAAGTCATCTAGGATGAATAAAAAAGTCCAAGAGTAATTAATTACTGCGTTTTAGAAACAGAATTTCAAACCAAGTGGTTCATAACTCACCTTGCATATAACTGCGACATAGTAATAGTTTCTCTTATCAACTCCTATGAGAGACAATCCCCTGAGCCATCTACTCCAGGAAGCACTCCTGGGTTCCTCCCACCGGGCCAGGCTGCCCTGTACTTCCCTGCACAGTGCTTAGTACTGCAGACTAACAGAGCTTCACTCTAATGTTTCTTCAAAGTCTCTGTGTCCCATTAGTTTAGAACCTCCGTAAGGGCAGAGATGCTTGAACCTTGGCACTTTTCTAAGGGCCTAATAAATATTTGTTGGCTGAATGACTGAAGAAATCAATAAGTGAATTGATGCACACACTGAAGTGGAATTCTGAGACTTTCCCATTTAAGAAAGCCATTTAATCAGATATGGTGAGTGTGCATTCTTTGTGTAAAATGCAATAATTTTTAAAATTGAAGTGGCTAGTAAGTGGACTTCGTGTCATTAATTCATTCACAAAACTGTGTTTGCTTATTCTGTTCTGCAAAATAGCCTATGAGGAGCTTCCCCTCATCCCTCTCCTCTTCTTCAACCAGTTCCTTAACTTATTCTCCCATGTCCAATGCCAATGTCAATTAGAAAGGTAACTGGCATCCAGCTTTACAGATCCATGTTTAAATGAGGCAGAGGAGGAGAGTTTGCAAGAAAATATAACTGTGATTACTTGATTGTAAGTATTAGAAGGCTTCTTTCAATTAACTTTTATTCTTTTATAAAGGGAATTAAATTAATTGCATGAAAGATAGAAATATCTTTAGTGCCAATTAAACAAACTAAGTTGAATAAAAAATTAATTAGGAATTAGTGCAATGAGAGGTTAGGGAGATGGTTAAATGAATAAAGCACTAGTTGCACAAGCATGAGACAAAATTAGATCGTGAGCCCATGTGAGAGTCAGGCATGGCAGCCTGTGCCTAGAACTCCTTGCCTAGGAATTGGGTAGAGACAGGTTGATCTAGGTGGCTTGCTGGTCAACCAGTCTAGCCAAAACAGTGAGTTCCAGGATCATTGAAATACCCTGTTTTAAAAAAATAAAAGTGAGGAAGCACATCCTAATGTCAAGCTCTAGCCTTCACACACTCCTGCACCAGTAAACACTCCTGAACATGCATGCATACAGCACACACATGTGCATGGGTGAGTGTACCTGCATGTACATAGGCACACACATTGACCACAACACACACATGTACTCTAGTGAGTACACTTACATATACACATGGATACAACACTCACTCGTGTGCACACTTGGACTGTATACACACATGCACATATATGTGTACAACACACATGTGTATGGGTGAGTGCACCTGCATATATGCATGCACACACAGGCATACAACACACATATGTGCACCAGTGAGTGCTCTTGCATACACATATGCATACAGCATACATACTCATATGCACCCATGAATGCACCTGCATACACACATGCACACACATACATATGACAGACATATGTACTCTAGTGAGTGCATCCACATACACATATACACACAAAATACACACACAAGTAAAAAATTTAAAAAGGGCAAAATTGTAAATGTATGAAATGTTTATGAATGTAAGAAGTATTCTCAAGAATAAAGTGGCTTGATCAAAAGTAACCTTGGACAAGTAAAACATGCTTTTCCAAAACTGTTGACTGCTTGAGAGCATAGTAAATCATAAATGTCTTTATGTATTTCCTTGTATGCTTTCTTGCTATTCATTTTGAACTTTTTATATGTTCTTTGTCATTTTCTCTATGGCTACTGATTATGGATGATTGCCAGAACTTAACATATATATACCCATTTATCTGAGAATAAAATTGTCTTGGCATTCCTTCTGGTTGAGACCCTTCCCACCCTGGCCTGGTTCAATTCCTGCTGATCCTTCCTGATGAACTTCATGATGATATGTGAATGTAGACAATTGTACATACATAAACAGGAAAATATAAAAGCAATATGGAAAAAAAAAAAAAGAATAAAGTGGCTTGGTCTTATGGAAGTTAATAGATGGGAAAATGATGGTGAGAGAAGAGGTCCTATTGTCATGGCTTCTGTAGGAATAATGACCTTGGAAACTTACAATTATAATCTACAGAATTGCTAATTTTAGAAGATAGGAAATCAAATACATATAATTTAATTCTCACCTAAAACTCATGCAACAACTAACTTGTTCTAAAATAATTTCCCTGCATTAACTAACTTGGAACCAGAAATTAATTGTTTCTTTTACTCATCATCTTTTCTTAATGGAAAACATTAAAAAGTTACAAAGATATGGGGTCACTGCTACAAAAAACTTTTAGGGTACCAAAAAGGAAACTTATGCTATATTGGAAATCTCCAGAAATTTAATTCAGATTTTTTTAGTGTTTGGGAACTGAATGTTCCCAACACTGCATTGTATTGCTGAGCTACCTTCCTATCCCTTAGTGCAAATTTTAGAAAAGATAAGAATTAAGGTAGTAATGACCAAAAAACCTTGTGTTTAATGGTTACAGTGAGTGAATCTGGCATAAAACTGGTTTCAAAGCATAACATACTTTGTAGACTTGAATCAATGACATGACCTTTGGAAGCCTGAGAGTTTAAATTTATCTGTTCTCTAAGTATACTCACACTAAAAACATCAGAGGTGTTCTGTGAAGAGTGATGTCAGCAAAGACCTGTGAGGCCCCACGTAAGAGATGAAAGGAATTCCAAATGCCAGAGCCATATGCTAATGAAATTTTAATGCTACCTGAAATCCATATCACCTTTTAGATGACACAAATATGAATTTTATATAATATTTAAAATTAAAAATAAGATCTAAAAAAGCCCGTGGAAAATAGATTAATCAAAATCATTTGATATTTATCCTTTGCATTAGAATGGATTCCAATGACTCAGGGACACAGAAAAAGTCCAGCTTGCATAGGCAAAACCATTTGCTTTTAAGCCTGAAGAGCATTGATATTAGTTAAGCATAGTAAAGATACAGGATGTGTGCTCTGAGATGCATAAATCAGAATTATCTCATCATCATTCTTCTCTTCCCAGCTCTCTGCTTCTGTGGTATTTGCTCAGTGCTGGGCACTGATTGCTATTCCAATAAATGACTGTGCTGATAATTTACTTTACTGAAGGCCAATTAGCGTGAAAATATTTTAGGAGATCAGAAAAGGGCAGGATTTTAAATAACTCCTATTGAGAATGGAGATTTCTTAGGAATCAATGGATAAATATTCAAAGTCTATCAAGTGATTCTTCGGTTTAATAATGGCGTGGCCACAGAATTACTTTAAACAGCCCACATATTTCTCCAGAGCCTCTGGAGCTGGACATAACTGACTTCACGTAGTGCATGTATGAGTCTAAGTCATGAAGCACAAATAAGAGTATTAAATTAATTATGGTTTTAACCAACGACATCTATTCATGAAAATTACAAAACTTATTTCTGTGTCCATTACAATTAGTAATGGACATAGAAATTAAATATTTGAGGAAAGATTTTTCCACTGCATATGCCTTAACTGTTTTGGCTACTGGAAAGCCAGTGAAAATTGCAGGAAAAAAAGCTTTCAGAATTGAGAACAGAAGTTGCTTATTGTCTAGGAAATGTGGCATGGGTGGCATCTTATAGACTCATGCCTCTGGGAGATTTAGAGATATAATAGAACCATACAGCTTTTCCTTCTATTTTACAGATGAAGTCACTCCTTGAGTCGAGTGGAAGGTATTCTTCAAAGAACACAGTTTCGTGCACCAGTATTAGAGATGATACCGCATGGTGACTATACTTTCAGTGAAATGTGTCATTCTATTCCTGTATATACCACACTAACTTCTGACTACTTAGTTCACACTGGATAGGAGGTAGACAAGGTGGCCAGGAAACAGAGAGTCAATATCCTTTGTAACTCTGATATCTATTTTCATCTTATGATGGATTGAACAAGCTTCTGCTCCTTGCTCTGTGTCATGCTGGGGCTCATTTGCTGAGAATCACACTCATGAGAGCATCACTTGACAACCTTTATTCAGCAGCTCTTTATAATATTTATTTTGGTTACCTCATCTAATCAGTATTGCAAAATCTCTCTCCTATTTATGTCTGAGTCTTAGGAAGGGTGAATAACAGTAGCAGACAAGGACAGGAGACTTTCCAGTTTGACTGGGAGGCCTCACCTTTCTTTGCATTTCACTGCTTGATGCCAGAAGGAGCTAGATTAGAGTTAAGACCACATTACTGTTATCTAAGTATTTTTACTTACATTATAAAGAATTGGAAGACATGACAAAAATAAACGTTCAAATTGGTGACCAATATTTAAAGGAAATAAAGAGTCATTACCATAAAGAGTCTATTGGTTAAAGTCAATCATCATTACTGTCAATTTAAATTATTGAAAAATATTCTAGTTGAAAACGACATATTTTCTTTTTTTAAAATTTTTTATTTATTATTTATTCAATTGTGCGTGTGTGTGTGTGTGTGTGTGTGTGTGTGTGTGTGTGTGTGTAGAACCACGGACGAATTTGGGACCCACCATGGACTGCCTCCACCTCCTCTTTGTTTACTCTGCCCCGGGATTCACAGGCTCCGCCCTACCAGGACCAGAAACGCAGGCCCCCAGGCCCCCCTCCCTCTGCCCCCGCTTCCGCCTGGCGTCTATACGTGGGGTCTAGGATCCGAACTCAGGACCTTCTGCCTGCAAGGCAGAGGCTTAACCCCTGAGCCACCTCTCCAGCCCCAAAACAACATATTTTCTTAAAGCAGGTTACTTTCTTTTTTTTTTTCAAACAACAGAAAATCATTTTTATGCCTTGGTTATTATTTTGCATTTTCTGATGGCTGAGAAATATTATCCTCCTTAACTGTGGTCAGAAAATAACTTTCCAGGCATCGAAAGTGCTACTTCGGAAAAAGTGAAATTGTAGCATGGAAGGAAATATTTCCTCAAGATGTGTAAAGGATACTGAAGTGCTTTCAAAAGATTATTATGCCATTGTTAACTCTGTTCTCAGAATAACACATTGTAGAAGGGTAAGGCTCATGCACTCCAACTGCAGAATGACTGCCATTCTTTTCTTTTGCCATCTGAAAGGCTGGTTGTCTCAGTAAAAGGAGACATTTTGAAATTTATCTCTCTAAAGGTGATGGTGCAGCCATGACAATGTTAAACGTTACCCGGTATTGATGGAAGTTACATACACAGGGTTTTAGTTCTAGGTCTATGGAGTAGGAAAAATGAACTCAAACTACCTTTTGCTGATACTGTCATAAAAATGTGAAATAATTTAGTCTTCCCCAGTTTCAGAGAAAGCACATTTAAAATGCCACGAGGATGTGTATGTAGCACAAGGCTGCAAATATTAGCCATTTCCTTGAAATAGAATTGAAACTTGGTAACTAGGACAAGAAACGATCACATTCCTTTCTCTTGCTAAGGAAACCACTTATAAAAATAAAGTATATGCAGTCTTCAAAGGAGTCTATGGGACGGTTTGAAAGTGTTTTGTTTTGGGTTAAGGGTTTCTATAAATTTTCATGAGGATCTCAAAGTTGAACAAAGGAAAGAAACATAGGAGAAAAAGGGAAAAAATAACCTCAGAGAAGTTAAGTTTTGGTTTTTTTTTTAAACAATTTTTTATTATTATTTATTCAATTGTGCGTGTGTGCGTATGTATGTGCGCGCGCATGTGTGTATGTGTGTGTGTAGAACCACGGACGAATTGGGAACCACCACGGATGCCTCCACCTCCTTCTGCCCCGGGATTCACAGGCTCCGCCCTACCAGGACCAGAAGCGCAGGCCATCCCCGCTTCCGCCTGGCATCTATACGTGGGATCTGGGATCCGAACTCAGGACCTTCTGCCTGCAAGGCAGAGGCTTAATCCCTGAGCCACCTCTCCAGCCCCAAGTTTTGGTTTTTTTACCAAATGTCAAAAGCACCTTTGAATTTTGCAATTTTCAAATTTAGTTTGAAATGAGAATGCTTTCAAATTATTGCCTCCATGATCTGGAATGTTCTATTCAGAAAGTTCAACTTCCGTCCTTTGTGAGACAAAGGAATGTGTGTTGCTAAGCGGAGCAGGAGTTAACAACCTCAGTATCAAGCTAAGGATGAGTGTGCAGGGTTTGTTTTTTAGACTAAGGATTCTGTGATTCTTTGGAATCTGAGTAGTTCTATAAACAGCCTTTTTTAACACACACTAATGAAATTTCCAGGATTTCACTAAAATGAAATACAGAAAAAGTTGAATGGTACTAGTGAACTTACCATACACAACTAATCATAAGGTAACACATCTGAAATACCCATGATGCAAACGTTCAGTTTCACACTAATGATCTTTAAAGGTAAACTAACTTGCTCATGATGACTTTCCATGAGGCAAGAATTGCTGTTGCTGCCTTCTTACAGAAGGGGAAACTGAGGTCATCATAGAATTCCAGACCTTCGTCAAAAACTGCACAGCCTCTAGGTGGCTGGCTCCTGTTAAGACAGGAAGAGCTACTAAGGGGGAAGGAGATATGCACAAGGTGAAAAGAGCCATGAAGAGGACTGACTGGGATCCTTTTGGTTTCAGAACTTGGTCCAAGGTGCATGGAATTAACATATTCTGGAAGATGAACGGATGAGTCATAGGTTGCTCAGAGCCAGGCCCTGATCTCAGAAGGAGACAGGAAAGTCCCGAGCTCAGATTCTAGGCCCTTGTTAGACTGGGCCAACTCTGGGTTTTGTTAGCTGCCACAATGGCTTTGCTGGTCTCTGTAGAGGTTCCAGATTGGAGAGTTGATAGGGATGTTGGGGGGCACAGACACCAGATTTTTTGTGGTATAATATTAGATGCTTTGCCCAACTGATAAATAAGTTCTAGGAATGAACATATACAGATATGTGCACTCTGGGCATAGGTACATGTGTTTGTACAGTTTATTTCCCCTCTAATTAATAACAGTATGGTAGAAATAGAATAACTGAGATTTCACTTTTAATTTTGCTTGACAGTAAAAAAAGTTTGTTCCTGAATTCAGAGTATTTCCATAGATTCTCTCTGTACAAATACCTTCTGTTAATGAAATAAATAATACAAATTAATTTGTCTAGGACTAGAATAATCTAAGGTATTTTTGTTCATCACAATGAATGTTAAGTATAGTGTCTTCCTTATCCCATTTGTGAGACAGATATACTTGTAGCAGATACAACTCATTATAATGCAGCACATCTGAAATACAGTGGAAAATTTTTCAGTTTAAGACTAATGCATCTTTAAAGTTAAACTGATTTTTATCATTTGTACTATGACTTTCTTGTATTTTAAAATAATATAATATAAAATATATTTATAATATATTACATATATAGTGTTTTGAAGCATGTAAACTGATTGTTTACATCACTACCTAGAATAATATTGTGACTTTAAAATTCTCCAATATACAAAAGAAATCATGCATTCCATTGAACTCACCTTTTGTCCATTTTCCCCTGGAATTCCAGGTGCTCCAACAGAACCCTAAGGAGGTACATGATAAATTAAGTTGGTATCGTAATCATATGATATTTCAATTCTAAAGATATATTGTTTTATTAGCCATGACTCTATCTTGCTAAAATGCAACACAACTTTTGTATCATAGTTTGAAGTTATGTTTTTAGGTCTTATCCACTGTTAAAATATATAATAGTAGTAGCTTTCTTAAAGAGTTAGAGATAAAACTTAACCTCATCTCCAAATACCCACTTAACTCTAACATGGTTTTAAAGAATTTCATGTTATAAATTGAGGTTGATATTGCATAGAAGGGCACATGACTCTAAATTATGGTCTGAAGAAATAGATAACTTTAGTCCCACCTGGAAAGAATCTAGCAGTAGCCATAACTTGAATTTCACAAGTTTATATAACATAAAACAAAGGTAATTAAAAGAAAACATCTGCTTGTTTTACAACTAAATAAGTGCCCCGTATTATAAACTATAATTGCTCATAGTTTCCTCCTGGACTGTCAGAGAGTATGTTTAAGTGATGTAAGTAAGAATAGGTTTTTCAAAAAGACCCAATAAGGTATCACAAATGTTGCGCATTGACTATTGATATCTACAGGTTGAGCGTAGATGTCTGGGCTTAGAGAGATTGTGCACAACCCATGACATGTAAGCGGATACAGAAACATTAGTAAATATTTTCAAATAGTGGTGTCATTTTGCCCTTACAACTCCTTTTCGGGCTCTGGAGAAAGCATTTTTTTTTTAAGTATAATGCTCTCATTCAGATTTTTTTTTCATATGTGTGTATGCATACACACATATAAAATCTCTTTAATAATAATGAGAGAAATTTCTCACGAAATCTGAACTATAATCATGAAATGGCTCTAAAAATAGCCCACTGGAAAAGTATAAAGAAAACAAATGAGGACTGCAAGTTCCTTAGCATAGTCAGTGATCTATGGGGTGGGTATTAAAAGACTTCTCGAAGCCTGGGGCCGTCATTTTATCCTGGTCGAATGTGGATTAGGCTAGCTTTGCAATTTCACACAGAGCTTAATAGAGACATTATTGCAAAGGACAAAGTGTTCCTACATGCAAGTCTTCTCACAGTACTGTGGCTTTTACTTGGGTTGAAGGATTACGTTTCAACAGATGCCACATGCCCAGGGCTTGGGGATGAAAAGACTCTTATCTCTGATGGATTCTAAAGATAAAGAATAATCACTTTTCCACCTGTTACAATTGCTTTCTTTTGTTTCGTGCAAGTTGAATTTCCCCTCCCTCTCACTTCAGAGTGGGAGAGGAGCAGAGGGCTTAAAGAATATTTAATTGACAAAGGGCCATCGATCTGCTATTGATGCATTTATCACTGTAATGTGGGGATAAGTTCAGAATTCCTAGATATTTGGAATGTAATGGCCAATTTGGAAGATTGTGGACAACACTGAAATCATAATCAGGAAGTCACTTTTCAGCCAGTGGACACATTAAGTAAGACCAAACAATGCAGTGAATGAAGCAATAAACTTATCCTCTATTCTGGTTAGTTTGGCCATTTGGCAGTTACATATCTGACCAAGGCCAGCAATCCATTTGCAACATCACATGATCCTTCACATTTTTTTTATTTCCACTCACACAAACTTAACAGGTATACCGGTCCCCTCCCTCGCCTCCCCCCACCCCCCTGTCCTCCTCTCCCCTCCCCCCTCCCTTCCCATCCCCCAGTGTGTCCCCCTCCCATCCCCGGAGCATCCTTTAATGTGCATGCCAAACTCTCCTCTGGGTCCTCCTCTCCGATGAGGTGCAAGGACCCAGTGGCATTTCCCAGAACCCTTTCCTGTGTTCCCCTTAAGCACAGGAACACTACTATGGCTGTCAATCCCTTGCCTCCAAGGATCCTAGTGATCCTTCACATTTTAAATGCACTCAGTGTGTTACCAACACTTCAGTTAAAAATTCGATAACCTACAAGTTCAGCATTGAGCACAAAAAGAGTATGCTGTGCTTCCTGAAAATCCAACTGTGAAGTAGGTTAGAAAATCAGCACTATGGAGCTGGAAAGATGGAGAGATGGCTCAGGGCTTAAAACCTTTGCCTCACAAGAAAAGGGCCTGACCAATATTCTGGATCACACAAAAAAACTCTGGGAAGAAATGCCAGTGGCCCGCACTTCTAGGCTGGAAATCCCAGAACAAAGCAATAAGGAGGTAGAGCAATCTGGGGTGATCCCTGAAGTCACCTTTGGGCCTCCACAAGCACACGCACTTGAGTGATATCTCATATACACCCACCCCCCACCCCCACACAAGAAATGTAGCACTAGATTATGTGATTGTATTTTCAGAAAGCTACATCAGCACAGCTTTCAGTAGCCAATTCTACCCTCCTCTCTCTTGTTCTCATTAATGGGAGGTATAATTATTTTCTTAATTGACATATACTCTACCTTTTGTCCTGGAGGCCCCAGAGGACCCTAAAAAGGAAAAACAATTCAATTAGTGTAATACTATCACCACTGTAGTCTAGATGACCCATGAAGACTGTGATACATATTACCCTTTTTCTGATGCATACTAAAACCAAAAAAAACAGTTGGGAATGCAAAATGAGTTTTTGTTTTTCCTATTTTAACTTTTTGGAAAGTCATTAAACACACAGAGTAGGATTTTGATTTCTCTTTGAGAAAAATCATTTTCTGTCCCCAGTGTATTCATTCCTTCAAATAACTGGGAATCTATCATATCAACTGGAGAGATTGTTCCCACAAATAGTTAAACCCCAGTGCAGTTCCCTAGCCAGTGGACACATCTGCAAACCTCCAGTAAGCAGATCTGCAAAGGAAGTAACAGCATTGCAAAGACACGTGTTTGGTTCTGTTCTTCCTCGAAGGAAATGCAGTCAATTGATCCGCACAAAAATGTGTTTATAAACCCGAGGAGGTCAAAGCCAGAGGCAGCACTCCCAGATACCTGAGGAGGGAGGAGCAGATGCCTCCAGCTGTTGCTCAGCCTGGGATCCCAGAGGTGCGCAGAAGACAATATTTAGTGAGATGAAAAAGAATATTTACACACAACATGCAAATGTGACAGTTATGAAATTAAGCAGTTTTTCAAGCACTGAGTCCAATGTTAGGATTCTGCTGGCTTTGTTTAGATCAAACATAGCTTTCCGACAGTGGAAAAGAACATGATATGCTCAATTTCCAACCCTTTGTGTCTATTTTCAAACAATAATATAAAGCACTTTCTTCTAGTTTTTTAAGAAATACATTTGATTTGAGCATGTTTTAGTGACATACAGACAGCAACGCTTCACATAAATGCTCTTTAGTTCATTATGCTTAACTAATGGGAGCTAGCTTATTTTAGATGTGTGACATTTTAGGTAATCAGCACCTGACATTAAGAGTCTGTAACGTAAAAGAAACCACTAATGTGGTCATTAGGGGAAGAGCGGTCATGCATTTTTCTTCTTATTAAAAATACACAGTGCTCAGGAACATTCAGAGAACCTGTTTCCAAAGTTATTTTGTAATAATCCTCACAGGAAGATTAATTTCCCCCTATAATTCAGCTTTAAGTTATTGAAAGTGCATTGTGTAATACCACTGTTATTATTCTTACTTGATTTACTTTACCAACTTTTTAGATAGGCTTGCTATCTGTGAAGCAATGGTCATTCTCCCACCTGTCTTACTGTCTCTGCTTGAAATTCTCCCCATTTTAAATTTGGTTGAGGAAACAGACGAACTGCTGTCAATTCCTGCCACATCATGTCTCTCATCAACTCAAGCCCATGCAGACTGCTTTCCTGGGTCAGAGGAAGGCGTTCTCTTTGCAAACTACCAATTCATCCAGGAGACTCTGGAATCCATCCTTGTGTCTATCCTGGGGATCTTTTCCAATCAATTATCCCTGCATCTGTATCAACCTCCTCTTCTCTACCAGGTCTTCCCCCTTAGCATATAAACATCTTTAATCATTTCCTCACTTGGGTAAACTGTGTATGTTAATGCTCAGCAAGGGCAGAAGTTGGACATTATAGTGATAGGAGATTTGTGAACCAAGAAAACTCTTAGATTTTATCACCGTCTAGAATTGCATGTTCTCAAGTGCCCCTAGAGTATTTCATTTCTTTACATGTTGTAATTAGAAAGGAAATCATAGAACAAGGAGTACGTGAATTCAGTGTTTAGACTGAGGATGTTCAATTAAGAAAGGTTTCATTCCCATTGTAAATCTCAGTTTGCCACTAGGAAAAAAACAGGTATTTCATTACACTGACATCTGCTCCTGAAATGGAAAATCTCAAATGAAAATAAGAGTGGATTTTACATTAAATACCTTTGACTAGAAACTAACATATCTAAAATTTCTAGTTTGGTCTGTTTCATGATCATATTAAATCAAAGAATTAGAAAAATTAGTCTCAAAAATTGTACTAAGTGTATAATTTAAATCAGATTTAAGGATATCAGGTAACTAAAGAAAATGAGTATAATATTTTTCTTCTGCTCTATGAAATTTGTGTTGTACTCTATAAACACAATATTAAAATATTTTAAAAGATTTAGCATTAGTTCTAAATTATTAATTATAGTTTATGTCTAAGTCTGCTTCCAAGAATATATTCTCAGTTAATGAAAATCTATCCATATTTTTTTAAACTTACTGGTGGGAAAAATTTTCAGGGATCCAGGAAAAATGTCATCCATTCCCAGGTGGGAATTGGGAGCAAGGTTGAGTTGAACACAAAGCACAGATATGCCTCTTAAGTAAATATACAAACACACACACATCATTAAATAAGATTTTTCTTATGTGTGTTTTAAGTATCCTCACATTAATAACACTATTATATATCTGTGAAAATATAGTAATTAAGGATAAACTCCTGGCTCAAAAATCAATTTTGAATTTAAAGTATGTGATCACAAATTAGTTAAGATATGTACATTTTATTAATCTTGTAGTTTCTGGTATAAATATAAATTTGTGCAGTAATATGGAACGCCATAGAATACCATAGAATCATTTATTAACTCATGTAATATTTGATTTATTTGTTCTTTGTTTTAAAAATGGCTTGGTGATGAATGTCATAAATTCATTGCTCACTATTGAAACTAATGCTCACTTTTATTCCTAAAATAAGACTCCAGTGAGTCAAGGTCTCTAGATTAATTCTCTTACAGTTCTACCAATAACCCAGTAAGTCTGCATCAGTTTTCAAAGCACATTCACAATCTTTATGGTGCACTTTTATTATCAGCAAAACATTTCTTTCTTAGACATTTTCTTGGCAGATACAGCTATACTTTACCTATTCTTTATATACCATCAAAGTGGTAATTTGATTTCTCAAAATAATCTCTTTTTATATGACTAGAGTGTAGCAACTGGGTAATATGTAGAATTTCAAAATAGTAAGCCAAATTTTCTTTAAGTTCAGTCTTAGAAATGTCAAGTATAATTTGAATCTTGACATGTACTTCTGCCAGTATAGGTTCTGGGTGATTTAAAATGCTTGAACTTTTCACTGAAGAGTTTTACAGAGAGGAAATAGCTTTACTTGAAAGATAAAAGTCATTGACGAATTCTAAGTGTAGAGTACTATTATCACCAATAATAACTCCTTTGACAAATTTCTCACGATCTGTCAGGAAAGATGGCAGATAGCTATGTAAAACAAAGCTCAGACAGAAGCTTGTAAACAAGATTCTTACACTATCCTTGACTTTTCTTTCCCATTAGATATTTAACCCCTTTTCCTCTGTTAGATTCTGTTTCTAAAGATTATAAACACTACATATGCAGACAGTAAGTTAAAGAATATAATCCCCATGCAGGTTACTGTCTTTAGTAAAAGTATGTTACTTGGGTCAGAAAGCATCCCTTAACTCTCCCTGCTCTGAGTCCCTCATCTATGTCAGTGTGTCAGTGTGTCTAGTACAGTCCTCCTCTCTTGCTGCACATTCTGTCCTTGTCCAAGTCCCCTGCTCTCTTCCCCAGATAACGTGACATCTAATGACCTCTTTGCCTTTAGTTACCTCATTTTGCTGAATACAGTTGTCTGAGTGAGCTTTCTAAAGTATGAGTAAAATATCCTTCAATGACTTTATTTTTTTGATAGTGTTGAGTCCAAGTTCTTTTTTTTTTTTGAATTTTTAAATTATTTTTTCCCTTTTTTTGAGAGGAGTTTAAATTTTGGGAAGAATTGTGTAGATCAGCATATAAACCATGATCTCATATTGCAACAAGTTTGGCTAGCTGTGCTGTACCAATTTTCTAATACATGCTCAAGACCTTGGGCTTTGGCCACAGGCCCCTTAACTGTTCTCTAATGCTCTACCATGACAAGATTATTTTTCAAAGAATTTACAATGTTTAGCATAATGTCATATATTATTGTAAAAGTTACTTCTTTAATTGTTCTCTCGACCAGTAGTGGCCTACAGTATGTAGTTCAGTAGATCACACCTTCATTCATTCATTCATTCATTCACCTATTCACTCACTCACTTAATGGTTATGACACCACTGAATGTCAGGTGATTTACTAGGTACTGCAACAAAAACAAGCCATGGCTGCACGTTTAGCTCCTGTAGTTTATCTTCTAGTGAATGGAGATAGACAGGCAGCAAACTGTGAATCTGAGCCATGTAATAAGAGTTACAGAGGGGGCCAGAGAATGGGAGTACAGGAGAGATTTTGAACTGGAGTTTCCATGAAAGCCTCCATGACAAAGATACTCATCAGAGCTGTGAGATCAGGCAGACTACACAGGATCAAAGACCAAGAGTGGGAAATGTGATAAGTGTGTTTGACGAGTACTAGGGAACTATCCGAGGGGTTGGCAGGAGAGGGTGATCTGGATGGGGAAAGTACATTGTGTCCAATGATCCATAGGCTTATAAGTACAGTGTGTTTACTTTGACAATGGTAAAATAAAAGACTAAGGAGTGTATGGAATTGGTTGTTTTTTTTTTCTTCTTATACTCTTAAGACAGGAACGAGAAGACATTTCACTGTTTGTTCACTCAAGTGAGTTTAACACTTATGACAGTAGTCTCCAAACTACTGAAGTTATTAAATTTCTCCTGGATAGAGGAAATAAATCTGTGGTTTCTCCAGTACCTTTTATTATGCTGGATTATGAACACAGAGAATGTGGTGCATGCACATCAGCCTGAGGTCTCTCATTTATTTCAGAAAATTGTTGGGGAAAAGTAGATGCAATATATTGATCCAAGTCCACCTTCAAAGCAAGCAGCCCAGACATGGCCAATTCCATGAGCACTGCTGTCTCTTTATGTGACAGATCATGGAATGGAAAAGTATTAATGAATTTTTCTGACGCTGCTGATATGAGTGCAGCCCTGACCGAGGTATTCGTTGTTCAGACAGGATGCAGGGTTTCTAAATGATGTGCGTTAGGATGCCTCTTGGGAGATGTTTTAAGGCAAGTTCTGGTTGCCTGCTATCAGGAAATGAGGTAGGGGGTGGACACAGTTCCTGTTCTGTCCCTGATGGCTAACAGTAAAATTTGAAGCTCTGAAAGCTGTTGGTCACTGTTGGAGTCAAGAATATACAATCGGTTTATTCAATTAAAGACACGAGGATGGGGTGGGAGTGAAAGTCCAAACTTTTAAGACATTTGAAAGGATTTCTTTTTCAGGTAAAATTTTCCTATATTTTAATAAAGGTTAGGTCAAATGGAGCAGGTATTTTTAAAAATTGGGTTCCAATGGGAAGAATGATAACACATTTATCATCTGTAGTCATAAAGCATTAGCGCAAGACTTTCTCAATGGATTGGTGTGACAGAATTTAATTACAACTTTTTGAAAGATAGTAACCTACTTAAATGCATCACAAGATGACAGAATCCATAAAACTGGTTTATAAGGAGTAAGAAACAAGCAATGGACATCTGTATCATTTAGCAAGTAGTTTAAGAGGGATGCTCACAACATCCTATCTTCTGCCTTGATGCTTAATGTAAGGAGGATAAGAAATATAGACTGTGGTCCTGTGTGGATGCCTGAAGGAGAATTCAAGGGGTGATGTACAAGATTTGGATTTTACTGAAACATGTGGAAATGCCGGGCCAGACAGGACTGGAAAACATCTAGATCACAAAGTGCTGGGGCTGAAATGCTCTCGGTGCAAAGGCTGATGATTGAGTCACAGTGGTTGTGCAGGGAGGAATGCGACAAGATCAGGAGCAGGCAGCATGACCCCTGCTACGGCTCTTGGCTGAAGTCCCTCAGGGATGCTGCCTTCAGCCACAGTTAGCATCGGATTTTCCCAGGAAGTCCCTTTCCTTCTCCTATGGATTGTCACTTGACGTTTCTGCTCATTCTTCTGGGATGCATGGTCATAACTGAAATCCTCTGTGAGCCTGCTCTGAGACATCTGGAAAACCCTGCTTCATGCTGTATGTGTGTGTTTCTCTGGCACAATTTCAACTGGTCACATACTAATTACATATTTTTTAAAAACCTACCTGATTAGGTGAAAACCTTGCCAGGCCACAAACTACATCTTCAGTGCCTAAATGCTTGGCATAAATAATTAATTAAGTTAATTAATTAAGTAATTACTTACTGAAATTATTTTGAATGGTTGGAGTTTGGAATGAATTTGAATGATTAAATTGAAATAAAAATCATGAAATTGTTTCCTAGATTTCCATCATTATTGTACTACTGAAATAATCAGTACTCTACACTGGGAAGAATCCCTGGTTTGGAGGCTGATAGTCCTGTTTAAGCATTAGAGTTTTTTTTTTCTTTCTGTAATATCTCCCCATAAGTTTCTACATCTAAAAACATTCCTTTAATTCTAGAGCTTGTGAGTAAGATGGTACAAGATTATAATTTTTTTCATAAATATTTGATGACAACAGTTCTAATGGAATAGTCATTTTTTTAAAGGGAGCAAATGCTTTCTGACATGCTGATTTATGGGTATATTTTAAACCAGGACAACTCATTTACTAGTATTTCTCAAGATCATGAAATTGTGACCTTTTAAAGGGAGGTCTCTTTCAGCTCAGGAAATTAAAGGGGCAATACATTTTTCTCACCACTTGACAAAGCCAGAACCCAAGACGAACTATTGAGCATTAAAGACAGGTCTAGGCCTGTAAGCGGCTATACTATCAGGTTCCCAAACGAGACCTTATATTCACCAGATATCTGCAGCTGAAATGAGCTCACTTCAGCCCTTCTAAATATTTAATAAATTGCTTCTTAGTACTGAACTCAAAGTGGAAATGACTCAACAAGAAAGAAAAATTAACAGGCTCCTCTGCCCTCTGTGATTATACTTACTTCCCTAGAGTGCCATAAGAGAAAGAGATTTATGGTTTATAAAGATCTATCACCCAACACTATACTCAGTAAAAAGTACGTCTATTCAGTAAAGTGTTTTTTTTCTCTATTAACAATTCTGAGAAATGCTGACCTCCTGGAGTCTAAATATCCTGTGATCCCTAAAATGTTTCATGTTTAAGACTATAATATACATTCATATACTCAGACCAGCATTCTAAAATAGATGACTGCTGTCTCAATGAGCATTTTATACTGTTTTATGCTGTATAATTTCATAGAGAAGTTACTAGATATGTATGATCATCGAGCATTAGAAATAATGCTTGTAAAGTTTTTAGAAACTAGGCTTTACTTCTAATTCACTGAAGTTAATTTTAAAAGCCACATGCAGTTGGTAGACACTGTATTGGATAGTGTGGATTTAAACAATAAAGCATGTAGGACTGTATCCCCAGAAAGCTGATTTCTAGCACAGTTGTGCCACTGCCTTCTCCATGACCCTTAAGGTTCTTCTTGTAGTTAGACAGAGTTGTTAACTTGACAGTTGAGGGTTTGAGCTCTGGGCACACTTGCAGAGAATAAGCAGTTGAGTTAAGCTCAGTGCAGGAGATTTTCTAGTTGATGGGAAAGGCCAGTTCATGGTGGGTTGGACTAAGGTAAATAAGATTAAGAAAACTGTTGAGAAAGTTGGCATCCTTTGATATACTTGGCCAGATGTGTTGGTCTGGCAAGTAGGGGTTGTCTCTCTTTATCTCTTATCTGTTATGGGGATATGGTGTAGCCAGTTCCCTTGGTCCTTGCTGTTGGCGTGGTCTCTCCTGTCAAGCTGGACAAGGAACTGTAATGGACTATCATAAAAAAGAATAGAACACCTTGTTCCCTTAATTTCATCATAATTTATCAACAATAATGCAGGCAAGTTGAAACAGTTCTACTTCTCATCCATTATGTGATAACCTAATAATGGATACTGAGATAATAAACTGATCTGATTATACTCCCACAGTCTTCATCATCATGTGGGAAATTGATCTGTTAGCTATATGAGCATATTCATGAACACACATGTCGTACTTAGGCATAGATGCCAATTTGACAGTTGAGAGGTTTGAACTCTGGGCACATTTGTAGAGAATCGGTGGTTGAGTTAAGCCCAGAGCAAACCTGCAGGAGATTGTCTAGCTGATGGGGCAGACCCAGCCTATAGTAGGTGGGACTAGGCTCTAAACAGATGAATAAAATACTGAGAGCTGGTTGAAGAAGTTGACATCCTTCTGTACACTTGGCCAGACATGCTGGTATGGTATGCTGGTAAGGATTGTCCTTCTCTCAGTCATTATGTGATGGTGTGGCCAGTTCCCTTGGTCCTGGTGTTGGTGCATGCTCTCTTGTCAAGCTGGACTACAGACTGTAACCAGTAATCATAAGAGAAAATAAACCCCTTGTTCCCTTATGCCTTTTGATAGTCATTTATCAGCAACTATGCAGGTGAACATTTTCTTTCTTTCTTTCTTTCTTTCTTTCTTTCTTTCTTTCTTTCTTTCTTTCTTTCTTTCTTTCTTTCTTTTTTCATTTCTCTCTCTCTTTCTTCTACTATATCTATCCATCTATCTATCTATCATCTGATCTATAGTACAAGAGTACATAGATGCTACAAAAATAAAAGCAATTTGTAGGAATTCTGTTATATTTATCTACTTAATTCTATCCCTAGAAAAAGGATATCATCTGGGAGAAAAATACAAGTTCATTTCTTCATATTATATTTCTTCATATCATTTGTTAACTGATTCATATAATTTGGCCATTCAATTTATTGAATATACTAAGTATAAACAATTGTATAAGATGTGGTAAGTACTATGAATGACAGGATATTATTTTCTAACTTTAACAGGTAAGTGTGAAAATATATCTGTGAATTTTTTTTAAAGGTAGGTGACCAAAACAGAAGTATACTTTTTAAAACCAGAAGACACTTCAAATACTTCTTTCCTGATTATAGGTCTAAGAGATTTAGGAATCCATGAGTCTGAGGAGACGTGCTTATCTGAAATTCCAACTGCCAAGCTCTCAAATTGTGATTTGGGTATGAAGAGCCCCAGAATGTACTGCCCCAAAGACTTCATCTCACTTTGAAGATAGCCAGCTGTGACTGTCCCAGGTCTACAGGGAAGGCTAGCCATACTGCTGGTGTGCATAACAAAATAGAGAACAGAAAAAAGATATGGTGCAGTTATCAATTTCCTTATTGCCATGACTAAGTACTGGACAGAAATGGCTTAAGGAGAAGGGTTTACTTTGACTGGTAGTTCAGGGATGGTTCATGGTAAGGAAGGTATGCCAGACTGGGACTGCTCTTTCATGTCTCGGCAGATTCTAGTACTCTATTGCCTTCTCATTTCCCCCTTTTTATTCTGTCTAGCACCCCAGCCAGTCATTTCAGGGTGTGTCTTTATCATTCAGCTAATCATTTCTGGAAATGCCCACAGACACAACCAAAGGAATGCTTCCCTAATGTAGTCCCTAGGTATTTCTTAGCCCACTCGAGTGGACTATCACAATTAACCAACACATATGGATATTTTGAAAGGTGTACTTGGAACCAGGTCCTCTGAGCATCCAAAAACCTCAGTGTTATAATGCCAGCACTAGACTTTTATGAAGATGAAAGATGAAAGCAAGGAAGAGAAAAAGCAATCTAGGAATTGTCATGGCTCTCCTCTTACTGCCACACTGTTAGGAGCACAGGATTTCTGGGTTTGAATTTTCCAAATTATCATATTTCACTTAAAGTGCTTATATCCCTTGATTTATAGCTTTTTGATATTTCATGTCTTGTATGAAGACTTTCATTTGTCCTCTTGTCCTAAATTTGTACACATGTTCTAAATCTGAAAAAAAATAGAGTATAGATTTTAAACAAGTCCAGTGTTATTTTGAAAAAAATCTTCTTTATTTAATAATAAAGCATAGGGGCTGGCAATAAAGCTCAATTGGTAAAGTGTTTGTCTAACATGCAAGAGGACCTGTGTTCAATCCCAATGCTTCATAAATTGGAGCATGCCTTCAACTTTAAAACTCAGGAAGTAGAAGAATGAGGACCAGAAGTCATTCTCAACTACAAAGTGAGTTCGAGACTTAGCCTAGGCTAACTTAGACTCTGTCTCAAAAATGTTTGGTGAGAAAGTTAAATATAACTTTATTATATTTCATACATAAGTTTTATATTTTGTTTCACTAATTACAATAATTTGAACTATAAACATAAAAGAAATGAAAACTACAGAAGCTGGTTACCATTCCCAAGAAAATATTTTTAAAGATGTTCTTCCCTTAAAAACCATGTGGATATCCATTGCATTTATTCACTGGAAATATACAACAGCTAAATACAAGATACCTCTGTGCATTTATAATAGGAAAACAGTTGGATAGAATTAGAATGGGACTTGTAGTTTTCAGTATCACAACTTTCTGCGGATGATGAACCTAAGGTACAGATTCTTAGTTCATGACATATAACATAGGTTTTCAGATTCTTTAGCAGAGCCAGTGTAAGGACAGTTAACCTTAGAACTAATCTACAGTCTATAGGTCAAGAAGGAAAACAAAATATGATGAGAATCCAGTCACCCACTCAACTTTTTAGACTTCTTACATGTACTTCAATGATCATGATCATGAGGGTGCTCCTTAAAATATCTAGGAGACAGAACTAGCTTCAAAGGGTTGTCAAATATTCTCTCTGCCACCCACTATACTAACATCAGTGTCAGACTGCATCCACAGAAGTCTGTGCACACAGCAGTCCCTCAGGCTGGGATGCTGGCAGGCCTAGTGGGTTGGCATCCCTTGTGTACTTTCTCTTGTCTATTTAGAAAAGGATGCATCTTACACACTCTGAACAAAAACACCCAGGAAGTTAATGTGGCACTTGTGTGAGCTTCATGGACAATCAGATTAATCAGGGACAATGAGGCTGCTAAGACTTCCCAGCAGGGGTCTGACACCCCTGAAGAATAGGCAGTTTTGCCAAACAAGATTTCATTGTTAACATCCAGTCTAAAAACTATGATGAAATAATTATCTTTGTTTTTGTTTCTTGTGAAGTGAAGGATTGTGGGTTTTGCTTTCTCTGTCAGATCGAAATGTGTGTGTGTGTGTTAGAGAGAGAGAGAGAGAGAGAGAGAGAGAGAGAGAGAGAGAGAGAGAGAGAGAGAGAGTCTGCTGTCATTTGTACTGTCTGCCAAGAGAGCCGGCAGATCAAAGCTTGATTTGGTAAAAGGATGAGTTTATCATCGCCGTGGCACAGCACACAGGGAAAACTGAAGATATTTTAAGCAAGTCCTGACATCTGGACTACTTCTATTTTATTTTAAATGAAGCAGAAATGATTATCTATGCATATGTCACCATGTTGCATTTTCAACAGATTATATTCACTGGGCTCAAATGTAAATTGTGTGTTTATAAGCCAAACTTAAGCAGATACCTGTAAGTTCTTCAGATGTATGTCCAAAATTCATTTGAATGGTTAAATTTTCCTGAATTCTTAGATGCCATCAAAGCCCAAAGATAAAAACATAAATATGTTTATTATGAAGAAAATGAAGAATGGCTATGTTACACAGTTTGAATACACTTTGGGAGAAGACATAAAATACTTCAGAAGACAGAAAGTTTGGTGGTCTGTAGACCTCAGAGATAAACACAAAATAGGGAAAATGAGGTGATCTCCAGAACTCACAGACACTTCAGAATAGGCAAAGTGAGAACTCAGAGATGGAAACCTCAGAACAGGGCCAGCGAGGTGGCTTAAAGAATCTCAGGTATTGACATTTCACACTAAAAAAATAATATCCGGGTAACAGGTATTTGTTGGTACACTACAAAAAAAGTAGCACTTATCACTCATGTTTCTGAGCATTTATGTGCTTGAGAAAAAAGAAAAAAAACAATAAGGGTAGGTAAAGGAAAAATTCTTTCAAAAATGCTATTTTACTAGCTATTTAGAATTCTGAAGACCTAAAATATAGAATATAACCCTTGAGCACATCTGGTTATGGTTTGATCTTTGCTGTACACGTCTTCCAAGCTTTATAAGGTAGAAGGAGAATCTATTCTCATCTAGATAGAGTTGAGTTTATTTAAGCCACAGATTCTGTCTTTTTAAAATCTCATCCTGAACTTCTTAAAAAACCCAAAGGTCACATTGACACGAGAGATACTTGGAAAGATTAAATAAAAGTAGACCCGCTTGAGCTGCAGGCTTTCTTTTTATTGTACCACAGATGCTGCTAATCTTCTGATGATTATTTTTGCAATATAGATGATCTATCCTGGATTATGGAAGCTAATTCCCTATCTGACACACACATAAACAGTTTTGTAAGAGCTAATTTTAGGTTGGTTCTAGTTTCCTCATTTCATCATCGGAAACACTTGAAAGTCATAAAAATCCTCTGGTGTCTCCTAGGACACTTGTCTAAGCAAGCACCCCTGAGCAACACAAACCGGCATGTGCGACAGAAAGACGAGTGGTATTTGTCATGTTCTCTTTGTCTTTGCTGGTGGATGAGAAGGAGAATGCCTTGGAAAATTGATGATGTGTGATGTGCAGAAGACCCTATAGCCACAATGCAGGACAACCAAACTACATTCTTTTTTTTTTTTTTTTTCAAACTACATTCTTATTTGTACTACTTGATGTGCTAGGATTGAATCAACATACCAACTATACTTGACAGCCTTTCTGTATGCCAGCTTACATCACTTGACATAGTTCATAAAGCATTTCATATTAGCACTTCATTTGCTTCTTGCTATAGTCCAGCGACATCTACAGCATAGAAATCATTATCTATTATCTATTGTAGATCTGTGAGAAGAATCACAGACTATTGTCATACATTCTTAAGTGACTTCAAGACTGGAACCAGCGAAACAGCGCACTTTCCCTGTCAGACTCCAAGTTGAAACATATGCAAGTATGTGCACTCACATAAAAATGTGTTAAAGAAAAATTTAACATAAAAATTATACTTATAATTGATAAATTCCATGTCACATATCTATCATCACAGCTTTCAGGAAGCTACGGCAGGAAGATCATGAGATTGAAGCCAGCCTGAGCTACAAAGTGAGTTCCAGGTTGGAGTGATCTACATTGTGAAACTCAGAAAGGCAAAACTGAACCAAAACAAAACAAGGAAAAAATAAATTATATTTCCAGTATTGTCTTTTCTCTCTGAGACAAGCTGTAATGTATAGTAATTGTGTAAGTTAACAAACAGAAGTAGTGATTTAAAATGACAATGGATGTTTAGATCAGGAAAATATTTTGTAATAAGTAAATATAAAATATACACACTGTTTCCTGGGTGGAATAATTGCAGAGTTATATTGCTTTAAAAAAAGACTGAATAGTCTTGCTGTAAAAGGCAAAATTCCCCAGCACATTTACAATAGGTTGATTTATAAAAATCTGATTCATAAAAATCTTTACACGAACACATCTGTTATATAAATCCATGCTCACCTGTAATTTACTCTAGAGAGAACAACTGAGTGATAATCATAATAGCATACTCACGTAGTCTTTCATTATAGTTTAAAGAACTGTCCACTAATTTATTGCATTTGTCCTTGGCAACCTCTGAAGGCAAGCAAAGACTGTGTTATCCTTTCTTTACGGATGAGAAATCGAGAGGTTAAGTGACTTGCCCAAGGTCAGACAGGCACTCATTCATTTACTGTTCTGAGCGATGGAGTTTCAACAGCAGAGGAAGTAAGGTTCTTCCTTCTATTTTTGTTTTTGCCAGCTGTGAAGGCTATTCAAACAAAAGTAGATGATCTCACAGATGCAATATTGAATGAAAGAAGCCAGACATGAATGTGTACATACTGCATGATTCAATGAACAGAAAATTCAAATGCAGACACAGCTATGTATAATGACAGAAGTCAAAATGGTGGCTACCTATGGGATGCAGATTGTAGGACAAAGAGGAGATACGGTAACAATCTAGTTATTGATCTGGTCTGTGTAGCTAACTATGTTCACTTTGTGAAAATTCAATGAAATGTGTGGGGTGATTGTCTGTTTTATGTATTGTAAAATTTTCATTTCACACACATCCTTAAGAGTGGTAATTTATAAATGTTCTTTAGAAGATGATTAAAAGTACACATTTCCATGGTATGTGTGTTATTTCAATTACATTTCTTAGCTGCATTAAAAAAATGAGAACATGAACTAATGTGTAAACTTTAAAGAGGGAAGAAAAGGTTTGCAGAGAAAAATAACCAGTATAGTCTGTCTTTGAAAAAGTTTTTATATATGAGAAAGTTTTTACATGAAACGAGAAAGTGAAATATATTAAGGTAACACCACAATGAATTTTGGATTAGGTCACACACTTATATTTAATGGTATAAAATTAGGAATTGGGTGTTGCTCAGTGGTGCAACATGTTCTAAGCCTATGTAAGACCCCAGGCTTAATCCCTGACATTTAAAGGGAAAAAAAATCAAATTAAAAATAAAGCAAAGGTCTGGGGAAATGGCTCAGCAGTTAAAGTACTTGCCATGCAAGCAAAAGGGCTAATGTTCAGATCCCCAGATCCCATACAAAGTACCAGATGGGAATGCAAAGGTCTGCTTTTAATTCCAGTCTTGGAAGGTGGAGTTTGGGAATCCTCAGAACAAGCTGACTAGACAGACTAGGCCTATCAGTGGGATCTGGGTTTAATAAGAGATTCCGTCTCAATAAAATAAGATGGAAGTGTTATTGAAGATGATTCTAGATATAAACTTTGACCCTCCACATGTACACATACATAGGTAAAAGTACACACACACACACACACACACACACACACACACACACCAACCACACGTCCACCTAGATGCACGTGAAAAAGAAAATAACAGACAAAAAAACAAACAAGGAATTGTACTGAGATTTCATGTTGTTCATATACCACAGTCTGGATCATACATATATTCAAGGAAGATAAGAATGCAATTCTTTAAAATACTCATTTCACTTTAGAATACTTGCTAGTATTAGACTGCTGTCAGGGTTGAAAACCAATGCCAGGGACAAAAACCTGAGCAGCTGGAAGTACACAAGGGCTCCCGAGAATGCCAAACAGAATTTCATGTAATAATAAATGGAAGGAATCTATCTACTTTGGCCATTTTCCAGGATAAAAATTAAGTATATTCTTGAAGCAATTTCAAAATTTATATTATACTTTTCCATGAATCCTTTATTCTCTGTGAAGTCACACTGTGGGAGGTAATACTATACTTTCAGCCAGTTGGTACTGATGAAAAATGTTTCATTTTTTTCTTCTTAAAAAAATTATGGTACCAAAAATAGTCTGTACCAAACATCAATCTTGATATCAGACTGGGAATGAAGAAATTTTCATGAGGTTGGGAAGGTTTGGCCCCAGGGTACCTTTATCCAGTCAGACCTCTTTTTTTTTTTTTTTTTTTTTTTTCAGGCACAACTTCTTTATTTTTTTTTGTTTTGTTTTGTTTTTAAATCAGTAAAAGAAACCGGGTCCTAGAAGCTGCAGTGATCTGAGCAGCAGCAAGTTTGTGCATTCATCCTTTTGTTTAAATATGTTTAAATTATCACACTGCTGGCACACTTCATTTGCATGAAATTCTGCACCATACATTCTAATTGTAAAGTTATTTACCCCCCCATCCCAAGAAGAAAAAAAACCTACTCTGGAAGATAATTTTCACTGAAATCTAATCAAACTTCGTTAAGTGGATTGTGACAAGATTACAAATGATATGAAAAATAACATTTTAACATTTGGCCATCAACTTAAGAAAATGGTTTGCTATATAAATTTTTGCAATTTTTAAAAGGTAATATATTCTACCCTCATATGGTCCTCAGAATTAAAGCATAATAAACAGGAAAGAAAAGGAAAAGAACACAAGTGAGTACTAAGGCAGGACGTCTTGCCAGAAGTAATGAAGGCAGATTAGGTACTAAATATCAAGTGCAGAATTTCATAGGGCCAACAAGGTAACAGTCTGTTGTTTTCACTTATACAGGCGAAGTGGATTTTGCCATTACCAGTTGCGTTAAATGCACCAAATAAAGCTCCTAAAATTGATACTATAAGGCGCCACCTTAAGTTTTCCAGGCTGCAACTGTGCATAATTTTAAAATGGTTTCTTAAATTTATTTATTTTTTTAAACATAACACGAGGAAGGTGTTAAAACTGGTGTAATAGCTCAATAGAATAAGTATTCCAGATTCTGGGAGGGATGAAGAAGATATTCAGAATTCTTCACCACAATCCCCCCAACTTGATCATAGTGGATTAATGATGTGCTTTGTGGATGTGGTTAGTCAACGACACCAGCTTGATGGATCTTTCTTTCTGCACCAAATCCCATTGAGTTATCTGGTCCCCTTGGCTGACGAAGAACCGTTAGGCGAGGAGCACTGGCGTCATCTAGGGTGATATTCTTCAAGCGATTCACCAACCGATCAGGTCGAGGAGCTGCAACAGTCTTGGGGCCCTCGCAGACTCGCCAAACATTACAAGCACTGCATTTACCAGTGCTCTGATTAAGAATCACTGAGAACTCCACTTCATCTCCTGCCTGTAGCTCAATGCCATCCTGAACTTCTTTCACATGGAAAAAGAGCTTCTTGCTATCTCCTACTTCATAGTTAATGAAGCCAAACTGATCTTTTACACACTCCACGGTGGCCCTGTGAAGGGGTGTGATGTTGTAGGCCATAGTTTGTGCATTTTGGCCCAGGACACACAACTGGAACTTGACACTCTCCCCTTTCTGTAGACAGTCCCCTTTGTTGGCCATCCCAACTATGCCAAATGGATACACCTCACCTTTCATATCCCCCTCTTCCACAATCTCACCTTTCCACAATCTCAATCATTCCTTGGTACTCAATCTGTGTTGGATCAACACACCTAAGGGGGCGAATGACTGTGGAAGGATCCAGTCAGACCTCTTAAAGGGCACATACCTAGCAGAGAGTGGCTGGAAGGATTCCCAGGACAGTGCTGCAGAAAGCACAATATTGGGGGTGCCTCTGATCTTTCGGCCACTCACACATTCACACATGCCGTGCTCTTGCGTATTAGTCTTAACTAATAAATTTTACATCCCTGGCCACTTGCACGCTGTGATTTTATCAAGCTTCCTGGTGCTCTGTCTCTCTGTCTCTGTCTCTGTCTGTCTGTCTCTCTCTCTCCCCATTTCCCCCTTCGGCCCTAGGTGTTTTGCATCCCAAATGGGTGTGAGCCTCCTTTGTCACTTGGGTAACTGACCAACCATGCTTCCTACTAGTTTTCAAATCATAAAGAAATTAGAAAGGCAGCCTGAGAGAGGGGAAGGGGCAGGGGAAGGCACTGCATTCTTTAGGACGCAGCAAACAGACTTGACTTCTCTTGCACTGACAAAGCACAAACAACTCACAAGGAAAGGAGACCTTCATGTTTGTGTAAGTCTATGAAATCATTTCAAGATCTCACCTCTTTCTCCTCCCCGAGGGCAGAAATACAAAGAGCATAATTGTTTCTTTCTGGGTTTTCTCTTCAACATAGTTGAATATAGTTGTGCTAACTCACAACTATTCATACTTGATTACTCTGAAGAGATATTTCCCATCATCCAGTATCATTCGTGGACACAATCTTAAATCCTTAACATGTACTTAAAGAAAGGCCATATTACTTTTTAGCTTTTGCACATTTTCACTTTTTTGTTACCAGTCAGTCAAATGATACAGTATTCATACATGAACTGGACTATGTTCCTAGTAACCAGTACTTCCATTGTCTTTTTTTTTTATTCAATTGTGCATGTATGCATGAGTGCGTATGTATGTTTGGGTATGTATGTATGTGTGTGTAGAACCACGGACGAATTCGGGAACCACCGACGAATTCGGGAACCACCATGGGCGCCTCCACCTCCTTCTTGTTTACTCTGCCCCGGGATTCATAGGCTCTGCCCTACCGGGACCGGAAACGCAGACCGCCCCCGCTTCCACCCAGCGTCTATACATGGGGTCTAGGATCCGAACTCAGGACCTTCCACCTGCAAGGCAGAGGCTTAACCCCTGAGCCACCTCTCCAGCCCCACAGTCTTGTAAAGAAAAAATTGAAAGACTTACCATCAAGCCTTGTTCTCCTGGTTTTCCTGGTTCACCCTTAAAAAAAGAAAGCAATGACAAGTTTAGTACTGAGAAAAATTTTGAAAACATTTTCAGTCATTGTTTTCTTTTTCTTATACTTTCTGGGTCACATAAATGTCAAGTGTAATTTTCAAATTAAATATAAGAACACAACATAGCACAAAAAAGTGAGGAGGTAAGTTTAGGGTTTAATAAGGCCGGTCTAGACTCTCAATTCCCCTCTATGATGACATACTGCAGTGACATGGAATCTTATGAGAACTTAGAGCTCCTCTTACTACAGGGATTAGCAAAATGAGCAGGAATTGCTTTTGAATTCTGCATGGCTGAAGTAACATGCTTATTAAAACTGAAAGAGAATATTCTGCTGCTTTATAGTACTATCATCATTTTCCATAATCCAGGTTAATATGGAGCTTATTAATGTGTTTCATTGTCACATTATTGCAATAGTCTGTGGCTATTGATATTTTGGGGAGACTTTTGTCTATAATTTTAATAATACATAGATGTCACTAATCTTTCAAAACGAGTATTTTCTTTGTCATTTGTGTGTGTTTGTGAGTATGTGTGCATTTATACATGTGTCTATGTGTATCAGAGGGCACTGTGTGTGCCTATGAGGGACCAAGAGTGACTTCAGAAACCATCCTAGATTGCTCTACCCACCTTTTGCTTTACTCTGGGGTTTCCCAAGCTCTGCCTTCCAGGGCTGAAACCACTGCCATTTCTACCTGGCATTTTTATGTGGGATCTGGGATCTGAACTCAAATCCTTCTGCTTTTAAGGCAAAGGCTTAATACATGCACCATCTCTACATCCTTTTATGCTAATTTCATAAATCTTCTTTTTCTAACTTTGAGACCGTCAAACGTATTTGAATCACATTCATGGATTTTTTTTTTTTTGGAAGTTGATTCGTGTGAAATTTGTGTGAAAAATTTCTTGTTTTCACTTAAATAAATTGAGTGGAAAGGCAGACCCCTGCCTTTCCCAGAGCCCTGCAATGACCAAGGGCTATCTCGGTAACCCGCCTTCCCTAGTCACTCCTGACCCTGTGGTCCTTTGCTATCCTACCCTTTAACGTGGAATAAAGCCTGTGAATAAACCAAATGAGAAACAACTCACGGGAACTCCTGGCATTCCGCGGGGGCCATCCTTCCCTGTGTCCCCAGGTGGGCCTCTTGGACCTGGAGGGCCTGGGGGTCCTGGAGGCCCTGCCTGTCCTTGGTCACCCTGGAATGGAGAAGGTAACGGACCAACAACAATCAAGACATGTTAGTATTCAGGCTCTCTTTTCTGCACTTTTTATTCTTATCATGTAATTTATATTTATCCTAAGAGAAGAGCCAAAGCAGCCAATGAGAAGAAGTCTACAGGCCATGGGCTTGCCAACAGGGAGCAAAGATTTCCTGGAAGAGCAGCTCTGAAGCCAGCACTACAGGTCTGAGGTTGTCGCCTAGTCCAGAGCTGGGTATAGAACTCCTGTATAACTTTCTCTCTGGCAAAACAGCCTCGTTATGTTTGCCCTGCTGGCTGGCTGGCCTCATTTGTAACTAAGCAACTATATTTACTTATATCCATGTAAATATAACTTTTCAGATTTGTTAGATTAAGCATAGTAGTTTTCTGTCATATTGTTTAGTAGAGTTATAATTTATCAGACATATAAAGTTTAGGAACTGGGTTGGTTATTGGTGATAATTCTGCTTGTCTTAAGTAAGAAAAAAAAAAGAATACGCTTTGCATACCAATTTATTTTGGTAGTTTCACATGCATGTCAAATGCAGTTAACTAAACATAAGTTTCTTTAGGAATGTTTACAAAGACCCGCCAAATACCCGTGGCCCGCCCCTGGCAGATATATGGCAAAGCAACAGTATATGGAGCAAAAACGGCATGCACTGAAGAACTCAGACACCAGCAAGAAGAAGCACTACCTTAATCAGGCGGCGTTTAATGAGCTGCTGATCAGCAGAGAGAAAGCCATGATTGATTTTAGGAAACACCATCTGAGCAGTCAGGTGAGGTCAAAGGTTGAAGTTCAAAGATGAGAGAGTTGAAGAATAAGCATCAGAAGGCCCCGAGGAAGAAATAAAGATATAAACATTAGACTTGCAATGACTGATACATTAAATGGAACTGACACTTTTGCCTGACGACAGACATCTGCGTGCTCTGGAAAGAAGGATAACCCTGAGATGGATGGCACGTCCAGATTTTCAATTAGGAATAAATCCTTTTCGTACCCCAACGTCTTGCCTTTGGTGTCATATCTTTTATTACTGTGTCTGTTTCCAGAAGCAGGTGAGCTGGGGCGGGGAGGGGGGAGGGTAACACCGAATTCAGCACTCTCAGTAGAAAGTCTACAGACAAAGCTGTCAGTTCCATTTCTGTCAGATTCGTCAACCAGCATAATGTAGCAGGAACTCGAGTTTATTGATGTCCAAAGTTCTGAGCACTTAGAATGATTCAGTTGGCTGGAAAGCATCCTAGAGCATGAAACGCACGTCACGGAGGTGCGCATGTTCCTGGGAAGTTGCACTTCAAGGGACCTGCCTGCCCTCGTTGTCCTCTCTGGGCACGCTCAGGAGGCATCGTCCTAGACTACCCCCCACCTCACTGATGCACGGGAGGTCTCAGGTGCCCAACACACCTGTCATGAACAGTGCAAGCTGGGAAAGCCTGTGAAAGAGTTCTTGTTCACGCTTATGCTGATTGCGGCTCTGACTGGCAAGCGCGAGGGTCATTCACAAACCTTGACCGTGAGGATCTGATTGCTGTGGAGGGCAGCCACTGTCGGGAAGCCTGGCAGGCCCTATGGATGTGGCACGGCACAAAACAACACGACACAGAAAGTCACACAGACATTTCACCAGTGGACAAACAAAACAAGCACATGCCTAACTCCTCCCTCTCCCAAATCTCAGGTACTTAGCACACCACAAGGAAGGTCAGACACAGGAGGTGCCCAGCGTACCAGCCATTCCTTAAAGCAAGGAAGGACAAGACCTGGAACTGATTGCTTCCGCCGGAAGGGGCAGATACAATGAGGTCTGTGCATACTCTGGAAGATATTTCTTCCAAAGAGATTAGTACAACACGGAGATAACTACAGACATTGTTATGGAAACAACACTATGGACCTTCTGTTTATGAATCAGGACATACAATACAAGCATTCTCTTGGACAACAACAATAACAAACGGTGGGCAGAATTTTGTTGTCAGATCAGAAGTATTCTTCTGAACAAACACACTTTCCCTCCCCCCAAAATGTCACCATCTAGAAATCAAAATCTCTCTCTCCAATCATGGGACTCTTAACTTTGCCCTGTTTCAGGAACTCCTGTGGAGTTGGTAGATGGAAATCTTTCTCTTATAGCATACGTATTTCACGTCAGGGACTTTTACAGTCATACTCCATGGTAATCACTTCTGTCATATAACTTTCCCCAAAGAATTTGACAGTTCATACAACCCCTTGAAAGCAGAAAAGTGATGTGGAAGTCCTTAACTGAGGAGAATGGGGGGATGCTGCTGAGACTGGAACCGTGCTAACTTATCCCCAAATCAGCATTTATCAGTTGGGGAAATCAAACAGAGAAAATTTGCTATTATTACATTTCTTTTTCTAAAAAAAAGCATGCAAAATTAGAGCCTTTTGTTTGTTAAACTACACAGAATATGTTTATTATAAGAAAGGAAAACCGCAGCAATCTGTGGCTGTGGGATTCCGAGGCTTCCTCTCCCTGTCCTTCCCACCCAATTCTATTTGGAGGACATTTCTAGGAAAAGTCAGAAAGGCCAATATCAGGGATTTTTTTTTTTTTTTAAGAGCATTGTAGTATGAAGACATGTTTTTGGTCCAGTCGACTTTGATTCTCATTGCTCAATGCTAGGACTTCCCAGGAAGCCAAACAGCAGTAATCTCATCTCTTGCACCAGATCTGCTCTGATAAGGACGTTAAGTGACTGTGCAGTTTTCAGGTGACCTCTGTTCTCTTTTTTTCTTCTCCCCAAGTAAAAGTTCTTTAACCATCAACTCTGTACAAACTCAGAAATGCTACAAGTTGGAAAACAGATGTGTACAATTTGCTTTTGTTTTACTACAGAATATGAGTTTAAAATGTTATTAGATGGTAACGTGCCAGCATGTTTCCATCTGTGACTCATTAGCCCCATATTACACAGTCAGAATTTTATATATAAACCTCATATTTATGTAACAAAGAACAAAACCAGATACAAACAAGAAGTCTATGAGGGATCCGAATCTTGATTAGCGGTGATAAATCATACTGTCACTTGAAACAGTGTTATCTAACAAAATAATTTGAAATTAAAAACCTTTTAACAGCACACGTGGTAGGCCTTTCAAATGACTTGAAACTTCAATATATAAATAAGTCAATTCTTGTACTCATATGTGAGCATGACCAACTTGCTGCGGGAATCTTGTTTTCAAGCTGCTCACACAAACAAGCAGTTCTGTAACTTGCTGGTGTGGGTTCCTAGTTTAATAACATCCAGAGAGCAAAGTGGGCAGGTAATAATCACTTAGATAGCTTCTGGGCTTTGAAAAGGAAATCGTTTTTTGAGGATTGTATTCCTCCATTTCCATTGTGGAAATGCTACAATTAGGAACATAGAGCTACAGTTTAAAGATTTCAGAAAGAGCCTCAGGAAATGATAGGTAGCAAACAAATACACAAAAACAAAACAAAATAAACAAAACAAAACTGGACCAGTGGAAGGATCCTCTTTGGTTCTAATAAGAATTTCCTGCCCTGAGGCAGGAAAAAACAACCCTCAAGGTTTAAGACAATATCTTGGGGAAAGACAGAAAGCAACAATAAAGACAGTACCTTTCTCTGAAAAAGTCACCTTTAATGAAAGGTAAATAATTTAAAATTTATAGGCATAACATGCTGTTCCATCCTGGGATAAAATGTAACACTGCAACCAATTATAAAACCTGCTACCATTTTGGTGTTGGCTATGAGCCTCATCTCAGAGTTGTTCTACCAGCTCACAAGTGAACACTGTGTGCTGTGGTCTAATTTGGAGTCAAAGCACTGTTGCTGAGCCCTTGTCTGTTGGACACAGCTTTAGTGGCCGTAAGTCCTAGGCCTCCTTTCATCTGGAGAGGAACTTTTTCATTAACTGGGCCTTGCCCCCTCCCTACATCAGTTAGTCATAGATTTCTCTAAATAAATAAAGTAGATACATTTCACTTGGTTTTTACATCTCAGGAAACTTGCCTGTTACACAGATGGTTCAAGTGGGTGTGGAAAAAACAAAAATATGTCTCTAGAAAAACATGGCGAAAGAATCCAGAAATAAGCTGAAACACTGAAGTAATTCATACTCATCCTCACCCTAAAATATTTTGAATTCTTAAGAAACGAGATATACAATTGTGTAACACAGACTACCTGACACAACCCACATTCCCTTCTGAGAGCACAGCATCTCAAGATGGTTTCCTGTATCATTCCAACTTTCTGTGCAGAGAGAAACTGTCTTTGGGCTGAAAACTCCAATGCACCTTTGAAGGGGAAAGATGCCCTCACACTCAAAGGGATTTACAGAAATAAATGATGCATGAGAAATGCTTCTGACTATTTAGAGGCCATAAATTCAAGCTGTTACTGTCATTTTTACTGCATACACAGTAATGATGAACATTACATGACGATATTGCAGAGAGACATTTGGTTTTGTCAAATGTATTCAATAAAGCAAGTTAGAGCCAGAAATGTAATCCCAGCCTTCTTATTCCAGACTTTGCAATTTTGTAGTTCATGGGTCCATGATCATTTATTTCTGCTTGTTTTATAGTTTAAATACTAGAAAGTTTAATAACTGACTAACACTCAAAAATATTTAAGAAGCATTTGTTTACTGCTTTTTAAGCTGAGCCTTAGGCCAGCCAATGTGAGCTACTTGGAAAAATCCTGCTCAACAAGGGGGTGAAGCTGGGGAGTTGGATCAGTAGATAAGATTATTGTCCCACCAAAGACAAATGCAAAAATGGAATTACCAGAGCAAGCTGGCTAGCTACCCTGGAAGACTGGTGAGCTCTGGGTTCAATTCTCTACTTAATAAAAGTAGAGAGTGATCAAAGAAAACACTGAACCATCAATTTAGGGCTTCCAATTCCATGTGAATCTGTATTTGTACATGTGTGCCTATATACTAGCAAACACACATGCATGTGTGCATGCACAGATACACAGAGGCATGTGTCAGAGAAAAAAAAAAAAGAAAACAAGATCCAGGGAAACTACAAGAAAAAGAAAATGTCACCTGCCACATAGGTGAGGCCAACACAACGAGAGCGATGATGAACACAGAATGATGTTGCAATAGTCTAGTTAGTAAGATGCAACTGGAATCTAGTTAGCAAGATGATACAGGAGTCTAGTTAGAAGATACTACAGGAGTTTAGTTGTGTAATTGTGTCCTAAGAGAAGGAGGAGGGTTGCATATTAGTTTTAAGTGTTATTAAGTATGGAGAATGCTCAGGGCATGTCACTTTTGTAGAAACAAGAGTGGGAGCAAGAAGTACAGAATGACCCTAAGCCTCTAATTTGAATAATGGAGGGGTGATTGATGGAGGGAATTTAGCAAAAGAGTGAGATTTTGAAACATATGGCGCCACAGCTGAGGAGCTCAGAGATTTGTTAAGTTGTGCTGTCTGATGAGTAGCAGTTGGATGTGCTTCTGAGAGAAGAGAGAGATCATCCCATGGCCAGCCTCTTCCACACTGTGGAAGAGGAATGGTGGAAAATAAAAAGCCAGGGGGTGGAGATGAGTGCTGTGAAACACTGTCTCCTGGGTGCTGCGTGTCTGTTACACTTGGAAACTCACAGTCCTTGGGTTCCTTGCATAAGGTCTGCACAAGGTCTATCCAGTCAGCATTCCAACATGGATGGGGGTGGAGCAGATGAGCCCTGCCTTAGGCTGAGGAATTGTTAATGACTGCCTGAAGAACAGTTGTTTTTCTTCAGGAGTGTACAACACAGCAAATAACCCCACAATCATGTATTTTCAAACAACAATAAAACTCAATGGGTTACAGAGTTTAAAAATAAAGAGAAAACATGGAAGTAGAAGGTGTTGGGAAGGAGGATTCAAGAGGGAATAGAAGAGACATTAAGAGAGGATAATGGGAGTAAATTTCATCAAAATACATAATATACATGCATGAAACTTTTAAAGACTAAATAAAATGCTATTTAAAAATAGATAAATCAAAACTTTCCCAGAAAAATACTGCTTAAGATGAGTGATTATCTTGGTTGTCAATTTGCTTAGACTTGGATTTGAATAACAGATCAGCTATCATAGAACCAGAGAAGATTAAGATATATTATATAATAATAATAATAATAATGATAAATGTATTTGAAATATAAAACCTGAATGTGGTGGTACTTTCCAGTAGCAGACCAGATAAAAGATAATATCTCTCTTTCTTGCTCTCTCTCTCTCTCTCCTCCTCCTCCTCCTCCTCTCCTCTCTCCCTCTTTCCCTGTCTCCCTCTGTGCTGGCCAGTTCATCTTTCCTGCTATTGCCATTTTTTGTTGACATCATAAACCGACTTCTTAGATCTTACAATGTGACTGAAGACCAGAGACTCTCCAGGAATCCTCCAGCCTTTAGAACCAGACTGAGACTCCCATCTATGTTGGTGACTGGATAGATCTTATGCAGGCTTTATGGAGGTTATTTCAGCTGCTGTGAATTCCTGAGTGTAATGGATGAGTTGTGTCCAGAAGAGAGAGTATTTCACTCACCTGCACTACTGACATAGTTGGATCCGGAATTGAGCAGCTGTAAGCAGCTACTATTAGACTACCTAGACCTTATCTCCCAAATCAATCCAAATAAATACACATATATGTATATTATTATATGTTCTGTTCCTCTAGAGAATCTTGACTAATACAAGCTGTTTTCATTAAAACCACAAATTGAAACTAGGAAAAAAAAAAGACAGAGAGGGTTATATGTATATAAAAGACACGAATGCACAAGTGGAACTATTTGGGGGAAATGCAAGCAGTGAGAGGAGGAACAAGAGAGGGCAATGAATGGTGATTATGAGCAAAGTAGAAAGATAAACATGTTAGAAAATGTCAGAACAAAATCTGCTATTTAAATTTATGTTAATTAAGATGCAAATAAGTGAAAAGAGAGGGGGGGAGAATCAGCAATCACATGGCTACATGAAGTCATCTACAGAGGCTGCAGAGGGACAGATCTAGGAGAGCGATCCCTGGGAAGACTTAGATTTCTCAATGAACAAAGGAAGAAGACAGTTTACAGTGAGTGGCTGTGGAAGCAGGAAAGGCTAACCTTCCTCACAAAGATTCTACAGAGACAAATGAATGAAAATGATGACATGCATACTTTTTATTACATTATTTATGGTGTATAAAGACAGTAAAAGGTCCATGGGACAAACAGTCAAAGTCATTGAGCGTGGATCTTTACTGGTTAGCACAAGGGACTGGACTTGAGAATGCTGAGGTATGAAAAAAAATATAAAGAATTATTTTAACTATAAAGGGCCAAGGGACCTCAAGAGCAAACCATGTTATTCAAAAAACTCCATAAAGAGTATGTGTTATAAGAAATGAAAATCTGTTGAGTTTCTCCATAATGTATACTCCAGTGATTCTGTTTGCCCAAAGCATGTCCTGAACTACAACATAACCATTACAGTGGGGACATGTTCAGCATAAATAAAGATACACATTCCTATAAGCAGATAAAACAACTTCTAGTTAAGAGAGGCCACATGGGAAAACATTAGAATACAATGTAAAAATATTTAGGTAGAAGAATAACTTTGGCTTAACAGCAGGAACTATTGCAAGGCTAAATAAAAAAAGACTTTAAAGGAAAGACTTTTTTGCTAAACTGCTGCATACTAAAGGAGATGATATAATTGCTCTGTCTGAAAAGAAAACTAAGCAGATAAAGTTAAAGACCAAAGGAATTCTATGAATGGCAGGATGATATAACAACAGGAGGCTGTGAAAATTACAATTTATGACTGATGGGAAAAGTGATTTATAGATGTGTTAACAGAGGAAAAATTCAGTCTTCTATTAGTGAATGTTTTCAAGTGCTCAGAAGTCAGTTTTAGGGGACTGGGGAGATGGTCAGTGGTTAAGATTCTTGCCATGAAAGCAAAGGGATCAGAGTTCAGGTCTCCGTGTCCTGTCTAAAATGACAGGTGAGTGTGGTGGTCCAGCAGTAATTCCAATCTCAGAAAACAGAGACTGGGAATCCCCAGAACAATCTGGCCAGCCACACTAACCCTATAGTCTTGTTTTGGGTTTAATTAGAGACCTAGTCTCAAAAGTATAAGGAGGAAAAGCAATGAAAGAGGAATGAGCTCTGGGCATAGTTATAGAGAGTTGATGGTTGAGTTAAGCCCAGATCAAATCTGAAGGAGATTTTCTAGCTGATGGGGATGACCCAGCCCATGGTGGGTGGGATTAGGCCCTGGATAAATCACAGAGAGCTGGTTGAGAGAGTTGGCATCCTTCTGTTCACTTGGCCAGACATGCTGGTCTGGCAAGTAAGGATTGTCCATCTCTCAGCCATTATGCAGTGATGGTGTGGCCAGTTCCCTCGGCCCTAGTGTTGGTGCGTGCTTTCCTGTCAAGCTGGACTGTGAACTGTAACCAGACTGCCGTAAGGAAATAAACTCCTTGTTCCCTTAAGCTGTGTGATGGTCATTTATCAGCAACCATGCAGGTGAATTGCTACATATGTGAATTCTGAAAGTTTAAGGAAGAACAAAACAAGTTCTATATACGAAACTCCTTTAAATGCTATAGCTATTAAAATACTAAGTAACGATAAAATACAGTGTATGCACAAATGTGTGGAATGATGGCACATGAATTCCAAAACTAGCAAAGGCAACATGAAAAATTTTCTAGACTATACACATACAAAGCCAAATACTCTACTTGTGAATGATTTTTCAAGAGATTACAGGTGTTGTTGAAAAGCATTTCCTACTAATAGACAGCTAAGAAACCCCACAAATGAGCTAGGATTATGGAAAAGCAGTCCTGGTTTGAGGAAGTCAGAGAAGTGTAGACAAAGGATGTGGGAGAGAGAAGAACAGTCCTGCAGTTTAGAAAAATACCCCAAAATAAATTTACCTAGATTCAATTTGTTAAACTTTGCTGTAACTGGATCAGAGCTGTTTTCACTAAATCAGTGTTTGGAGGGCAATCCTGGTTAAGGTTTAAAATTATAATTAAGTAATACACAATGACAATAGCAATGATACTGGAGTTTTTGATGGCTAATGTTAATGACACTCACCCTTCATATTTTAGGTGCTTTAAAAATGCTGTTTGGGGGGCTGGAGAGGTGGCTCAGGGGTTAAGCCTCTGCCTTGCAGGCGGAAGTTCCTGAGTTCTGATCCTAGACCCCACGTATAGACGCCGGGTAGAATCTGGGGAGGCCTGCGTTTCTGGTCCTGGTAGGGCGGAGCCTGTGAATCCCGGGACAGAGTAAACAAAGAGGTGGAGGCGTCCATGGTGGTTCCAGAATTCGTCCGTGGTTCTACACACACACACACATACATACACACGCACACACATGCATACACGCATAATTGAATAAATAATAAAAAAATTAAAAAAATTTTAAAATGCTGTTTGGGGACTGGAGAGATGGCTTAGGAGTTTAGATCCTGCTTCCCAAAGAGAAAGTTCTGAGTTCAGATTCCAGGTCCCACGTAAAAACGCCAGACAGAAGTGACAGTGGCCTGCACTTCTGGCCCTGATGGGTGGAGCTTGGGAAATCCCAGAGCGAAGCAAGTAGAAGCAATCCAGGATGATTCCCAAAGTCACCCTTGGTCCTCCACAGGGACACATATATCCTGTGATACACACACACACACACACACACACAGAATGAATAAATAAAGTTAAAAAAAAAGAAACAAGAAATGAAGCAGTACATTTTAAAAAAAAATGCCATTTGAGGCTAGGAAGATGACTCAGTGGTTAAAGTGCTTGCCAGGCAAGCACATGGACCGGAATTCAGATCCCTACAGCCCATGTAAAAGGACCAGCTGCAGTAGCATGTGTCTGTAATTCTAGTGGTATGAGGAGGCGGGAGGCAGAGGCAAGCAGGCGATGCTTAAACACACTGTTTGGGGGAAAGAATAGGGCTCCCCAAGACAGACTGTGAGAGGAATGAGGGAGAATCAGTAGGGTGGCACTGGGGATGGGCTGTGGAATTGGGGTTTATGCAGAGATGGATGGGACAGATATTGAGGGAACCTTGACCAAGTGGATTTGAGTGGGGCTCAGGCCTAGTCTTAGAGAAAATCCTGCTTCAGCTGAGAGGGTCGAGTGAGCCCTGTCACGTATGTGGGAGGTCTTAAGAATACTTATAGGCACAGTAGTGGATAACCATGAATAAGTTGAAAGAAGACTCCCTGGCAAAGTTAAGAAAACACCAAGAATAAACACTCAGATAAACACCAAGAAAACATGAATGATTTTTGATCAGCAATTCCAAAATTCAAAATCTCTGAAGATGAAATTTTTTTTCGTAAGTTTGAAGGCTTTTTTTTTCTTGTAAGTTTGGAGCAAACTTGCACAGTGGCAAAAACTTAGTTGAACAGATGTGAGGCTATTTTGAATCACTAATAACCCTTCTTAGTGTGAATATGCTCTTGTTCCACTGCAGAATTTAATGACTTGATTACAGGGTGTCTCTGGCCACTCTGTGGGCATCAGACAATATACGTGTATGAACATTATCAACTTTATAGCTCCTAAACATTCTAAATTCTGAAATGCACTGGAGTTTGAGGTTTTGAAGAAGGGACTGTGGACTTAGTACAAAACTGATAACAAAGGGTTTTTTAATAGAAAAATTAGTCAGTTTAAGGCAATGAATTTCTTGTGGTTTTTGTCAATAAATAAAAGTTATTAGCAAAACTTGTTAAGAAGGGAAATTCTGAGCTTAAATATACGGCATGAATGATACAATTTATTCCCATTTGTAGTAATTAAGAATTATATTTTACTTTTTGATTGTATAGAACAATCAGCAATTAATCAGTTACTACCTGGATACATTGCTTAGGTATTTGCTTTAATAAATATGAAAGCACGATTATGATTAACATATATGTTTTGCAAGTAATTGCAAAAGGAAATCTATGAAAATTTTGTCTTTCATGAAAAAAGAGCTCTCTCAGAGCCTTATTTAGAGTATCAGTTTAATCCAGAATATTGTATAATACTATACTTAGAACAACAACAAACTTTAATCTCAGCCTTACCTGAATGTCATTCATTATACATTTGAATTGTGTGTGTGTGTGTGTGTGTGTGCGCGCGCGCGCATGTGTGCATATGCCTGTGTATGTATATGGTATATGTGTGTGTGGTGTATATTATGTGTAATGTGATGTGTATATGGTATATGCATGCAAGTGTGTGTGTATGGAATGTGCATGTATATGGTGTGTGTATATGTTGTGTGTGTATGATGGGTGTATGTGTATATATTGGTGTGTATGTGTGTATACACACACCAGAGATGAAACTTTGGTCATCAGGTTCATTCACAATCATTTTTACCCTCTGAATCATCTCTATAGCTCAGCAATATGCTGAGCTTTTGAAACTCAAAAGTTTGAATAACAAACTTCTAGTTCTAAAGGAAATCTTCTAAGACAGTGCAGAGTGACAATAGTGTGACATGCAATAAGATGTCTCCACCTGCATTTCCAAAGAATCCTAAGCCACACTCTAGTTGAGGATTTTATTTAGGTCACAGACTCACTGCAATTTAAACACTCCCTATCCACTTTCCAAAGTGAAGTCGTCTGCATCTGGCAGGGCAGCCACAGCAAGGGCCTGGAAACAGCTCCAAGAAAACAGGGCGTGCTAGCTGACAGGGCACCTGATACGGAAGGAAACGTGGGCATTTGTCCAATAGCCTGTGAGAAACGTTCAACTCTTTTGTATTTTTTTTTTCATGCTGAGAAACAAGGCCAAAATGTCCTGCTGCTTTCCACAAGCTCTGTCTACTTACTGTTCTGGCCTGATGGCTACATGCTAAAGTGTTTTCGTAGGTTGTTGGACTGAGACATGTTGCTTGGGCATGTGCTCTGGCTGGAAGCTTCTGCATTGCAAAGCTGGGGAGTCACCTGGGGCTCACACAGTGGTGGATAGCGACTCTGTACTTTCTACTAGTGCCCATGTAACTCAAAATCCCCCCCAAAAAGCACACTCTGTAGTAAATATCGGGGTGTCCTAGGGATAACTGAGCTCTTCAAAAGTGATTTTAGAAATAAAAAGATAATAAAATACTTGGAAAGCCATGAAGAGTAACATTACTTGAACTTGCCTTACTCAAGGTAAAGCGCCGCCAGCTAATCTGGTCCTGTTACCAGATATTTCCCACTAGCCACATCTTAATTTTATAGTGCATGGAGTTTGTGCAGTTCTTGACTTGTCTTCTGATCTTTATATGTGTGCCATGACACCATGACACACATGTAAGCACATACACACGCACATACGCACAAATAATTTTTAAAAGTCAAATTACAAGCGCCTCCTTCCCACACTGATCCATTGCTTAGGATGCAATTCTTAACACTGTGTCAATCATATCTTGACTGCTTGACTCGAGGATCAATGCTTTTAACTACAATGTATGGCTGATGCAGTGAGAACTGGTAACTCATTTACCAAATACGAATGCAACAAAATAAAGTTCTATCAATACTCTTGACATGTCTATATTTTTTATACATTTTTTATTATTTCTGCTCATACAGACATGTCCATATTTCAAAGTTTGAACACCCCGTAATTATCTTTACACTGCTTGTCTCTTGCATATAAGCGAAGCACAAATGATTATGAAGACTTCAAACTTCATAAGTGAGGCTGAAGGTTTAAATGAGTTGTAGCCTTTACCTAGCATCTGTGAGGACCTGGGGTGGATACCACTCCCTTGTCTCTTCCCCAAAATAAAGTTTAACACAACAGGAAGTGGGGAAGACTTGGCTGATCCAGAGGGTAAAGCCAGACCCAGCAGGAAGTGCTAACTATTCAATTATGTTCTGCTGCCAAGTCTTCTGTGCCTCCAGAAACCAGAATCCAAGATTTGGATTCTTTTTGAATGAATGCTTCAGTATATAAATGTGTATTACAAATTCAATTTTAGCTTAAAGCACTTTGTAGTTCAAACAAAAATATGTTTGAGGGTAAGATATGGGCCGCAGATCAATAGTTAAAGATCTCTGAAATTGTACTTTTGAAAGTTCACAAAAACAAGGGCTTTGCTTCAAAAACAAAACACAACAGTAACAACAAAAAACAACTTATCCTCACTGATGGAACTTTATTTTGTTGCAATATAACATTTGAAGCAAGGGTTATAAATTTCTCTACATCAAACATATACTTTTGTTGAGAGTCAGAATCAAAAAATTTAAACTATGATTGTTATACAGAATTGCTGAGAGGAAAACGTGAACAAGGTATATAATTCCTTTATAAAAAGAAGAGCTGCATTCTAAAATAATGAGAGTAGGCTCATGATTTGAATTAATTTTTAAATGTATTTATTGTTATTTAAGGATGGGAGCATATCACGCATACACGAGGTCAGAGGACAACTTGGTGAAGTTGTTTCTGTCCTTCCACCTTTGCTAAAGTCATTAGACAGACTTGCCCCACAAGACTTTACCTGCTGTTCCATCTCTTCAGACCCTAACTTGAACTCTTAGCTAAAGAGGTTCTTAGAATCTATGGGAAAATCACAGTTTGAAAATCTTAGAACAGAATGTTCTCAACTCTGTGAAATTAAATCTAAACCTTAAAATTATATGGATATTAGGAATTGCAGTATGAAATTTCTACTTTTGGTTTTCATTTCCTGGTAGCAGATGATGGTGCTGTTTAGTATAGTGCAGAAGTTGTTTGCAGTGATATATATAACATTTGGTAAAGTTTATTATTTGATCCTTACAGTGACCTTTATTGTTCATTTAATTTATTTAAATAACTACTCTTATGATATGTAAACTTTTACTTAAAATTTCTTCATATTCTTTCAAATTTCAAATATGCAAAGAACAGTACAACCAAAAAATGTTAATCATCTTAGAAAGTTGCTGAAAATGAGAGTTCATAATAAGCCAGTGTCCATTTCTGTTAAGGTCAATTCTCTATCTAAATGTACTTCATAGCCCTTTAATTAGATGCATGTGCAACGGGAACTAGAATATTTTCTTCCTCTAATATCATGACTATTTTAGTAAATATCAAGTGATTTGCTTGTCAGTAAATAAAAAAGAGGAAGAAGGGGATGGAATGTTCTGCTTGAATGTATGTACAATGGAGAAAAGCACTTTCTCTGATGTCTTCAGACATCTAAAAACAACGGTCTGATTTACAAAATACAGATGTTTTTTGCAGATATAAGTTTTTCCTCTAATGGGTGTCTGATTTCAGTACCTATAAGGAACAGAGTTTTCTATGTTACAAGCCAGGTGGCATCTGGGAAGCTGAGATAAGGTACCAGTTCTACCACCTCATCAGCAAACTTATGATTCCCACATGTGGCTGAGGGAACGGATAAAAAAACATATCACAAGACATATGCCTATCATGTCACAACTCAGACAGAGGCTTGTTTTCACGGAAGGCACTATGAACTTTCCTATGGGTGATGTGGGATATCAGCACTTGCAGATCTAACACAAAAGGAAAGAGGAAGGAGTTACCATTTTATAGTCCTGGGATAAAACCTCCGGAATATTAATTCTACAATTAGCTATATTCCATGACTTGAGAGATGAGAAATTTATGTTGGAAAAGTAGCATGTAATAAATTTAAGTTAAAAAGTATGTTCAAAGAAGTTGGAATTGACCTCTGTAAAATCTATCATTGTCATGTTTGTGCATTCCTAAAGACCTACTAACTCACAAGTTAAAGATCTGCCTTTGCTGTCATCTTCTGTCAGATTGTACCTTGACCATCTAAGTAGACAGAAGGAAGAAAATGAAAAATAGTTGAAGTCGAGGGCTGGATATGAGGGCAGAATAAGCTGTATTAGGAACACTTAGGCCTCATGGGGATTTGAGGGATATCCTAAGGACATTCATTTAGAAGCAGAAAGAAACAACTGATAAGAATGCAGGTTCTGTTTTTATTCTACTCAACCAAATTGTAATAGTTGATAAGACAGAACAACAGTAACCAGTTCTAATTCACTTTCTAAATCTCTACCAGAAGGAAATGAATAGGCTATATTTACATTAGAGACCGGCAGAAATACTACATGTATCAAACACCAAGAAAAACAAAGAGGATCCAAGTGCAACTTAAATGCATTTTGTCTTGAAGAACACTTGACAAAATAATGAGCATCTGCCTCCAACTTATCCAACCATCCATCACCTTCTGCTTGTGTGGAAAGTAGGAAAAGCAGGACAAGATAAATAAAAACCAGGTGTGGCACATCAGAACTGCAATTCCAGAATTCAGGAGGCTGAGACAGGAGGATTTACCATGAGTTCCAGGCCAGCTTGAGCTACAGAGGGATACCCTGTCTCAAAAACAAAAAAAGAGAAACAAAAAACAAACGATCTAGGAAAAAAACAAAGAAGGAAGATCTGCAGAATAGAAACAGATTGGAAGAGATTTGTACATATTTAAGTTGAGACTGGGGATGTTTAAGATGAAAATTTATAAAACAACAGATATTGAATATATTTCTTTTTTTAAAAAAGATACTAGTAGATATAGATCCATTGTAGCTAGAGTTGGAATAAAGGAAGCAGTCTATCAAATTTTCTTTTACTATCTTTATATACTAAACTGAGAAACTGTGATGTTTAGTGTTAATTCTCAACAATTATCTGTATTTCCTGGGTTACAAACCTCTAAGTATTGAGGTGAAAAGTCACTGTGAGTGACTCCATTCTCTGGTTGGACTGTTCAAATGGAGATGGGAAATGAGCAGCATAAACTTTCACTATTCTTTCTTTTTACTAAGATGCATTGTGAGCCACTGATTCAAACTCTGCTGCCTTGACTTTCTACAATGGCAGTTGTACCTTGCACCTCAGTCCAGAGTAAGAACTTTCTCCCTTAAGTTGATTTTACCAGGGCATTTTGTTACAGCAATAAGAGAAGTAACTGAGACAGATATCTTAACAGAAAACCAGTTAAGACCTGGATATGCACTGGAGTGAAGGACTCATTCAAATGATAGTGTAAATATACATTCATAACCTCAGTCCTGATCTACCCACCATTTCTACCAATGAATGGAATTGGACCACTCCTTCTTGGGATTGGGAAATGTTATCTGTTTTTAATGTGTGTATCTGTCTCTTAAGTTATTGCAAAGCACTAGAAAATGGAGGCAAGAGGGAGATCAAGTATTTGTTAGATTGTGGAGTTAGAATGCAGATGAGACTGTAACAGGATGAAGTGATCAGCACACACCAATAGTGTGGGAATAAAGCAAGAAGCAGTACATGAATCCAACAGAGAAGCTGCACTATTTAATACATGGCTAAGGAGTTAAGCATTAATAACAATCAAAAAATTGTGACTTAGGTGGCAATGAGCTCTCATAATACACTTCATTCTAAATCTGTCACTGCTGTTGACAGCTAACATAATTTTAGGCTAGCTATACTTTATTTGGTTCAGTCTATGCTTGCATTAGCAGACCAAATTTCTAGCCATTTACTCTATAAGGAGGAAATAATGAAATAGGAATATGCATGAAGAACAACCAAGAAGACACAGAACCATTAAGAGAGGGAGGTATGATGGAGGAGAGGCTGCGACAGGAAGAGATGGGATACCAGAGGCATTTCGCATCTTCGTGTAGCACACAGAGCACTACCATCCTATGCACCACCAAGTGGTTATACAGTTTACACCAGATGACACTTGTGAAAAGTCCAGTCAAGAAGGGCCTTGGGGTTCTTTCTAAACTTGACTGCATCAGTACTTCTAAAAACTCATAATTGGATGCATGATGGAAAAAGAATGAGTTGGGTAAGCAGGGCCAAAACCCCAACACATAGGAATCAGAGAATAGTGGATGGAAATCCAAAATGGAAGCAGTATGTGTTTAATGAATGATTGAACCTCTTCGTGATAGTTACGACTGCCTATAATTAGTGTTGTCTGCTTTCTAAGAGAATAAGCTTCTTGTCACTGGAGACATCTCAAAGAACTTTATAACTATAGACTTGGGATATCCCGTATGGATTTGCAAACAATTGCCATATAGCATAAGCAATGGCTTTACATTGCTATTATGAAAGTCTGACAGGAACCAGTGAATTCCTTTTATGCACATTATCTTTCAAGTTATGCTTTTTTAAGTGTGTCTGCAACACTTTTGTGTGTGCACACTTTTGTTTCATTTTGGAGGAGTTATACCTATGCAACACAGGCTGCCCTTAAAGCTGTGATACACGACTGGGATAACAGCCACAGAGCATCATGTATTGCCCTTCATTGCTCTTTCAAATCAAGATGTAGCTAGAAACCCTTTCTAAAATGACAAATGACTTTCAATTCTAATTCACTTCACTGTAATTCACATGCTATCTAAAAGTTGAAAAACACAATATAACAAAATTTCAGATGCATTTAACTCTTCCATAAATAGAATATGATCTATGTTACAGGATTTTTTGATTGTCTGAAATCTTTTATTAACCCTGTTGTCCACCCTTTAAACTCTGTACTTATTGCTCTCAGAGAAGTCCAGGTTAAATTTACTTTCATACCAAGGAGGACAGATTAAAAAGAGCCAAATAATATCACACAAAATTAGTTCTTCCTCTTAATATTTGTCAGTACAGCTGTAAGGGACAATTCCAATCGATTTATGAGCTTGTTTTTTACTGGTGCCCCAGTGGAGCAATTTTGTTAGGAATGTTCATGAGGGGAGATGTTTCCACTAATTCAACTCTACAACCAGAACAACAAATCCTAGCAAACATGTATAATGCATTAAAACATGGCTGTTTAAAGAAGTATACTGACTAGCATGGCAAGGAAAACTATTTGGTTCCAATAAACATATCCACACAATGAAATTTATATTATGGTTCTAAATATCCATAAATTTTAGCTGTGACCAGCCAAGATATTTAAGCTAGATTGTCTTGAGTAATAAACTAACATATTGTAGAACAAAATCTTAGAAGAAGCTTTGAAGCATAGGGTCACATTTTTTTCACTGGGAGGAATCTTAGCATTGCCTTCAATGGTTATGGTTTTCCTAATTGTAAACATACCAAATCAAAATACCGAAACTTCTCACGTTAACATCACTCACGTGTCACTTGATTTTTGGTTCTTTTCTCTATATGATTCAAGAAATTTTTAAAAATTCTGCTAATATAATTTTTCTTTCAAAACAAAACACATAAATTGTATAAGTTATAGTGGAATCTTGATACAAAACTATCAAGTGTGAACAAATACTAATTTTAACTTTTGAACAGACTAACCAAAACAATAAAACAAATTCTGTGATATGATATATTGAGAATCACCAGTGCAAGAAAAGTTCTTTGTAATTTTAAATCAAACACTATAAATTGTTTAAAGACAATGATGCTGTTTTCTTTTTTCCATTTTTTCTACTTTTACAAGTGTAGTTGAGGTATTTTTTCTGAAAAATAAACTGTTTAGTATCAATTGTTATGAGTCTGCATGTTGTTATATTGTTGCCATATCAGAAAAATGTAATTGTAGTATCTAACATTTTGAACTCCATTGACAGTAGGGATTGCACACACAGATAAGTGAATATTCAATATGAAGTGCATGCCTCCCGAAGCAGATGGAATTCATTCAGATTTTTGCCAACTGAAAGTATGAAAAAACATGGACCCACTAGAGTTAGGTATTCCCATTTTATAAGAAAAGTAGAGGAAAAAAATACCAAATTTGGAAAAAACAGATAAAATTAGTCTGTTCTGAGAATATGTCCTGTAGGCTTTCAGTCTGTAGCCTACAGTTTAAGTATTGCAAATATTCTAGCAACAAGGAAGAAAAAAGACACTGGCTTCCTTTTGTTCGCACAACCATGTGTATTAATTAATCTCTCTCCTGAACGGAAATCCTATAGAAGTTGTGACAGTTTTTCAAAGTACAACCCAGTGGGCACATGCCATTTTATTTGACACATTCTAAAAATTTTGAGTCATTACAACAGTTACCACATAAAATCCTGGGTAGACACTGTGACTTAAACTTTGCCTTCTTCCCTGACACATTTTATTGGAACTACATGGCTCCAAAATGGAAGTAATACCACAGAACAATATAGAGTTACAGCATTAGCAGTTAGTTGCCACCGGCCTGGCAACGCGGCAAGCTGTCTCCATTTCTGTTCTGTTTAACTTTTCTTCCTAGAAGTGTAAAATGAAGAGTGAAGTTGTAAATCTCTGCATGTACTTTCTGAACAAATCCATAGTATTTATTAGCTCTCCAGATAGTCCTTCCTCCAGTAACTCCTCAAAACTCATTTCCTTTTACAAGAGTATTGAATAATTACAAATGACTACTAAAGAAAAGTTGCAAGACTAGAGTGTAATTTGCATTGAGCCAAGAAAGAAAGAGAAAGAATGGCCTCATAGTGTTACAATCTACAGTTTCCTAACACTGAAGAACCTTCAGGAATTTACTTTGTCAGTATGGAAATAATGCATTCATCTATACTTGAAAATAAAAATGGTACGTTCAGAAGTAGAAAAACTTCTTTTCTCTGGCACAGAAAGAAAAAGTAAAATGTTCAATACAATTGTTTTCATCATCAAAATTACAAAATTACAGTGACTATCAAATAGACTACAAATTCTTTAAACAATAAATGTTTTTTATGAGGGAAAATCATCATCAGGTAAATGTCCAGTGGTCTTTCTGCCACAGGTTATCACCATTTCTAAAACAAAAATACTTTCTGACTTTCAAAATATATAATAAAACTGTGCTAATAAGTCACAATTTTCTTTGTTTACTTTCCCAAATACTAGTTCGCTAGGGAAAGAAGAGATTGTGAGTAGACAAGTTAAGGCTGAAATATTACGAGAGAGGCTACTCAAACTGATGGCAACAGCAAGGAATGTGTCAGAGGCTCTTCACTATCAAAGAATATACTCATAAAAGGAAATTTTGGTGCTGGCATGTAAGACATTTCAATTCCTCAAGCAGAAAAGAATATAAAGAAATGAGGTTCACAAGAGATCTGTTTTTCCCAACTCATGTCTCTAGCTTTTCTTTCATGTTCAAGTCAAGACAAAGATTTGTTCCACAAACACTACAGCAAGAAATTGTAGTCATAACCAATCTTTGATGTGATTTTTGAGAATGTTAACTGTGCAAAGGGAAACTGCAAATGTTTTTTCCTATAAAGCTAAGAAAAACTATAAAATGTAGGAAAAACTCAATATATTCTATATTAAAAATTATGTGTGAAAGGGATAAATGTTTGATGATTCCTAAGAGAAGAAGCTTTCAAAAGACAAAATCGCACATCATGTTTGACTTAGGACAAAGGCATTCCTTTTGAGTTTGTCTGGTCTATTCTGGTTGGGCATACCTCCCTCAGTCATATCCTTCATTTCTTGATTCCTATTTCAGCACTGGAAGAATTTTGCTTTGGGAATCTCAGACGTCTCACAAAACCATGGATGCCTCCTTTCAGTGATGAGGAGGCCAAGCATCCCGTGAGACGGTTCCGGGCCATAATGGAAAGAGTGTAGATAAACAGGTTAAGTCTGCTCCTGAAAATAAGTCTGACCAAAAGTCAACAGGATATGACCGTGTCAGACACAGCTGAATGTATTCTCAATGAAGGACCTGCCGAGGTTTCTCTTGGCCTTTCTGTCTCCAGTGCAATGGACAGAGGTGGCTGCGGCCAATCTCTTCTTTCGAAGATTCACAAAAGAGGCAGGATTCACCAGCCTTTGCTTGCTGAAGTTACAGTGAGTTGATGCCTTCCCACGCGACGTCACTTGGGCTTCCTTCCAGAACAGCCACTGGTGCTCTGCCAGGGCCTGCCACCTTCTTCTTGCTTCTCTCTCTCTTTTTTTGGATGCCAGTTTGAAAATCAATTGTTTTTTGTTTTGTGAGACAGTATCATTTTGGCCTCAGCGCGGCCCTTCCACCTTATCCTCCTGTGTGCTGGGATATATATGCATGCACCAATGTGCCCTACTTCAGTTTGGAGGGTTTTGATTTCACCTTTTATAACCACCTCTTTTACCAACAGATTCATGCTAAATTCACAAGCTCATAAATCATGAGGAAAATGCCCAGGAGTTTTTCTCATATATGGGGTGGTAAAACCCATAGTATTACAACAGCAACAATAACACTTGCTGTGAACATCATTTGTGCTGACAAAGAATAAAAATACCGTTAACCAGCACAATGGCTACTAAGGGCCGCCTGCATATCAACATTTAGGCAGCAAAATTGAACTGACTTCCAAGAAACGAAAAGCAAATCCTTCCTCTTTCCCTCCAGTCACTGCAGAGCAGCATTTGAATTGTGCAACTGACATCCTGCCCTACAAAGCCAGCCTTGTTTGCCAGTTGTGATTTACAGACTGTGTCTGCTGCAGGGAGCTGCTGGACCCATTAGCGCAGGTAGGCTTATGAAAGGATGAGGCTGTCTGGCTCTAAATGACCTTCCAGAGACCAGTCTCAGTCAGACCTACAGGAACTGCTCTCCCCAAACAGCGTCTCTCGATGTATAAGCCATCATTACCCCATCCTGAAGGGAAGACTCAAAAACACCATCCTGCCTTCTGGTTCCTTCTGCAAACCCTAATGCGCCGTTAGAATCTTTTCTTTAGTACTTTCTTGATTTCTATCTGTTTAATTCGCATCAGACATTTCCACTTGTAGAATTCTGCACTGGGGATTGATGGACAAAGGCTTGTTATGAAGTGCATCACTTTCTATTCAGATCACATTTATCATTCATGGATACTATCAGTCATAATTTGAACTTTTCACCAACTTCCAGTACAAATTTTAGTATATTTACTAATATGTTTACCTTCACTTTTTTGTATAATATTGGAGTTGTCAATTCCAAATCTATCTTTTCTACACTTTTTTTTATTTTTTCACAATTTCATGCATGCATACAATGCATTCTGATTGTATTATACTCCTCCTTTGCCCAACACGTCTCAATCCCAAGGCATGTCCTTCTCTGTCTTTATTTAGTTATATGAATTAATATACTCATAGCTTCAACTTATATGAGTCTAAGAATCTTATATTTTGGTGAAATTTAACTTGCTTAACTATGAAACAAGTAGAATAAAATCTTCAGTATAGTTTGGATCATTGATGTATTATTACCCACTGATACAGGCTTCACAGTATTTAGCCGATATTTCACAAAGAAGTAGTATTTGTAAAACTTAAGGAAACATAAATGGTACAATATTAAATAGATCTACCTATATATTCTCTTCCACCTTTCTTTTTATTCTCTTCTTGTAGTCAGTTTTAAGAAGAATGAGAAATGTACGCATTAGTCTAAAAACATTGTTAAGGTATTTGACACAAGAAGAAGTAAGAAAAAAAAAGAGTATGTGAGTCATTATGAGGGATGTGTGGACAGAAGTGTGGACAATGGAATCTTCCCCCACTCCCTAAAATGGGACAAAATTATTATCAGAAAGAAAGTCCACGACACTTGAAAGGCAGAAAGGGAAGTCTGCAGTTGTTTAGACAGTTTACATGGCTACCCAGTAGCCCTTGCCAAAGTTGGACATTGTATTCATTTTTATATCTCTAAGTCATTAACAGGACGTTCACTTAAGGGTGCTCAGCTCAGGCATTCCAGTATCCTGTTGCTTTTTGACCACAGGGATTTTGCAAATGTCCCTATGGCCTCCAAGATATTTTACATAAAAGTTTACCCACTAGCATTACTTCATGTATTTAGTAGGGATGAGTATACTTATGTAATCTTTTAGATTAAAGGGAACACACAAAATAGAAAGTGACATAAAGCAGGCAGACCGATATTTCTGAATGTGTCCTAAGAATACCTATCATTTTTCTTATTGGGTGAGTATAGTCATTTCACCAATAACTCTGGGACATAATTTACAACACCAAATTCAAAGGGTATACTGTCTATATTATGAATCCTGCTGCTTGCAAAACTTAATTTATTTTCTAAATTAACTTATTGTTGCAGTTACTCTGCATGGTTGCTGATAAAATCATGACAAAACTGCTTAAGGGAAAAGGGGTTTATTCTCTTATGACAGTTTGGTTACAGTTCTTAGTCCAGCTTGGCAGGAGAACCCACTTAGACACCAAAAGCTGGGGGAACTGGTCACATCATTTCCATATAAGAGCTGAGAGAGGGACGACTCTTACTTGCCAGACCAACATATCTGGCCAAATGTACACAAGGATGCCAACTTCTTCAATAAATTCTCTGTATTTTTTTTCACCTGCCCATAGCCTAGTCCCATCCACTTTGGATTGAGCCTTCCCTATCAACTAGATAATCTCCTGCAGGTTTGCTCTGGCCTTAACTCAGCTACTAATTCTCTCTAAATGTGCTCAGAGCTTGAACCCTCAACTGTCAAGTTGACACCTGTATCTAACAATGACACTCATAATGGAACAAACTGATAGATGTTTCTGGGTTTGATTCAATATACCACTGTTAGAGGCTTAAAGCCTCTAATCAGAAAATATGAAAAACAATTACAGATTATAATGAGTTTGCTGTTTCCATGCCAACTATTGCTGAATTTGGAGAGAACTATAACAATTTTTTTCATAATGCATTTTTTCCTTTGTGTTATTCATTCTTTTTTCATAGGCAATGAATGCATGCAGGTCCAACCAAACAACAAATTCATTATGGCTCAAGAGCAAGACAAGGGTTAAATAAACAGGAATATCATATTAATTTTCAAACCTAAATGTGTTAGCAGAGCCAAGGAATCTCTTTAATCATTTGAGTCAACAAAGGTTAAGATAATAAAATAAGCTTCTAAATACTTTTCCTTCTCGGGAAATTAATCTGTCTTTCTAAAGCTGTTTTAAAAGATGCTATCATTTTTGCATGGCCCCAGCTGTCATGAAATTTCACTTTGAATACATAAGGAAGAGAGGGGAATTTTATGAAAATAGTTAAGCAGAGCTCCTGGGTGGCTTATTGAAATTTTGAAAGCTTAAGACTCATTTGAAGCCAGCTGTTGGCTAATCAGTTGAGGCCAGCAACTACTAAATCTCTCATTTATCAGGAGCTGTGTTGGCAAGGTGATGGTAGCCAGCTGATTCCATTTTTGAGCAGCCAAACGATAACTTCATGCTATTAGTTAATTTTATTGTAATTGTCTAACTTTACTTAATGAGACGGCTACTTTTCTAGAAGAATATAACAACCTATCTTAACAAACCCTACTAAATATTAAAGCAGCATCTTTGTTTTATTTTTAAGGCTATGCTTTTTTAAAAAAATTGTAATACATAGAGAGAAAATATGGCAAAAGGACACAATGATATAGCTAATATGATAAAAAGGACATAAAGATTATCATAGCACTGTGCTACATGATGAGGACAGATGTCCTTATGAATTGGGACGAAAAGGAAAAGGAACAGCAGAACAAAAGGTCCACTTTCCTAATGAAGATAGGGAGCCATAATAGTGGTGGGTGATGATAAACATAAAATAGCCTTAAAATCTTTCCTGCGTGATAGTGAGGTTCCATTGCTGATTAAGAAACGTATTTCAATTCTTTTGATGGTACAAAGGGTGTCTGAAACCAACAGAAAAATCGACAGGTCAACAAACCAGCTTATAGAATGGAACCAGAATAAGAAGTAGAGAACATACTTCTTTCATACAATTATCTTGAAGAAAAAAAATAAACATTATGAAAAGAAAATATAATCAGGAGTTGGAAAGATGGCTCCCAAGCAAAAGGACCTGAGTTCAGATCCCCAGAACCCATGTAAAAATGCTGAGGGGAAACGGCAGTGGCCTATACTTCCGGCTCTGAAAGGTAGAACCTGGAGAACTGCAGAGCAATGCAATAAGGATGCAGAGCAATCCAGGATGATTCCTGAAATTACCCTTGGGTCTCCACAGGCACACACAGTGCCCTCTTCTATACCTACATGCACCTATACACACACACATATCCATGGACATGCCCACATACATTAAGAAAAAAGTAGCCAGTTGTTGATGAACAACTTTGAAATGGTGTTATTGGGTTAAGGAACAAAAGCTGTGTGGCAGAAAGGTAAGTGCAGGACTGAAGATATAAAGCAGTAGAAAACACTTGCTTAGCTTGCATAAGACTCTGGGGTCACCCCTAGCAACTTCCCATCTCACAAAAAAGCAGATTACAGGAAAGTGAGGTACAATCCTGTTTTCCTTAAAAAATGGTCAGTACTGTTCTGCTTTCCTAGGCTGTATCTACAGAGGTTCAAGATGTGACTACACGGCACAGGCCTTCCCAGTACTGGGATTACACATGTGAGCCACCATACACAACATTTTTATGAGGATACTGGGGATCATCCTGCCTGTGTGAACAGAACTATATTGACTGAGCCATCTTCCCTACCTACCAAAATTTTAAAAATAAATATTAAAAAATTTTAAATCATGGTTTCCTCACCAATGAAATAAGAATAATGAAAGTAATTATTCACAAGTCTAAGAACCTGGTGAAATTATTTACCATTACCAGTACTACTATTTTTGCTATAAGTACCTTTGCATCAAATTTCACATTATCTATGATGTGGCATCCAACCTACTGCTAAGGAAGCTATCTGGTGCATTGAACACAGCACTGAGAGAGTGAGAGAGCTTTGTGTTCCAAATAACATTACCAGGACCATGATATTTCATCCCCAAACTTCTCACATGGAATGTGAAAGAATAATCAGCCATGTTCTGGTCAGGCTTATTATAGATTTTATGGATTATTTTATTATTCCTTACCACAAGCATAACAACAGAGGTTGGTGTAGTTAGCTTACATCCCTGTGTGCCTTGACTCTAGTCTGAGTGGACAGTGATTTAACTCTACTTCAACTCTACTTGTTTTTCTCCTATAACAACTTTTGGCTAAACTGGTTAAAGTGTAGATAGGAAGTATACAAACTACCTAGTATATTAGTCACTTTCCGTGTATCTGAGATCAGATATCTGGTAAGAAGCAACATAGAATAGGAAAGCTGCACAGTGCACGGCAGATTGAGGGGGCACAGCTTATCATAGTGTGGGAGGCAAGGTGACAAGCATGTAAGGTGGCTGGTCACACTCTGTTCATGGTCATAAGTCCAGGGAAAGATGGATGTTGTTACTTAACTGACCTCTTACTTTCTTCCCTCGTATTCAGTCTGGATCCCCAGCCCATGAGACAGCACTACTCACATTTTGAGTGGGTCTTCCTTCTTCAGTTGAACCTCTGTGAGAATGCTTTTCATTGAATCATTCTATGTTAGTCAAACTGACACGGATGATTAACCACTATGCCTAGAAAAGCACTCAGCAACGCTAAGACTAATAACCACCATTATTACTCATGCTACTATTGTACTATTTCCTAGTCCAACTTTGATTCGGTTTTAATTTTATAGACTACAACTTTATTACAGTGGTGCATTCAATCCCTATTTCAAGCGAGGGGAAAGTCATAGTTCTCACTCTTTGTGTTACAAAGCTGAAAGAATGAAATAAAGGAAGTCCAGTCTAGGTTCTTTGACTGACAACAGGATGGAGTTCCACCTTGTCCCTACAGGTCTGCTAAGTGCTGAAGTACAGAATGTATGAACCAATAGAAGCTGAACAGAAAATCTGCCATGACATCTCCTGGAAATGGAGAAGAAATGTGCAAGCCTAATGTCACAATGCATTCATGCTTTGTAGAATAAAACTGGCTGATATTTATGGTTGTTACACTATACCCATAATGGCAAACTTGGAATTGCCTCAGTCTTTTGAGAGAAAACCAATGCCAAAAAAGTTAACTCACCTTTCATATGCCATCAACAGGATTGAAGACAGTCAGTTTTTTCCCGTTTACACTTTAACTTCTTACAATCTACCTTCAGCTTCACTCCTTAACATAAAACAATCCCTTAATGTCCCATGGCTTCCAAAGAGCAGCCCCAGAAGTTTTTGATAGATGTCACCCCTGTGGTTTCTTTTCATTAAGAACAGCATGCTGGTTTTGTTTGCGTGCTGTTGTAACACAGTTCTTCCTTGGTTTTTATTCTTCAGGCTCTACCTTTGCAGCTCTTTCTCTCTTGTTGACATGCATTTCATCCACTCCCTAACATGGGAGGATTGCTACAGGATCTATCTCTAGGCAACTGTCCCTTTGTTTCTTCACACACAGTGTTTCTAACCCTACTCTGCAACATCTTTATCTGTGATATCTTAGCTTGCAGCAGTCTCATTCGGCTATGGCCCTAGCTCACAAATCCTGTCTTAAGCTCTCTTTTTTGCACTGTCTCACAAGGATCACAAATTCAACCCAACTGGAGTTCAACCCATATTATCCTCTGGAGTTCCTTCTGTTCTGACTTACCAAGCAACAAAAATTATCCTTATCTTCTTCAACTTCGAGCATATCTTTCTGTGCTTTTTCAACTTCAGCTGCTGTATCCAATCAGCTTTAAGACCACTGGTGAACTGTTTTATCTTTCAATTTCAATATCAGACTGCATTTTCAAAAGGCATTAACCCAGCCACAGTCTACCCATTACCCCAGGCTCACTATAGTTTGAATCCATCCCTCACTCCATCCCTCACCCTGAACTTCATGCTTTTGTCTCTTGGGCTAGAGTCACTCTTGATTTTCCCTTTACCCTCTCATTTTCTTGGCTTGGTATTTGGAAAACTCTATTGGTACAGTGACCCAGTTTTTCTTTTCAGTCCTGTTCTCCTTGTCCCTCCCATCTTTGGGATGATCAATGAGATACATACAAAAGTCTGCTAAGAGGTTAACAGGGGGAATTCTTGATGTGGGTTCTAACATCCCTGCTGATATGCATACAGAAATGATGGATGGACTTGAAGTGGTGGATGGAAAACTAAAAGACATCTTATAATTGTTAAGAGAAAGGCAAAGAGACTCACAGAGCTTTTCACAACAGCATTGTTGAATTATATAAATAACATCACTAACTCCCTTCCCTAAACCTAGGAGAAAAATAAACTCCATCCCTGAGTTGCATGGGAAAGAAGGACCTTTCTTTCTTAGTTTGGTGACTCTTTGGAATCTCTTCCTTGGCCCTATAGCTCAGCATGTCTCTACTGTTTCTCCTAGGTCCTAAGCTTTATGTTGCAGCCCCTCCTTTAACAACATTTGTTATTATTCCAGGTTAAATCAGCTGACCCTGAAGACCAGAAATTGTTTTTAAGATGTAGGTTCTTATGACTTAGTCCTCGACAACTGACTTTCTTGGTCTGCTTGGTTTCTTAGCTTTTAATCTCCACCCCCAGGTACATTTTACAATAATGCCTATTATCCATTAGATTTTTAAAAACTTTCTTTCTTGAAAATAGCTCTTAGATCCTGTATCCTATTTTCTTCTTTATTCTTTGAAAGTTTTATATATGAATACAATGAATTTGTCATTTTCATCTCATTTTACCCTAGTTCATCCCTTGTTAAAACTTCCCCATCAGTCTTCCTCCAACTTTCACATATTTTGGCGTGTGATGTTTCCTGAGCCTTGGGGTGGGGAGGGTGACTTAGATGTCCTGTTTAGACATGAACAATCCTCCAGCAGATTTTCATGAAACACACTCTGCAACAACACACACCACTCTGGTGGTGAGATGCATCAAATGATGGACTCAGACACCCACTACAGTTACCATAACAAATATTAAACACATCCTACAGTGTGACTTTGAAAAACAATTGCATCTTGATAGTTTTTAGTCTTTAACCTGTTTTCTTAGCAGAGAGGATGTCCTTGCTCTCTTAACGAATCCTTCACTTTTCATCTATGTAGTCTTTTCAACAGCATTTCTACTCCCTGGAATATGTAATATTTTTCTCCTCACCTTATTTTCTATAGATACTCCATCTACCAAGACCTAGCTTATGTTACCATTTCCATAAGTTCTAATTACAGTTTTGAATTTGCTTTGTAGCCAGGATTGCCAAGGGATAATTGGAAGTGGAAGTTTTTTTCATTTTCTAGCATCTCATTGTGATAGCTATTTAAGGAATATAATATATAACTGTTTTTATTGAGTTACTCATGGAGGCATGTTGCTTTTTAAGGGTAACAGTGACATAACATTTTGCACATAAATCAGCAAATGCTTATCAAATCTTCAGTATTTTATGAAAGCTCAAGTCCTTCTTCTGATGAAGTTTATGTTCTATGAAGGGGAAGGCAAGTTTTATACCAAGTAAGTGAGTAAATTAAAATTAAGATCATTTTAGATTCTTATATGGTGTTTATGGAGGTTTTCTCCTGGAGGAGAGATCGTACATGAAATTCTCCATGATAAGAGATAATGACAAGGCATTGACCTGGGCATGACTTTGGTGTGTCTGGAGAACACAGGGAAGGTTGGGGCTGGAGGAGGTGGGCAAAGGGGACAAAGAGATGCTAGATGAGGTAGCAAAATCTGACCATGAAGGTCCACAGAGGCCAAACACAGCGGTGTATATTTCATGCTAAGGTTTTAAACAGGGAGTAATATGAGCGAATTTACAATGTAAAGTGATAGCTCTGGCTGTTGTGCAGAAAATGGATTATACAGGGTCAAGAAAGGAAGCAAGAAGATTAATTGGATGAACACTGCAATCTTCAGAAGCATGAGAGAGCAGGAAGTGGAGCTTGGTAGAGGTGGGAGAGAGGGAGTAACAAGCAGACACAGCTCTCATCACCACCATCTTAAGTAGAGGATCTTGAACATGGGCAACGCTAGGCATATTCTTCAATATATGACCAAGCACTTCTTGCTTTCTCAGTTTTTATACTGTTAAGAGCTTTTCTCTGTATTGATTCACATATTGAGACTTACTGTACTCAGCATTTGGGGAATCAAAGAGAAAGGAAGAGAAAAGGACATCGTATTTAAGGAGACTAGTACAGATAGTCTAATGGAAAGTCATTTAACAATGAACAGAAATGATAGGGTCTAGAGGATCGTGGACAAATTAGACAAGGAAATAAATCATTGAAGGCAAAAGCAACAACATGGAATTTCAAATCTATGATAGTGTGAAAATCTATTATCTATCATCTACCAATCAATCTGTCATCTGTCTCTACTATCTATCTATCTATCTATCTATCTATCTATCTATCTATCTATCTATCTATCTATCTATCTATCTATCATCTATTTTTTAAAAAAGAGTTTCAGCCAGGTGAAGTAGTGGAAGTCCTATAATCCCAGCAGCTCAAGAAGCTAAAGTGAGAGAATCACAAATTTGTGTCTAGTCTGGGAAAATGATGTGATCTCACCTCAAATTAAATAAATATATGAATGAATGAACAGATAAGAGCCTTCAGTCCACATCAGCTAGAATGCTGTGCCTAAATAGACGATGTGGCCATTATTTCCATTCAAGCTTACGACTTAGTTTTTCTCTGGAATTAAGAAATCTTCCTTTTATTTTCTTTATATGAAAAATTTCCTCTTAATTAAGCTAATATTACTTGACTGGAAGGAGAGTGATTTGCTTTGATTCTAAGTGAGGAATCCGAGAGAAGATGGACCTTGCTGTGCGCTTTCTTTCTCTTTCACCTGTGCCTTCCGGGACACCTTGCACACTGTTCACATTCATCTGCATTATACAGTAAATTCAAATTCCTTTACTAGAAAGGAAACTCCAAAAGAAAACAGGATCAAGCCATGCCATTTTCCACCCAAATCACTAAATGACCCCCCGAATTGTGTGAAACTTGGCGTGCATCAGTGTGAAAGCTGGCTGAAATCTCTGTGAAAGGCTGTCTGGGTTTCTCAAAGTAGTTCGTGAACTTTGGCCAAACTTTCACAGTTCCTGGTCCAAGTCTTAGTGTCTAATGCAACGTGAAACCAGGTGAATTTCAGATGGTGTCAGGTTTCACCCTGAAATTCTGGCATAGTTTTATAATCAATCATCACTCTTTATAACGATGAAAGCCAACACACCTTTTTGAAAAGGAGGCCTGAATGCAGACTGTTGACAGCTAGCTTGGGAGCCACCTCTGCACTTTCTCTGCCAAATGAAGATTTCTCAGAATGGAAACACATTCCCTCTTACCTGGAAGGGGCAAGCTGAGTGATTTTGCTATTGCGTGTAGAAAGACATGATACTCAATACGGGGAGACATGCCATGTGGAATATCACCACCTACGGAGCTAGGAGCTCGAATCTCCTCATATGAAATTATGAGTTTCATTCCACTTCCATCACGACAGTGCACTTCATGATGGTGAGTCTCTGGACCATTAAGATGAGTTTTCAGTTTCAAGTTCAGTAATCAACGAGGATAACCGCCATGAGAGACAACGTACACCAAAGCATCATCATTTTGATAGGAGAAGTGATGGAAGAATAGAAAGACAAGCAGAGCCCAGCACAACCTTTATCTACTTTAAGAAACATGGAAAGAAGGCAAAATCTTTTCACGTTTGCATCAACAGCATGCTCTGCCAAAAAAGAAAGACAAAGCGAAACAACAACAACAAAACACAACTCTTTGCAGTACATGTAAATTCAATAATTAACTAAGCACAGTGAATTTTACAGAAAGTACCCACATAGTTTCTGCTTTCAACCTAAAAGTTTAAAATGTGTGTTTCCACTGTTAAAAAAATCTCTCTTCAACCAAATACTCGCTTTTGTGCACAGTGACATGAGAAAATTGCGAGGTATGTCTGAACAGAGCCACTACATCATTGGAACAGTATGTCTGAACATTGGGGTAATAAGGCACAGATGTGAAGCAGAGGACTTGGCACTACCAAGGTAACAACAAAGCATTCACCATCAGTTGGGATGGTTTAAAGGCCGCATCTGAGGAGAGGGGAATGCCCCTTCTCCCACAGTGCTAAATCCTGTTACACCTTTTATCTGTCTTAAAGATCTGCAAAAACAAGAAATTTATACAAGTATTATTCAAAGTTATGAGGAAGGATAAATATGCAAAAATGCGTTAATATTTTTATCTATGCTAAAACATAGTTATGCAATAGCATGTAAAGCTGAACTTCAGAGAAAGGCCAAATTCAAGAAAATGTCACGTGATTTCTATGCTGTAAGCACGGGTGTGCAAATCTGAAGAGCCCATCAGTTGCTGCAACGGTGGCTGCCTGTAGACTTAACTGAAGAAGGTTCTACGTAGAGGCACCAAACTAAGCCCATATACAAGATACATGATTAATTAGTTGAAGGGCTCTTTTGCTCATAAGTGCAATAATGTATTTGATTCATAAATCATGAGGTACAGAGGTAGCGGTAAGTGGTTTTCACTCTATCAGTTTAGAGCTGGAAAAGAATTTTCTGCCCAGGCTATGAAGGGTACAACTTACCCGAGGTCCCTGGTCACCTTGTTCTCCCTGTAGAAAAATATAGTAGATAACTTTAGCCAAAAACCATATGTGATGTTGATTAAAAAGGTAGAAATGCAACAAGATAAAATATGCCCACATGGATTCTCATTTGTTCTTTAAGGTATTTTTATTTTGATTAGTTAATTTGAGAGAGATTAAGGAAAGACAGAGGGAGAGGGAGGGGAGAGAGAGAGAGAGAGAGAGAGAGAGAGAGAGAGAGAGAGAGAGAGAGAGGAGAGGCACATGAGCACAAACATTCCACAGTGCACAGATAAGGATCAGAGAAAAACATTCCACATGGGCTTCTGGGAGTTGAACTCAGGTCATCAAGTTTGTGAGTAGACACCTTACCCACTGAGCTATCTCATCAGTCCAGATTCTCATTTCTTAGTGTATTAGCTTACCTTGTCACCTTTTGGACCTGGAGGGCCCTGAAAAAAGAGAAGAACACAGCATAAATATGGCTACAAAGTTGAGGGAAGGACTTTTGCAAACCATACAAGACACAGCTGTCAGTGAAGTTTCTCAAAGGATTTTTGTTTCTAAACTCTAATAGTAATGCAGTTGGAATAGGAAAATGTACACATGCAATGCAATATGTATGTGTGTATATATACATATGTATTATGTCATGTGTATAAAATATGTTGAATAGACTTTCACAAGCTGAATACACTTAAGCAAACAGAACCAAGCTAAAGAAAGACACATCACTAGCAAGTCAGAAGTCTCCTCTGTGACATGTCTTATTGCTACCTATACCAATAGTCCCTGTTCTAATTCCTGATGGTAGCCTTTGCCTGCCTTTGTTCTTATATAAAGGACATCACACGGTGAGTGTCTGGCCTATTTTGTTCAATATGTGTGAAATTCACCCATGATTTTGTGCCTTGCTATAGACATTGTGTGAATACATTATTTATTTATTCATTCTACTGTTGATGGTTATTTACCTCCAAGAGATCTTAAGGTCTTGGCTAGTATAAAATGATTCCATGAGTTCCCTTGTGCGTGTTTGAGTGTTAGTGAAAATTGCTTGCATTTCTGTTGGGTATGTGTCTAAGAGTGGGGCTGTCAGGAAACAGTAAATGCATCTTCATTTTAAGTATTTTCTAAACGAGGTTCCTACAATTGATAGGTTCCTCTGCAGTATACCTGAGAACTGATCCACACCATTTCTAATACTTGCTTGTTTCTGTTTTCTTCATCTTCTGTTCACTCATATATTATAGCAATTTCACATTTTTTAATTTCTATTTTCATACTGATACATGGAACCCCATTTTAATATGCATATTAGCTACTTTACATCTTCTTTCATATAATGTCTTTGTTTTGTGTCTTGTTTTGAGTTGCCAGAATTTACCACATATTGTGTGTCACATTATGTAATTAGTTGGATACAGATATAGAAACTCTTCATATATTCTTACTGGGTCATTTGTTATCTGTATTTATTTCAAATATTATCTTCCTACTCTGTGTTCTCCCTTTATATACTGTTAAAGTATTTTAATGATTATTTTAATAGTTTTAATTTTATAAAACTCAATGTGACATTTTCCTCTTTATATTAATATTTGTGCTTTGTGCTTAAGAAATCTATAGCTCTACCTGCACCATGAAAAGATTCTGCTTATTGCAAAAGTGAAAAATTTTGTGTCATGAAACCATAGGAACCAGAATTCATATTTCCAGAACCTTCTTGCCCCAACACATGCAAACATACATACACATAGGCACAAATACCACATGCATGTACATAAATCACATAAAAGTTACAAGGTGGTAAAAAATCCCCATGTATTCTTCAGCAAATTTCTCTTAACATCTGACAACTATAATCAAAATTAAGGAACCATATCAATGTAATCTATGAACTGTAGACTTTCCTCAGATTTCAAATAAATGTTTGCATAAAAGTAAGTGAAAAATTTTATGATTTTATCTTCCACATTTGGATCTGAATTCATTGAGAATTGATTTCATATACCAAAGGAGGGGAGTCAAAATGCTTCTAATCCCTTTGTGGATATCAAATTAACTGAACCCCATTAACTGGAAATGCATCTTTTCCCTGTTGTGGTTCTGTGTTCCCTTGGTCATAAATCAGGTAACCATATGGACACATATACTGTTTTGTAGTCATGTCTGGTTTGTTGGGCAGCTGTCTCTCCTTCAGCCACACTGAGATTTTCTTTTCCTTTGAACACAAACACTAAAGCAGGAAACACCATTTCTCGAGGCATCAATTACACTGTCTTTTCCAGGTCTTACTAATGAAGTCATATTTTTGTGGTTCAGCACAGCCCAAGGAACTGGAGCATTTCAGAATTACCTTCATTCTCTCAACTCAATTTATAGTGTGTCTAGGAGACAAAGACAAGCCCAGACAGGAGGTAAGACCAAGGTTCTAGAAAGTACCTCAATGTAGGGCCTCAGGAGAGTGAGCCGCATCACTACAGGATGTAACAGCTCTCCCTATCAATATCAAAATGTCAGTTTGCTAAGTGTTTGCCACAGAGGAGTTGAACCAAATTCCCACTCTAGTGGAAACCTTTCAATAAGCTCTGTGAGGCTATCACAAAAATAATAATAATTATAGAATGTCTTAAATTTTATATATATTTTTATCACCAATGAAAAGCTTTATTCATTTAAAAATTTAAAATTTTTTTAACACTTTCATATCTGAATACAGCGAATCTACACATTTTCATCCCTTACTACCCTATTCTATCCCCTGCTTGGATATCCCACTTCATACTTCCTTCTTTTTAGTCATTCTTCCTCCTGTCCTAACCCTCCTACTCTCGTGTATGACACACTGAGTTTCATCTGGGATGTCTGTAACTGGAAGTGCCTGAGTCCTTGCAGGGGCATTGATGACTCATTAGTGGGTAAATTGTTGATGAAAATAGCTGCCTTTCTCCCATCTGGCATTAACCTTCAATAGTTCAACAAGGATTGCTTATCTGTTGTTATATTCAATTTTCTTCAAAAATGAAGAAAATACTTTGACAATCTTTTCGGAGATGCCCAAAATGAAGCTTAGATCTTGTCTCTGTGGGGCCTTCTGTAAGTCGGGATATTCACCTATCCTGAATAACTCTCCATGCCATGGTTCTAATGGAAAATGACAGGACAAAGATCTGGAGCTAGATTTTCAGAAGCACTTCTTTGTTTGGTGATGGGACTCAACACTTTCTTTCTGAAATATCCCTGGCCCCATATTCCAGTATCATAGACTCCAGTCCTAGGATTTCAGGTTCTAAATGAGAGAGGCAGGCAGCCAGAGATGAGGCCAATATAACAGAATTGCTGTCATAAAACTCCTTTCCTTCCATTCCCTCACCCCATCATTTTATCACTGAACAAAGAGCAGCTCAAAAATTATATATATAGGAGCTGGAGAGGTGGCTCAGGCGTTAAGCCTCTGCCTTGCAGGCAGAAGGTCCTGAGTTCGGATCCTAGACCCCACATATAAATGCTGGCGGAAGCGGGGGCGGCCTGCATTTCTGGCCCTGGTAGGGCGGAGCCTGTGAATCCTGGGGCAGAGTGAACAAGGAGGAGGTGGAGGTGGTCCATGGTGGTTCCTGAATTCGTCTGTGGTTCTACACACACACACACACACACACACACACACACACACACACACACACATGCACGCATACACGCACAATTGAATAAATAATAAATAAAAATATATATAATTTAAAATTTTGTGAATTTTTGGCATTCTTATTAAACGTTTTCCTTTAGTCACATTGTAAGGGATGAGTGCAGTGACTTCTAAGGAATGTATCTGGCGATTTTACCACATGCAGATGCTTGCCAATGTGGTGCAGGTAGGCCATTCTTTTTGATGGGCAGAAGAAAGCTAAAGGAAGGGATAATGAGGGAATGTGTGCTCTCAAAAGTTCAAACAGTACAGTGGAGACTCCATTTAAGTAGCATGTTCCCAGATTATGTTTTGATTTCTACACACCTTTGTTGAATGCCTGTATATAAAAGGTTCATTAGAATTCTAGGTCCTAGCAGGGGATATGGGAGAAAAAGGCTGATTTAAAAACATGTGGCTCCTGACTTTGACAGTGCCGAACAGCAGGACTTCTAAAGGTAGACACATCACTAAGATAAAGCAACAGCACCTCCTAAAACTTAAATAATACCTAGTCTCCTCCTCCCCCTCCCCTTCCCCCAGTGCCTCCCCCCCAATTCCCAGAGAGTCCTTTATTGTATACGCCTAACTCTCCATTGGGTCCTCCTCTCCGATGACATATAAGGACCCAGTGGCATTTCCATAAGCCCTTTCTCTTGTTCCCCTTAAGCATAAGATCACTACTATGGCTGTCAATCCCTTGCCTCCAGGGGTCTCGGTGCCCTTAACAGATGCTAGACTTTATGAGGGCAACAGTGCGCTGGACATTGCGCAGGGCATGCAAAGTCCCATTACGATTGCTTTGGCCCCAACTATTGTTGAGAATCTTGCAAATCGTTGCTCCTCCCATCCTTTTGCTCTTACAATCTTACCGCCCCCTCTTCCGCAAATGTCCCTGATCTCCAGGATGGGGAGAGATTAGGCTGGCCTAGTTCTATGTGATTGATATAGTCTCTGAAGTTCTGGATTGTGGTTTGTTGATTTTCTTTTGCAGTTTTGCTGCTCCTGCAATGCCCTTCACTCCATTCTGCTGGGCACTGTATGTCACCCCTTGCAGACCTTGATGGAGGCCTATTTTCTCTGCTGTAACATGGTCTCCTCTCTCCTTGTTTCTGGTGTGGCCCTCCTAACCCATCTCTCTTGTTCATAATCCTTGCAATTACTGTGTTTCATAGGAAAAAACCTAGTGATTATAGTCAGCTGTTAGAGTGGACTCTTGCCTCCACCTGAGGACTTTCCTCTTTATAACTTTATGCCCTTTGGCTAGTGAGATTGCAGAGGCCGGGGCCCTCTGAAGGTATTTTGTTGGCTAGAAGACATCTGATATCAAAGCTCTTGTGAAATCATCTTACAGAGATGAATCTTTTTCTCAAAGTCCAATTGCAATGTCAAAGCCACATGTGCCAAGGCAAGCCAGCGTGCCACAAGAGAGAATGTTTAATTCACGAACACAGGAAAATCTGCATCAACAATTGAGTAATAAATACTTCGGCTCAAAAGTGAGGCTTCCAAGCAGACAGCCCGGCGTCCCGGCACCTGCCAGCTCACACAGGAGCAAAGCCGAGGTCACCTCCATGCACAGCTGTGGTGGCTGCTTGGGACACGCCAGTCCACACTTGCTTGCTCAGAGTCAGCAGCATGTGCTCCCTTCTGCTTGGAGGAGATCCCACCTCCCTTCTGAAAGGGACCTCTTCACTAAGATGGGTGAAATTGAAAATACAAAGTGGGCCACCACAGTGAAGACAATATTGAAAAATCTGGAAGCTGTGCTTTCTTTTCCTAAGTCAAAAGTATTACGATCACAACAATAGTCTGAGTTCTAACCTTTAAAATTCAAATTGAGTCATGAGTTCAGATTTGCCTCAATTTTTTACAGTTTCAGAAAACCTCAAGAAAATTAACTAAAAGGCAGGGAAAAATACAGATGTTTCTAGTTGTTTAACTTAAGAGTTATTTGTAAGTTATATATTATTGTTCCTACTATATCAAGTTTAACAAGCTGATATTTTATAGCTGTATTTGTTATTGAGGTAGCAGTATCAGTAGCTGGTTGGTTAATATTCCAAGGTAATCTCTGTTGCTAAAACAAGGTTGGGATAACTGAAAGGTTGGTGTAAATTGGTTGTGATTTTAGGGCTAGAATGATGGTTCAGGCTTTAAGATTCTACCTTGCAAGCAGAAGGTCCTGAGTTCAGATCCCAGATCCCATGTAAAAAATGCTAGGTGGAAACACTAGCTACCTACACTTATGATCCTAGTGGATGGAGTCTGGGAAATCCTAGAATGAAACAAAAAGAAGGTAGAAGCAATCCAGGATGAGTCCTGAAGTCATCTTTGTTCCTTCAGAGGCACACACAGTGCCCTCTGATACATGCACACACACACACACACGCAGATAACTAAAGTTTGGAAAATCAGCCTTGATTTAAAAAAATGAGGATCTCACAAGAGACCCTCATTAAACCCAGTAGGCCACAAAACAAAAAGAAAGGGAATGAACAGAGGAAGAAGACTTGCAGAAGGGGAGATGAGAAAGGTAGAGGGGAAAGATACCAGAATATATTATACGGTGGCCAAAAATCCTATTTCCCATCAATTTGACTACTTATCTTTAAATAGAATCATCAAAATGAATTTGAAAATTCAAATTCAGAGAGAGAGAAAGACGAAGTGGTAATTCACAACTTTATGTAAGACTTTTGGAGGATATGGTATATTTCTGTCTTTTGGTCTGTTCTAGAATGCTGGTGTTTCATACAGACCACTTGCATAACGATTAGAAATATAGTGATAAAAATAGTCATAAATAACTTTATGCAAATTAGCCTCAACTACATAAACGCTGAAGGGTGCCAATAAGGTTTGCATTTACTGGTGTTGCTAACAGCTGGCACACTTGTTTCAGAGCATTGTTAGGATGTTACTGATTTATTAACAAGCTATAAAAGTCAGTGTTGGGACCCACAAGATGGCAAAGGGCTTGCTCTCAACCTGGCAAACTGAATGAGAGCTAGATCCTCACATGGTCAAAAGAAAGAATTAACTTCTGAAAGTCATCCTCTGATCTCTCTCTACCCAAGAGGATATGCTATGCCATGCATACTCACCTCTTTCTCTCTCTCCCTTTTTCCCTCACTCCTTCTTTCTTTCTCCCTCACTCCTTTCTTTCTCCCTCACTCCCTCTCTTTCTCTCACTGTCAAATAAATAAATAAATAATTACTATAGCCCTTTCCGCCCAAGATGCGGTCCAGAGAGGACCCACTGTCCCTCTGGTAAGGCCCTAGTCCATGCCCCAGGCCCCAGGTCACCTGCTCGTCCCAGCTCACCCACCAGCCAGCTGGAGCAGCAGCAAGTCAGCTCTGGCACCTGGGAAGGCCACTAGGCCATGCCCCAGGTCCCAGGTGATCTGCACAACAACTAGAGGCTCGGCCCTTTCCAGGACCAGGACCAGGACCAGGACCAGGACCAGGACCAGGACCAGGACTAGGGAAGACCCACTGCTTCTCAGAGTCCAAAGAAAACCCAAACAAAGCTCTAGGGAACAAACACCATACATCTGAAGTCCTCTAAAATCATCCTATCACATGGGAAAGATTCTTCATATCCAGCTTAAAGATAAGTAAACCCTTTTTATCATCTTATTCCTTTAAATTATTAGTCACTGTAGCTTAATTTTTCCATATAGCCACCCCAAAATGCATACAACTTCAAGGACTATACCATTCATTCACCCTCAGATATCACTAAGGTACTAAACAGAAAAAGTGCACTACCATACTAATCTTCACTCCCTGTCTACTAAACCTGACTTAATTGATGCACTAACAGTCTAATAGCCTCATCTAGGAAATAACACCATTACCAGACAAGCGTACTGAACTCCAAGGCAAACACTAGTAGTAACTACTCAAGAATAGTAATACCAACTAATTCAGTTCAGTCAAAAACACACAGAAACTGAAAGAAGTTCTTAAGAGATAAAACAACAATGCCCAGGTCACACCGCAAATCCATGAGAAACAAAAACCAAGACAACAAATCTCCCACCAAAAGAATTAACCCCATAATGATAGATTCCAACCAGAACAAACTCACAGAAAATAGTCAAGAAAGCTATACCCAAGATAATGATTTTCAAAGCCTGATCTTTACCATAATCAATACTATGAAAGAGGAAATCCAGGAGGAGTTAAATAACCACAGCAACCACTTTGAACAGAAACACAACAGGCACTTGGAGGAGAAGAGAAAAACAGTTGAAGAAACAAAAATAGGCATAGAGCAATTAAAACAATCTCAAGCAGAGTTTAACATTAAGCTAAAAGACAAGTAATCTTTAACCCAAAACTCAACAGAGAGTCTTATCATCAGAACAAATGAAGCAGAAAATGGAATATCAGATCTTGAAGACAAAGTAGAACTAACCAGCTCAATGGAAGAGGCTGTTAAAGCCAAAAAGACACTTGAGAGAAATATTGAAGAATTATGGGACACCCTGAAGAAGGATAACATGCGCATTCATGAAATACCAGAGCAAGAATCCCAAAATATAACACCTGAGGAAATTTTTCAAATTATCATAAAGGAAAACATTCCACAGCTAAAGAAAGAGAGGTCTATCCAAATACAAGAGGCATTTTGCACCCTAAACAAATATGACCAAAATAGAAACTTGCCATGTCAAATAATAGTCAAAACACTCCACATTCAAGACAAAGAAAAGGTGCTGAGAGCTTCAAGGGAAAAAAAAGTCATCTTTAAAGGTAAATCTATTAAAATAACAAATGATTTTTCAATCAAAACAGTAAAAGTAAGAAGAGCTTGGAGAGACGTATTTCAAGTATTGAATGAGCAAAAGTGTCAACCCAAACTGATATACCCGGCATGATCGAGGATGAAAGAAAAATTTTCCAGCACAAAGAAAACTTGAAGGGATACATGTCTACCAAATCAGGCCTTCAAAAACGTTAGGAAAGATACTCAAGCTTGAAGAAAAGAACAAGCATATCCAGGAGGACAGAAAGGAAGTATAATACCACCAAAACCTAAAAGCCAAATAATACACTTATGAAAGCCACTAAACATAAAAAGTGTCAGGAATTGAAAGTAATTTCTTCATTATAACACTAAATGTCAATGGAATTAACTCACCAATCAAAAGACAAAGATTACAAACTTGAATTAGAAATCACAACCCATCCATTTGCTGCCTTCAGGAAACACATCTCACCACAAAAGATAGGCATATTCTAAAAGTAAAAAGATGGTCAAAAATTCCGCAAGCTAATGGAACCAGGAAACAGGAAGGGGACTTCAAACCAAAAAAAATCACAAAAGACACAGAAAAATACTACATTTTAGTCACAGGTTGATTTACCAGGAAGATTTCACAATACTGAACATATATGTACCTAATATGGGCTCCTCCACACTCATTAAGCAAATGCTATAGCATCTAAAGCAAGAAATCAATACAATAATTCTTGGGGATTTCAATATTGCCCTCTCAACGTGGGATAGATAAACAGGTCAAAAACTTAACAGAGACACATTAGAACTTAATCAAATTCTTACTGAAATGGACCTTACAGATCTCTATTGAACTTTTCATCCATGCATTAAAGAATACACATTTTTCTCAGCAGCACATGGTACTTTCTACAAAATAGACCACGTATTGGGCCACAGGATGAATCTCCACATATACAGGAAAGTTGAAATTCTAGCATGTACCCTGTCAGACCACTATGGTCTAAAGCTTGACATCCCCAACACAACAAACAGAAAATACATTAACTCCTGGAAATTAAACACTGTGATGCTGAATGAGAATTGGGTTTGGGAAAAATCATAAAGGAAGTTCAAGATTTCTTAGAAGAGAATGATAATGAAAATACATCATATCAAAATCTTAGGACAATGAAAACTGTCCTAAGTGGTAAGTTTATAGCCCTTACTGCCTACATTAAAAAGTAGAAACATCACAGGGGCTGAGAGGTGGCTCAGGGATTAAGCCTCTGTCTTGCAGGTGGAAGGTCCTGAGTTTGGATCCTAGACCCCATGTATAGATGCCGGGAGGAAGCGGGGGTGGCCTGCGTTTCTGCTCCTGGTAGAGCCTGTGAATCACGGGACAAAGTAAACAAGGAGGAGGTGGAGGCGTCCATGGTGGTTCCTGAGTTCGCCCGTGGTTCTACACACACACGCAAAATTGAAAAAAAAATAAATATTTAAAAAAATTTTAAAAATAGAAACATCACAAATAACTTAACAATGCAACTTAAAGGTTTGGAGAAACAAGAGCAGTCCAATCCTAAAAGCAGTAGAAGAGAGGAGATTAACAAAATCAGGGAAGAAATATCTGAAATTGAGATAAGGAAAATGATACAAAGAATCAACCAGTCAAAAAGCTGATTCTTTGAAAAAATTCAATAAGATTGATACACCTCTAGCTAAATGAACCAAAAACAAGAGAGAGAAAACCGAAATCAACAAAATCAGAAATGAATACTCAAGAAATCCAGAGAATTATAAGGTTCAAAAACTTATACTCCATGAAATTTGATAAAACAAAAGAAATGGATGAATTCCTAAGTAAGCACAACTTACCTAAATTAAATCAGGAAGTTTTGAATTATTTAAATAGTCCTATAACATATGAGGAAATCGATGAAGTAATCTTGAATCTTCCCACCAAAAAATGTCCTGAACCAGGTGGATTCAGCAGCAGTTCTAACAGATATTTAAGGAGCAACTAACACAATTACTCCTTAAACTGTTCCATCAAATTGTAAAGGAAGGAACATTGCCAAATTCTTTCTATGAAGCTAATATCATATTAATCCCAAAACCTAATAAAGATACACTTAAAAAAGAAAACTACAGGCCAATCTCTTTGATGAACATAGAATACAAAGATTCTCAACTAAACCTTAACAACTTGGATTAAAAACATATCAAAATTATCATTCACTGTGATCAAGTAGGCTTTATCCCAGGCACACAAGGTTGGTTCAACATATGCAAATCAATAAATGTAATTTACCATATAAACTAGTCCAATGTCCAAGACCACATGATACTCTCGATAGATGCAGAAAAAGCTTTTGACAAGATCCAATAGCCTTTTATGATCAAAACCCTAGAGACAGCTGGAATGGAAGGAACCTTTATCAACATAATAAAAGCTGTATACAGTAAGCAAACTGCAAAGATTATACTGAATAGGGAAAAACTTGAAGAATTCCCACTTCAATCAGGAGCTAGACAAGGCTGTCCACTCTCGCCACTTCTATTCAATATTGTACTGGAAGTCTTAGCTGGAGCCATAAGACAAGAGAGGGAGATAAAAGGGATTCAAATCAGCAAGGAAGAAGTCAAGTTATCTCTATTTGCAGATGACATGATCATATATGTGAGTTCCTGGAACTAATAAAGAAGTTCAGCAAGGTGACAGGTTACAAAAATCAGTGGCCTTCCTATATGCCCAGGATGAAAAAAGTGAAAAAGTCCTAAGAGAAAGAATTCCATTAAAGGATGCTCCAGGGATGGGGGGAGGAGACACTGAGAGATAGGAGGGAGGAGGGGGGAAAGGAAGGAAAAAGGGGGAGGGAGCTATGGGGTCTAGGGAGGGGTAGAAAGGGAGGGGACCAGTGTACCTATTAAGTTTGTATGAGCTGAAATAAATAAATAATTAATTAATTAAAAATAATTCCACTTACTATAGCCCCTAAAAAAATGAAATACCTTGGTATAAACTTAACCAAGGAAGTGAGAGACCTTTACAATGAAAACTTTAAAACCCTAAAGAAAGAAATTACAGAAGGCACCAGATGGTGGAAAGACCTCCCATGCTCCTGGATAGGCAGAATCAATATCATAAAAATGACCATCCTATCAAAAGCAATATACAGATTCAATGCTATACCAATCAAAATATCAAAGCAATTCTTTAAAGAAATTGACTAAACAATCTTAAAATTCATATGGAAGCACAAAAGACCCAGAATAGCAAAAACAATCCTGAGTAACAAAAACACTGCTGGAGGTATCACCATACCAACCTTAATTTATACTACAAATCCATAGTAATAAAAACAGCCTGGTATTGGCTCCAAAATAGACACACAGATCAATGGATATGGGCTGAAAACTCGGATATTAGCCCACACAAGTACAGCCATTTGACAAAGGGGTCCCAAAAATTCAATGGAAAAAGAACAGTATCCAACAAATGGTGCCGGAAAAACTGGATATCCACATGCAGAAGATTAAAACTGGACCCATAGTTGTCACCATGTAAAAAAATTAATTCCAAATGGATCAAGGACCTCAATATTAGGCCAGAAACTATAAAAAACCCTAGTTGAAAGGGTAGGGAACTCCCTGGAGCTGATTGGACTAGGTCAATAGTTCCTAAACAGAAATCCAATAGTACAGTCATTAGAATCAACACTCAATAAATGGGATCTGATGAAATTAAAGAGCTTCTGTTCAGATAAAGAGATTGTAAACTGAGCAAAAAGGCAACCCACAGAATGGGAGAAAATCTTCACTAACCACATGTCTGATAGAGCTCTATTATCCAGAGTACACACAGAACTTAGAAAACTAAACACCAAGGAAATAAATGGCTCAATTAAAAAATGGGCCTGGGAACTCAAAAGAAACTCTTCCAGGGATGAAATTAAAATGTCTAACAAATATCTTAAAAGATGCTCCAATCCTTAAGGAAATGCAAATCAAAACCTCCCTGAGATATCATCTCACCCCAGTCAGGATGGCAAAAATCCACAATACAAACAACACCAAATGCTGGAGAGGATGTGGAGAGAAGGGAACTCTCCTACATTGCTGGTGGGAACGCAGGCTTATACAACCACGCTGGCGATCAGTCTTGCGATTCTTAAAAAAATTAAAGATTGAAATGCCATATGACCTGCTATTTCACTTTTGTGAATAATCCCCCATACAGCAAAAATTCACCTCAATGACACAAGCACGGTCATGTTCATAGCAGCACTGTTTACAATAGCAAAGTCATGCAATCGACCCAAATGCCCAACAGTAGATGAGTGGATAAGGGAAATGTGGTATATTTATACAATGGAATACTACTCAGCCATCAAAAGAGTTGAAGTTAATGAAATTTGCTGGGAAATGGATGGAATTAGAAAAAGATATATTGAGTGAAGTATCTCAGACAAAGAAAATTAAATGCCATATGTACTCCCTAATAGGTGGATCCTAGTACCAACTCCATTTAGTGACATATTCAAAGATAAATCTCAGTAATACCTACAGTTATTGCAAAGATTATAAATAAGAGGGAAGGGAAAGGAGCCCACCCCCCAGAAATAAAGAGAGAGGATCATGCTACAGCAGAGAAAATAGGTCACCACCAAGTATTGCAAATAAGTAGTGAGACATCTGGTTAAGCTCACTAACTTTCCTTCCTGGTCACTTGCGATTGAGGGGGTTTAATCTCAACAGTCAAGGAGAGCATAGAATCTGGTAGATAAATGGTAACCATCCTGCAAATGGGAGATTGACCCTCCTCACTGCAGTCTCCTACTCCTATTCCATCTTTGAATCTACTTTTATAGTAGATTTTAAATAGCCTTTTATCTCTGGCTAGGAGGTGTCCTCCAATACCAATCAGGATGGAGCCAGGGCAGTGCAGGAATAGCAAAACTGAAAAAAACAATCAACCATAATTTCAGAATATCAGAGACCGTACATTTATCACCTGGAACTAGACCAGGCAAATCTCTCCTCATCCTAAAGTTAAGGGAAACTTGTGGAAGAGGGGGCAGTAAGATTGTCATGTCAATGACCCCCCAAAGTCTAGCACTAGGATCCTTAGAGGCAAGGGATTAACAGTTACAAGAGTGTTCCCATACTAAAGGGGAGCACAAGAAAGGGCTTTGGACAATGCCACTGAGTCCTTACACCTCATTAGAGTGGAGGATGCAGAGGGAAGTTTGACCTTCACATTAAAGGATGGTTCAGGGAATGGGAGGGGGAAAGGGGAGGCAGGAGGGGGAGTGAAAGGAAGGGGAATGGGAGGGTTCAAGGGGGATGGGGGAGGGGTGGAGGGAGGGAAGGGATGGGAAACGTATTAAGTTTGTTTGATTGGAAAAAATAAACATAATAGAAAAAAACTACTATATATACCACATATTTTTACATATATATACATATATATGTATATATACATATATATATATATAAAACGGTGGTAAACTGGCCCTCTTCAAATGCCTTTAAAGCCAGAATCACAGTCCACTTCTTTCTGTTTGCCTCAAGCTCTTAACATGGACCTTGACCTATACTGATTTTAGTAGCTTCCAAATCTATTTTTGCCCCAGTAACTGAACTTCAATGCTTCTTATCATCTGTTTCAATGAAATGAATAAACCGCATTAAAAGCAGAAACAGATCCAATAAAAGCTGTTCAGAAAGCATCCATCCATTTCATTGAAGTGAATGAAACAGAGCTGGAAGAGAGCATTATGAGGATTGGTGTCTCAAATAGTTGATTCTACTCAATCTAATGGTAGAAACTGGAAAACGCCAAATAATCGTGATAACAATACTAAATTTTTAGATGTAGAGAGATTTGGGAGAGGTGAGGAATGGAGCAAATCCTAGACATCCTTGGCAGCCAGACTGCTGGAAAACAAGAAAGAGCTTACGATTTCTGTCTCAGGAAAGTGTGGATAAGTAGATTTTTTATTCTTGAAATATAACACGACTTCTTTTGATTAATGTTTTCATTACAGTGGAATTATGAGGATGAGCAGGCTTCAACCACTAAGCATTTATGGCTGAGGGCCAGCTGGGCAATGCATCTGTGGCTGGAGGAGGGGTGCGCGCGCACACACACACACACACACACACACACGCACACAGACCCGTGCGTACACACACACATGCACACACACACACACACACACACACACCACACCCACACGTCACATCACACACACACACACACACACACACACACACACACACACAGGTCTACTGGAGATCGATGGGATAAGCCTTGTGCAGTATGGGGAGAAGAGAGAAGGCAGGAGTTGAAAAGTAATATCACAACAGGCTCTATGAAGTTGGTCAGAGATAAGGAGGGAGCCAGGAGGGTGTGTGGTTCAGGCAGAAGAGAAGAACATATGTAAGAGCAGAGGACTCACGCTATCAGAGATAGATGGAGAACAGGGCAGCAGGAGCAGATGTGGAGCAGGGATTGGAGACAAAGAAGAGCAGAAAGCAGAAAAGTTGGAAAGCTGGTTAACCACACACTGGTGTCGGACTGGATTCTGTCATCGGTTTCGCCAGGGGTGGGGAGATGGAACTCAGAGAGCACAGAGTGTTAGCAGTTCTTCGAGAGCTGTTTTAGTTGTGGTGAGAGGCAGGAAAGGTCTGAATTAATAAATGGCAATGAGGATGTAGGGAAAAGTTCTAGATTCAAGACACAGTTCTGAAATCAGTACCACTAGAGCAGACCAGTGACTGACTTAGGGGTCACTGACTGACCATCAACAAGGTTTGAGACGCCGATTCATTTCAAAGGTTACAGTTCAGTGAATCTGCAGGAAAGCACTGGCCTATGCTGTTTTGTTAACAGAGATGTTGTTACCAGGTAAGAGAATCATGCAGTTTAATAGTTTAGGGTTGCAATTTAAATCCACAGTGTTGGCAGCTTCAAGGAGATTGAAAAGAATAAGGGGAGAGGGAGGGAGAGAACAAGGAAGATAGAAGAAGGAAGGAGGAAAGGGAGATAAATCATCTGTCATCACCGCCAATTAAAAGATGCAGAGATGAGAATCTGTGTCCAGTTGTCATAGTGTGATAATCTTCTTATAGTGGCCACACTTCATCATACGAGCATGGCAGCACACACACAGAAGTCATCTTCCTGGATGTTAGTTCCTGAGTAGCGGACACCTCTATCACATTTCCCTTTCTCTACATTTTAAGGTGTAAACTGAATATGGAATTCCTGTGTTTTAAATGGCATAATTTTCCTAGCATTTGAAGGAGTACGAGGCCAGCTTCCTCCCTGGGGTTTTCTTAGTGTCCCATGTGCCAGAACTCCATCTTTCTTCTGAGGGGCTTAGACACTCCAGCAAACGTTGACCACCAATGTTTATAGTTTCCCAGGGAGGAACTAAGCACAATCCCTAGGATTTTTCTTCCTCAACTCAGACAGATGTCTCAACTGCATTGATTGTATGACTTCTGCCTTCTCCCTTTGCATACTGTTAAGTTGGCCCATTGTGCAGTGAGATGCATATCCACATCTACACTTGTGGAGAAATGGATATGACTCCCAATAAGACTGAAAATCGAAAACCTAGTGTCTTACTTGAAAAAAGTAGAGACCTTAGCAAACTAGATATAGATATATCTATATGATTCTACTTCTGAATAAGATGTTTTATGCATTTACCATAGATTTTTCTGTAACCAAATGAAAATACGATTTTCTAAATGTATACTTCAACCCTAAACTCATGCATGAAGGTCTGCTTCACGTGCTGGAGAGATGGCTCAGGGTTCTGTCCTGAGTTTGGATCTCAGGTTCCACATAAAAATGCCAGGCAGAAACAACAGTGGCTGAATTTCTGGCCCTAGTGGGCAGAGCGAACCAGAAGGAAGTAGAATCTTGGATGATTCCTGACGTCACCATCGGTCCTCCACACAGACACTCAGTGCCTTCTGGCGCACACACACACACACACACACACACACACACACACACACACACACACACACTATATATATATATATATATATATATATATATATATATATATATATATATATAGTGTGTGTATATATATATATATATTATATATATATGATCTGCTTTACTAGCATATACAAATGTATATGTACACAATTTTAGGGATGCCTCTAATCATTTTACTTTATGGAATTTTAAAAAGTTTTTAGAACAGACTTTTATTTTGCTGTCAGCATTTACTGCTAATATTCTGTCAGGGAAGGGTGGGGCCTCATGAGCTATTCTCCCTTCCATGATTAAAAACTAGGGGTCCAATTTTATTCATTTATCTATTTATTTTCCATTCATTTGTTTATTTATAGTTTCATTCCTGGCTACAATGAATTTGTCCTTTCATCCCTTATTAGCCAGTCCCATCCCCCCTCTTTTTTCCACTGCAAACCATATTCTTCCCAATCATCTCCCTCTTACTTTCATGTCTCTTTACGTGTGACGCCCACTGAATTTCATCCTGGCTGCCACACTGGTGTATACCTCACTGAGTGCTTGCTGGGAATGGACAATTTATCACTGGGTATACCACTGAGAAAATTAGTTTCCTTTCCCCTATCTAACATTAACACTCAGTAATTTCTCAGGGAGGTGTGGAGACTCCTGAGATCTCTCTGTGGTGAAACATTCAAGGCCAAATCTTGTACAGTTCATAGACACAGAAGTTCTGTTATGTCCAAAAGATACTGTCTGGCAGTACCCCTCCCCACCCTCTAGCTCTTACATTCTTACCCTTCTCTCTTTCATGATGTTTAGGGGACCCAGTCTTGTGCTGGTAAACATAGCTGTAGAGAGTTCACAGTTCAATGGCCATGCATATCCAGTAGATAAGTTTGGGGGCACCCCTTTCCAACCTCAGGATCTTACATTCTTTCTGGTCTCTCTTTCATGATGTGAATGGGATGGAAAGATGCTGTTGCTGAAGTCACCACATACTTTGTTAACAGGACATGGAGAAATCAAAGTGGAACTGACCCGGGCACTTCCTTCCTGGTGGCTACCTTCCATCATATTAGAACGTGCTGGGAAGACTGCTTAAAGAAAAAGGCATTAGCAATCTTATCCAGCTTGAATCCTGTGAGCTACAATAGCAATCATTTTGGTAAGATGTTCCCATTAGTGCAAAGTGGCATGAATATTATGGGGATAGTCAACTACTTTCTGATTAGATTTGAGGCTCATTCTTAGGAGAGTCAAACCCAGCACTATAAATCTGGCTAAGTCACAGGCCCTGAGGGAGACCAAACTACTACTGTTTTGCTTTATAAACTGATCTTTACACTCATAGACTAGTGCAGCCTTTATCAGAGAAGCTTCTTTTTGCATTGGATGGAGGTTAATAAAGAATACTTGGCTCAAAACAGGATATCTATATTTTAAGGGCTTTTAAATCATAATCTGGTTTCTCTTCAGATCATAAAAATCTTTCGTCTTTTAAATCATATGAATTTTTTGTTTTATAGATTTTTTAAATTTGCAAATTAACTGGAGTTAGTAATATATAGATCTTAAAGAAAAAATCCTTTTCTGAAACACCTCAAATAAAATTGGAGTGCTGCAAGCATACATGAAATATACATGTAACACATCTTTTTGGTGAAAGATTCTTTTTAAGTGCTTCAGCAAAAGTCAAGAGAAGTGAAAGTTTTACTTGAAGAATTTGTTTAAAAAAATAGAGTACATAAAGGGTCTTGGTTGTCAGGAGTCCAAGTTATGAGGTGATCAGGCTAATCTCTTGATTGCAAGTACTTCCTGATCTTAGACAAATCAATCTGTTTGAGCTGGTATCTTCATCTGTTAAATGGGTGTGAGGGGAAATAATGCTTGTTTCTTGAGCAAAACAAAACATTATATGTGAAGAAATTCATGAAATATTTGTCTCACAAATAATAATGATTATTAACAACATATTATATTTAATTTTCTGTTTAATGGTAACATACATTTAATTTCAAACACTTGACCTAAGAATGAAGAAGGTAAATATGTTGCTTTCCTAAAATTAAAAGAAAATATTGGAAAATACCCCAAGTGATAATAGGAATATTTGGAGAATGTGCAAATTTGATACCTTTATTGTTTGGGAACAAAAAAAAAAAAAGAAAGAAAACTTTTAACCCATGCCTTAATGAAAAAAAAACTGAACTTTAGATTCTAGAGTTGCCTAGTTCAGCCTGGTATAGAGTAGGTGCTCAATTAATTCTCGCTGAAGTGAAACGCACAGGAGAAAAAAGAAGGCAATAAAATTCTTAGGGTTCAAAGTAGCAACATGCAGAGAATTACGGAAGAAACAGACTCTCTGTTGCTGCAGAAGAGCCTGTGTTAAACTGTGTCAAACTTCTGGAGGCCTGGGAAGGGAATTATGACTATAAAAAGATTTATAGCTTTAGACTTTACACCTTTCATTTTGCATTGAAGATTAAAAGCAGCCAAGCAGAAAAGAGTGGTTATAACCCCAAACATAAACTATCAAAACCAGCCCTTCTTGGTAGAAAACTAATTTTTGTACCTATTATTTTTCTGCCCATTTTCCGTGGTGAGATTGTAACTATGTGATCGTTCATGGTGTCTATGTGAATCCTGAACAACAGCCTGTATGTGCCCTGGCCAGCCTTAAATCACAAGCAGCTGTCATAAGGAAACAATTAATGGGGTCTAAAACTAAAGGAAAATCAGAAAAATCCAGACCTTACAAGGGGACCCTCAAAAGTTAGACTGATACGCCCAGTGGAGCTGGAGCTTATGAGACCATGGGACTCAGGAACATTCCCTCTGGTTTTCTTTTTTAATGCACTACAAATGAAACACACAGCAATGACTGCTCTTGTCAATCAAACCCATGCGCTCCCTGCTTCCCAGTCTTGTTCCTTGCTTTTAAAGGTTTCAAGAAATTGTGAAAACCTCTTAAATTTGAATGTTTCATTTTTTTGCTTATTTTTTAAAGGTCAAATAAAATGAACTCCGTGGTGAAAGACTTGGAATTCTAAACATTCCTTTTTGTTGAAAGAAAGTATCAGCTTGCTTTCTAACTGCCCATAGTAGCCCCTGAAATTTTACAACTAATGGTGACAGCTATCCTACAACATTCTTTCTGTCTTTAGTAGCATTCAAATATATATAGAAAAGTATTCATTTATTTTATTGATTTTGTTAGCATATAAAGTAATGGTTTCATCATGACATTTTCATATATATCTCTACATCTAAATTTATATTTGTCATTGCAACCTACTCTGATTTGTCCCTCTCTATTGTCCCCAAACTGTCCTCTCTACCTCTTGTTGGCACCCTGCCTTCTATATATAGCCCCCAATGTGCTCATGTCACATGTATGTGTAGTGTGTGTCTATGTATGTATGTATACATGGTATGGAGTATGTGTGCATGGGTATACGTGTGCTTGTGTATTAAATCTAGATTTTTTTATAGTACATTTGTCTTTGATTCCTTAGTGTAATTAACAATGATCTATTCAGCATGTTTCTAATACAGTGTTCCAACATCATTCTCTCCAGGTGACGGAAGAAGCTACGTTTGAATGTCAATTTTTAAATTTCATTTGTAGCATCATATGAAGCAATGTAGGTTTTATGAAGTGCAACCAAGCACAACACAAGACTAAGAGTGAGACGTCCCTTAAAATCCAAGTAAATCTGCAGAAGAATGAAAAACGAACAAGGATTTTCAAGTGAAACTAGGAGCCTGAATCTCAGGGCCTGGCTAGGATGTTCCAGTTCCCAGTGTAAGTGGGCTCTCCCTCACTGACTGATGGCTAACATACTCGAAAACTTTTCATAGGAGGATAAACAACTTCTTTCCCCCTCACTGGTCATTGTCATTCTCCTCTCTGGGGAATGAATGTAAATATCACATGAACCAACCTGCTTGTCTCCTCCCCAATCTACTTGGATTCTTCTCTGCAGTCTCCAAGCACTTTTGTGGCTCTTTCATTCCCCTTTCCTAAACATAAGAGGAAGAAATACTGCTTTGTCTACTGTTGCCTTGGGGTGTGTGTGGGGGACTGTCATATGCCATGTATATCTGTGTGATTTACATATGTGGGTGGCACATGCATGTGTGAACACGCATAAGAACCCATTGTGTATGTGTATGTGTGTGTGTGTGTACATGTATGTATGTGTGTGTACAGTTGTTCAAGTGTGTGCACACTTGTTATTATGTATGAATACGGGGACAACCTTGGGAATCATTCCTCATCTTTCCACTTTGAATTTCTTTGCTGTTATATCACCAGGCTCTCTGACTCATGAGCATCTCGCTTTCCTGTCTCCCTATCCCATTTCCTGCAGGCATGTGGGAGACCACAGATGCTCCTGCTAAAGTGTCTGGCCATGGATTCTGGGGAGCCAAACTCCGGTCTTTATGCTTGCATGGAAAGCACTTTCACCTTGAAACTGTCTCTCTAATCCACATTGTTTCCTTTTTAATGACATGTCTTCTTCCTTACTTCAAAGGAACTAAGGAACAGATTAGTCACAGAAAGACCAGAAATTAGATTCAAGGGAAGAGGAAAGGTAGAAGAGAAGTCATATTTTCATAGCCTGGCATTGTAAAAAAAAAACAAAGAACATGAGTTGAAGAACATGTTGTTCCTGAAAGTGCCTCTTTCCACTGGGAAAAACAGTTGGGCTCTGGAAGGGCAACTGTGGAGCCTATTCTGGGCCCCAGAAGGGAGCTGTCCAGGGCTAAACTATTCCATGTGAACTGGATCTCTGGGAGAAAGAATTGACAGAACCCATCAATATTCACAGTGCCCACACTTGAGCCTAATTTCTCTTTTTCATTCCACTTCCTCCATCATTTACCAAGCATACCTTCAAGGCTGCAACTACTAGCTGCCCTATATCCTAAACTGTTTCTCCAACTGCAGTCCTGAATCTCCAACTGCTCACCAGATGTCTGAGCCAAAACAGACTGCGATCAGCTCAAATTTCGCCTTCTCAAAACAAATTTCTGAAGACAATCGTGATCCTTAGGCTTTGCTATTTTTGTTAGGAATACTACTCTCTACCTCCAAGCCTCCAAACTCAATGTTACATTTATAGGGATGGGGGGGGGGACTGTCATACGCATGTATATCTGTGTGATTTACATATGTGGGTGGCACATGCATGTGTGAACACACACAAGAACCCATTGTGTGCTGGTGTCTATGCATGTACACGTGTGCACATATATGGCAACTACAGGTTGATATCAGGTAATTCCTCTCTTGTTTTCCACCTGTGAAACAACATTCGTCACTGAACCTGAAGTTCATCATCTAGACAAGCTTGTCAGCAAGTCCCTGGGCACCTCCAGTCTTTTCTCCAGTGCAGAGACTACTGAGGTGAGCAGCCATGCCTGACTTTATATGTGGGTGCTGGGGACTGAATTGAGGTTCAAATGCTTGCACAGTATATACTTTACCTACTGAATCATCTCCTTGATCTTCTAACACAGTAAATTCAGCCCAATATCAAGTCCTACAAATTTTATTTCCCACAACATGCAATGAATCTGTCTATGTCTTTCCATTATTGCTTCTAGCATCCTTGTTCCAAAATAATTGGAATAGTTAATGAGCCTCTCTGGACTGTTTCTCACTCTGACCATCCTACATAGTTTTGTAAAATTCATTTCCTATGTGGGTGTAATTTCACACAACCATAGTCCAAGGGACTTAGGCCTGGAGATTGAGGCCAGTCGGAATCACACAGTCAGATAATGTTTTTCTGCACATATTGCTCCTAAGTTCAGAAACCTCAGGGTACCATTTTGTAGCCAATGGTAAAAAAGTTGCTCTAGAAACAGTCCTCAGTGAGTACTAGAGTGACCGGATGAAAAGTTGCGAAGGATCAGGACAACTGCTCTTAACTGCTCACCAACCAAGAACCATGTGCTGCTTGTGATAAACTAGGAAGCACACCATATGTCTAAACAGATTTTCCTGAAGAAACTGAGCTAAACTCAATACAGAAGATAGGATAACAAGCTAAACAATATCACAAGGAAGTAATTAGACCAATCTGACATGTGGTCATTCTATGTATAGAACAAGTGTTCTAGAAAATCTGATGCCATGGGAAAAAAATAAAATGCCAAGGAAAGGGATTGTGGAACAAAAGATACTCAGGACTATGAGGACATAAATCCCAAATGTGGATTCTGAATCTGGATTCAAACAAAACTTATACAAAGAGTTAGTTGCTAAGACATTTGAAGGCATTGATATTAAGGTATTATTAGTTTTATCAGAATTGCTGATGAGATACTGGCCCTGCTTTTCAAATGTCCTGTCAACAACTCACTAGGAAGTGTTTTCAGATATAACATTTCGATATCTAGGTTTGACTTTAAGCACACCAGCAAAAATAATGGGATAGCACACGCTCAGAATGCAGGACCTCCAGGGATCAATTCTCAGCACAACAGACACAAAACAAAGGAAGGGAAAGGACTCTTGAGATGAGATTGATGACTTGATATTTCTTGAAGTGGGTAATGGCTTCAGAGCAGGTTACCATACTACTTTCTCTTTCTTTTGAGAATATTTGAAAATGTCTATAAGCAACCAAGTAATTCAAATTTTCATAATGTTTGAAGCAATATGTATCCCCAGGTGATCTTGAATTTGCAGTCCTTCTGCTTCAGCTTCCTAAATGCTGATATTAATGATAAGTGTGGTCAAGTCCAACAAAAAATTCATTTCTGATTCCTACCAAATAAAGTATGAACTTTTGCCTGTGTTGGAGTTTTTTACAATCTGCAATTCACTTTCTTTTGTCTTATTTTCCCACAAGGATCCTCTCCACTCCCTTCCACCAATCCCCACAACCATTCTAAAATACTGGCTGCTTTCAGAATTAACTTCACAGTATTTTCATTAACATTCTCTATTTTCACTTTATATATTTTTGTGAGATAATCAATGATCATGTTGTTTGAAAGACTTTCCTTAAAGCCATGTACCTGGAAATTGAACTATGAAGTTAGTGGGAAAAAATTAAAGATAGTAGAAATTTGAATTTCCAAAAGAATTTTTTGGTGTTGCAACAAACTAGTCCCATTCAGTGCCCCTACCTACTGTAGCTAGTCACTGGTGACTGAGCTCAGAGGTCATGCTTTCCTAAGTACAGTTGTCTCTCTTTTAGATATGTACTTTAGTTTGAAGGTCATCAAGCCTATGTGTGTCTTTGACGACATTTGGTTTACCACATCAAGGGTAAGATTTGCTTCTCACACACTATCATAGCCCTTGTGGACAAAAATCTGTATATGGAAAGTTAAGAAAACAAGTTCTGTTTTTTGTATGCATGTGTGTGTGCATGAGTGTGTGTGTGTGCACGCATGTGTGCGTATGTGTGTGTGTACACATGTGTATAATATACAAAAGGACCATTGAGTGTGCATGTCACTGAAAGATCAAGGATGACTAGGAATCATTCAAGATTGCTCTCCAACCTTATGCTTTTTTTTTTTTTTCTGGAGTTCAGTTTCCCAGGTTCAGTCTTTCAAGGCTGGAATTACAGACCAATGTCATTTGTACTAGACATTTTTGTGTGATCTGGTCCTTTTGTTTTTGAGGAAAAGGCTTTAATCACTGAGCTATCTATCTCCACAGCTCACTTTGGAAGCTCACTAGCACAGACTTATATGTCACTAAACATGCTGGAGTCTGAGTTTCTGAATATTTAACATGGATCAAGAATGATTATCCCACACGGAAGCTGCCAGGGAGAATTAAGAGAGTATATGGACTTCTACAAATGGTACTTGCTTTCCTCTTCTCTCTTCCTAATCCAAATGTGTAGCTTTGGATTTTCTACATGATGAATACTCAATAATCATGTTAACAAATTTCCTGCTACAGAAACCTTTAACCTCATTAGGGTCAAAATTAGTATTCCCCAAATGGCCTGGGGCAATCCAAAAGCCACGGAAACCAATGTGCTTGCAGTGCTTCCCATAACTGCTCCTGATGAGCCATACAAGTTTTCAACATGAATTCATGAATATGAATATCAGCTCACAATGAAAAAATTGTGCCTTTGGGGTCCACTCCAATTTTACATCTCTTGCCTCACGACATTAGTTCAGAAGAGACTATACTAATAGTAAAAGCAATAAACCACTTTTGCACAGTTTCCTGGAAATGCAGTGAACACTTGGGGAGAGATTTTTATTTTATTTTTTTCTCATGTCTCAAACACAGGCAGGTATTTCTGGTCCTCATCATTTTTCTTTCCTCATGATTCCCAACTTTCAAAAGAGTATTTTAGTTTCCATTTTTCCTGTCTTTTGAATATGGACCTACTCCAGAAACGAAGTCAGCCCTGCCATTGAAATCTCTAGGCTATGAAAGCTTATGTAGTGACCTCCTTTGTGTAAACCAGTGACAAGATTCCACATTCTGACCACCTCCCTTAGCCTCTTTGACAATGCTTTCTTCATGAAACTTTCTTAATTCTTTTTCTTGGATCTTCTTTCTCTCAGTGCAATTCATAACTAATTGATCCTTCACCCACTGATTTCTCTTCATATTCTTTCTCTAGGGATGTCATTCATTTCCATTTTCAGCTCCTGCCTGTGCATTCTGCACACAGCAATGGCTTCTCCCCAGGAGTTCACCTACTGCCCAACCTATATCTCCTGAATGAACTGTTCTCATCTGGATCACTAAGACCACCCACAAGACCATGGGCAGTTGTGTTTTTTTTCCAAGAAGATGCACACACCTTATCCAGGGCTGTGCTGACGGAAATGGAAACTATATTAGATAAGGCTTTCTTCTAGACAGATGTAATCCCATACCACCATTTAGCTGGCAAGGAAGCAGAAGTTGGGTTTCAGAACATACTTATCCTCTGGCAAAGCTGTCTTATACAGTGCTCAGCATGGAGTTGTTAATGGTGTTGCTGAGTTTACTGCAAAATTAAAATTTCTTTAAGGAACTTAAAAGTCTACTGGTATTTCTTTCACACTGCTCTATAATCCAGGTGGCCAGGTAAGAGCTTCAGGTGTGTTGAGCTATGGGGCATCAAAGCAAAATAATAACCAATGACATTGATTTACTATGTCAGCTGAGGACATATCAACTTTGATTTGTATTAAATTCCAAACATTTGTTATTTTATGAGAGTGGGTAAAAGAGAAAAAGCACACACAGGCTGCATGTGGTGCACAAATAGAAGCTAGAGGACAACTTTCAGAAGTTTCAGAAGTCAATTGTCTACTTCTGCCATATGGACTTTTGGGGATCAAACTCAGGTCGCCTTACCAACTGAGCAATTCAATAAATCTCATATATTTTTTGATTTACCTTTTTTAGTGTTTCATATATGAATCCAGTGAATTTACTCTATTTTTACACCTTAATCTCCTTCTTCCCTTCCCTTCCTATTAAAACTGGTTTTCTTCTATGCATGTCTCCCTCCTATCTTCTTGCTTAATTTCTATGTTTTTATTATTTATTATCTTTTCATCTGGGTTGCCTTTGATGGTATGTACCTGAATACTTGCTGGAATATGAATTGCACAGCAGTGATTATATCATTGAGGAAGCATCTTTCATAAAATTTATGAACATGAATTAATGAAATAGATTCTCCCTAACTTAAAATTATAAGTAATTACCATTGAATATACTGGAAAATTTAAAGGCTATTTCACATAGGAAGATAACACACTCCTACACTCATTATGTTAACAAGTTTAAACTTGCTTTATCCAAGAAATGGGTTTGAAAGGCCTGAAACAGTGAACTGTGCATTATTTAGTATTAGAGAATACTATGAACACTTATAAATGTATACATACTGTTTGTTCTAGACACATGACCCTGCATGATAGTCATATTAGTGGTAAAAGTGCTTGCTATATAGTCAAGAGGACCAGAGTTCAGATCCCTTGTAAAGTGCCAGGTGGGTGTATTGGTCCACCTGTAATTCCAGTCACGGAAGGCAGAGATTGGGAATTCCTATATCTAGTTGGTTAGCTAGACTATCCCCATCTGTGAGCTCTAGAACTGCTTAGACATCCTGTCTCAAAAAGAATAAGGTAGAAAAGCAATGATGAAGGATGATCCTCAGCTTCAAACTTGGGCCTCCACAAGTACAAGTACATACATACATGCATATCTGCGTATACACGTACACCCCCCACATATTCCTGAAAATGAAAAAAGGAAAATAGACTGCTAAAAACTGTTTTTTTTCCAGAGGTTCATCATCAAATGCATATAAGATTATCTTTATGTATGAATTAATAAATATGTACAAATCAATAAAAATTTACTGTATGGATAAGTTATAATTATAGTTCAGTAGCAGAGCATTTAACTAGCATGTACAGGGATCTAGATTCAATCCTCATCACTGTGAACATTGTATTGTATATTTTCCTTATATCAGCATTGTATAAAGAAAATTGAGATACAAAAATAAGTTGTTCTGGTAATAACAGCTTCCATATGTATGAAGCAATAGCGAATTAACTTATTTGTAAGATATACATGTTAACATCTCGATTCAGTTGGAGTTTAGAGCAACATCTTTCTTAGTAAACATAACATAAAGTTGGCAATAGAAATTTCTTAATTAATTTTATTGGGAAGGAATTCTACACTAAAGTAAAAGTTGAGATGATACACTATTTAAATAAATAAATGACCATATGAAAATAAAGAAATATGGAATAAAGCAAAAGAAGCTGTTGTACTATGAGTACTCTTAATACTGTAAGTGTCTGGAATATAGTGGAGTCTTTCATGCAATACTATCTATATTACTTAACAAAATTCTCAAACACTAAAACATTAAGACTTGTCTATCATTCTCTATGTTATGTTGCCACTAAATAAAATAAGCTTTTCCAGAGTAGCATTTAGGTGCAAACACAGGACTGGCTTTATATGACAGTGAAGAAATCAGGACTCCCTACACATGCACACCCATGTGTACACATGCAGGCACATACACACATGCATATTCACATACTTTTCAAATTTCTTAGAGAATGTTTATGTCAACCTTTTGTCCTCAGATTAGACTATGTGAATCTGAGAGGCTAGATTGGAACACTGACATGAAATATGGGAATTGCTGAAGTGTTAGGTTAGAAGGAGCTTAGTATGTAATTTAAAACACATGAATTGAAAGCTAAAGACTGTCCCCCCCATACGATACTTTATTCTGGAAGAATTCCCTACAAGGCATCCATAGTTTGAGCTCTGTAAATTTTAGTAAAACATTGTGAAATGGCAATGACAATATTGGAACAAAGAAAGAACACAAAGAGACTTGGAAGAAAAGGCGTAGTGACATCCTTAGCTTCTTTTCAAGGGTCTCTGAAAACAAATGGGAGCCGCACGCCTCCATGCACAGTTGTCTGCTGGTATTTGCCTGTGGTTAACTCTTACATTTTTTTCTCACTGGGTAATACAGAATTACAACATGCACCACGTTATTGCTCAAAATTCCCAAGAGAATTACAGCTACTTTATGTTCACATGCAACTGCAACGAAGAATTATGTGCAAGGTTTTTGAGACTAAAAGCTTCATGCAAAAAAAAAAAAGTCCTTAGCTTAGAAGGAGTAGCCATTGGTTAATACACTGGCCCCACTGTTTCAATATCTATGGAAGATACAATGGCATTATTAGGACCAGGTAACATATAAATGTATTTTTGTAAAGAAGGCAAGCTAGAATCTTTAGAATTTGCAAAATAACTTGCTTATGTAATTTTTGTTCAATTATTTATTCATGGGATGCTATTAATGTTTAGGTAATGCACCACTTCTATAATAGATTTGACTGTGAATAATCAAAGTCAAAGGTGTGAACCCTACAAATAAATCACTCCAAAAGAAAATCAATCGTATTTCTTTTCCTTATGCATTTATACCTACCATTCACAATTAAAACATGTGTGTAACTACTATGTACAAGAACTAGTTAAAATTTGTGAAGGGATCATAAAGATGAAAGAAAATAGAATTTTGCACTTGAAGACCATAAAAAGTTGTTAGGAAGAAAGAAAAGATGCATTGAAATAACTATGATAAACCAAAAGACAATGAGGAAGGGAATGAAGATTTGCTGGCTGTCTGCTAGGTACCAGGTACCACACAGGAGTTCTACATTTTATGCTGTCACACCATGTGTTCAAACAGGACACTGTCAACTTCACCATATGATACTGATGAAGTCATTCACCCAAGATGATGGAGGTCTAACACAGCAAAGCCTGGATTTGGCTTCCAGCCATCTGATTGGAGATTCATGTCCCTCTTCATCAAGCATATAAAAGGCTGTAGGGAAAAGTACCATGGGATCCCAGAAAAGGAGAGAGGGGGGTGACCTCGCATTTGGTAAAAACATCTAGTTGAAGAAGCATCACAGTATGAAGGGTGATTGTATTGACATGTGTGGACACAGGATTAATAGAGAGCAGTTCAAGAGAAAAAGGTATACCAAGAAAAAGTTTAAAAAGTCTTTGAAGAGAAGATGTAAGTGGTTTAATTTAGCTTGGGTGAACCAGCGTCCAGAAAAAACACTAATGGGTGATAAGGTTGTGAAATAAGCCAAACAGAGCACTTTAAGTGCAGTAAACACACTGATATTCAAGGTTGGGGGTTAGGAAAGGTACATGATGAAAACCATGATAAGAAATCCATGTGGCATCATGGATAAGACGCTGTGCATCTGCTTCCCTCAGATCCAGTCCTCTCAATGCTTCCAATAGGCAGGGAAAGTAAACACTCACTCTTGCAGACTTGCCTTCCCAAAGCACCAGGTGCCAGGCAGCAGTGGGTCTCACAGTGTGCAGAACGGCAGTGGAGCTGTTGGGAAGATGTGGTAGCAATCTAGAATCTTTTCTAATAGGCAAGCTGCTCAGTGTAGAGTCCTTACTGCGATACTAGGTAGGAGAGAGAAAGGGAAAAGGAAGGCCTAGGGATGTGAATCAATACAGAAAGGGAATGTGGAAGTGGGGGTCAGTGAATGGCTCAAGCACAATAGACAAGCCAGTTGCTGTGGAAATGACAGAGGATGTTCAATTGCACAAATAGGCTTTTCTCTTACATAATGACCTATGACTATCAAGTTGGTAGCTGCAATTCTGTGCATATCTTTGTAAAAACTTAAAAGGATGTGTACAGTGATACATGCAAGTTTGCTGAGGTCAAAATTAGACTCATGAAGTGTTAATGTTAAATACATTTGCAGATATTATAATAACTTGCATAAAATCACAATCACCCATCTATTATATGAGTCATTTCTAAATGTTCATAATTTATATATATATAAAGTAGGATTCAAATCCTACTTAAGGTCCATTTTTTAACAAAAGAAATTTCTCAAAAGGAGACTAGTTTTTGAGAAAATCACATTAAAAGCAGACAGTAGTGACAGTGTGGTTGTGTGATAAGCACCTAGATACAAAAGTCATCTATGTTGTATAGATAATCTGGAGTCATTTCTAAATGTTCATAATTTATATATATATAAAGTAGGATTCAAATCCTACTTAAGGTCCATTTATTTTATTTTTTTAAATTATTATTATTATTATTATTACTATTATTTATTCAACTGTGTGCATATGCGTGTGTATGTGTGCGTGGGCGTGCGTGTGTGTGTGTGTGTGTGTGTGTGTGTGTGTGTGTGTACGTGTAGAACCACGGACGAATTCGCGAACCACCATGGACGCCTCCACCTCCTTCTGCCCCGGGATTCACAGGCTCCGCCCTACCAGGACCAGAAGCGCAGGCCGCCCCCGCTTCCGCCTGGCGTCTATACGTGGAATCCGAACTCAGGACCTTCCGCCTGCAAGGCGGAGGCTTAACCCCTGAGCCACCTCTCCAGCCCCAAGGTCCATTTTTTAACAAAAGAAATTTCTCAAAAGGAGACTAGTTTTTGAGAAAATCACATTAAAAGCAGACAGTAGTGACAGTGTGGTTGTGTGATAAGCACCTAGATACAAAAGTCATCTATGTTGCATAGATAATCTGGAGTAAATTGGTGACCAATTTACTCATAAGATGGCACTTTCTTTGAAAGACTATTCTAATAAAGCAGACCTAAGAGGTAGGCTAGACTTTTCTTTGGGAATATAACCATTGAGATTTCTGCTTTTTTTTTTTTTTTTGAGGGGGGTGGGCTAGGGAAAGCCAGCCTAAGCATCTTTATCCCTCTCCTTGACTCCTCCTGATTCCACTGCTTGCTTTTTGCTGTGATATGAAGGAGGCATTTTTCAACTAAATAAACGCATGATCCAGTTGCCCACTGGACAAAGCTGATCACCCAAACAAAGGAGGCGGTCGTTTGAAAATGAATGTCAGTGCTCTCCCTGCACTTTTCTAAAGTGTACAGTCAGGTAAAGTAGACTCATGTTTGTGAGGAACCACAGTGGCGCCAAGCACGATGCTGTTCTGAAGTGCCATGAAAAACTTCCAGCTCTTAGCGACAGCGACCCATAAGGTTCCCGGTTCCATCCATTGTGGGTTCTATAAGTACCCTTCTCTGTTTGTGTACTGTGGTCAATATCCTGGATGTATTTTTCTTTCCGAAGGTCTTTAGCAGGTCCTCAGCTTCTGCGCTGTTGGTGATGCCACTATGTCTGATTTGCCAGGTCTTTTTGTTCATGTGTAAATATTCTATGCTTTGCTCAGAGGACACATGTACTTTGGTATTGTTATCCACTTGTATCACAACTCCACTCCTCAACAATGCAAATCTATGGGTTCAATGCACCCCAGTATCTTCCCGTGTTCTACCAGCTGGAGTGTGCAAGACCTTCTGGAGCAGGCAGGAAGTATGGTGAGTTAGCTTCCAGGCATGGCTTATGAGAATGAAGAAAGGGAAACTAGCCGCTAAACACATCAACTTCCTGTTCTCTCATGGGGATTCTGAGGGATGCTCTGCACTGTCTCTCCAAAAGCTCCTTGGCAGTAGAAGGCTTCAGTGGTCCATGTCAGTCTGTTCACAAGTGCATGCATTTCCTGGCTATTCTGGCCTTCCAGAGTCATTGCTTCATCCCTCATAATGCATCCTGGGATCAACTCTCAAATGGTTTATTTCCATAAATTATTTTAGGATAATTTTAGCTAAGATCTGCTTTGAGTACCAGAAGACATGGTTTAAGTTAAGATAGAGGTCCTATTAAAACTTAAGCTGTCATCATCTTGCCAAACCAACACTAACTTCTTTTATTATTTACTGTGTTAGCTAATTTTCTTCCAAGGGCTAAGCACTCCATGGGCTTTCATGTTAGAAAGAGATTTGATTTCTGCTATTAGTACCACTGTGTCATCCAAGTGAACAATTTGCCCCCCACACACACTTCCTAGGGCTCTGTCGTCAGCCAGCACAGGAATAAATCAAGTATGCAAAGCACCTTTTACTTTATTTTTGTTCCATTATAATAGGATGACTTCAAACTCAGAGAAGAGACCATACTTTACTTCTTAGTGGATTCATTATAATAATTAGCTTGAACTAACTTGGAATATAACAGTGAAAGTTACAAACAACGAATGTATTCTGAACTGTCAATATAAATTAATTAAAAGTCCTATCAAACTTAATATGAAAAAGATCGCTGCCCTAAATTATGTGGGATTTTCTGTTTGTATTATTAGACAACTTTGTACCGAAGGCTCAGAACAATTGTAATTAATGTTCATATGTTCTAGTACGAAGACTAACAAAGAAGAAATAATTTATTATGTTGACTACAAAGCTACTATGAATATGGCTGACTATGAAGAATTAGTAACATTAAGTACATCAGGGGAAAAAGAAGGAGAGGAATGCAACAAGTAGGTATTGCAGTGTCTACGTTCTTCTCAAAAGCATCTTATAGGCTGCAGGTAGTCCTGAGTCTCTTAAATTGGAATTTGTTGCATTACTTGTGAAAACTTGACTTTCCTCTGCATTTTCATCTTTATATTCCAGTTCCTCCTTATCCAAAAATTTTCTCATTTTCTTTAGCGTGATATAGAGGTCCAAAGATTGCAGGCCTATTTATGTTTAATTATAAATCACATCTGCAGCCGTTGGTTTATATTAAAAATGGAGAACAAAGTCAATCTCTTTGAATCAAAAGAAGCTGGTAGAATCACACAGCTAAATAGTGGATCTTTATGGATTTACAGCAACATTAGTACATGATTAATCATCACCCAATGCAAACCAGCCCATACTTGGGTAAACCGAGTCATTCTACCTCCGATTGAAAATCTGTGGTGCAGGTTCAGATCAGTTGAGTTTCACTTATGTATTATGAACTTGCCATCTGGCCCAACAGCTGACGAGGCTCACTCAGCCTTAAAGAGGCCCCAGCTTTACCCCTGGGAAATACTTGGTGTGCTATGTGGTGTCATGATTACCAGTTCATAGCTCTCTTCTTTTCTTTTAAAGGGATTGAAGGAAAGTTTCCCTTCTAGGAAAAATTATAAAAAAGCTAATTTGCTATAAAAAAATCACTTACCTGAGGACCAGGCTGACCCTGAAATTGAAAAGAGGACAATAATGAAATTGGTATTTACAATGAATATTTTTTACTACCAAAACTTAACCTTGTTCTGAAGCACTTTGCAAACTATTTCTGAAGTTAACAATATTGATGAACAAACTTTAGTCTGTGGTTTTAAAGAATCATCCTGAGTCTTAAGATTTTTTTTTTATTCTGTTCATTGAAAATCTTGATTTTATGGTCTATAATATATGCAAATGGTTCATTATGTTCAACATTTAACTAGGGAAAGAGAAGTCACAAGAACCGTTACACTCAGCTGCACTTCATGTACAATTACAGGAGAAGGAACATCTTTTTTTAAAATTTTTTTATTATTATTTATTCAATTGTGCATGTGAGATGTATGTATGTGTGCGCGCGCGTGTGTGTATGTGTGTGTGTGTGTGTAGAACCACGGACGAATTCGTGAACCACCATGGACGCCTCCACCTCCTTCTGCCCCGGGATTCATAGGCTCCGCCCTACCAGGACCAGAAACACAAGCCGCCCCCGCTTCCTCCCGGCATCTATACTTGGGATCTGGGATCCGAACTCAGGAGCTTCTGCCTGCAAGGCAGAGGCTTAACTCCTGAGCCACCTCTCCAGCCCCAGGAGAAGGAACATCTTTCAGCACAGGGATTGCTGAACTATGTCCTGTAACACGACAGCGTTACAATAAAAAGGAAGCAGATATTTTAATTCCATAACTCTCCAAGTCTTTAGAATTCTCATCATTTCAATAGCTTGTTTATTTTGAACCAATCTTTTACGACTTGTGGTCAAACCTAAGGTCGTTTACAAAAAAGAGACATCAAAACGTGTCAGAACCAGCTCAAAGGTCCCCTAAATCCATTGCCAGATAAGAAAGAAGATACGACATGATCATTCAATAGGGTTTCACTGAGCTCTACAGAAGAATGAAATTAGATCATGTACAGGAAAATGGATGGAACAGGAAATCATGTTAAGAAAATAAGCCCGACCTTATTCTGTTTTCTCAAGCATGCAGACTCTAGATTGAAATATATTTACACATATATGACATGAAAGTTAAAAGAAGGCAATGAATGTAAAAGAGAAGGAGGAAGAGGTTTACAGAAAGAAGGGGAATAATTGATGGTGATGGGGGATAAGAGAGGTCAAAATCTAGATTTAACTGTATATACACATGCATGTGCATGTGTATGAACATAAATATAGATACACATACATGAATGAAACATGAAAGCAGAAGTGGGAAGAGAAAAGAAATGGGAAACAAGGTAAGCGTATCAAACATTATTTTGTATGTTTACTAAAAATTTATTTTAAAATAGAAAATAAACAATGTGTGGTCTCATTATATTGGCTGTGTCAATGGCACGTCTCTGCAGAATTCTATCTTATTTAGTCTTAACTTTCTAGAAAATTTCTCTAGAAAAGGGGATAAACAAGGTCAGTTTGAAGACATTTGTCTGAAAATGTGCGATGTCAAGTTTTCTCTAGTAAAAGAGGGATGGAGAACCAAAACTGAATTTTGGAGATAATATTCTACTTCGCTACTCTTTGGTGGCAAAGAAAGATTAAATAGCATGTACTTACTAGCTATTACGCACTTCTGGACATGTTATTCCATTAATTCTTTATAAGTATCCTGCATTTAGTAAGTGGAGAAACTGAAGCTCTAAGATAGATGTTATGAAGTTTGCGGACTGAAAAACCAAAAGTTAACTACAGAGTTTACACATTTCCTTCTAGATCACTATGACTTTTCCTCTGGAAATTTAAGCTTATGGATGCATACGGACAAGTGAGGAGACACACTCAACTTTCCAACCTCTTCTGAGCAGTCCGGTAGGCTCTTTTTCTTTTGCAAGCACCCCCAGGACCAAAGGTCAGCAAATTAACAGCTTTTGCAATTTGTTTGGCAAAGACAATAACACAGAGAAACGTTCAGTCAACAACCTGTAAGATAAGGCTTTCAAATGATATGTAAATACAGATCTTTCCAGATTCATGACCTGGATGAAATCAAATACATATTTTTATTCATTCTCCTTCCTATTCTCCTTCCCTCCCTTCCTCCTTTCTTCCCCTCCTTCTATTACTGTTTAGAACTGTTTAGAAGTATGAGCATATAGAACCCCCAAATATAGTATGTCTTACATGAAAAATTAAAATCCAGGGTTCTTTGAAATCAGAGAGTCTTATCAAAAGTCTTTTTTTTAATCTGAATTTATAAATAAACTTTTTTTATTTTTATTAAAAATGTAATTATACATTTTAAAATTTTTTTACCAGTTCCCTCCCTCCCCCCTCCTCCCCCCGAACCCCTTCCTACCCCTCCTCTCCCTCCCCATCCCCCAGTGCCTCCCCCCCAATTCCCAGAGAGTCTTATCCACTTAGCAAAATGATTAAGAATTTCTGGTTCCTATGGTCCTTCTACAAATGACAAACTTTTCTTGTTTATTGAGAGAGAGAGAATAAATGTTTGGAATATAGGTTTTTGAGAAACCCAATATGCCCTAGGACGCAGATTACATAATATAAACCTCACAGAGCTTGATTAAGATCCATGACCTATGGGCTCCAAGCCTTCCCATTCAATTGCACATCTAAAATGCCTAGAGAACATAGGCTTCTGACCATCATAGGGGCGTCCTTTGACTCAAAGGGAGAAGCGCTCCCAGAAGCTTCTATGGTGTGATATCTGCTGCCCAGGAAGATCACAGGGCAGAAAGACCACAGGGCAGAGCCCCCCAGGGAAGAGTGTATCAGAGCCTTCCTTGAACAGGGACAGTTGCTGATAAAGATTTTGACACAGAGTAGATGCTGAATGAATGTTCTTATTGTTTTGTTCTCTATTTCCTGATTTCTCTATTGTTCTCTAGTTCCTTGGGAAATAGCATTTTCATTCAGCATGGATCACTTTCAGTTGTATATTCTAAGTTATAGTTGGTCGACATTACTAACAACTAGCTGTAAGTGCTTGCTTTTTTTAGTTTTCTAAAACGCATCTCAAATGTGTACTTGTAAATTATGATTAACAGTCACAAAAACAAGTGATTTTTTTCTTCTAAATCTTTCGGATTTACTGAAAAGGCCTTTTTCTCCTATGCAAATCACCAAAATGTTTCTACAGCTAAAAGTCTGAATTAAGCATCATCCAGGGCTACAGCTAAGTGAAGTAGGCAAATCACAGAAGCCCTGAAGGCAGGAAGGAGATGCAAAAGTGGAGAATGCCCAGGGCGAAGGCCGCTGATTTACAGAGAGACTGCGGAAACCATGATGCCCCTGGGCCTTTGGGACCCAGCAGGAAGGAAGGGGGCCAGCATGGCGGAAGCAATCAGCCGGTAGCTTATGCTTGGCAGAGTGTTCCTAGGTTTCGGGAGGCAAATACACCACAATGAAGATGATAAATGAGGCAGCTTGTGACTGGGGTGTGCATTGTTACTTGAGGCAATTAAGAAGCAGTATCGACCATTCTGTGCTGGGCTGTTATCACAATCATGGCTGCCAGAAAGTGTTAACACTCTTTTAAATCGACCAAGTCATTTGGATTTCTGACTGAGGCAATTAGTTTCACTACATGATACTTTTTTAATGGATGGGGACAAGCTCTGTCATTCCTTTCACATGGTATGAATGCTGCTTTTTCATTTAACTCATGCACAGATAGGGCTATGCAAGTCGTAGTTTTAAAAATAATGTTATTTTGAGATATGGGTTAGGATAACAGGCTCACTTGTTTTTGTACTGTGGTCAATTTAAAAGAAAATCCTTTATATGCACGCAAGTTTAAGAGACTATCAGTATTGTCGCTGTGACTCAAAAAGGCACCATCAAGGTAATAAGCAAGGCATTGTCTCAGTGACTCAGAAGCTCATCTTGATGGCTTAGTGATACTAGCATTTGCTATGCAAACATGAAAACCCGAATTTGAGTTCCCAGAACTCATGTAAAAGTCAGATGCAGAATGAGTGTATCCATGAGAGTCAGGGGGGACAGACTAGAGAAACCTGTTTCCTCCAGACAGGAAACAGCTACTGCATTTACTTTTCAAAGTCTAAGAGAAAAAGGAAGCAAGAATGGATATGTAGATTTTTATTACGTTTGATGTAAGGAAAAGTGGATTTGAAACTTGGAAGATTTCCAACAAATTACTTGACTTTTATAAATAAATAGCCACTGTATTTAAAAATTTACTCATATCTAAACAGGCTAACAAGTTGCTGCCACTTGTTAAAATTAAAATTATATAATTTTATAATTATATAATTAAAAATGCTTCCTAACACATTACTACATTCTTGGTCTCCTATGAGGAAAGGTGTGAAACCTGAGAAACAAACAATTTTATCATATGCATTTTATGTAATTAAAAATTCCATGTACAGAACATAACTCTATGCATTAGTTTATAACATTTTTATTGGACTCATCTATTGGCATTTATGCATATTTAACTATTGTAAATGTTTATATCTGAAAGATATGTTTATATCTTTCAGTAAAATATTTGCATCTCTGATTATTTCCGTATGCTCCAACATGGAAAATGCAGTGTTAGCCTAATTATGGGTTGAGCATATTTATGTTATAGTACACAAGATAAAGATTTTGTTTCTCCTAGGACATAATTTGTGTATACACATATATTTATTCGGACAATGTTGTAAGTCTCTTTAACTAAAATTAAAAATGAAAAGAAAGAGAAGGAAAAAAGTAAAGAAAGGAAGATGAAGAGGGAGAGAGGGAGAAAGAATAGAACAGAAAGGCAAGGGGGAAAGAAAAAGTAGTTATGTCTTCTGACAAGATTATGGGTAATATTTCATCTTTATACTTTTCTATTATACCCAAAATTTTACTAGATTTGTTTCTTGATACAAAGAGCCAGAAAGGCAGAGGGAGACAGAGCCATTGACAATATCTTCTAGATATGACGGACCTGTTGCATCATGAACTCACTGCAACCATGTGTACTTCCACAAGACCTGCACAGGATCTGCATATCAACATTTCACGATGACAGGGGAAAGATCTCAAGAGGCCCCAGACCTTCTTGAGAGATTATTGAAGGTGAATTCTGGATGGAGGGTGCTTTTCTCACAGGTATACCCACTGAAAAACAATTTATGCTGCAAATGCTCAGGCACATGTCATCAAAAGCCACCCAGATAAAACACAGTTGGTCACATACACAAAGACATTGGAAGGGAAAATTGTAGGAAAGAAGAAGGGTTGTAGTGGGAAAGGAGGGGGATGGGATTGTGGAATATGATATGAAAACAACATAAATTCACTATATTCAAGTATGAAACACTAAAGAATAAAACAAATCGGTTTTAGAACTATATAGTATCAGTTGACTTCAATTATCTGCAGAAAAATTTTAAACAGGACCTTAATCAATTAAGCTGCTGTTTCAATGACATTCACTTACTCAACATCTAGCTCAATAATTTTGAATTTCAATTTCTACCTTTCTCCCAATGCAGAATGTTTAACTACTTAGAAAATACTGCAAAATCATGCAAAGATAGTTTCCAAAGTTCAGACAGTAGGGGTATTAGCTGAACTTTTGAGGATGTTCTATCAGAAGTGACTGGGAGTGAAAAGAGAGACAGAGAATTACACAATGAGGCACCACTGCTTGGAGGTCACAGCTCCTCACAGACTGGAGGTCCTTGCTAGGCATATAGGTTTTGGAACTTCTGCTGATGTACAAATCAAAACACTGGGGTTGGAACTCAGTTATGCAGTTTTCTCCTTATTTGGCATAGAATAAGGGTTGGCAACTAACTGTTAAATAAATGGTTAGTTTAGCAGATAGATACTTAGCAGGATACAATAAACATATGGATTACATGGAGGGTAGAGCTTGCTCAACTTTTATGGCTGTCAAAGCACATGCCTTTTAAAGAATATAAAAGCAGTTTTTATTGCCTTACCAATTCTCATTACATTGTATATCCTAAATAATCCTTAAATGTTCACTATTTTGATTTGACTCCAGTTAAGTACTCGAAGTCAATTTATTACCATTTCTCAGTCCAGTGAAATTTATATAAATTCCCAATCTCAGTTTCCAAAACATTACGGTAAAATACAGATTTCTCTTTTAAAAAATAAGAATTTTTTAAAGATGGATTTTACAGTACTCTCTACAGCTGAGAAGTTCTGCATGCTAGCAGATTCCTAACACCAGAGTCAATTAGTTCATAATTTGTGAGTCACAAAATACTTGTTGCTCTAGGGCAGTGGGGCCTCGCAAAGGAAAATCTACTTTAAAATTAGGAAACAGAGGCTCCTTAGGCCACAGTGTGCGGTCAAACACTTGGGGGTGTGTATCAAGATACTAAGTCCTGACTACTAGGAGTCACAAAGAGGTTTATCAGTGGCATCTCTTTACTATACTAACCCTATAAATTGTAGTCAATTCAACCATTTTATAGTTACATAACCAAGTTTCAAATATGTTAGGTGACATCCACATGGTCACGTAATCCTAAGAAGAAAGTTGGAATGTGGGTGTGGACAGCCTGATGCTTAATTTCTCACTTGTACCATGCGGAGGGATGAAGCCAGAGGCTTATGGGAGAATACCCAGGGACAGAAAGGCACAGTGATCCCCAACTTCCTAAATGGAATGAAATTTATAGCTGCTACAGTCAGCTCTGAAACACTTTACAACACTGCGTGCACACATGACACACTGTGAAACTCTTCAGGATTCCCTTGGAAATCTCTCAGTCAGGTCAAGGGTCAAGGACTCCTAGAGAAACTGAAATGCTTCAGGTGCAAGAGAGAAAGTGTTCCAGAAAGGAAAGTAAGGGGGCAAGGAATTTTAAAACGAATGAGCAAATAAACAACAATAACAACAACAAATAGCAGTCATGGATACCGAGATTGAATATGATAAAAAAGTTGATAAAATGAGAACTGTAAATACTCCATTCTATCTAGCCAAACAGAAGGCAGATTTTTATTTTACTATAGATGACATTAATTACTTTTCTCAAAGCTTCAAAAAATATCTGAAAAAAGCAATTCAAAGAAGGAAGACTTTATTTTGGTTCACAGTTCGAAGATACAGTTTATCATGACGGGAAAGATGTCATTTGACTGGCATTTGAGGCAGGTGGTCATATTGCACCCACAGTCAGGAAAGCAGACAGTGACAATGCTTATGCTCAGCTCACTGCTTCCTAGGACCCCAGATCCTGATGTGTTTCCACCTCAACTAACCTAATCTAGAAACTCTTTGACAGGCATTCCCAGAAGGCTATTTACTGGGTGATTTTAGGTCTTCTCAGGCTGACAATCATTGTTCACCATCTTAGTGAGCAAGTGGCGAAGTGAGGAAATTAAAGAGGAATAGACTCTAGAGGTTGCAAGGAGATAGCACATGAAGCGCCAGCTCTGGCTGGTTGTGACTATCTTGGATAATGTATTAAGAACATTTTGAATTTGGGAGAAGTGTGCTGGGATTAACCAGCATGTGGACAGAAGGTAGAGTGGGAAGCATGTGTACTAACTGCTTGCCAAGTGGAGCAGACAATTTTAGTAACTGTGTGAAGAGAAGAGAAGACACAGGATGGCAGCTAAAAAGGATATAAAACTGGAGAAAAGAATTTCTTTGTTGTATGGCAGGGTGCAAGTTCCTTGAAAATGTTTATAAACAGAGAGCAAACTATGAAATTGGGAGAAAAGGAGTAACTTGGGAGGAACAAAAACAATGCATAGGAAGACACAAAAGGGAGGCAGAGTTAGGGAGGAAAGATGGTAAGAGGAGATACCATTTTATGTAAGAAGAGAAAGTGGGGACAGAGGTACAAACAGAAATAGAGCCTGTCCATGCCCTTACCCTGCAAGCACTCTCAGGTGGGTATTTACTGAGGTGGAAAGAGCAGGGTTGGTTATCTATCCATCTATCTATCTATCTATCTATCTATCTATCTATCTATCTATCTATCTATCTATCTATCTATCTATCTATCTATTCAGTCACTGTAGGTTAAGTACTTACAATGCGCCAAGTGTTCTGCAGCTACCAGGAAGGGCATACACGGAGTAAAGAAGGCTCAGCCCCTACTCTCACTGCTTTCGGAGAGGCGGGCTTGTAAAGAATCTTTATAAATAATGTGGCAGATGGTGATAACAACTAGGAAAAAAATACAGGAGGCAAAGCAGGCTTGGGAGGAAAGTCAGTGGGAGGGTGCTATTTTACAGGGTGGTCGTGGGAGGACTCAGAACAGAGAAGAGGCAAAGCAACAGTAAACTAAAAGTTCTTGGCAAGCAGAGATGCACTTAGGGGGTCAAGAAACCCACTGGATGTCAGGGTCGCAGTGAATGATGAGTAAGGGTGAGGCCGGAGGAGAAGAGGGTGGAAACGCAGAATGGCTCAAGTCATGATAAGAATTTGTCTTTTAATCAGGATGAGATAGAAAGCCACGGGGAGGATTCAGTCTGAAAAGGATGGTGGACATGAAGAGGAAAATCACAGAGGACAATGGTGCACGTGTGGAGAGCAATCAAGAGTCTTCTGGAAAATTCCAAAAGAAAGACAAATGACAATTGCTGGGGATAGGAGAGGGGCAGGAGGAGAAAAGTGGTGAAACTCTAGAGCAGGATTTGTAGACAGACTGAAATCAAGTATGAGAACAGAAGCAGTAGGCAGGTTGCTTGGCAGGAAGGTCCAATGATTGGGGCACCCTGGCATGCCATCATCTCAAGACCATAATGAAAAGCAACTAGGTCTGTGCTGAATCCATCTGGTCCAGGACATTTTTTGGTGGGAAGATTTGAGATTACTTCTTCAATTTCCTTATATGTTATAGGGCTATTTAAATAATTCACAACTTCCTGATTCAATTTAGGTAAGTTGTGTTTACTTAGAAATTCATCCATCTCTTTTGTGTTGTCAAACTTCACAGAGTATAATTTTTTGAAATATGATGTTATAATTCTCTGGATTTCTTAAATTAAAATGTCTAACAAATATCTTAAAAAATGCTCCACTTCCTTAGCAATCAGGGAAATGCAAATCAAAACTTCCCTGAGATATCATCTTACCCCGGTCAGGATGGCAAAAATCCACAATACAAACAGCAACAAATGCTGGAGAGGATGTGGAGAGAGGGGAACTCTCCTAAATTGCTGGTGGGAGTGCAGGCTCATACAGCCACTCTGGCGAGCCGTCTGGAGATTCTTAAAGAAATTAAAAAAGTAATCATTTTCCAAATGGGTGATGGACCCCCTCCCTCAGGGAGGTTTCCTACTCTTATTACATCTACCCTTGAATGTGCTATTACAACAAGACTTTTTTTAACAGCTTTTTGTCTCTGGCCAGGGGGTGACATACAGTGCCCAGCAGAATGGAGTGAAGGGAATTGCAGGAGCAGCAAAACTGCAAAAGAAAATCAACAAACCACAATCCAGAACTTCAGAGACTATATCAATCACATAGAACTAGGACAGCCTAATCTCTCCCCATCCTGGAGCTCAGGGACATTTGCGGAAGAGGGGGCGGTAAGATTGTAAGAGCAAAAGGATGGGAGGAGCAACGATTTGCAAGATTCTCAACAATAGTTGGGGCCAAAGCAATCGTAATGGGACTTTGCATGCCCTGCACAATGTCCAGCGCACTGTTGCCCTCATAAAGTCTAGCATCTGTTAAGGGCACCGAGACCCCTGGAGGCAAGGGATTGACAGCCATAGTAGTGATCTTATGCTTAAGGGGAACAAGAGAAAGGGCTTATGGAAATGCCACTGGGTCCTTATATGTCATCGGAGAGGAGGACCCAATGGAGAGTTAGGCGTATACAATAAAGGACTCTCTGGGAATTGGGGGGGAGGCACTGGGGGAAGGGGAGGGGGAGGAGGGGGGAGGGAGGGAACTGGTAAAAAATTTTAAAATGTATAATTAAATTTTTAATAAAAAAAATCCACAATACAAACAGCAACAAATGCTGGAGAGGATGTGGAGAGAGGGGAACTCTCCTAAATTGCTGGTGGGAGTGCAGGCTCATACAGCCACTCTGGCGAGCCGTCTGGAGATTCTTAAAGAAATTAAAGATTGAAATGCCATATGACCCTGCTATCCCACTTTTGGGAATAACCCCCCATGCAGCAGAGGTTCACCTCGATAGCACAAGCACGACCATGTTCATTGCAGCACTGTTTACAATAGCAAAGTCATGGAATCAACCCAAATGTCCAACAGTTGACAAGTGGATAAGTAAACTGTGGTACATCTATACAATGGAGCACTACTCAGCCATCAAAAATGATGAATTACTGGAATTTTCTGGGAAAAGGATGTCATTAGAAACAATTATATTAAGTGAAGTATCCCAGACCCAGAAAATTAAGCGCTGTATGTACTCCCTAATAGGTGGCTCCTAGTACCAAACCCACTCAGCCTACCTAGAGACAGTAATTGCAAGGATTATGAACAGGAGGGATGGGGTAGGAGGGCCACACCAGAAACAAGGAGAGAAGGGACCATGTTACAGCAGAGAAAATAGGTCTCCATCAAGGACTCAAATAAGTAATGAGACATCTGATTAAGTTCACAGACTTTTGTTCCTGATCATTTACTACTGAGAGGGTATGATCTCACCAGAAGAGGAGGGCATATAGTCTGGCAGATAAAAAGTAACCGTTGTGCAAATGGGTGATAGACCCCTCCCTCGCTGTGGTTTCCCACTTATATTACATCTACCTTTGAATGTGCTTTTATCACTAGACTCTAGTTTAACAGCTTTTTGTCTCTGGCCAGGGAGTAACATACAATGCCCACCAGGATGGAGTGAAGGGCATTGCAGGAGCAGCAAAACTGCAAAAGAAAATCAACAAACCACAATCCAGAACTTCAGAGACTCTATATCAACCACCTAGAACTAGGCCAGCTTAATCTCTCCCCATCCTGAAGCTCAGGGAAATTTGCGGAAGAAGGGGCGGTAAGAGTGTAAGAGCAAAAGGATGGGAGGAGCAATGATATGTAAGATACTCCATACAAGTTAGGGCTGAAGCAATCATAATTGGATTTTACATGCCCTGCGCATTGTCCAACACACTATTGACCTCACAAAGTCTAGCATCTGCTAAAGGCACCAAGATCCTTGGAGGCAAGGGATTGGCAGCCACAGCAGTGTTCCTATACCTAAGGGGAACACGGGAAAAGGTTCAGGGAAAGGCCACTGGGTCCTTGTACGTCATCGGAGAGGAGGGCCCAGAGGAAAATCAGGCATGCACAAGAAAGGACTCTGGGAATTGGGGCGGGAGGCACTGGGGGATGGGGAGGGAGGGGGATGGGCAGGGGGAGAAGGGGGTATGTGGGGAGGAGGAGGGAGGGAGGGAACTGGTGTACCTATTAAGTTTGTATGAGCTGAAATAATAATAAAAATGTATTAATAAAAAACACAGAAGTAAAAAAAAAAGAAAAAGAAAAGCAACTAGCTGAGGAGAGTGAAGCAGAAAGAGCCACTGAAATGCCAGGAGTCAGACAAGGTAAAGAGTCTGAAGAGAGGGCATGGTGGTACAGGCCTATAATCCTAGCCCTGGGAAGTGGAAGGCAATATGCTCTCAAACTGAAGGTCTACATGATGAGTATGAGGGAGTCTGCACTACTTCAGACCCTGCCTAACAAAAAGGGGAGGAGAGAAAGGAGGAGGAGAAGAGGCAGATCAAACCAAATGCAATACAGCAACATGTAGACTGAACTGTGATTGCTGAATTTGTCAAGGCAAAGATAAACAATAACCTTAGCCTGTCACCTCCCTCTCATCAGTACAGGTTCCAAGCTGGCCTCTGAACCTTGGCACTACGATATTGCTGCTATGCTAAAGCTTATGAGCCCTTTTACTCACCCTATTTCACAACATCTAATTTCTCAAAGCTCACCTGCTCTCTGCTGAATACTCACAGACCACCATCTTCATTCTCTTATGCCTCTGCATTCTGCCCTGAATTACAAGTACTGATAACAGGAATAGGGCCCAGTTACAGGGGTTTGCTTTTGCTTTACTGGACATGAGTAGGTGTTGTGTAGCTATTTCTTCCAAATTGAAACATTCCTTCTTAGAGGAGAGGCTCCTAAGACTGAAGCACTCACCAAATTTACTAGGCTCATAAAGCTCTAGGATTTCGAAGGTCCCTTTCCAAGGTAGTAAAGGCAGTGAGCAAATGCTAGAGGGAGGAGAGTCTCCTTGGTGGAGATGTCTTCAAGTTGAGCCAGAAGTTCTATGGGTACACATGTCGGAGTAGGTGATATTACATGCCCTGTTTTATAAACTGAGGCAAAGAGATGTTGAATGACTAATTCAAAGTCATGTAACTGATCAATGGAAATACTGAGTCATGTGCTCAGGTCAATTATATTTCAGAGACCATGCTTTTTGAACTATGATGTCATACTTCACAGTCTTTAGACAGAGGAAGGCTTACCTTACACATTTGGTTTTCTAAAAGGTCATCCTTATGTAGATTCTTATCAAGCACTTACTAAATGTCAGGCAATAGTGATGCTAGAGGTACAAGGAAAAATAAAGTCTGAATACTGCAATAGGGAACTCATTATTACAGACCACAGAGAGTGGTTGATAGGTGGGAGAGGCAGTCTTTAAGAGAATCTTTATAAGCAGAGATAACAGCTAAGAAAAAAAACATAAATCTTTATATTATTTTACATCCCAGGCAATTGGAGCTTTGAAAGAGAGGATCCAATTGTGAACGGAAAGTTTTCTCTTCCTAATCAAAAATTTTGCTTATATTGAAAAATGAGCTATTGTACTTTATTTTAGCAGAGAACATGATATAATTAATGGCTAGGAATAAATCAGATACTGTAATGTCATCACTGAAAGTATTCTGAATACATTTCTTTTCTTCCAAAATATAAATGTTCTCAGTGGAGACATTTGTTACAGAATGGAGCCTATTAGCACTTTCAGAGGCTCTGACTCAATTACTTCTATTGATGTGGCTCCTCAGGTTCAGAGTGAATGGTTCTGAATAACTGCACGGGTGAAAGAAAGTGTTCCGTGGGCTGAAGCCACAGCATGCTCCAAGTCCACTGGGGAGAGAATTAAGCACAGGCTTCCATGTGTGAATGGTTTCAAGTCCCGCCTGGGCATGGCTGACTGGCCAGCCCTGAACTTGTATAAATGAAAGGAAACAGGCTAAAGAAGACATTTGTATTAATAATTGCTGTGCATGAAGTAAATTAGGCTATCCCACCAGGTCTTTCATAAAAGAGTGGGAAGGCAGTAAAAAATATAGTCTGCTAATAGAAATAAAGTCTGCTAAAACAATTTTTTCAAAGCTTTTGACGAATTGTAGATCTTAGCCATTTATTTCTTCATGGAAAGGAAAGTTCAGGGAAAAGCATCAGTTCAGTTCACAAACAACATATATACACACACATGCAAAGAATGGATTGTGCATGAAGCGCGACCTAAGATGCTAGAGTTATAGAGTTTAGCCTTTTTTCACAAAGGTGGTCAGGGACCTGGTTCTGTCATTAAGCAGAGGGAAACCTTGTCATTGAAGTCAGAGGGCAGAAACAGTCTGCCTCCTGGGCCTCTTGCTCCTGTGCCTATTCCCACATGAGCCATATATATAGTACATTGGAATCTGGTTCCATTCGGATAGGCACATGACAAATAGGAACAGAGAAGGTTTGTTCTAGTCTGTACCAAGGTGGCACACTTTACCAAACCATAATCTGGATCTTCCAAAAGTTTAAGAACACAATTAGTTTGGAAGTTCTTTGCTTTGTTACAGAATTTTAACTTTATTTGTATATGTGTGTGTGGGGGTATGTGTGTGTGCATGCAAAAAATTTCAATTCTGAATGGTTTCAATATATTTTCAGTAGGAACACATAGTAAGTAAATAATGAAAAATATTAAACTCAACTAACAACCCTGTAGAATCATGTTTTCTCTAATTTGAACTCTAAACACATCATTCGATCATATCATTACACAATAAATTTTGACCATCATATTTGAATAAAGGTTAATCTTGTTTAAATTGTATCTCAATCCAGAGAGAATGATGAAATCAAAATTACAAATAATACCAACTCATCTAGCAATTTTAATTCAATTCAGTGGTAAATAAATCCCCAATCTTTCTCAATTACTATATAAAGCAAGGTAAAATGGCAATTAGCAAAATTTTGAGATTAAACTCAAATAATTACTCAAGTAATTAAGGGATATTCATGTAATTAAAGGATAAGGTTAGCTAAAGAATAGGATATAATTCCTTTCATAGTGCTATTGCATTCCTTAGCATTTGAAAAAAAAAGCAAAAATGCATATCAACTACTACTACTGCTTTGCTAAATGGACACATTGCATCTGTCAATCTGCCTCCTAAATACCTGTATTTATAATTGTGCTTAAGTGCTGCAGTCAGCTTCGATCAGAGAAGCCTCTTTTTATAGTGGGCAGTAGTTACTGTAGAGACTTATGGTTGATCAAACTGCTGAGAATAAGTAACTATTGTATGTTCGACCCTGAATGAGTCATCTATGTCACCCCTCCAAAGCTCAGGAAGCACTGCCTGAAGAGGAACTGAAAGAATGTGAAATGAGAAGAAAATGGTGGAATGTTGTGTTATGCGGTCTTCTAGGCACTACACTGAGTATTGATGAGCTCACGGCAGCCATGATGGCCTGCATAAGATGTGCAAAAGATTGGGCCCATTCATACTACCTCAGGGATGTGCAGAGGTTTCTGAGGCCTTTTTCTTTCATTGGGATCTGTAGGTGCCCAAAAATTGCTGGGGGAGGAAGAGATATTTTCTCCAGTGGTATAGTAAATTTCCCATCCTCCTGTGAGTAATCCCTTACCCATGTTCCTGTAAGCAAGCCTAATTAAATTCATTGGTTTATTTACCAAAAACAAAACAACAAAAAGACATGAAATTATAATGGATATTAGTTGGGAAGAAAAAGGGAATCAAGGGGATTGGGAGTGAGAAAGGCTAATAGATCAAAATATTTAATAAACATCTGCAGAAATATCATTAAACCTGTTATTATATATAATTAGTATTGCTAATAACATGTACTAATTTATAGCTAATTGAAAAATGAAAGATGTCTTTACCTTCAAGTTCTTGTTTCTCTTAAGAAACCTCAACTTCTACATTCAGAAGCAGAGTATGTATTCTAATTCATCTCATCACTCAAGAAATGCATATGATGTGGTTTTGCCATGATGTTTGAGAACACAATAAGCTGTAAAAAATGTCATTTCTGGAAAATTTCTTGGCTATAGTTCAGCAAGAGATGAATCTTTGGAACAGATGCGGCATGAAAACTTTGATGAACTGAAGTACTTAATACATGGAGCATGCTCGAAGCTCCTCCCTTAGAAATAAATTATTTCAGATGCATGTGTCTTTTTTAGTCACATAGAGTACTTCTGGGTCAGCATCTCTCCCTGAGTCTCCACTTAGACCCACTTTCAGTTCATTAACTTGAAAATATGGCTATAACCTGGACTTGATCTCTAAGGTGACTGTCTATGAAAATTCTATAATTTCAATATTCTGTATGTTCTGAGATTTTTCACTGTTTGAAGATAAAATGTTAGGAAAAGATTCTTCTAAAAACATATATTATACACACTAGCATGCACGCGCACACACACATATATACATAATTTAGCAAAAACTTTTGAGGCACCATGCATACTGATTCTGATTAAAGAGATGGTATCTAGGTCAATTTCTACATGTACAGTGTTTTTGAATTTGTTTAAAATAAAAGCGTACATGTGCTGAATATTAAAATGAAATACTCTGCTATGAGGCCGGCAGCATCTCATTATATATGCATATGCATATAGTACATATATTTGAATGTTTAGGATAGGAGCTCAAGTTTTAAATAAGCATACATATTAATATTGCTGAGCTCCATAACATGCATTGTGGATGAAGTCCAATATTTAGCTACTTTTGGTTGTAATAAAAGCAAGAAGTTTGATTTTATACAATTTAGAATGCTGTTTCCATACCCTCACAGTATCTGAAGAATTTCAAAGCCTAGCTAGCATGGAGTGAGGCAAGATGAGAAGACTTAACAGGCTTCTTTCGTGAGAAGTTTATCACATTGATCTTATGGTCTACCATCTTAAATAGCTCCTGTCAGTCCATAAAAGCACGATGCAACAAAGAAACCCTTTCCTGTTATAAGGATGTTGATTTCTATCTCCCAAGTGAGAAACACTCTAATGTAAAACATCCCTTGACTGTTCCAAACTCCCCCAAAGGAATGCCTCCTTCATTGCCCATGAAACCTAGTTTCCTGACAGTAGAGTAAATGTGGTACAAATTATTGAAAGCTTACAGTAGGCTACCTCTTGGTAGGCACTTTAGGGAAATTGTCTGAATTCCTACATGGAGATAGAGTGAGTCATTTTCCAGCCATAACTTATAAGAATGACAACTTCCTGTTCAACTGAACAGAGTCCTAGAAACCATTCAGGTGTTTTAGTATCTAAATATGTTATTAGAAACATTAGAAGTTCTTAAAGCAACCTGGTCTTTGAGGTACTTTAGTAGCAAAATGAAAGCTTGGCCTCCTCACAATGGTGAGGATCCAAGTTAATTTGCCTTTTGTTTTTTTATTAAATATCTGAATATAGGAAACTTCCTATTATAGGAAATATATAATTGCCTATAACAAGTTTCCTATAAATTATATTTGATAGGAGGTCAAGCAATTTGTCATTTGTTCAAACATTTACACTGATTTGAAATTGTGATCAGCTAGTTTATAATCTTCAAACTCTCTTCTGAACTCTATTAACATCACTGAGTGGAAGCTTTCAAAAGGGAAATTTTCCCCCTCAAAAAAGGGAAGCTCATGCCTATGGGAAAATCATTCTTAACAAATAAAACCCAGGGGGATTTGGTGAGGCAAGGGAATAAATCCTCATCTTTCACAGACTTTTAAACTAGTAAACAATACAAGAATTCTAAAATAGTTTCTTTTCAACTCATGCCATATAGTGTACAAAGTAAGTCTATAAGTGAGGGCAACTTCAGATCAACTTTCCAGACATGGAGGTTCATTGACTAAGGGCTTGACTTTAATATGCAAAATAGAGGGTTGGAAAGAAATGGATCAGGCATCAGGATAAATAATCCCCGCAACTGGAAGTGGAAGTTTAGGTCATTTCCTACCCAAAGCTGTATCTGTGGTCCTACTATCTGAAAAGCTCCCGCAGGCTGATTAGTTCCACTCCAAGGAGGGTTTTCACAAGCCAGCTCTTATTCTTCACCATTGATTAGAAGTCTAAATGGAAAGCTACATATGGTGAAAGATATATACATTTAGCCATTACCACAGACGGGCAGTAAATTAGCTGGGGTGCCTGCAGAGAACTCTCTAATCCACTCTTTCAGCTTTCCCTGTCACCTATGAAAAAACCCTGCAATGTTAAGCCAGTTGGTTGTTAATAATGCTTTCTGGAAGGAAACAAGTTGAAGTTGCTCCCAAAACTGCAAATCAAGACACCAAGTATGCAAGTCTCCTACCGTTGAATGAAATTATATATCAGAATAAAAGACCGTGTCTGCAGTACAGGGCTCAAGCATGCTTTCATGTAGCCAATAAAATCCCAGGCTCGAGGCAGCACAAGCTCTGGAATGCTTCTACTTCTACCCTCAAAAGAATATCCTAATATAGATATAGCTGGCGGAAACCTCTGAAAGGAAGTTTGTGATATGAAATTTAAAATAATTGTTTTTAAATTTGTAGTTTCCAGATTGGGTTTCCACTGTGCCTGCCAAACCACCCCTTTCCCTTTTTTTTTTCTTGTGGGTTTGCTACACAAATATGGAATTCATTTGTATAGTTATAGAAGGAAGTGGTGATTCAGCCACTTTGCGCGAGTGCCTTGGGTTTCTGCTCTTTGCCCACAGAGCAACCGGGAGGTGCAAAGGGTAAAGAACTAGGAGGAAGGGGTAGGAACAATGGGACAATATTAGGAAAAAGCAACCCCAGCCTCTCAGGCTGTGTTTACAGCCTCCCACAGACGTGTTGCTGAGAGCTCTCTATCCCTGAGTGCTCGTTCTTGCCCACCCTCCTGACAACGGAAGCATCACTGTCACCTAACAGTCCTTCATAATGATAGATTTCAAATGCAGGTTTTCTGAGAATGTTTCATCCTGAAATGTGCCCAATCAGAAAGATCATCTTGGAATCATTCATTAAGGCATGTGTAACCACATGTGACGCAGAAGCTGTGCACTGTAAGGCTGTTAGTACCCTCCTCTGAGCCCCACTAGCACCTATGGAGTAAAATCACCCATAATTTCAGTCTGGCTTACTTCAAAGGGATGCGGCATTAACTGAACTGCATGAAAGGGCTTTTGGTACCTAACTTGCAGTTGGATCTACTATATTAGTAGCCAAGAATTCTTGCCAAGTCACATGTGTATATTTATGGCTCAAAATCACAGTTGAAACCTATGCATATGGAATAAGGAAATGTTCAAAGAAAAGAGAAGGAAGGATTCACCGAGACAGAAGAAGAAAGCAATAGAAGACGGGGACGCTTTATTATAAATGTGAGTTGTCACCCAGACTAATGTGTTTAAATTCTTAGTTGATGTTAATGTTGGGAAATTTGTGACACTTTTAGGAGGTGGAGTCTTGCTGGAGGAAGGTATATCCTAAGCGGTGGATATCAAGTTTTGGTTAACCCTACCATGCTTCCTCTTGAAATGAGTGATTGCTATCTCTGCCTCCATGATGGATTTGTGATCTGAGCTGCCTCCAGCTTCTATCTCCAAGTCATGTCTTCTGCTATGAGAGTCCCACATAATGGACTAGATCCCCTCTGAATCCATAAGCAAAATAAAGCTCTCTTTCTTCCTTAAGTCATTTCTGAGTATTTTCCACAGTAGCAGATGAAAAGTAACTGCAACAAAAGGTATGTTTGCTTATGGTCTGAGAAACATCTTGGAAAGCTGAATATTTGGACATATCAGTGTAGTGAGATGATTAATTTTATGTGTCAGATTGGCTGGACCATGGAGCCTAGTTGTTGGGGCAAACCCTAATTTGGATGCTACTGTGTAAACATTTAGTAGATGCGATTGCATTTTCACTTGGGTGACTCCAAGTAAAGCTGATTACACTCGGTAAAGAAGGTAGGCCTCTTCCAATCAGGAGAAAAACCCCATATGCAGAGATGAAGGTTTTCCAGATAAGAAAAAATTCTACCTTAAGACTGCATGCAGTGGAATAGGGTGATGATTAAAGCACTGGCTGCACAAGCAAGAGATCACAGGCATATTATGGCCTGTCATTCTAGCCATGGAAGACAGAGACTGGCAATCTCCAGAGCAAGTTGACTAGTGGGTTTATCTCTATCAGTGAGCTCTGGGATTGATTAAAAACCCTATCTCAAAAGAAAAGTGGTAGAAAAGCAATTGTGAATGATTCTTGACATCAACCTCAAGCCTGCATATATATATGCACATACATGCACGTGCATCTGTACATATACCTGGTTATACACAGTTTGCGTTCCTCTAACATGCACAGAAAAACAGCAAAAGAAAAAAGAAAAAAATTATGAAGCTTCACTCTTACCCCCTTGATATAATTAGATCCAGGGCATCCCTGATCATCTCATGCTGCTCCTTAACCTGCAAATGGGCATGTCTTTTCCAGAAATTCCAAATGAAGCTGAAAGTCTGGCTTAGTGCTAGAGCATCATTCAGCTTGTGCTAAAGCACTTGATATCCATATATTCATTCCTGGTTTTCTTAATGAGAGACAAAACTCACACTTTCAGAGGATTTGTGTGCTCTGTCTCTCTCTCTCTTTATCCTGTGTATATGTGTGTTTGTGTGTGGTCTTTCTGCTTTAAGTGACTTCTTTCACTTTTATTATTTTTAACTTAAAAGGAGTCCTCTTTCATTTCCCTAACTTACTTATTTTTTCTTCCAAGTCCAGTTATCCTTTGCCTTGCAGTTGTGCGAACATCTGACTTGATTTCTGATCTGGATTTTGTTTGTGGTCACAATGGTACAATCTAAAATATCCCATACTTCCAATATTGGTCAAAAGGTCATAAAGGTCCTCCCACCTGACCCTTGGCTTTCCTTAGCTATCTAGTGGTTAACTGTCCCAAGTCCAGGAAAACTTAGGAACATGCTGTTAAGATAGATGAGCCTCCTCTGGGTCCTTGGAATGAGTACCTTACCACCTATTTTTGCTGTGGTAAGCTGGTATCTTAATGTTTATCTGACAGAGCAGTTTTAGTTATTCTAAAACAGATGGCTTGCAGAAATGGGACACAAGAAAAACAGCATTGTAAAGAAAAAATATTGTCAATACTTTTGTATACTCTTTTCTTCTTTCCAAAAAAAATGCTAACACCTTAATTTATCTCAGTTTGAAGATAAATTTGCCCATTATTTTACCACTTCCAAAATTCTAAAGTCTGCTTTAGTTGGCACTAGTCCACATTAAAAAAAAGCACAGAAAGCATTAATTTTTTTTGTTGAACTCCATATCTGTAAGCATGGATCACTGAATATACTGAGGACTCTACTCATTGTGAGCATTCATGTTTATGGTCTGTTTCTATCTTTCTATGTGCAGTGTCCTGAAATGAACTCTTTATCTGTGACAGTCTATTGCCTTCAAATGCAAATCACTTCTTCAGATTTTTCTTTCCTTTGATTGCTATGGTGGATTTTATGGGCACTGAATTTATCTAGCTCACTGGTATTTCATAGTGATACCACCTGCAATAAGACAAAGAGTTTGGTCTTCCATCAACAAATGCACCCTAGTATTACAGGAAAAATGAGAGTTGCAACAAATTCAAAAGCACACTCTTTAATAAAGTCTATGGAGAAAGAAAAGTATTTTAAAAGGAGGAACATTAGGGGAACATTTTCTGAGAACTTTGATAAATATCCTTTCCTGACTTTCTTGACTTGAGACCAAACTCACATTTTTCAGAGGATTTGCTTTCTCATGTGATGCTAGTTAGATGATAGGTAAGTTTATTTTGAGCAACTGACAATATGAAAGGATATATAGAAGATGTATGACCCACCCACAAATAACTAGAAAGAGCTGAGTGATCTCCCACACAATAGAGGACAAGAAAGAGTGCCATGAGAAAGAGTCTTTCCAAGAATGTAGGAACACTAAAACTGCAGCAGCCTGAAAAACATCTTTGGAAAATCTGAGAGACAGAAAGCTTAGGAAAAGATAGTTCTGTCTCCTGATTGGTTTGCATCCTTGGGCAAATCCCTAGTCTGTTCCTTTGAAAAATAGGTGTATCCGTCTGGGTCTCAGAAGTGGTATGGAAGCTAATGAATAAAGCAACAAGTAGACAAGCTGCTATCAACTGTAGTTATATCTAGAAAAGAATTACTTTTGAATTAAAAATGATAGTTTCATTTTTTTCTATTATGAAGTAAAAATGTTGGAGTTTTTTGCACCTAAGAATTCTACAGAGATTTATTTCTTTTCTTAATTCATCCACCACATTGGCAGAACTAGTAGAGTAAGCTTAACTTGGCTGAGTCTGCTTCATTCATCTGTCAACAAGATTCTAAGGTTCAAACTGAGTTGACAATTGCTGAAGGTGGATGGAACAAAACAGGCTGCACAACAGAGTCGGATTTCACACCTCAGAGAGTTCAGGCTACCAACAATAACATCATATCTCTGTCAGTCAAGAGTAATTATAGGACTTGATGGACCCATACAAGTAAAACAACCATTTCAAAAAGGTCTCCTGACTCTTTTTTGGCTGCAATTACAGGACTTGCTTGATTCTATGACCTGCGAATACTAGAGTGACACTTCCTTTTGGGGCAGAAGGACAGAGAAATTATTGACTCTGGAAGAGCATGAGACTAGGAGGAAAATTTGCTCCTTTGGAAAACCTGATGCTATATTGTAAATTTTGATCTGGCTTTTCCTTTCTCATTTCAGTAGCATATGTTTCTTAAGATATCCAGAACAGGAGTGGGGTTAGGGAGATGGTTCATGCATCAGAATGTTTGTTTCATGATCATAGAGAGCTGAGCCTAGATTCCCATACCCATGTACAACTGAGTGTAGAGAAACACTTCTGTAAGCATCTTCTGGGGGAGCAGAGACAAGCAGGACCCCTGGAGCTTGCTGGCCAGCCAGCCTGGCCATATGGTGAGTTTTAGATTCAGTGAGAAGCTTTGTCTCAAAACATAAAGTGATGAGCAATTAAGGAAGACATGTGAGACTGAAGCCTGGCTTCTAAATGCATGCATACTCACAAATGCTCATGCATACATGTATACACATGTCATTTGTGTAATTACATGTACACATGTGTATACATACACATGTCATTTGTTCTGAACTCATGCATGGAAGACATGTTGCTTTTTCTTTTATAATGCACACTACAGAATTTTGCATGTAATAGGCTTTCAATTTATGGTTGAAAAAATTAACATAGGAACAAAAATTAATCAACAAATATAAATTGAAAAAAGTCTCTTGAATCTGGGCTCAGCTCTCTATGATCATGAAACAAACGCTCTGATGATGAACCATCTCCCTAACCCCACTCCTGTTCTGGATATCTTAAGAAACATATGCTACTGAAATGAAAAAGGAAAAGCCAGATCAAAATTTACAATATAGCATCTTTTTTTCATCTGTGAACTTGACATACTTTACATAATGGTGAAAATGTTGTTTATTAATAATTATAGTCATGTAAACTATTAGAATTAGTCATGTACTACTTGAGTCAGCCAATATTTACTGAGCATTTATAGTTGTGTAAAAAAGTATTGTACTACTGAAAAAAAAACCCCAGAAGGTATAGTTTCATAGTAAGTGTTGGGATGATCAGGAGCATCATATTAAGGAATACAACTGTGGTAGGGGCTAGATGCTTAAAGGAACCATATGGCATTCTCTAGAGCAAGATTCCCATACATGTTTATAATTATGAGAAACAAAATCTGATCTTCACATAAAACAATTACATTTATTATCATAAAATTGCTCCACTGCAGCTGGTTGGAGTAGAAGCTCCTATAGTAGAAATCTCTTATAGTGAAAATGGACTAAGATGGGAACCTGTAGGGCAAAATGAGATATGAGATTAAATTTAGGTTAAATTTCAATCCTTTAAACAACAAATGGCCTAATATGCACAAATGCAGAAACTAATGAGACACACACAAGTATATATCCTCATATGATTCTAGTGAGAGATACTCAAGTTTTCTAGAATATATCACGTGAAAGTGTAAATGCAATCTCACTAAATTAAACTTTATCATGAAGTAAATTCTGTTATGTTATGTTTTGCTTTTTAATCCTGAGACTACAGATTCAGAAAGCAATAAAAAGGGTGACTTTAAATGACAGTGAAAGACAAGGATATACCGTGAGTCCCTGAGTCAATCAACATACTATTTAATCACTGTGGTGTGCCCTGTAAGTGCATGTTGCCTTCTGGACTAGCAGAAAACATTTCATAGCAAAAGCAGAGTGAATGACCCCAGTTCCCCAGGTTTCACATCATTATCCTCCAGGTGACATGAAGCCACACTAGAGAAGTTGGGTGGGAAGGAGGTCTGAAGGCTACAAGCTTTGTACAAAGCATGGCTTACTAGAAGCAAGACTATTTAAATTCACTGATCACCTTGGGTTTTCTGTGAATAGTCCAGAATGAAGGAAAGGGCAATTGTTGTTAAAGTGGTAACATATACCTTGATACTTTATCTAGTTTCCTACTTGTCTAGAGAATTGAGGTGTTTTTAAACACAAAAAAATTTTCTGATGGTAAATTTGCATAAATTTTCAGATTTCAGTTCATGGGAGAGAAGTAGAAGGAAAAGCTTATTCTTAAAACAATGCTAAAAATAATGAGAATAAGGTCACTATAAATTAAAATTACTAACAGTTGGTTATGGCTCTAGATTAATACATTGTCAATAAGGCTCTCTTAATGACAACAATGCCATTCTTCATTAATATTTATTCAGATATAAGAAATATGATGGAAATTTGTTATAAAGCAACTTGTTCTAAAGTAAAATTTAATGGAAAGTAAATACTTCTTAAAAATCTTGGATAAGGATTTAGAAAGCAGAGACTCAACAGGGTCCTGAGTATAGCTTCCTAAGCAACAGGTGAAAGTCTGCACATAGTACTTATTTTTTCTTTCTTACAATTCAAGGTTTTTTCACCAGCTCCATGCAAGAACAACTTGATTGATGTTTTAGTCATCATGGAAACTCTTGATTACAATATGTTTCCTTGATGCAGTTTTCTTTCTTATTTTTTAATGTGTGTGTGTGTGTGTGTGTGTGTGTGTGTGTGTGTGTGTGTGTGTGAGTGTGACAGAGACAGAGAGAGAGAGAGAGAGAGAGAGAGAGAGAGAGAATGAGAGAGCATTGTGTGCCCGTGTAGGACCAAGGGTAACTTTGGGAATCATCCTTCTTGCTTTGTCTTGGGATTTCCCAAGCTCTGTCTACCAGGGCTGGAACTGCATGCCCCTGCTGTTTCCACCTGGCATTTTTTTTTTTTTATGTGGGACCTAGGATCTGAACTCAAGAACTTCTGCTTGAGAGACAGAGTCTTAACCCCTGAGCCAGCTCCCCAGCTCCGTTGATACAGTTTTCTACACACATGATGACTTGTTTAAAATATATGTAAAGTATATCGTGGTGTGCAGGTTTGCTTTCTAGTTCAACCATTTCACACAGTCAGGTCAATCTTTGTTATGTGGAATTATTTATGTCAAAGAATATGATTTGACCCACAATATATAACAATAATCTGTTATAACATTCATAATTCACAAGTAGGGAGCTGAAATGTTTCAAAATCAGACACATCAAATTGAGTCTTAACTTCACAGATCTCTAGCTGTGTAATCTTTTGTAATTAACCTCTCTGAATCTTGTAACCATACTAAACAGAAGGGTGCTGAGAACAAAATGAAATTTTGAGTGCAAAATGCCTATGATGCTGCATGCCACACAATAGAGTCTAAATAACATTGGCTCTTTTTAATATGTAGTAACAAAAGGACAAAGTCTTTCAGAAAAAAAATTGAACTTAAAATGGTTACTTTCATTTTTAATGAACTGAAAAAGTACTTGACTCCTGAAGGCCACCATAACACAGAAATGAGAATTAAGTACATCTCGGGATGTGAGGCAAATACACATTCCTCAGGAAAAAAGTTCTCAAACATCACTCCAGCTATAATCTTGGGAGTTTCCTCTAGGGCAACTCCCTAGAGTTTCTAGTTTTGAAGACAGAGGCTTGAACATGAAGGCAAAGAGTGAAGGTTCTATACTTGGACTATGCCCTCTGCCTAGCATTAAGGAAGAGCAGAAAGTCAATCACAGAAGTAAAATCATGGCAAACATGATTTATGTGCCATCCTTGAATGTGACAGGAGGATTGCAAAAGATAGTTGGAAATTCATGCTTCCTCTGAGAAAGTCAGAGTCTATGCTAAGCCCTCTCTGTGGAAAGCGAGAGCCCCTTAGATAAGTACCATTGTGGAGTCTGTGAACCCTTAACAACCTGGCTAAATCTGGATGAGAAAAATACCTCAAGGCCAATGATCACGCCTACTGTAAAGGTGCAGTGCACAGTCTAAACACAGGGGTCAGACAACAGATATTCAGGCCATTACTCAAACTCACGTCTAGCTCCAAGATGACAAGATAATATGTTCCTGTGAGCGCAAAGCAGCCCGGAATGCCAAAGCTATGACCTACTCAAGGAAAAAGAAGTGAATGTAACTCTCTGAGAGCTGTGTCTCAGACTCCTTGGGCAGGCAGGGCTCCAACAGACTTCAAAGGGCGCACTGTCTAAGGAGGGAGGCCTGACCCAGCACACAGGGGGTATCACTTCCAAGATCATATTGCCATCTACACTTGGTGGACTGGCAAATGCAAATATTTCAGATTCAAGCTTAAACGGATGGAAAAAAAAGAAGTGTGAAATAGCTTGGAGATTTGCTTGCAAAAGAAACCTCAGAATCCAGGAAAAGTATTTAAAATTGGAAACTTCACAAGTTAGCCCCAAAGTTCTGAGAGGGTAATAGGTTCATGACCACATGAAAGATACAGTTTCCTTTAAAGTCACACATTGCATTCCAACATCTCATATAACACTGAAATTGTGCAATTTAAGAAATAATTTTCCAAATTTAAGTAGTCCTAAAAATTCAGTAATATTGTCTTGATTGAAATACAGAGTACATCTTCAAGTTTTACTAAGTTTTTAACATACGTGATCTTCATTAGTATAGAAGAGCCCAAATCTTCAAGCATACTTACAGGAGGGCCTGCAGGGAAGAAATGGAGAGATGGAGGGGAACAAATTACTGAATGTTCATATTACAATCAATAGGCTAAAGGGTCACAATCATCATTATAATACTAAGGACATAGAGATTATTTAGAATCAAGTGATTCTTATTCTTTACTTGGATCACTGACCCCTAGTGATTACCAGAAAAATTAATTTACATCCCAACACAAAATTTCACACAGAACTTAAAGAAATTTTCAAGTTCTCCAAAGCGTGTCTATGTATAACTGAAAGGCTTACATATTTTGAAGTAAAAACTGTCTAATTTATTTATTTTTAAATAACAAAGAATAGTTTTTATTGAGTTCTTAAATTATTAGTCCATGTTTAAAAATTATCTAATTTATAAAAGCATATTTATAAAATGTTAGTCAGGATAATCTTTAATCAGTTCTGTTAGACCAGTACAGAAAATTGATATATAACTTTCTGAATTTGATTTAAAAAATAGCAAATCAGAAAAGTGCCTGTTGTTTACACCAATGCTGTATGTCATTCAACATTACTGTAAATTTATGTATTTGTATTGGTGTCTTCAAATCATAAGATAGGCAAAAAATATTTTATATCTCACATACCATACTCAAGTAAAACACCAGTTCTGGTAACTAGGAAGTTAGGCATTGTTTTTTTATCTTATCTGTAGAATTTTATTTACATAAACATAATATTTTCTTGTGTTTCTCTAAATCCTCTATCTTTTGGTGCAAAGATCATTTTAAGAGACTATCTGACTCTAGTCATGGGTTTAATTTCTTTTTCCTCAAAATAAACATTTGGAAGGGGAGAAGAGAAGGAATGGAGAGGTCACTGGGGGAGCAGAGCAAATGAGAACAAAATATAATGTCACACACATGTACACACATATGCACACATACACACATGCACATATACAGATACATCCACACTCAAGCACACATGTACACACACATACTCACATCTACACAATCACATGCACATACATACATACACACATCTACATACATACATACACATACATGCACACACATACACACATATTCACACACAGACACATGATGCCATGCTGAAACCCATTCCTCTCATTTGCTGCCTGCTCTAAATACTGCTATGTTATGTCAGCCTGTGGTCACTGATTCTTTCAAATGTTGATAAATACTTACAGAAAATACTGAAAAATAAAATTTCTAGCACAGCCTGACATAGTCAAAATCTAAATGACCTCATCTTGAAAGGCAGAAGTGATGGTCTCATAAGAGCTTCATCTGAACATTTACATTTTTGGAATCTCAGACTTTGTAAAACAAGAACAACTGGTATATCATGGCTTCAAAAACATTTTGTTGGTTTTTTTTAAATTTTATATATAGACCTGAAAGCAAAAAGTTGCTGAAGTGAGAGTCAGAACAATTAGTAATGAGTACTAAGTAATACTCATCAACAAACAAACAAAAAAACTGGCACGGCCCTGGATGAAATACCTGACTGCCCAGCTCCTATAAAACGGAAATAGTGGAGCTTGAGAGATGACTTAGGGATTAAGCTTCTGACACACAAGCAGAAGGTCCTGACTTAGGATCCCAGGTCCCATGTAAAAATGCCAGGCGGAAATGGCAGGGGTCTCTGCTTCTGGCCCTGGTGGGTGGAACCTGGGAAATCCAAGAATGAAACAAAAAAGAGGTAGAAGTAATCCAAGTTGATTCCTGAAGTCATCCTTGGTCCTCCACAGTGCCCTTTGATGGACACACACACACACACACACACACACACACACAAACACGCAAATAAAATAAAATAAAATAAAAATGGAAACAGTGAGCTTATTAGCAGCATTCTTGTCCTCATGCAAGCTTCCCAGCTATACAAGGACTTCTGCCCCCACTGTCTGCAAAGAACGTCAGCAAGAGAGCAAAAGTATGACACTCTTGTGACATTGGATAAAGTAATAGTACAGCTTTCTAAGACGTGTCTCAGTGAGCAAAGGTTCATTGTTTTCACAGCAAATGCACCCTGATGGACCATCCATAAAGACAGACACATGGGTGATGTTGCCACACTGGGTGCAGCTGAGAGACCTGCTGTTGTACATAGGACTGATGGACTGAACTTGATCAACAAGCAAGCTCAAGCTGGGAGCAACTCATAAATAAACTGTAATGAAAAATATTTTGCAAACTCTTCCTTTTTAAAAAATGTTTGGGCAATAGAGTTTCTGACCAAAAAAGAAGATTTAAAGTACACACACACACACACACACACACACACACACACACATACACACACACATACCATATCATTAGTGTTATCATTAATTAGTAGGAACAGTCATGGGAAAAACACTAGAACATGAGTAATAAGAGAAACTGGAAGAGACACTTACCAGATTCTCCTCTTCGACCCCTCTTGCCTCGTTTCCCTGGAGGACCTGAAATATAAAGCATAGTTTTTTTAGTGTAATTTTTTTCTGGTCACACAAGGACTAATTGTTCAATTCTTGTATTTTTTTCACTGATCTTTTAGATACTGATCTTCTTATAGCTTATATATAAGCTATATACATATGTTACAACTTATAACACATGAATCAAGAAAGAGATAATTTGTTTATAAATCTGTCTTCTGTGTTTCAGTAAAGGTATTAAGATCTATTTAATTAATAATCACCTACTCAAGAATGCAAAGATTCAGAATTTCTGTTCATTCTATTTAGCTACCACTAATAAAGAAAAGCTTTGCTAAGCAAGCCATAGAATTCTTTCTAAACATGTCTGAATATTATTTTTTAACTAAAAGTATAAAATCTTAATGACTATATTTTCTCTTCAATCAGGATCATCATCATTCTTCTGAAGATATTTGGAAAACAACTCATTAAATGCACATTATGAATATTTCTATTAAATGCAAGTACACTGGAATATCTCTGGGCATCATTTGAGCAAATTCACAACACTTTATTTTTTTATTTAAGCAATCTTCAGACTGGTTTTTCTGCAGAGACTGGAAAATCACTGTCACTTAGTCTCCTGTGTGTCACAAGCCTGCTGGAGGATGCCATCCAAAAAAGTAAAAAAACAAAAACAAAAACAAAAAAACAACAACCACAAAATCCCCTTTGATTTCAGTGAGCTGTGTATAAAGATAATCAAGCTACATGCATCAGACTTGGTGTAAGGTTCTAACCACTCATAGCTTCCAAGCCATTATTCTCAATTAAACAATTTCTGTCCTCATTTCCTTGGGCAGAAATAGCTTCCATTGAATTATGGTTCCGGCGAACAGAAGAGAGTAATTAGCCCACAATGAGAATTGAGGGCTTATAATATTAGCTGGAAGATAAAGCCAAGGAAAATAGAGCCTGCTGCTGAAGAATGGGCTGCTAAGTAAGACGGATGCCTTCCAAACTCCACAAAGTTCAAGACACAGGCAGAATAGGCCTGAGAGATAGCTGACTGCCAGTGTGATGTCGAGCTCATGGTTCCCTGAGGAACGCTGCCATGAGCAGGGAAACACAAGTGGGAGCCTGCCTAGGTTCCCTTCCCTCTTCACCCAAAGCAAGTTTGGCCATTCATGCTCATAGCATTGTGAAACAACAAACAATCAACCAATAGAATCAATTGAAAATGTCAGAAAAGGAACTTCGCAGCAAAGTTCCAAGAGTCATTAAGTACCCAGGTTTCTTTAAGTATTCTAGAATAGAGAGACACTCATTCATAGTCAAAGTGTTTCTGGGCAGATTGGGACAAAACAACTAAATAAATAAGTAAATAAACCTGATGAGACATTAAGACATAACAAAATATTCATTTATAATCCTCCTCAACTACATACACAGGTACTATAAACACACATGTATATTGACATTCTACTGTTTACAAGTAAAATTTAAGATTGCGAATCAGACATTTGTGAAATCGCTTAAACTAAGGGATACTTGCCAGTCACTGAACAACACACTTTTGATTTCTGTGGCTGACATAAAAGAATCATTTGAAAACACTGGTAGAGAGACATTAGTTTTTCCACAAGTGAGCTTTTTCAAAAGTTCTGTAGTTACATTTACACTTCATGTGACAAAAATAATTCATACTTAAAGTCACAGAATAGGAAACTTAGGAAGCTTCAAAGATAAACAGAACCCATCAAAACACAGAGGGGAAAGTACCATAAGAAGTGTTTTAATTGACTGCTGAATCATCCACAGTGAAAGAACTAGAAGACCCAGGTCTGATTTTTAGGCTGTGTTTCAAAAACATATAATATTTATCTTCTGTGAATTAACTGATTTGTTATCTTATCCCTGAAGATATTCTTTTTAAGTAGCAAAATTTATCAAGTAAGGTTGGGAAGATGACCCAGTGGTTAAAGCCTTTGCTTCCTAAGCAAAAGCACCTGAGTTTGGATCCCCAGCCCACCTGTAATTCTAATCCTGAAATTTGGAACCCAGGAATCCCAAGAGCAAGCTAGTTAGCTAGATTGGATGGCTGTCATACCCTGGGTTTATTTAGAGAGCCAGGCTTACAATAATAAAGTGGAAGAACAATCAATCAAAGATTATTCCTGATATCACTCTTGGGTCTCCATAGACATATACACTCAAGCGCACTTGTGTACATGCACCCAGGCACACATGTATGACCTAAAAACATGAACATACACAAAAATACACATGTACACACATACACACATGTGCATACACATACACACACATGTGCGTGCATCCTATACACATTAAAAAAACATGAAGTACAAACAGTAGTTTGAATGATTATTTTAAAGAGTATTTGAAAGAAACTGAAAAGAAAAGCACTTGAAAGATAAAATGTGCTTAAAAAAGTGAGAAGCAATGGCATCTTTTGATAAAGTCCAGAAAGGAGAGAGATACTATTTCTGAACATATCTATATTAAATGTTCCATTGTGTCTTAAAAAAATGGATGAAATGTAGAAATTCCATGGTGTACAACAGAAACAAAAAGACATGATTAGGCTAAAGGAACTAGCTCAATAATATGAACGGGAAAAGGAGAAATAGAAGCGATTAGCAATACAGGAAATGCATCTTTCCAGCAGAAAGCACATGACATGAAGGAGGAATTACAGAAGACAGAGGGAGACTGCAAAGCTAGACTGTATTCCAACATTAGAAGACCCAGAACAATCAAAAAGATGAAACAGCCTGGGATAGAAATAGGGAAAAAAATCAGTGGAAATGACAATGCTTTAAATGTTAGTGATTATAAACCCAACTGCATATACGAAGAACTCAAAATCTAAACACCAAGAAAGCAAACATCCCTATTTAAAAAATGGACTCTGGAACTAAGCAGGGACTTCATGCAAAATGAAATTCAAATTCAAACAAATACCTTAAAAGATGATCAACTTCCCTGGTCATCAGAAATGCAAATTAAAACTACTAAAACAGAGAATGCTGTTGAGGATATAGAGAAAAGGGAACACTTATTCATTGCTGGTGGGAGTGTAAACTAGTACAGCCTCTTTCGAGATTAATGTGGAGGTTCCTCAGAAAGTTAAAATGGAACTATGATACAGCAATACCATTCATTGAAATATTTCCAAAAGACTCTAAATCTTCTCACAAAGACACTTGTGCTCCTTGCAGCTCTATTCACTATAGTGAGAAAATGGAATCCACCAACATGCTCATCAACAGAGGAATAGGTAATGAAAATGTGGTACACACTGGAATATTATTCAGTCATCAGAAAGAATGAGATTATGAACTTTTCTTGCAAGTGGATGAAACTAGAAAATAAAACATTGAGCAATGTTTTAGAAAGAAAGACAAACATCACATGTTCTCTCATCTGTGTGGATGTTAGGGTTGATCATCTGACTGATGTATTTAGCTTGGAATTTCTGTAAGAATCAGAAAAATGAAGGGCACCCATGAGCAGGAGATATGGAGAGAAGGTTAAGTGAAGCTTTCGGAGAGGAAAATACAATAGAATAACGTGGCTGACAGGGTGAAGGAAGGAAATAATGGGAAAAAAATACCTAGGAGGGGATGAGGGGAGGGTATGAGATGTAGGAGGGTTAAGGGATAAAAGAAGATAGTGAATTATAGCCAGATAGGAATCTTATATGTTAATATGTCAAAAATATTCCTTTTTACAAAGGAATAACAGCTTTCTGATCAGATTTAAGATCCATTTGTCAGAATGGAACACATTCCTGTTATCATAAACTAGAATAAGAACCTATGAAAGGGAAGGACATAGTTTCCAGAGGATAGTACACTATGCATGTTTAGCTAGGAAGACAGTACACCAACCTGTAAATATCTGCTGTTTTACCTGTAGAATGGAAGAGCACTCAGCTTTCAACCTAGAAGTCCACTATAACACCTCAATAAGAAGGTGTTCATTACTGAAAAGCACAGCCTGCCAAAATGAAGAAAATAAGTGACTGCTTGTCCCTAAGCAGGACATATGTGTCTCTCCCACTCCCCTTCCAAAGCTCAGGGGACATTATGGAATAGGGGATGGCAAGATTGTAAGAGCATAAAGTGGGACAGTGGTGGGCCAGAAATAATCTTCTAGACATGACAGGTTGTGATAGATTTCATGACAGATATGTATTCTTACATAAGAATTGCATGGGAACTATTTCATCAATACCTTGCAGTGAAAGCAGAAAGTGAAAGCCCCACATCTCTCCAAGAGACTGACAAGGACTAATGCTGATAGGGAAGAAAAGGAGGGCTTTCCTCAATGGTATACCAACTGATCTATGATACTTGGCTGAGCATGAATCATGTCAGGCATATGTCATCAAAGACAAACTAGATAAAACACAGTAGATCACACAAGTGAAAAGATTTGAAAATAGGAGGGATTCTGGAAAGGGGGGATAAAGGGTTGCCAAGGGAAAAGGAGAGGGGATGGTATTTGCGACTAAGAGGTGAAAATATAGAATTCACTATATTCATGTATATAATATTAAAAAACAAAACAGAATAAAAAAACCCAACTGTAGATAAATCCAACTCAGCAATATTACAGCAAGTCCTTTTAGTTAAGTCAAATCTGCTGGTTTTCAGCTGATACTGCTTGAATACTCCATTCTTCATGATACACTTAGCGTCAAAGTTTATGCTTCTAAAAGTGAATGTGTGTCTGTCTCTGAGTCTTCATGCTATCTTGGGCTTGGGTAGCTACTGGAGGCAGCTGAATACTTATTTCAGTTACCAAATCCATCTATTCTTACCTTATCTCTTGCATTTGCTTACTCTTTTCCACTCCTGTGAACATTTCAAAATCAAGAGTACCTTTCTAGATGCTCTGAGAAGATATTTCCATATGAATTCACATGTTATTTCAACACTTTTTAGCCTCTTCTTGAAATGTGCAACTAAACACACAAGAAGACCTAGAGAAAATATTCAGGATTCAGAACTGGCTAGGTTTTCATTTTAACTTCTTGTTTTCTATTCCAACACAGGTTTCTGATCAAATTTGCTTTTTGGATAGGTGGTGTCATTGAGAGAAAGCAAAAGGAAAGTTTATTCACTGGAAGATTTGTGCTAAGGGGTGTTGTAATGATCTGAGAACAGGGAGAAACAAATCTATCTTGCCACAAGGATGACTTAAGGATCACTAATTAATTCTGATCAAATTTCTATGAAAGATGTAATGACAGGACATCAACATATACTAAGTGCTCAATATCAGCTCCTCTTTTACTTGTATATTTTCTTTCTACTTAGTCGTTAGTGATTACAACATATTTTACAACATATTTGGAAGCATACTGAGTTTGCTTCCAATTAATTTCAGTGATTTAAACTGATAAAATATCTGATAAGTGAATCTAATTCCACCATATTTATATGATTACTTTGAGGCCAAAACTTTAAAGCATTAAAGATGTGTGACTTTTATAAATGACAGTTTTATTTTTCAGTAATTGCCTGTAACTTTTGGTAGGAGCATCACAGGACATTTTCTATTTTATCTTCTCTCTGTATTCTCTGTATAGAGTATGTCTTTTTTTTCAGTGTCTAAATTTCTTTTTTTATTATGTTCATTTATTTTTTTCCAATCATACAAACTTAATAGGTACACTGCTCCCCTCCCTCCTTCACCCCTGCCCAGTCCCCCTTGCACCCTCCCCCCCTTTCCCCTTCCTTTCACTCCCCTCCCTCCATTTCACTCGGTACTCCCCTCTCCCCCCCATCCCTGGAACATCTTTTAGTATGAAAGTCAAACTTCCCTCTGTGTCTCCAATCTAATAAGGTGTAAGGACTCAGTGGCATTGCCCAGAGCCCTTTCTTGTGCTCCCCTTTTTAAAAAAAATACAAATTATATAAAGAGAGATTTATTAGACAGCTTGAATCATGTCACATTATATACTTTTTTATTACTATTATTTCCGCTCATACAAACTTAACAGGTACACCGGTCCCCGACCCCCTTACTCCCTCCTCCCCTCTCCCTGCTCTCCCCATCCCTCAGTGCTTCCCCCCCAATCCCCAGAGCATCCTTTAATGTGCATGCCAAACTCTCCTCTGGGTCCTCCTCTCTGATGAGGTGCAAGGACCCAGGGGTATATCCCAGAGCCCTTTCCTGTGTTCCCCTTAAGCTTAGGAACACTACTGTGACTGTCAGTCCTTAGCCTCCAAAGATCCTAGTACCTTTAGTCCATGCTAGACTTTGTTGGGTCAATAATGTGTTGGACATAGCACAGGTCATGCAAAGTCCTATTATGATTGCTTCGGCCCTAACTTGTGTGGAGTATCTTACATATCATTACTCTTAGTATGGGAACACTATTGTGACTGTTAATCTGTATAGAGTATGTCTTTTCCCATTCTTTTTTTAAAGTTTTTTTGATATATTTATAATATAGATTTCTGTCAGGCCATATCTTACAACCTTTGTTACTCCCCTGCCTCATTTTCCATTACTACACTGAAACTTAGAAGCTATTTCCAAGCCATATCACTGTTACAGTCATTGAACATAGCAAGACTTCTGAGCAACTTAATGCAGTGAATTAAAAAGGTGTAACTTAGAGTGCCAACCTTCAGATGCAAAGGGACCCTCTCAGTACTTTAGAGAAAAAATATTTAAAAAACATCTTTAGCGATAGTGAAATTTCCATAGATCCTTTTATTTGGAATTCTGCAGGCAGATAATGTTAAAGCAAAGTACTGGCACTAGACATGTAGCCTATGGGTTGGCAGGGGAAGGCAGGTGAAAAAGAAGAACCTGGGATGGAAAAGGCTTCCTGGCAGAGGCATGTGGAAGTGGGGGAGGGGGTTCAGGAGAAATGACTGCAAAGATATTCTGCCAGATGTGATCCCAGGAATAGGTCTCCAACAGCTGCAGCTGGCTGTGGGGTGGGAAGACCCAGCTGTCTGCAGCATAGACAATGGATCATCCTTCTGGGACCAAACTCCTCGTCTTCCAGCTACTTTGAGCAGACTACCCTCAGGCTCAGCATCGGATCTGAGACTTAAGCTTACAAGTAGGCGCGGATTGATTTTAGAACCTTCCCTACACTCCGCCCTCTTATATCCATCCCTTGATGCCTAAACTTCCTTCAAGATGGCAAAAAGCTTTTCATTCCACAGTAGAAGAGGTTTACACAGCAAATGCCTGCTAAAAGAATACAGCCCAAAATGTCTTCCCTCTGTACTCATCAAATTACAATATATGCAGAGAGAGAGAGAAGAGAGAGAGAGAGAGAGAGAGAGAGAGAGAGAGAGAGAGAGAGAGAGAGAGAGAGAGAGAGAGAAAGCGAGCGCAAAGAGTTTACAGAGAGCTCCTAATGCCACATTATATGGTAATCATTTGAAGTTAAACATTCATCCACGAAGACAAGTTTGCAAAAGATTCACATTTTTGAACCTGTAAAATTGTGACCAAGAGGAATAAACCACTGGTCCAAGTTCTACAACAGAAACCAGTTTCTTTATTCCATATTCCCCACACCCTGCAATTTGCTGCCTCTCATTAGGAAACTCACATTCATAGACACAGAGGCTGAGTATAGCAGCCAGGAGCAACTTTTCAGAATGCTTCCCTGAATCACTGAACCACATCCTTTCTTGCAGGATGGCTGCTTAGGAAGGTGCGTTATTATTCCCCGTTACAGTACACAAGTTGCCGAGGGTAGAGACTCTCTTGTTCCTCCTATCTCTAGCATTTTGGTCAGAGGCTATTCACTTCAGTAAATCACTACTTATCATTTGCCCAAGAGTTGTTTGGTGCATGCCTATAGGAAATAATTTTAAAAATCATTTTATTGCTTTATTTGTATATAACCTTAATATATATGAATATATATACATACATATATATTATTCAATAATTGGGGGAAAACATGACATTTTTACCCCTGGACTAGAAGATTCATACTGAATGTGTTAACAGAAGTAATAAATGTTTTAAGAACTTCACATAAAATGAATAATTTGTTAACAAATAGTTCACTGTATTTTAGAGTTGTTTTGTTTGACTTTTGTTTTTGAGATGGCATCTGACTATGTAGTCCAGGCTGGCCCAAAGCTTTCTATACAACTGAGATTGGCCTGGAACTACCAATCCTCCTTGCCTCCTCAATGCTGGTAGTATAATGTGGACAGTCGCAACTGGCTGAGTTTCAGTTATAAACAACAAAAATGACATTACAAATCTTTTTATTTCCACAATCTAACCTGATCATTTCACACTGTGTTTTTAATGAAATGATGAACAATTATAATATACTAATTTCCTTCAAATTGTTATTTCACAGTATCTCTTAGATGAGATTCTTTTTCAAAATCAACTAAAAATGCTTATCTCTAATTTTATGGATTTTGCTGATAATATTGTTGTCCAAACTTTTACATAAAACTTATAAAACAAAAAATATATAATTGTTCTCACCAAATGAAGACTTTTAAAAGTTAGGGGATGGGGTTGTAGTTCAGTAGTACAGCACTTGCCTGGCTTGCACAAAATCTTGGATTCAATCCCTAGCAACACACACACACACACACACGCACGCGCGTGCACACACGCACATGCACACACACACACGCGCGCACACACGCACATGCACACACACACACACAACACACACACACACAATGGGAAGTATTAAAAAGAGAGAGCAAGAGAGAGAAAAAAACTTTCTTGAATACCTAGTAGACATGAGTTAAGTAGTATAAGGCCATATAAAGTAAACTAAGAAAATATATACAGGTATAGTGAGTGGTTCAATGTAAAATACAATACTTTCTTGGGGTTATCCAAAACAGTTTAAATTTACTGGTTTAGAAGAAAGCTGAAGTGGTTATTCCCAAATATACTTCCCATAATAGGAGTTTCTAAGTAGCAAGGTATGTCTAAAGTAATTTTATCTTTCTCATGAAGAATATCAAGAACATGACTCTTGAGCATGAGAGATAGCTCAGTAAGTATCAAACTTGATGACCTGAGTTTGATTCCTAGAACCCACAAGAAGGTGGAAGGAATCAATCCCACAAACTCACACACACATACAATATACACACTATATACACAAAATAAAAACGAATAGATGAATAAAGCTTTAAAAGAGCAAGGGCACAACTCTTACTTTTATATTTGTTCTAATTTTAAGTTAGGTGGGAATTTTAACAATTGCTGCTTAAATGTTTAAATGAACACAACTAACTAAATCCAGGATCATGGCAAACACACTTCCTGACATGCTGTAATCATTACAGTTCTTTCCAACAGGTTGACTTCTGTTCTCTGTGGAGAGAAGTCAACAGAATAAGTCTTTCTTCTGATTATCTCAGTGTAATTTTAATTTTAGTTGATGCTAAGTGCAATCAAAGCATCACATGCTTATTCAAATTAACTAATATTTATAAACTTTATGGGTAGGAAGATACTTAAATATATGAGACAATTGAAGATTCCCAAGGAGATGCTGGAAAATGTCTGCACTTTAACAATAATAGAAAGGGATTTCTCAATCCAGTGCAAGGAAACTCTTAGGACTTGCATGGATGCTTTGCTTCTAGAAATAGAATTCCAGCAAATCAGGGGTTGCCCTTTATTGCTGTTTTAATATTTATATGATAAATATGGAATATTCAATAGAAACTGCCAGGACTCCAAAGAGCCTGACGTTTGCAGTTCATTGCCTCAAATGAGGTCTGATGTAACACAGTTGTTATTTCTATCATTCTTTTCCCACACATAAAGTGTTTCATTATTACGGTACTAGAGTGTTTTAGTCCAGAGTCCTACAGGGGATTTATCATGACAGCTTTTTAAAAAAAATCTATATACAGTGGATAGAACTACAAGAAGTCAGAAAGTGGGGCTGGGAAATAGATGCATTTCTTTATAAGATTATATGCTCTACAGCAGAGATGCTTATTTCTACATAATACAGTCACATTTTAAAAACAGACTAGTCAACGTACAGGAAAAATATTTAAAGCTTATATGTTTTTAATGAAATCTAGAGTGACAGATCTCACCTTTTTAAAGAGAACTTTAAAACTAATGAGAAGAAAATAACTACAATTAATTATCAAGCTATTCACATGCTCGATAAATGCTATTTTTTTCAGACATTGAAATAATCTTCCTCGTGGAACATGGAAAAAAGCACAAAACTAAAATTGCTATTTATTTTCATTAGCAGAGTAGAAATATGCAAGTTTTCAGAATATGAGTTTCCAGTGTATGAGTTAGACACAGAAGCACCATACATGCCATACCATTGCACATGAAAATAGCTTGGAATTCTTTAAGCTAGTCCCAAGTGATTTAGTATGCCATTGTTAAGATTATAAGTAAGCATTTTGAAGATAATGAAAAAGAACTGTTCCAACACTGAAAATCAGTGATGGTGCACAAACTTAAGATGATGCTTTGGGAAGAAGAAAAAATGTTTTTGGTGGGAAGAGCAACATGGCAGCCTGTCCCCAAAGAAACAAGCAGGAAGTCAAGAGACTATGGAGGCAGTTTAATGCAGGAGAAGTAAAGAAAGATGTCATTCACCATAGTTATAGTGCAGCTGCATCAAGAGTACACACATGCTTCAGTTATTTAAAGTAGATGTGCCATTTCTTTGGGAAGTGGTGAGCGAGAGAGAGAGAGAGTATGTAGCATACTCCAGATATATATTCAGACAGCCTAACTCTTGGGTTTTGAAAGTAAAACTAAACACTTGTTCCTTTCTTTTTTTTAAAGCTTATTTTTATTTATTTATGACAGAGAGAGAGAGAGAGAGATGCCATAGTGCATACATGGTATATGGATGGAGGTCAGAAGACAACTTTCAGAAGTCAGTTCTCTCCTTCCATTGTGTGGGCTTTTGGGAATTGAACTCATATTGTAAGGTTTGAATTCTGGTTTGTGAGCTGGAACCTTAACCACTGATCTTTCTCACTGGCGCCTTGTTTATTTCCCAAGCTACAATAGATTGCTGCATTTTCAAGCACGATTGTATAGGACTACCATTAAGAAAAGTAGGGGCTTGATCTGCATAATGGCTGGCATACCGACATGCCCCCATAGACTAGCGAGGATCTCAAAAGAAATAATTATATGCAGTGGAAACCTTAGGGGTTAAGGCTAGGCAGATGAAAGGGAGTCTCCCTAGCAGTGGGTCTACCCAAGGAAGGGCCACTTAGTCTGCCACAGAGACCTGAACCCTCACTAGAGCAGACAATCCAGAGGAACCCCTGGGACCTGTAGAAACAGGAAGGTGGGAGAAAGTGTGATAAATAGATGAAGGGAGGAGAGGAAGGGAAGGAGGGGGGCAGGGATAATTACTCAATATACTTGTAAAACCAGGAAAAATTAAAAACATAAAGAAAACAAAGAAAAAACGAAAAAATAGGGGCTTTAATTGAACTTGGAGAAAACAGGTTCATGAGCATTTATAAAGATCTCTGTTTACAAGTCTACTTTCTAGAGTTACTGTCGGCTTCTTATTTAAAATAAAATTTAATTATGAGATTTCAGAAGACTGAAAGCTAATGGAGCTACTTCACAGAGCTCAGAAGAAACTGCTCTCTCTTCATTCATGGCCTAAGGGGATGAAATTAGCACATAATGATTAATGAGCCTCCTGGTCTGTAACACTCTTGCAAACAAGTATTTAAAGTGAAAAAATGAGGAAGAGAACAATGATTTAGAAGTGAAAGTCTGTCTTATTGACTGTTACATCTCAGAAACTCACATGTCATTAAATGCTATTTAAATAGATGGTTGCTTTTTAATAAAATGAAATAATGCTTTTGCAGTATCTGTAATGATTAAAAACAAAAATGGTACAAATCCAACATTATGAGGTCTGGAGAGATGGCTCAGTGGTTAAGCCTCTGCCTTGCAAGCAGAAGATTCTGAGTCTGAATCACAGATCCCACATTAAAAACACCAGTCAGAAATGGCAGCGGTCGGGCTGGAGAGGTGGCTCAGGGGTTATGCCTCCGCCTTGCAGGCGGAAGGTCCTGAGTTCCGATCCCAGATCCCATGTACAGACGCCAGGCGGAAGTCGGGGCGGCCTGCGCTTCTGGTCCTGGTAGGGCGGAGCCTGTGAATCCCGGGGCAGAAGGAGGTGGAGGCGTCCATGGTGGTTCCCGAATTCGTCCGTAGTTCTATACATACACAGACACACACACACAGACGCGCGCGGCCACATACATACGCACACACACACACAACTGAATAAATAATAAAAAGAAAAAAAAAAAAAAAAGAAATGGCAGCGGTCTGTACTTCTGATCCTGGAAGGTGGAGTCTGGGAAACTCCAGAGCAAAGCAAAGAGGAGGTAGCACAATCCAAGATGATTTCCAAAGTCACCTTTGGGCCTCCACAGGCAAACACAGTGCACTCTGATGCACACAGACGCACTACATCTCCGGCCCTCAGTTTGAGGAACTTCCAGAAGTCCAGGGGGAAGCAGCAACCTCTGCTCCCTTTCTGCCTGTGATGCAGCCCACTCAAAGCCTCCAGAGAGAGTCACCTTCTTTCCTCCTTCCACAACTCTCCTCACCCATGACAGTGCTTCCTGCCATATCAGACCCTCACAGCACAGCTGCACAGCACAGCAGAGTGCAGCAATGTTAACGATCCTGGAGATGCTCTATCTGGTTTTCTGTTATCACTGGACCACTTGTTGGCTTTTTGGGCCTCTGCTTCTTCAACTTCCAAGTCGTAGCATCTGCTTCATTTTGTGAGGATGTGACCAGCTGGCTAGTTCAGAAACATGTCTGGCACTGAGAAAACACTCCTTAAAAACTACCGATTATACTCTTTTTTACATTTTCAAATGTTTTCCACTTGGTGAGCAAGACCCTTGTAAATGATCACATGCATATATTGGTTTCTCAATGCTAGCATAGATTCAATATTCTAAAAAAGATACCCATGTCTTCCTATCAGAATGCTGGTTTTCAAAATGTGGGCTGCCATCACATCTCTGTATGCAAGATGGAAATCTCAGGTACTTACATGTCTTTCTTTGCATTGCCACTGTTAGCACCATAGCTGCAACTCCTGACACCTAGCTCTGAATTCTTCTTGGTCTGTCTTGAATCCTGTACATACTGACTATGATCAATAAACTTTCATACTACAAATATGGGGGGATCTTACTGGCCCAATACAAGGTACTTCAACCAGTGTAATTTATACCACTTTTCATGTGCCTAAATTCCTAGTCTTTTATCATTCCTGTCCTCTTATTCAAATTTTACTTAAAGTAAATATAAAAAATACATAAAAGGGAGGGGTGGAGGGAGGGAGGGGACAGGGGTACCTATTACGTTTGTATGAACAGAAAAATAAATAAATAAAAAATACATAGAGCTAAAAAATACGAAATTTACGGGCTGGAGAGATGGCTCAGGGGTTAAACCTCTGCCTTGCAGGTGGAAGGTCCTGAGTTTGGATCCTAGACCTCACGTATAGACACTGGGTAGAAGTGGGGGTGGCCTGCGTTTCTGGTCCTGGTAGGGCGGAGCTTATGAATCCCAGGGCAGAATAAACGAGGAGATGGAGGTGGTCCATGGTGTTTCCCGAGTTTGCCTGTGGTTCTACACACTCACATACATACACACACACACACAATTGAATAAATAATAAAAAAGTAAAAAATACGAAATTTAAAACCACTTCATTATATCAAAGAGAAACATATAGAAGAGGGAGATGAGACGTTGGTAGACGAGAACAAGAAGAATGGGAGGAGAAGGATAAGGGGTGGAGGAGGGGAAGAGATGAAGATGGAAATGCTAATGTAAGAGTCACCATGATTTCTCCTTTCCCATACATTTGACCCATTTTCTCTTCAAATCTTTTTTTCAAACCCACTCGTGAATAATTTTTTTCTTATCTAAATTCTGACTTCTTGCAATATCACTATCAGCTTAATAAGCATTTTAATAGAGCTGTCACTTCAAAACACACAATTTTTAAAACATTTACCTTCAGTGATCAACATAGGAATGTTTGGTATCCAATGCTCCTAACTATGGTTCCAGAAGGAGTTGCTTTTTGCCTAATTTTTGCTCAATGTTATGATGTAATTGGATTAAAAAAAGAGCTCTATAAAGTGTCAAATTAGCTCATTAAACTGAGAACAAAATGCACTGCAGGTTAGAACAGTTGGCCTTCGTTAGGATGCTAACACAGGTGATCCTACTACAGAAAAAGTCCCATGCGACCATGAAAAAAGATACTTAAATTCTTCTATTCTTCCCAGTAGCTTCATTTTCTCTTTCAAAATAAACATAGTTTCTTCCTTATAGTTAAATCTCAGTTTTGTCCTGACAGTCAAGTTCCCTTGAATATAAAAAAAATATTCCAAGCAGATTCCTATGAACTTTTCTCCATGTGATGTCACATATCCAGCACATCGCTGCTGCCATATCTATCACATGGTGGAGAAATGCTTCCAGGAAAACCAGAAAAGCCAACCAAAGTCATTCAACTTGAACTTTGTAAAGCTGAGTAGGAATTTAGACGGGGCTTAAAAATAAAGGAAAGTCTTTCATTTTGGTGGGTACAAACTCTCAAGGCTTTAAAACATAGAGAAAGCATACACTAGCATTTTGATGGCTTCTCTTTGGCATCTTCTGTTCTAACAATGATGGGAACCACAGAGTGTCAAGGCTTGGGGATGCATCAGATCAGCTAAGTAGTAAATAATAAAGGAGTACTTATGAAGGAGCCCTGGTAACTAAGGCAGTAATGTTCAAAGGTTAAAATTTTAAGTAATCAAGAAAAGGATAATTTTGAAGTAGAAATCAGTTTCTTTTACCTCAATGCCAGATTATATAAGAGCTTCTCATAAAATAGGGCAGGTTTTCAATATAGCATTTGATTATGATGCCATGTGACATTAGAGGGAAATTTTTAAATATGTTAACTTTAAATACAGAAAGAACCATGATGGTGTCTGTTTTTGATTTACCAGTAGGTGGATTCCCCAGGTGTCTTTAAATACATAAAAGAAACTATCTTCATCAAGATGATTAGCTATTATATAAAAAGTAGCTTCTTGAACAAAGATCCCTGTCTAAAACATGTTCAACATAATAAATCCTCATATATACTAATTCTTCTTATCTTTGTTTGAGTGTGAACTAAAATTAAAGAATAGGATCATAATCCATTTTGACATGCTCCACATTCCATCTACATGCATATTCATGAATACATGCAACCTAATCAGGTATAGTCATCTCCCATCAGCAGCCCTCATTATGCACTCATTATTAAGAAATAAGTCTGTTCTGTTGATAAGCTTTGAAGTCAGCTGTTCATACTAGAGTGAAGAAGTATTATAATGAGTAAAATAAATTCCCTAGATACCTGATTGAAAGTTATTTTTCTCTTTATACTGGGACAAATGTGAGCAAATCTGAAGTAACTCTTGACTATTGAAGTCAAAGGACAGGCATATGCGCCTTATAAAATTGCATGTAAAATCTTTCTCTCTGAAGAAACCTCTTGAATTTGTGAGACATATAAGACTTTAAACAAAAAACAAATAAAGAATAATATTAACTAGTATATAGCAGTATAACACTACAAAGGGGAATGGTTATACCATCATTATTCACAGAACAGAGTTGATGTGTACCACAGAAATAAGACCTTATCTTGACCTGAAAGATCAGGTAAGGAGATGAGACAGAATGGAATAGCAAAAAATAAACACAAAAACTAAACACATGAACTACAGCTAACTGCAGCTGAGATAAGATTGAGGCTTGACTAAAGATCAGGTGAGTGTGATCAGTCCAGATTATTGAAGCCTTCACACTGAAGACATTAGAAGTCCTCCAGTAGGTGACAGTAGGAAAGCATATATTGACTAGGTTGATGATGACCTCAAGAAGTCTATGTGGTAAGCAGACTAAATGGGCGGGAAGGTCAATTATGAATCTCCAACAAAAGCTAAGGCACACAGTGCTAAAGGAACTGGTGATGCATGGGGACAAGAAATCAAATAATAGAAGTAGCATTTGACAAAGCGAGTCAAACTTGGAGGCTTAAATTGGTATTGGGAGTGAGTAGGCAGTATTAAAAGCCAAAGACAGTCTCCAAGTTTACCTTGATGGAATAAAATTTTTTGATACTAGGTACATATGCTGATAAATTCAACAAAAGTTCCCTCATTATGAATATAATCATCAGGTGTCAACCTTGGTCCTGAAAACAGTATGAGAATATTGGCATTATGATATATATGAAATTTCCTGCCTTTCCTTTGTAAGTCAAGATATATAAGTATTTATAACTGAAAAGCCATCCATTAGAGAACATAATTCTTGCATTTGAGCATTTAGAGCTCAAGGTCAGTTTTATTAATATAATTATAAAGTTCTATGCAGTATATGGGTAATTACTTGATGATAATATTATGGAATCTATAATAAGAGATTGTGGAACTGAGGCCAAAATACTGTGGTCATTTCTCATTTTCTATTGATTCCCATTAAAAACCTGTGAAATCCCTTCCAGTGTTTCTGCTGACACACAGTGTTTCAGTTCAGAATTTCCATCAGGGATATTGACTCAAGCCATCTCTGAAACAGAAGCAGCAGCAGGATCAGACACAGAGACTCGCCACAGAATCTTGGACATCTTAGCCACACAGTAAGACTGCAGTCTGTGTGTGTAAGAGGAACTTTGTGGGTTCTTCCTAATGACGTTCTTTGAGAAACATCAGAATATGTTTCCTCATAAAATGATTACACCTGCTCTAGTGCCTAAAAGATCCATCCAAGTACATACAAAACAATGCTGGAAAAGTCCATTGGTCTCACATCGAATGGGCGAGCACAGCCTTCTACAGGCCAGTGCTATGAGAAGGTAAGAGGGTAGAGGTGGAGCGAAGTAGTATCAAATGCAGTGGTAAGAATGTCAGTGGGAGCTCCCATTCTATTGGCTTTTCAGAAGGGTAGCAGCAACTAGGGAGTGGTACTGAATGAAAGCAATTACTTAGCTTCTTGTGGGTTCATGTAGCCTCTTGGATTGATGGCTGCAGCTGAGAAATTCCACAGGGATTGAGGAGGGGAAGTGCCCAGAGTATGATGCAGGCGCACAAATCCCTCTGGAGCCCTAATCATTCTCTCTGGGTACACAAAGTCACGAAACCCAGTTGTTTGATCTTGCTACATACTCTGCCTGCCTTGTGAAGAAACAGGAGACATTTGGGAAGTGGGAACACTTGCACCAAATTGCATCACACGATGTGATGAACAATGGCTTGTCCTTGGTCAGCTGTGTCAGTAATGGTCAGACCAGAGCGGTTTGATTTTCTACAAGAATACATAAAACTATCTTTTGCAGCAACCCAACACACATAATTTGTCGTGTTTACTATGCTATAAAATATTGATGTACTAGCCCAAATAATACTGGATGGCTTATAACTAAGTTTTATGTGCTTTGTATTTTGCTCTTTAACAAATTCATGTGTGCAATACATTCTGATTTCTTTCTCCTTTATTCTTCTTCCCCTCCCTGCCAGCTGCCATTCCCATCCCATATTCATATTCATGTCCCTTAATATTTTGTGTCCATCACATTTGCTCCCAGGGCTTAGAAACTTCATTAATTCTATTCTTCACTTCTCTTCTATGACTTCAAGACTGTGGCTAAAATAACCAACCTAATATGACTTTATAAGAAACCATGCACAGATAACTACAGGACACCTTGGATTTTTGTTGAAGACTCTCTCCAGATTGCTCACTAGTACTAGAGCTGGAGCCAAGATTGACTAGGCAGCTTTTAAGAGCATAGACTAAAGCAGTCACTATATGGCAAAGTTTCTATTTCACGGCAGCAGTCAATGATGACATGCAATACGATCAGGTGGAAGTGGTACATCACCACCCTTGTAACAGGAATCTTTGTGCTCAACCCACATGTGCTATTAGTCACTGAAACCCACAACCTGGAGCCTAGCACAGTCCCATCAAAGTCTTCCCTGCTTGCTCCACCTGCCCTAGCACAACACATACCTCACTAAGCAAGATTTGATGACAGCTGCAGTAACTGATTCATAGAGTTTAAAATTAGCAGCAATCTAGAACTATTTATCATGATACAAATCCCTATAAATTAATTTTAATTCAGTTTAATTTTTAATTGTCATACACAGGAACAGGTTTGTTTTGGCATTTGTATATATAATTTGCCCCACTTGCTCCATCATCCTCTGCATCCTCAACTTGTATCCTTCTACTCCCATATCCCCCATTCACACTCATATTACATGTTCCATTATCCTCCTTGTCCTGCCCTTTTAAAACTTCATTCATTCATTTTTAGATCAATTACATGAATAAAGCTCAGAGTTGAGTGAAAGTTGGTAGACATAAGCACTACAACCCTGGTTGTCAGACAGTTTTGGAACACACCATCATCACCATTACTATAGTCATCAAGTCTCATTCCTAATATCTTGACCATCCTGGCTTCTTCCTGGAGTCCCCTGGATCTCAACACATGTGTACTGAAGAAAAAAATGTCTGGAGTGGCAAAGCATCTTCCAAACCCCCAACTCCCTGTCTACACTGCTGTGGGCATGCTATGGTTTGTTGGTGACTATGACAATATTAGTTGGTACAGATTTTGAAAACCAACCTAGCACATTAGAGCACTTATAACACTATTTTGCAAGTATGTATTCACAAGTCAGTTTTAATCTACTAGCCTCAAGCACCTGAGGACAGGAAAGTTGTCTAATTCATCTTGGAGCCCTAACATCAAAGACTGCAGTAGCATACAAAGAGTTGGTGAAGCTAAGGATGAATGGACTAAAAAAGAAATCCAATTCCAACATGTTACTTTTTCAGTTATTCTCATTCTAAGACAGTGGTTTTGGTTTTTCATAAGATTTTTCATACGGATGGGAGTGGTCTTTAAATAGCTTGTGACTTTCATAGTGATGTTGGACTAACAATATGGAAGAGAGCTTTGGAGACAATTATTTGTGTCTTGCTCCTCCCAATTGACTTACCAATAGAGGGACATTGCAGTTTACATGAAACCACTATAGTAACATCTTTAGAATGTGCATTCTTGGGGCAGGGGAGAAAAGCAATCAACAGTCTCATCAATTTGTAAAAGCTTCAAGCTACAATAATAACTACTTGGAAAGAGGAGAACATCAGTTTAACAGTGGCTTGAATGCCAAGAGGGCAACCAACAACTTTCTGGATGGCTTGAAGGCCATGAAATTATGAAAGGAGAGGACATAGACCTTAGAGTGTATAAACTATTAAAGTTTAGTTACAAAGACACTGCATAAAAGTGCCCTTTAACATCTATCATTACACCCATAGATTGGAGGAACACTCAGCTCTCAACCTACAAGCTTCCATTTGCAATGGAAAATAGTTATTACAGAAAAATTGCAGAAAATAAGTGATTATAGAATGCTTGGCCCTAAATGGGATATTCAAGCCTTCCCTGCAATCGCACGGCTCAGGAAACATTGCAATAAAGGGGACAACAAGACTATAAGAGCTTGAAGGAGAAACAGTGGTATGGCCAGACAGTATCTTGTGAACATGAACATGACAGGGCTTCTGCATCCATGAATTCACTGGAGCTATGTGCATTTCCACAAGACCTGTATAGGATTTTGCCTATCGATACGTCACCACAGATGGAGAAAGATCTCAAGAGACCCCCCACATCTCCCTAAGAGACTAGCGAAAGTGAATGCTGGATGTGGGGGAAGGGAAGATACTTCCTTTAATAGTAATGAGATATAATTCATGCTCCAGCAAGTGTTTAGGCACATGCCACCAGGGTCCAGGCTTAGCTCTACACAAGGCATACTATCTGGACTCTAATCTTACCAATGTCAAGACTGTGTTCTTAATCAGCATTCAAGACTCCTACTGTATGGAGAGCGGGGCTGACAAGAAACTCTGCTCTGACTTTACACAGCTAAAACAAAGATGAAATTCAGTGGCCCAATACATGCAAAAAAGACACAAAAATAGGAGGGAGACTGGCAGGGAAGAAGGGTCGTAAGGGGAAAAAGAGGAGGATGGAATTGGGAATTAAGGTGTGAATATATCATAAATTCACTATACTCATACATGAAACTGAAAGTATGTGTACATATATATATTCCATTATTCAAATATCCATACTTTTTAAGCATGGATAATCAATGAGAAACTCCACCTATTCCCATCCCCACCCCAAGTCTCCTTCTCTATCAGTTTTAATAGAGGAACTTGATCCAAACAGTATGGTTCTTTAACTTTTAGGGAAAAATGATAGTGAATTTTTAAAAAATCTTTACAGCATTCTAAAATTAGAAATATGGAGTGGATTACATCTCCCATTGTGCAGTTTTTGTGCCAGACCGGAACCTCTGTTCGGATTACTGAGGGCCATATTTAGAATGGGGGAAGCACAGTGGGAAACTCTCTTTGCAGGGGAATCTATTCCCTGTGCTCTGGTGAGGAGATTTTGTTTCTTTTCCAGAGAGTCATTTGTGCACTCTGTTTGGGCCACACATGAAAGTCATCTTTCTCTCATGAGAGTTGCCTTTGGCTGATGTTGATTGTTTTGAAGCCAAAATATGGTAATGATTTAAGGGGGGGGGGAGGATAAAGTAGAATAGAAGGAAAAGAAGGAAGGCAAAAGACCAGGGAGGTACAAACATCCTGAGTTCAATTCTATACTAGGCATCTGGTGAGATATTGAGAAAACAGTCCGTTCTCAGAACCAAAGGCAGAAAAGGTCAAGACAGGAGCCAATACTAGGGATTCTGAAGTTGATGCTCAAAAGGAATGCCAAATCCAAAATCTTTGTTTCCAAGTTCATGTTCTCCTCAACACCCAGAACCTGCAGGGCACAAACTACTGCTTTCAGCGGCTGTCCGAGGCCAGCTGTGCAGAACTTCAGTAGCTTGGATGCTGGCCAGTGTAGTAAACCCCATGCTGGACTTAGGAAACTAATTGTTTCTCTTATTGCTTTCACACAGGTGGACACCTGCCCTTTTCTTTTTTCTACCAAAGTCTAATGACATAATAAAGTTCCCCCTGCCAAGTCAACAGAACACATGGGATCATCATATATGAGGGAAAAGATGAATGCAGCCATGAATTTATCACATCTGACAGGCAGACTGAAAGGACAGGAGGGAGAGAAGGAAAAGAAGACACAAAGGGGGAACGGCAAACCTGAGATTTATGAAATGATCAGTTTGTCTGAAGGAAGTTTACATCTGATTCTACTATAGCAAACTGAAGATACTCCTATAGCATGATTTCAAATATCAACTCAGTAGTATAGTAGAATGCGACCGTGGGCCTCAGACCCCATAGGACCAGATTCTAATTGCAACCCATTTTGCTATACGATTCTCTAGGCAGGACTTACATCTGTGTGTTTTGAGTTTCATTGTCTATAAAATGATAAATAATGTCATCCCAAAGTATTCTTCTTAAAAATTAATTTGAAAACTTCCTATACCCCACACTGATATACTGATAGAGTTAAAACACAGAAGGATGAACCATATCTTTATAATAGGCCTTTCATATACAAAGGGCACATGTAACAAGTAAACAAGAAATATATTCAACATCTGATCCATTCAGGTTCTAGAAGAGGAAATCATCCTGACAGTGAAAGATAAAATGTAAAAAGCATAGGTTATGGCATTTATTTTATACCCAAGAAATGCAAATTCCTTCACTTAATACTTCAACAATTCTAAACCAAGTACATAGAAGCTATAAAAAGAAACTTCAGCTCAAGGAAAAATAATGTGAATTAAAATGAGGCAGCATCTTTTGATCTGTTAACTTCCAGTTTCATGGTTATTGAAGTTAGCTTGTGCTGGTGCAGGTGTGAGGACCAGAAGTTTTATGTATGTGTGACAGCAATGAAAGTTACTATAAAAGTTTTGGAAAACAGACATGTCAGTACTAGAAGTGGATCTTTGACTTTCTTTTTCTAGGAGTTAGAGATCTTATGCTCCACCCTAAGTAAACTGTCCTAGTCAAAGTATACATTGGCAATATTGTTAATAGTGCTCAAAATATGGGGGCAACAAAAATGTTTGACAGTAAAATCAACATCAAAGATTGCATAATGTATTCAAAAACGAAGTATCTACTTAACCAAATATGACTATGGGCAATAATTAGGTAACATTAAAGGGAGTAACTGAAAAACATGGAAAACACTTAGGATGTGAGAATAAGATTAAAATGTTGCACATGTAAAACAAGCATATCAACACGTTAATGAATGTATGTACATAGACACCAGGATTTTCATATTGTTGCTTTTCTTCATTTCCAAAATTTCCTATGATACAATTATCATGCTTTTATTTGTTTAAAGTTGCAAGTTTAAACTGTAAGTATTCAAGATAAGTGATTCTCCTGCTTCACAGTTGAATAAACAAAACGTGTTTTCAAATGTTTAGAAGTCAGGCATGTCCTTCTGATAATTCTGACTCCTTCTGTCCTTCCAGAAAAGAAAATAGAGTCACAGGAAGTGACACACATTTCATTTACTAGGATGCAGTGTTCTTGCTTTCTGTAAAGTCCAAAGTGTTTCACATTCAGCTTTGAACTTCCTCATGTTCAACCATTGGGATTTCCTTCCGTGGATGCTCTAACTTGAATAAGCATTCTAAACTGTACATGAAAGATGATCATGCTTTCATGCTTTAAAATTAACTAAGTACTTTTAAGCTGTCTTTGGGGGCACAAGTCTGTAATTTTTCTGATGCATCTAAAGACTGTGAATATAGAATATTTTAATAGCATTTAAATACTTTAGAATTTAGGCCTATGCATAGGTGAGTTTTGAGAGTCAGAAGTCTTTGTGTGTCTTTGAAACTGGCATTGGAGACTGTTCTTATCACTAAAGCTTTCTTCCTGGGAAGAGATCCCAGATACTGGAGCTTCGTGCTCTCTGCACTAACGGAATCAATATGGGTCTCTGGAGCTTGGTTGCTGATGGTGAGTTCCCCATCTGTCCTTCCTGACGTCTGCAGCACAGACTTGCTCACATTCTCTGCTGGCAGAGCCTTCTGCATGAGTTTTGTCTCCTTTCTAAAACGTTTGAAGACTCCGAAATGACAAATACCATGACCACTGCACATCCCCAACCTCACCAAGAAGTCTCATTTCTCAATACTCGATGTTGCAATCAGTGCTGCAGCTGCCAAGCTCTCCTTACCCAGATGTGCTCCATCAGTTACATAAGTCTATAGGGGGTCCGCGGAAAACTTCAGGCTGCTCAGCAACACCCCACCATGAGTTAGTTGCCCTGAGGCGGAAATGCAGGGAGGGACTTAATGGTTTGTTTCAACTCCCTTATGTTCTAGACTGGTACCTGTAAATCAACATCATCAGTCTGATATTTTCTCTGAAGACAGACTTACTGTTGTCAGTTTCCAAGTAGAATCGCTATGATTATAAACTCCATTTAGCCTCTTTCAGAGAAGTCTTGAAAGAGTGTAAGTACACACACACACACACACACACACACACACACACACACACACACGAGAAAGAGAAAGATAGAGACAGAGGGAGAAACTGATCTACAAAGACCTGGGCCTCATAGAAGAAACAAGCACCCTTAAATACTTTCCAGTTCCTACCTGTAGCTTTTTTGGAATTCTCTTACTTTAAAAATCTCTCTAGTATTACGTTTTTATGAGCAGAAAAATAAATAAATAAATAAAATTCTCTCTAGGATGTGTAAATTACTAGGGAAAAAAACCCTCAATGATGGAAATCACTGAAACATAGGGTTCCATTGCCTCCCCAAGGACAAAAGCATCTATTTTCATTCTCTTAGCTGACTCTACACATGGTGTATATTTGCTCAAAAAGAACACAATTTCAGCAACTCTTCTTTAATATGTGCCGTGTGGGATTCTGGCTTCATAATACAGCATTTCATTGCTGATTGCCAGATAGTTAAGGTTGTGCTCAGGCTGCAATAAAGTGCATGCATTGGAACATGGCAGCATTCTGTTTGTGTGGTCTATGGATAATCCATGCTCCTTTGCTCTGTCTACCAGTAACTTGCATTGTTTAAGATGCTATCATGGGTTTCCTGGTTTCTTTCCCTAGAGGCCAGGAACACTCAATTCTTTAATATCTCCTCATAGATTATATCTCCAAGAGCCTATTATTTTGTCGTCTGCCTTTGGATCCTTCTAGTTTTTCAGTGTTGTCTCCAAGACACAATAACTATATTGGGAATAGTTAATAAGTAGAAACAACCCCCCAAAAAGTCTTATTCCTTAGACACCAATCACTCAATTCATTAAAAAAAATCAGATTTTAACTACTTAGGCAAAGATCAATATTCAATACTATGTAACTGTTCATATTACTTGAGAAATGAAACAAAGTGGTTCAGAAAGTATGACCCTTAGCATGGTGTTACTATCTTTGCTTTGAAGAGGGCATAAACAAGTGCTCTTTTTTATGTTTCAGAGTTTATTACTTTCTAAATTAAATTATCTCCAGATACTTATAATTATGAGTGAACTCCTGCTGTCATATTATTCATATAAATACTAAAATATACATACATATTTATTTATTTTATTTTTTGTCCACTCATATAAACTTAATAGGTACCAGGTCCCCTCCCTCTCCACCCGTCCCAGACTCCCTTGCTCCCTTCCCCCATTTCTCCTTCCTTTTACCCCCCTCCTTCCCTTTCTCCCAGTGTCCTCTCCCTCCCCCCACAATCTCTGGAGCATCCTTTAGTGTGAATGTCAAACTTCCCTCTGTCCTCCACTCTACTGAGGTATAAGGACTCAGTACCATTGCCTAGAGCCCTTTCTTGTGATCCCCTTTAGTATGGGAACACTATTGTGACTGTTAATCCCTTGCCTCTAAGGATCCTAGTGCCTGTGGTCCATGTTAGATTTTGGGGGTCATTGATATGTCAGTCACTGCGCAGGTCATGCAAAGTCCTATTATGGTTACTTTGGCCCTAACTTGTGTGGAGTATCTTGTGTATCATCACTCCTCCTCATCTTTAGACTCTTACAATCTTATCACCTCCTTTTCTGCAAATTTCCCTGAGCTTTAGGATGGGGAGAAATTTGGCTGGTCTGGTTCCAGGTGATTAATGTAGGGTTTCTGATGTTCTGAATTATGGATTATTGTTTTTTTTTCAGTTTCAACAAGTGCTCTTAAAAGTCCTCATTCAGTACAAAATAAAGTACACCACAAAGTCATACCAAGCAATACACAATGCTAACCCAATGCGTGTGAAATCTGAAATGTTCTCTCGGGACACTTAACCACATCTTTGTCTAATTACAGGCAGTTGGGTTCCCAATGCTGTGACTTAGTTCATATAATGAAATTAACATAATATCCAAAGGGACTGCTGTGTAGTAACCTCATTAATTATGAGAATATGATTGAAAGCTTCCATTATAACAGTGTGCTTACTTAGACATTATGGAGAACTTTCTATCTATGATAGTTACAGGTGCGTTGGTCAAGAAAACTGAGCTTACTTCAGTTTACATCATTAATATAGTGTCACTTATACTTCTTAGGCTCTAGGAGAACATAAAGTGCAATGTAAAAGAATTCACGACAAGAACTTACACATGAGATATGGTAAGCTTTTGCTTACATATGTCCCCAACAAAACAACAGAAGGATAAAGAAAATGTCATTTTATAACGATGGATGGCTGAGATTCTGAATGACAGAAATACATCTTCTTAACAGTGGTAGTATTGCCCGGAAGCCAACAGCAGCTAACAGCTTTATGATGGGAATATCAACTCAAAATCCAGTAAATATGCATATACTAGTATACTAATATCTACCATGAAAGTTTCAACATCTTGAAGAAAATGTTACTATTAGTCTCATTATTTTATTCTTAAAACGAATTTTTATTTATTTATTTGTATATGTATGTGTATGTGTGAACACACATGCTGTACCACATGTGTAGAGGTCAAAAGGAAACTCATGGAAGTTGTTTCCCATCTTCTACCATGTGGGGACCAACTTAGGCCAAAAGTTTGGCAATAAGCACCTTTACCAGTTGAGCTATCAAGTCAGATTCTAAATTTTCAAGTGATTTGTAGATACTCTTTCTATCTGATTGGAATTAAATAACTATATGTAAATATATACATTTTATATTTAGTTGTCTTATGTAGCTTAAAAATGGGAACAACATATTTAGTTGTCTAAATATAACTTAAAATGGGAAATATTTCAGATCTAGGCATACCTGCAAACAAACAAAAAGAAATTTAAATTATTCCTCAAATTTGTGATTAAAGCCAAGTATGACTAGAATTATATTTGAAAGAGGAAATGATAATAATAAATTGTGAATATAATCTGAGAAAGAATGACAAAAGCAAGAAGGATAAAATATTGATATTAAATTTAATATTATAAATACTAAAGCTTAATTTTTTGCTTATTAGATTACATCAAAATGTCATGGAAAAGTACATGCTTTCAAATTATGATTTTCTCCACAAAGACTTCCATGAAGTCCAAAGGGAAAAGCATCAGGAAAATCAGTAATGAAAATACATGAAGAATTTCAGTGCTCAGTCTGCTTTGTATGTATATGTCACCTTCCACATAATCCATTTTGACACAGCCAAATGAGAAAAGTGTATGAGTTTATGTTATGTTCACTTGAAGCCTCAGACAACTGCCAAAACATTGTGTGCTTCCTGGGAGTTTTGACTGACAATGTAAAACTTAAATATTTAAGTATTCATAATAAACATATCTATATTCTCTACATGTATCTGAATTTTCAAGAGTCCCATGAATACAGTTTTTCAGGCGCATTAAACTATGCAAGCAGTGCCTGCCTTGTACTTCAAAATAAAATCATAACATAGTTCTTATGTGAAAAAGAACTGGTTGTCTTGTTCTGCTGTCAGCTTTTATTAACTGTAGTAACTGACTGTTGTACTAAGTTACTCTATACCCTGTAGAACAGTGCTTTTTCAGACTGTTCCTTGACCTGCGTCACAGTTAATCTTTGTACTACTGTGAGACAGTACTCCTTCACAACTTAAGGGAGAAAAGAAAGGTCTGCTTAGCTTACTATTCTAGAGTGGAGCTACAGTCCATTATGGTAGAAAAGACACAGCAGGTGGCAGAAGCTGGAGTGGCTCAAGTCACTGCAGACAACATGGAGGCTGAGACAGAAAACTGCTAGAGCAAACAGGACAGGGCTAACTAACCTCAAAGCCTAATCCCCTCAAGGCCTTCCTCGAGCACAACTCCACTTCTTAAAGTTGCCATGACCTTCCCAAGCACCAACATCAATTAAGGATTCAAACACATGGGCCTATGGAGGACAAATTACATTCAAACCATGATACCCTAAGAGACTTTATTTTACAAGCATCACATGATATAGCAGATGAAGGATGAGTCTACATTCGGTCAATATGTAAACAATGTTATTTTTTTGTACCGCCCATGAGGCAGAGACTGACAAATAACTTACTCCTAAGTAGAAATGGCACTACCCTATAAATTTACCAGAGTAAACTAGGACTGTTGGAACAGATGGTGTATTAAAACTGTACCAGAAAAACAAGGCCAGAGAACTCCACGACATTTCAGACAAAGGAAAGGTTGAAACTACCTATCTGGTCCTACAGACATGATGGTGACTTCACCTGCCTGTTGTTTGACACTAGGTATGTGTGTCAAGGGACTGAGGGGCAGAAAACTGCCTGACTGTCTTAAGAGTCCCAGGCTCAGCTCTACCCTCACCATTGCTACTCAGATTTTAGTCCATCTGTCTGTTCATCCATCCAATTTGCCTGTTCAATCACTTGGACCCAATCCTGACTTTCTCTCTAAGAGCCTCCACCACACGTCATTTCTGTAGATGAACCCTAAGCCTGCAGTCTGAATAAATGGCAGTAGCAATATCCCCAGCAGACTTCCAGCCTGGGCTCTTTATGTATCTCTCTTTGCATTATGGTTTACAGTCTCTCAAGACTCTTTGAAACTTCTTGAACTCTGCTGTGGCCTCTTTAACCCCTTATAGCTATTGTGGAACCTATAAACACACATATAAAAAAGATTGGTAATAGACAGATGATAGACAGACAGATAGATGGATTTACTGTGCTATATCTCTGTATGGAGATAGTGATATAGATGACAGATGATATAGACAAATCACAGAAGTAGGATAAGAAGTTGCTCTAAAAAAACCTTGGGTAAAGTATCAACTTGTGACTTCTCCTGTTCTGTATTTCAATAATTATACGAAAAACAAAACTAACTTCTCACTGGACTCTCATGTTATTTTTTTAAGGGGGGAGGATGTAAAGAGGATGACAGAAACAGCAGCATTATCCTTAAAAACTTGTAGTAGCACTGACAGTTGCTATTGTGTTGACCAGCCATTCTGCCCTGAGGCAGCCTGAGAATTGTGAGAACCGGATGCACACCAGCCTCCAATTCTTCAGTCCAGAACAATGGGTAGCCGTTGATCCCCAGTGTCAACTGTCCACAGGGCAAGAATGAAGCCATCTTAAGATAGAAAGGCATTTTCAAACTATGTCATAATCAGTGGTGTTGAAAACTGTACCAAGAGCCCGAGAGAAAGCAAAGTTTGCAACACGAGGTCATTATGAACATAAAAAAGGGCCATTTTCCACATTCGCTGTGTTTTAGGTGACAGGAATTTTCGCATTTACAGTTCTAGAAGAAAGGAAGATGATGGGAATGTTCTGTTTACAACAGAGTGGGTGGCTGTTTGTCTTCTTGGTTGATCCTGGAATGTCACCCATTTCCAAGGTCTGTCCTCACAGTCTCTGAACCTACTGATCTTTTAAATTTTTTTGTAGGGTCCGTGTTTGTACTTTATCTTTAACCTTCTAATAATTTTCCTATACCCTTTAAATTTAAAAAGGGACCCATGACCCTTGTAGAGATAACATCACTCACAACTCATTTCGAATAACATGCTGGAGGCCTTTGTTTCTCTTCACTTTTCAAGCAAGAATGAAGGACACTGGAACAATTTTAAAGCAGCCTCTGTCATTTACAACACTCCTTTCTTGACACCTACCACAGTGCTGCTAAATCAATCAAGATGCTTTAAGGAGTCTTAAGGTTACTTCAAATAACTTTGTATGGTGGTCTAAATTCATCATATTTTTTCAGATATACTGAAATCTGCATTTTTTTCTTCTAAGTACAAGAAAAGACATTAATTACATGTATCATCAGCATAGTCAAACAGATTCTTCTAAAAAAACTAATCAAGTATTAAAAATAGCTATCATAAATTTACTTGTCATTGTTCTTCCTGGCATTAGATGAAGCATATATAATAAATTGATATGCAATGCATCAATAAAATATGCCATATTATGCACACTAGTGCACTGCTCAGTCATCAAAGGAATGAATTCTGTTTTCTGCAGCAGCATGGATGAAAGTAGAGGACTTCAGTTAGAAAACAAGTCACACACAGATGCATAAGTGCTACATGTCCTCATTCATCTGCAGAAACTAACAAGGTTGATTTTATAGAAGCTGTAGGTAGAGGGGTGGCTACGGGAGCTGGGGAAGTAGAGAGTAGGGAAGTAGGAAAAGTTGATTATTGAGGCCTAAGTTCTAGCAAGGTGTTCTGGTGTTCCATTAATAGCAAGGTGGCTACGACGAGGATAGTATGCAAGAATTTGAATGTTTTCACCACGATTGCCAACATTTGAGAAGAGGGATATAGTACTATGGCTAACCTAGACATTGCACAACCACAAGCATTTATGCAAACATCACACGATATCCCATAAATAGGTAACATATTTATATGCCAACTCCAGAAATAAGCAAACCACACATTTATTAAATAAAATAGATCAAAATTGTAGTGGCTTCTGGAAACCTGACATCCTTTAGTATAAGTTCATTGAAGTGGTTCAGCAGGATTTCTAGAAGAAATCTTTCTCTAAGTAAAATGGTAAATCTAAAGGGGGAAATCTGGGAGATCACAAGACAAGAAGTACAATGTAGCTAATTTTGTCCCAGGTACACTAGAGGTCACAACAGTATAGCAAGACTTCATGAGCAATTCTCCCCTCAGTTGTCCTGGAAATCCCAGATGCCTCTTGGTGAGCTTCACAGCTCTGCCCCTGGGTTCCTAAGGCTGCTGTCCTGGGACCAGAGCTGGCTCTGGCAAGAGAAGATCCATTTTTTGTTTATGCGTGTTCCCTGGCATCCAAGCACAAAGAGCAAGAAAGAGATGCATGTTTTCACTGGCAAGCTGACCAAGAAAAGAGAAGATTGATGAGGTGGGATACCAGACTTTCTCGGGAGGCAGAGGAAAGGCTGGTGTTAAATTGGACAACTCATCCTGAAAGACAAGTTCCTAATAATCCTGACATTCAGACTGAACTGAAGCAAAGCCTCACACTCTTTCAGATGGATTTTCTTCTACTCCAGATTTTCCAGTGTTTTCATTAGTTCTTGGTGTCCAGACAGCCCCCTCCAGTCAGACAGCTGAAGGCTCTCATTGTTCTGCTGAAGAATGTGCACCATTACTCACTATTAACCACTTTTTAACTGCAAGGACAGTACTTAGTAGAAATGAACACTTCCTTATGTTTATCTAGCTAATTTCTAAACCAATTCAGATGTTCGTTCACTCAAAAACTAAGGAAATGCCACTTTTCAGGCCAGTATGCCACACTACAAGATATGATATTTGACTTGCTGGACTTCAGTCTTAATTTGATATTTTTCGTATTGTGTCATAATGCTTCCACTTCAATGTTTATCTGTGCTGAAGTCTTTAACTTGATTTAACTTGGTGAAGAAATTGCACATAATTTTTTAAAAAGAAACTTTCACTTCGAATATTTTAAAAATTCAACTTTTAATGACAAATATTTTAAAACTAAATTAAGAAAACTTTCCATTTTTGACTTTTTGAATTAATAAAACTAAATGTACTTTATATCCTAAGACAAATGTAACACCTGTGGGGACAAGAACTGAAAGGTTATAGTTTAAAAGTGGTATGTTTTTGTGTCAAGTGTGCTAAGGGTGAAATATCATAGTTAGATGCAGATGTCAACCTGCATCTGGGAACATCTGGTAACATATGTAGACAATTGGTTGTTGAGTTAAATCCAGATAGAGCCTGCAGGAGATTGTTTAGTTAATGGGGAAACCCCAGACCATGGTGGGTGGGGTTGTTCCTGGGCAGGTGAATAAGGATGGAGGGAACTGGTTAAAGACGTGGACATCCTTCTGCATACATGGCCAGACGTGTTGGTATGGCAGGTAGTGATTTTTCCTCTCTCAGCAGTTATATGGACATGGTGTGGCCAGTTTCTTCAGCCCTTGGGGTTGGTGTAGGCTTTCTTGCCAAGTTGGGCACAGAACTGTAACTGAACTATCACAAAAGAAAATAAAGCCCCTTGTTCCTTCAAGCTTTTTTTTAAATCATGAATTTATCAGCAACATGAAAGGTAACTGCAGCAGTTGGCATTGGGAGTAGAGATGAAATGTAATACATTGTCCTTATCCACAAGGTTCAAGGACACAGGGAGAAATACACAAACAACTACGCTAAGAAAGTCATCCATCGGTTGAAGTAAGAGAGCTGAACGGTATACTGATAGGAGCTAATCCTGGCTTAAGGAAGAGAGGCATCTGGGTAAACTCTCTCTCTTGCAAAAACTAAGATGAAGTAGTTCTGATTATTCAGAAAAAAGTTTCTCACTGTTTGGGAACTGACATGCTAAGTTTTGCGTTGCATAGTTCTAGTCATTTTGAAAAAAATCATATTCATATATATTTCTAAGAGCTAAAGTTAGACTAACTGAGTGGTATTTTAGAGATTTATCTTATCTACAGGACTACAGGGCCAACCTAGACCAAAAATCACTGATATTGAGTTTGAATTCAGATTAAAAGAGATACAGCAGGAAACTATTGGCTTCTTTCTGGTCAGTACTGACTAACGTCTGATGAGTGTTTTCTTTCAAAAAAAACTGGACCAGGCCAGCTTTTGTGCATTCTCATCACAAAATTGTTTGTCACTATTATTAACACAACACATGTTAGTAATCACTGTGTTAGTAAAAGTGTCACCTAATTTTCTTAACTGAACTTAATGCGGTAAATATTGCTGATATTCCGTTTTGCTGATTAAGAACAATGAGACTTAAGCCTGGGAAGATGGTTCAGAGGTTATGGGTTTGCCTCAAAAGCAGAAGGACCAGAGTTCAAATCCCTAGATACTATGTAAAAATGCCAGGGAGTTTGTAATTTCAACCCTATAAGGCAGAGGGGAAACCCTCAAAACAAAGTAATGGTGAAGTAGAGCAATCCAGGATTTCAGATGCTACCCTTAGACCTCCAAAGGCAAGCACTCAGGTGTCCTCTTGTACATTCATGTAAGAACACACACACACACACACATACACACACACACACACACACACACACACACGCACGCACACATGCACACACACACATGCACGCACACACACACACACACACATGCACGCATACATGCATACTAAAAAGAGAACAATGAGTGACTTAGAAAGGTGGAAAGTACTAGCACTGAGAAGCAAACCTAGGTAGTTTGCTCCAGAGTCTTAGTATCTTTATGAACCTATTGCACTGTAGATATTTGAAAACTAAAAGTAAATATGAGAGTGGGAGATGCTTTGGTAAGTAAAGTGCATGCTGCACAAGCATGAAAATAAGAGTTTAGATTCCTAGCACCCATGGAAGAACTGGGTGTGATAGGTGACTCCTCTAATTCCAGTACTGGGAGTCAGAGACAGGAGGATTCCTGGAGCATTTTGCCAATCAGACTAGCCATTCTGTGGGCTCCAGGTTCAGTGAGAGACCCTGTCTCAAAAAGTAAGGTAGAGAGGTACAGAAGAAGACGACCATCACCCTCTGAGCTTCAAATGTGTACACATGCATATAAATAAGTAAACAAATAAATAATAAAAAGTAAAATACATTTACTTGAATTAATCCTACTACAGGAAAATGCTGAACTCATATGCAAGAACAAGTGATAATTTACCTCTAAGCTTCCAAATGCCTAAAAATTTTATGCAGAATGACCCATTACAAACACAGAGAAGGTCTTTCCCAGAACTCTTCCAGTTTTATCTCTAAATAAACCAAATCTATAGGATGATTTTGAGAGGGTACAAAATTCATTGAACTTAAGGAGAATGACCAACAGAAATGATTATGTCATTATCAAAAGCTGTTGAACATTAGATTCCAAAGAGAATTATGTGGAATTCACTTGTGTTTTATATTATTTATTTATCTCACATTAAAGTGGTTTTAAATTTAATTCCATACTTCACACTTATGCTTAGATATACGCAGCCAAAATTTACAAATATTGCCTAAATATATCCCATTTTTTCATCCTCCATGAAGTATGTCTTCTCACTCGAAATTATTACAACCAATTTCCTTAACTTGGTGAGCTTATAGTATGCCAAGCATTATACAAGAAACATAATTTGCTTGTTCCATTTAAATTTCTCCTAAAACTTCTGAGCCAAATAATGGTATTCTTGTAGAACAAGTAAGGAGAGGTCTCAGACTAAGAATTTGCTACAGATCAAACTGCCAGTGTGTGCTAGTAGAAATGAGATGTCAGAGGCATCTCATACATGCTCAATATTTTCTCTCAAGAATTTAGGGGATATCCCTCAAGATATAAACCTATATCCTCTGCTTAATGTATTGAATTGAGTAGTATATGTTTTATACATTACAGGAAAATGCACAATGTCTTCCAGTCTATTTTATGAGAAGCTATGATGTCACTTTTCAATACTGGATGATCTGTCAAAGATTTTAGGTTTTTTTTGTTTGTTTGTTTGCTTTATATAAAAAGAAATTCTCGGGCTGGAGAGGTGGCTCAGGGCTTAAGCCTCTGCCTTGCAGGCGGAAGGTCCTGAGTTCGGATCCCAAACCCCACGTATAGACGCCGGGCAGAAGCGGGGGCGGCCTGTGCTTCTGGTCCTGGTAGGGCGGAGCCTGTGAATCCTGGGGCAGAGTAAACAAGGAGGAGGTGGAAGTGCCCATGGTGGTTCCTGAGTTTGCCCGTGGTTCTACACACACACACACACACAATTGAATAATTAAAAAAAATTAAAAAAAAAGAAATTCTCCAATATCTATTCAGGAAAAAATCATTCAAAAATTATTGAGGATCTCTTTAGACTGCAATGATAGAAAATTAATTTCATTGGTTTTCACTTCTTATATTTGGTAAATATTGATAATATATCCTTTAACTGTAATATTTTCACAGACTATTTTGAACAAAATAATGTTTTCTTCCATAAAAACAAATCTCTCATAGAATACAGCTTAATGAGAAATACAATACAATGAGAAGGATATTTATAAAAATTGCGATACACAAAATAAGCTGGATACAGCCATTTCTAAAATACAACATCTTAAAATACATGAGCAGCTTTAAAATCTGACACTGTAATGAAAATTTAATAGGACTTCCAAACATTCATTCCAAGAATTCATCTATTTCAGGATTTTCTGAAAACAAATCTGAGTACTTTGCCTAAAAAGTCTAGTCCAAGAATTCCTGATATGGTTAAGTCAATGAAAGCCATCTATGTTATTCACTTATAGGGATAAGTTTATTTAGTTACTGTTTCTACATGTCACAACATATTTGTGTAACTCCAGACATTCCAGCTTGGATCTTTAATTACATGTCAGTATGACCAAAATACAACAACACCAATAATTTCGATGTTAAATTTTTAGCATATAAAACTATAGAGAATAATTGTATTGTATTACTCTCCTGCAAAAATATAAACTAAGGAAACAAGCAAAAAATAGGCTTCATCCCCCTCATTTTTTAAATCAATTTCCCTTCTATTTTCTATTTTTATTTTGCAATAGAAAAATGATTCAAAGGAGACTTATGAGTTTTTTTTTAAGATTGCAACCTAGCATATTCACATTTAGTCTTATTTAAGTCCCAGATTATGTTAAGTCACAGATTCTCCAAATCATTCATTGATAACATCACCCTCCAGAAGAACTTAGAGTCCCTCAGTTCATGTCCTCTTCAACTCACACATGTCTGTGTCAATGGTGGCAACAGAAGTCTACCTTAGTCTGTTTCCTCTGTCTCCACTAAAGGTCTAAACCCCCCTGTGGGCCAGGGACACATCTTATCTTTTTGACACCCCTGTCTTTCCCACTAACTTGAAGTTAACTAATATGTACAGAAGAAAAACATGATAAAGGATATGTAAGTTATAGGTTTGACTTTCTTAATTAAGGTCATAGCATTAATATCTTTCCTGCAACGTATAATCTGAAAAACCAAGTCAGAGAGATAATTGTTAACAAGCTACTCTCAAAAAGAAAGAATTAGCAATACAAAGTAAGAGGAACACATTTTCTGTGGCACCTTCTTACAGACGATAATTGCCAGCAACCCAGATGGTTGAAACATGATTATTTCTGCATCACACAATCAATCTCTGTAACCCTACAGGGGGACCTAAGCCACTTTGTAGATTACCTTCAATTTCTTGAGAATAAATTCTAGTGTGTTATTACACCAACAGTGTTATAACAAAAACCGCACACCAGGCTCTTAAGCCCAATATCATTCCATATTCCATTGCATACTGTGGGCCCAGCATGATTCACATAGTATGCAAGATCAATCTCTCCCACTTTATAGAAGCAATTTTCACGTCAGAAAGCCACCTGGTTGATGTTAGGGTTGTTTTATTTCATTTTGTTTTTTGTTCCTGGGCTCATGCTGTGTAGTGTTCCTCTATTTCACCAAATGATAGCCCAAGCAATGTTTTGTGTATGAATCATTCTCTCCTGAATTTTGATTTTTGTCCCTACATTTCTAAAAGCACTTCCTTTGAAGTCATGAGTAATCTTCCAAATTCGATGTTTTTCTTCTAGCTTTCTCCTTAGAATTCCCAGACATACTTAAGAAAATGGCAAAAATGTTTCAAGAAGCTAGAAGGGAATCAATATCCATGTTATATAAGTGCTTATACAAGTGCCTGGGTTGAATCCCAGCTTTCAGCAACACTACTGTTAATTCATGTCATGATATTATTCTTTCTTTTCAAAAACTTTATAAAACATAACAAATATGTTCACTGGCAGGTCCTATGACACCAAGTGTTGTATTATATGGTCCAGTTGTGGCAATATGGGGAGAAAAGAGCCTTTTGACATCTGGAAAAATAGATACTCCTGCCTTTCAATCATTGCTTCTCTGACCCTTTTGAAATTGGTGTACTTAACACTTTGAGGTTTTGAATGGTGACCACTGTCCTCTGTGTAGGCCCTTTCAGTCTCTACAATCTGAATTTCATCAGTTCTACTTGTTTGAAATCTGAATGGAGAGTCCCAGCTCTTAGTCCTATGTTAAGATTCACACTGCAATTCCAAGTGTCTTCAGTTCTCTGTACAAAACAGTCAGACTCCTCAAATACAGAATTTACCCAACCATTAGAAGCACCACACACTAAGCTCCAGGGTTATTACAACACTTGGCTACTCCTTCTCTCTCTATGTCTACCATATACCTGGCACCCATTCTTTCCTCTGCAAACTTATTCATTTTTTAATTTATTCCTCAGTTCCATTCACCCAGAAAACTGTAAAATTCAAAGTGAATGATGAGCTTCTAGTCTTTCCCCTCTCCAGGACATTATAGTTCTTCTAAATAAATCTTCATTAAGGAAATCTCAGGTAATATATATCCACTGTCCAAAATCCCCATCAATGGATACAATTCAAAATCTAAACCTAAAACCTCTTTAGATTAGCATTTGGGGTTTTCTGCACTATCTACCATTTTCCAACCATATATCCCCCATTTCCTTTGGGGTGTCTGGAATTTCAGCAAGACTGACTTAGCATGCTTTCTTTATGCATGCTCCTGTTGAGTATGTTGATCTTTGCACTGCTAGCACCAAGAATTTTGCCTAGCACATAAAACTTCTCAGTAAATATTTGCTAAGAGAATAAATGGGCAGCATACAAGGATCCTTTACTCTGAAAACACCCATATATTTTATGAAGATGAGGTGGGAATTACTGTTACTAAATCAAGTGGGGAGTAAGCCAAAGAAGTAATGCGAGTGAACGCTACCAAGAAAACCCCAGGAGGACCTCTGCTTACAAAGATGACTAGCTCCATTGGAAAGTGCATTCAACTCTTAAAGCAAAAAGGCGAATGGTAACTTGCCAAAGAAGCTCCCAGTACTGCACATTGTTTTGAGGAGAATTTTAGTTCCTGCTGTTCTTTATTTACTAAAAAATGAGTGTTACCTATCACAGCCATTTGTTAAGGACTGAACAGTTGCAGCATAACAAATTTGAACCTTTCATTATGAATAATGCATAATTAACGTACCAGCCAAAAGATGCTGAATGTTCAACCCCAAAATGTTGGTACCAAAGGAGAAGAGGAATCTTACTTGGTAAATTAGAGCATATGTTACATATTTGATCCACAACATCCATGAAATGAAGGGAGAGATGCCAACTGGTCTACCAATGATGATAAAGCTGGAAGAGCAGTGAGGAAAAATCAACCCCTAAGTGATTATGTTCCAGATAATCTCTTCTATCTGGGGTTACATATGGTTTGTAGTGAGATTTTTGTTTTAATTTAAGCCATATATCATTAAAATATTTAAAATAAATAGAAAAGTTTCATAGAGTGTCCTCCAATGAGCACTTGCAACTCTATTTTGTGTTTAAACAATGAATCAGTGTGATCCCTTGTTTTAATCTTGCAGCAGTTACTCTTCTCTGTTGCTGTGAGAAACCACTCAAATTCAAGCAACTTAAGGGCAGAAAAGGGAAATTTATTCAGATGACAGTTCCAGATGCAGTTCTTCATGGGAAAGGCATGGCTGGCTAATAGAAGCTGGAGACAACTTAAGTCACATCCATCAAGGAGGCTGAGAGCCGCAAACTGCAAGAGACAACTTCTCCCAAAAGTAGGGTGGGGCTAAGCAACCTGTAAGCCCATCCACTGTGATGTAACTTCCTCCAGCAAGGTTCCACCTCCCAAAGTTGCCAAAACCTTTCCAAACATAAAAATTAAGGATTCAAATACATCAGCCTATGGGGAACAATTCATATTCAAACCATGACAAAGCTAGACTACTGAATTACTCTTTGACTATCAAGAATTATTCAATCAATACTATCTATCAATCAAAACTCAGGCTGAGTCTTTTTTGGATGACTGCTTTCTTATGGAAGACTGCTTTCTCAATATACCAGGCTCTCTTCCCACAACTTTTAAGAAGTCACTTTGATATCTCTTGAAAGTATCTAAAGCATTATCAAAATGTCATGACTGAATTCATGACAGGACATCTGTACCAGATGAAGTTTGATATGGTCCAGTTGGGGGAAAAGAGTATGGATGGAATCCCTTCACTCAGCATCATGAAGACAGATTGGACCTGCTTGTCAACTGCTGGACAAAAGAGCAGAATATTCTAAGGAGCAAGTAGATGAACGATCCAAAATTCATGACTGAATCAACAATGCTACTGCTAATTCATGCTGGAATGATGTTCTTTCTTTTAGTTAAAAAACAAGCAGAGCAATTGTATTTAAAGGAAGCAACATACGAAAGAAATGCCTGGGTTAAATTCAGTCTTTTGACTAAGCAAAACAGAAAAGGGGCCTGTACCGAAATTTAAAAGCATTACCCACCCCAATGTGTCAGTTGGTCTCAGCCAGCCACTTGACACTTTAGGAGTGAAATTGTGGGTACACCTATGAGGAATTACTGACTTAAAGCAGGCCTTAGGGCACTCCTCCAGAAGCTTGTCTTAATTACATAAATGATGTAGAGAGACCCAGACTTTCTTGGGTGTGAACAATCCCTGGGAAGGTGAATAAGATGGAGAGCTGGTTACGCAAAGCTGGAAAACTAGCATGTTGGAAAGCCAGTATGTAGCAATGATTCTTGCCCTCTGCTCTTGTCTTAGTTACTCTTTGTAACTGTCCATACATTCATGTCTTCTATGTAATTCATACAGCAGGGTGATAGCTCTGGGACTGCTCAAATTCCTAAAAAAAATGAAGCTGTATGTGAAGATTTCTTATCTTTATCCTGTAAATAAGATACTTGCTCTGTCCTAATGTGTAAAATAAGATATCTTGGTTAAAATAAAGTACTTAGTTAAGTGCTACTGAAAAAGTATACCCCACTACTATCTTCATTAAATCCAGTCTCACTTCTGTTTCGGCTGGACTGGAGCAGCCAAGTTGGCATACATTTTGTGGGCTCTTTAAATAATAAATACAAAGCTTTTCATAAGTGTGAGCTATTATAAATGAATGAAAAAGCAATATTATTTAACAACAGGACAAAATTGCTTAAAATTTCTACCTCTGCATAGAATGTTGTGTGAAGTTGTCTCATTTGCATAGTTTGACAGCTGTCTCATTAGACCAATAAAATTGGAAATGTAAAGTTTGGTCCTGTTTAATAATGCCTGAATATAAACTATGAGGCTGTTAAGAAATATAATACCATCTATTCATTATGAATCATATTCAGAGTGAAATCTTTACTAGGAAACTGGGAATTGTTTTATATATGTGGATTGAAAGCAATCCAACCCTCTCACTACTAGAAAGCTTTAAGAATTTATAATTTCATGTGAACTTTCACAATTTGAGCCCATTCCTACAAATTGTGAAGATCCTAGAACCTTTGATTTGAACTTTGCTCAGTTTTGCCCCTGTGGGTGACAGAACTTTAAGCCTTGTCCCCCATACATTGAGTCACAATTAACTCCACTTATTAATGAATGCAGAATTATTTTTGCCTCCTGATGATATTAGGAGCTCAGACTCAACAAAACTTACAAAATAAAAAAAAAATTCCGTTTTTTTTGTTTGCATTCAGGTATCATTTGGGATCTTCAAATCAAATGCATTCCTAGGTACATTTGGGGAAAATTCTAATAATGCCTGTTTCTGACACTTAGAGAATTATGAGATCACAAGATGCAGAAAGGAAAGCTGCAGATATTACCAGCACTTTGATAATTATAGATCACATGAAAAATTTGTAAGACTGCAGCTCAATTTCATAATATGTGTAAAACATTATAGGCCAAGTTCCTTTTTGTGAATCAGCTTAGAGTCAACTTCTCTTCACACGTGCATTCTGTTGAGACCCTGTGTGGTTACTGTATTCTGTTGCTCTGAGACACACTCTGAGTCTCAAACAACTTAAAGGAGAAATGGAGAGTTATTCAGCTTATGGTTCCAGAGGGGAGATACAGTGCATTATGGCGGGAAAGCCATAGAGGCTGGCAGAAGCTGGAGGTGACTTAAATCACTGCCAATGTCAAGGAGGCTGGGAGCTGCTGCTAGTTCAAGAGCAGACTCACTCGCTCTAGAGGGTGGGGCTAACCAGCTTCAAAGTCTGTGACTGCTTTCCTCCAGTAAAGCTCCAGTTCTTAAAGATGCCATGACCTTCCTAAACAATTAAAGACTCAAACACATCAATCTGTAGGGAGACAACTCACATTTCAAACCATGACAGCAAGTGGACACAGTGCCTGCAGGAGTCAAGGTGAGCACATCTCCTAAGTTGTGTCGGCCAACATTCTTAAGCATTAGGTGAGGCAGATGAAATTAAAGCTGACAAAGCATCTTTCAAATACTTGAGCACAGTATCAAATATATATCAATCTAAAATCTTATTCCCAGTTTTCACTATGCTTTGCAGAAAATGAATTTTCAATAACAAAGGCAACTTAGAATCCATTCATGACTCTACAGAAGTTTCAGTGTATTAAATAACTCCTGTACTGACTTACTTTGGATACCAGTCAAGTTGTATGTTGTCTTTAAAGTGTAACGATATGCCTGGTGTACAGAATGAACTTAAATAATAATCAGAGAACAATGTATGCCTCAGTCCACTGCAGTGACTTGACCCAATTTGTAACTATTAAGGGATTTATAATTACTCAAGAAAAAATACAGGTGGGCATAATGTTCAGAAAGCAAAATATTTTTGAGGGATAATGAATATGACTTAATAAAATAAAAGCAGAATAAAAATAATGTAGTATTGGATAGTCTTGATAAGATAAATTGGTCACATACTGCAAAAGACCACTGAATGTGGTACACATATATTGGACTATCCATATAGCTGCATCTGTTTCCTGGTGTGTGCATATAAATTGTAGTCCTCTTCTGCCTCAAGCAAGAGTGACATGATACATGGACCAGGACAGAGAAAGCGGTTGGATTTCAACATACAGGTTATATTTGTTTTTTTCATACCTGGTGCCATTTTCATAAGAATATTGGGGGTGAGTTATAATAAATACTTGACCCGAGCCATTAAGGGGAAACAAGAGATTTTTTATTTATACTTACAATCCCAGGTTATATTTCATCATGGCAAGAAGACATGCCACAACAGGGTTAGAGGGAACTAGCCACACCATCTTTGACTAAGCTAGAAATGCAGCCCAATGATAGAGCTTGTCTAGCACCAAACTCTGGGTTTGCCCAGAATAGAAAGAAAAGGAGAAAGAGGAGAGGCAATATGAGGAGAAGCAAAAGGAGGAAAACAAGGAGAAAGAACAGAAGAAAGATCTACCAATAAGTTAAGAAGCATTAAAAAAGAAGCCTCTTAGTATGTCCTAGAGATAGATATGACATGTCTATTGTTTCAGTGAACCCATTAAGTATCTTTATTCTTAAGAACCTTACCTTACTAAAATGGTTGATGTACCTTGTCTGCCTCTGTAAACTACTAGAGACAAATTTATCTCATTCAGCTCAGTCTTTTGAAACTTGAAATAGTAATTAAAATGGGCATTCTATTAATGTAGACAAATTAATAAATGACTGGCCACTATATTTGGCAGTCTCTGTTAAGAACAAGGTATCATTCCCACATGTCTCTAATCTCAGTATTCTACAGGCAGGAGGATTAGGAGTACAAATTCAGCTGGGGCTACAAAGAAATACCTTATGTTGGGGAAGCACTATTTCAAGCATTTAATTTATAAGAACAAATGAGAATATTGCCCACTTTGATTGGACTTTCATTCAAGGGAAAGAAATGGTAACTAGCAAACAGGAAAATTACCCACAACAAGAACAAAAATCTTGGCAGAGAATTGAAAGGGAGATATAGAATAACCAGCTACTTAAAATATGTGGTCAAAAACTATTTCTCCCTGAAGACGGTATTTCAGCTGAGATGCAAATAGCAAGTGTACATGAAAACTTCAGCTAGTCAAGGATGGGAAGAAAGAGCCGTATAAGGAACAAACTCAGCATGTTCCAGTCACAGGTGAAAGGACAGTGTGGCTCATGGTGGCAATGACGGTAGCAAAAAAATGTCACCGGAGAGACAGGGAAAGGCTGGTCTTTGAAGAATGTCAAAGGGGAATGTCATCAGCCCCGTGGATAGTTCCTTCATGCCCAACCTTCTTGCACCTTCATTTCCCCCAGGGAACTTCCCCCTTATCCTAATGAAATCAGATTTTTTATTTTTGCACTTTTGTTTCTGTTTTCATGGAGTTTGTTCTGTCAGTGAAAACTGGAACTGCATCATGCCCACTGTGCCTTCAGCACCTAGGCCAACCCCTGGTGTGCGTTTGACACTGGAATGTTTTGCAAGGATAACTGACAGGTGGCATCTGGCTATGTGGTAAGGGAGATGCTCAACATGAGCCCCGAGACATTCATGTTAGGTGAAAGAGGAGATACACAACCTGAAATCTTGGTCATGTGGACATATGGACGCTGAGTAAAATTTGTACCCTGCAAAGGTCAGGAGCCTGGAAAAGATCTCCAGGGTACATAAATATGTGGAGAAGAGAAAAAATAGACCTCCATAACACACAGGGCAGGAGCTGCCAGAGGAGTATGGAGTGTTGAGAAGCTAACTGAACCATGTCAGAGGAGTGCCTGGCTGCGCCAAGTGCTTCTGTGTGGTCCCATGGAGCCAGGAGCCAGGGAACTGCTCCAGTTGACAACATGAGCCCGCTGGTGACTGTGACAAGTGAAAGGCGGGGATGGGGGCCAGTAGCCCCCTGCATAGGAGATGACAGTATTCACAGAGGACTCTCTGAAGTTCTTTTCCTTGGAAGGAACTTTAGGTTTCATACAGTAGCACCCCTTTTCCTTTTAGAGATCAGCTACACAGCAAGGAGAAAGTGGCAGAAGCACAGGCCTCTCCTTGCCTGACTAGGTGGGCTTTATTTATTAAATAGAAGTCTGGAAACAGCTGTGTCCACACATCATGTGCACTCAGAGACATGTTGGTTGGCACAGGCACACCTGAACAGAATCTAAACTGGAAAGGTCCTATCCCCAGGGGAAAGAAGTGGCACAGTATAAGTTTTACGGGGATATAATCTCAGAACGTTGTGGATAGTGTTATTGGTAGCGAACAGTTTGAACACTCTGGCTTGAAGATATGGTTGCTTCTAAGAGAGAAGATAAAAAAAATCAGATCAGCCTCACCATTTTCCACATGAAAAGTAATGGCACAGATGGATCTAAAACATGAAAAGTAATGGCACAGATGGATCTAAAACAAACCCAGGAAAGAGACATTCTTCCTCTGAAGTGAGGGTGACCTGTCTTGAGATGGCCAGTTTCATCTTTGACCTTGAATTTCTTTACCTACCCTCCTACCTCGCTGAATATGAGGCAGAAACATTGCCAAGCCTGTACTTAGGACTATGAGTGTCTTCTCTTCTACATGGTGGAGAATTTGAAGATGCTTGGAAATAATTTCTTATATCTGTATTGTCTTTATTCTCATTAAAAAACGCCAAAGGCATATTTACCTCAATTCCAATCTGAATGACTATAAACAACAAGGGCAGATCTCCCTAAGGTTTCCTTGACAGCTACCTCCATGAGGTGACTTATTTTGAGTGTATTCTATAAGTGCATTAGCTGAATAGGTATTTTTTTCAAAGATTCCATTCACATGAGAGAAATATGAAGCACTCTAAAGTCTGCAGGAAGTTTAAGCTTACAAAATTAATTATATGGAAATTTGAAACATTCCACTGCACAATACCATGTATGTACAAATGGAAAATATTTCTATTTTAGACTAAGTTGAAGGTTCTTTTTCTTTTTTCTTTTTTTTTTCAGTTTTATTCAATGAAGTTTTCATCATTTTCTTACCACCTGGATTCCCTCTCTTTCCCACTGAGAATCCTCCTCTTTCCAATAAGTTCCCTCTTTTTTTATGTCCCTTCTTGTATGTGTGACTCACTGAGTCCAAGGGCTAATTAGCATGTGTCTGGGCACCCGCAGCAGCATAAGTGATATATCACTGAAAACCATTTTTATTTTTCTCCATAACTTTTCTGAAGTTCAGAGAAGTACACTGAACTATTATAATCATGTTGAGTTGATAATTTAATAACTCCTTCTTTAGCAAATTTCTGATAAGGTATTCATTAATGTTTAACTTTTATTATCTTCTATTTCCTTCTTAACACATTGCCTTTATTTTTCTTTTATGGCCTGCCTTCACAATAATAACTTCTTCCTTCATCACTCCATGTAGAGGAAGCTATCTGTCATCAGTCACTTTATTGCATTTATCAAAAATTCAAGAAGCCATTGAGAAACTGTGCCAATGTTTCCAGAGATTGAATTGAAAATATACAATTCTAGAAATCATAACAAGCAGAACTAAATGTATTGCTTGTGGTATAGTTATGTTAGACTGTCTTCTTTTTAATATTTTATTTATTTATTTTATATGCATGTGTGTATATCAGAGGATCAAGGTCGACTTTGCAAATCATTCTGGATTGTTCTACCTCCTTCTTGCTTCCCTCTGGGATTTTTCAGGCTCTGCCCACCAGGCCTGGAAGTGCAGGCCACTGCTGTTTCTGTCTGGCATTTTTATGTGGGACCTGGGATCTGAATTCAGGACCTTCTGCTTGTGAGACAGAGAATTAACTCCTGAGCCATCTCTCCAGCCCATCTATTTATCTTCTTAAAAATAATGCTTTCATTCACTATTTTTAGTGAGTGCATTTTCTTAAAAAAACAAAAGCCTGTTTTGGAGCCTAGTTCTCACACACTTCTTAGTCAGAATGCCACAGATAGCTCAATTTGAAATGCCACTTGAAAGTTTATCTTCTGAATTAATGACAGTAAGTCTGCAGCAAGTGATATAACTCAATGGAACAGCTTAGGGAACAGCCTATTGGACATGGTTTTAATGATTTACATCTTCAAGGAATACACACATGCCTAGGAAAGAAAGGCACTGGATGGAGAAAGGTGGATGGAATAGGATGGGTTTGGGGAAAGCAAAGAGATGAGACCTGGCATTCCTAAGTACAAATTCAGAGGGAAAAAAGCAAAAGCTATTGGAGGAGCAAGGAAGCCAGTGCAGCTCAGCTGAGGCCTCCCAGGAAGGAGGCTCGAGGAAAATGAAGCAGAGATGGAGGTCATGGCCAGATCATCAAAGTCTTTGGATGCCAGGCCAATCACTGGGCTTTATCCCAAAGTATTTTAAAAGCTGCTTCCCTTGACTTCTCATCACCATTTATTTTGAAGAGTCTGGTTGCTTTGCATGAGCACACTAGGACTCCCAGCAAGTTTTCCGAAATTCATAGAGATGTGAGTCGGATTTCGAACGGAGCTGAAAGGCACAAGCTCTTAAAACATTTATGACATGCTGATCTGTAGCAGAGGATGGTGGCCCAAGGAAATAGGAATATGATACTGAGCTTTTCATCTGGAGGTGACCAGTTAAAGTTCAGCTTGAGATCATCACAGATATATAACTCTCTAATGCAATAAAGCTGTTTGTGACCTAGGGAGAATGACTACAAGGTCATTCAAGGCTGCTACCGCTGGGTTCACAGTGACATGTAACCCAGCCACATAGTGTGAAATGAAGTTAAAACATGGACCCACACAAGCACACAACCATCACACACTGCAAAGACTGCATTTCTTCTTGGGTTAACTCTTGAGATCTATTTCTTACCTATTCCTTCCCACAAGAACCATCATGATTTTTTAATTTACTTGCACTTAATCATGGAATCAGCAAACCAGATAAAACTTGTCACCCTTCTCTGTGACCGTGATAACTAAAGGTGATTGACAATGCCTGCAGTACCACTGTATATTGCCATAGTACAGTGCTTTCACTCTCTCTCGAATTTTCCTGCGCTAACTACAATGTCTATCTAGGACTATCTACATTGAATCTGAGACTTTGAGCAGCTTGCTAGTTCTATGTGAGTCTCAGATTCCTCATCTGCTGGAAAAGGAGTGACTACAACCTGTATTCATGGAGGAATGTGAAAGTTAAAGATTAAATGATCTCACCAGAAGGGGAGGGCATATAGTCTGGCAGATGAAAGGTGATCATTTTGCAAATGGGTGACTGACCCCTCCCTCACCGAGGTTTCCTGCTTTTATTACATCTACCCTTGAATGTGCTATTATAACAAGACTCCAGTTTAACAGTTTTTTGTCTCTGACCAGGGGGTGACATACAGTGCCCATCAGGATGGAGTGAAGGGCATTGCAAGAGCAGCAAAACTGCAAAAGAAAATCAACAAACCACAATCCAGAACTTCAGAGACTCTATATCAACCACATAGAACTAAGCCAGCCTAATCTCCTCCCATCCTGAAGCTCAAGGACATTTGCAGAAGAGGGGGCGGTAAGATTGTAAGAGCAAAAGGATGGGAGGAGCAATGATCTGAAGACTCTCCACACTAGTTAGGGCTGAAGCAATCATAATAGGACTTTGCATGCCCTGCACAATGCCCAACGCACTATTGACCTCACAAAGTCTAGCATTGGCTAAAGGCACCAAGATCCTTGGAGGCAAGGGATTGACAGCCACAGTAGTGTTCCTATGCTTAAGGGGAACACGAGAAAAGGTTCAGGGAAATGCCACTGGGTCCTTGTACGTCATCGGAGAGGAGGACCAAGAGGAGAGTTAGGCATACACAATAAAGGACTCTCTGGGAATTGGGGGGGAGGCACTGGGAGACGGGGAGGGAGGGAAGGGGAGCAGGGGGTTCAGGGGGAGGAGGAGGGGGGGAGAGAACTGGTTTACCTATTAAGTTTGTATGAGCGGAAATAATAAAAAATGTATTAAAAAAAAGCAAAAAAAAAGATTAAATGAACTGTTGTTAGGAAGAAAGGCCTCAACTCCACTGACCACTTTGCAAAATAAAATAAGATTATCATCACATATTTTTAAATCCTCACTGGAAAAGTTACACTATGAGAAAATCACCATTCTTATGCTGGCGCTACAAAACAAGTCTTAAACTTGACTGATCTTTTAGCACATGTGAAGTCTCAGATGAAAAATTAGAAAGGAATATAAAGAGAAGTTTCCAGAAAAGAGTCATTATCTATGTCAGAGATACTAAAAGACTGAGGGACAGTATTAGAATATAAATATTCAAGAGAGTTTGGATATTACAGACCCAGATCCAAACTTATCTTTGATGATCATTGATCCCTTTATTTATTGCACCCGTGTATCTGTCTTTTTGCAGTAAATTTTCAGCAGACCCAGAATCTGAGAATGACATCAGATACCAACTGAGACCTACAGCAGAGATTTCTATATTTTGCTGTAGCACACCTACCCAATATCTCCAACAGCATGCTTGGAAAAATGCTTTTAATTGTGGTTTTCCTCTTGTTCCATGACTACAAAATCTTCAGACACATGACTGCTGCGACAAAGGAGCATGTCTTTTGGGACATTCTGATTCTGGTTCTCAGGATATGCCACTCATATCTGACTCAGAAGAAACTCTTATTCTCATTTAAGTGAGAGATACATTTTATATGCAGATGTGACTTAATAATGTTTCAAAAACTAGAAAGCAAAAGTAAAAATCTTTGTTCCCCTGTTTATTCGAGAGTTTCTAGCCATTTGTGGGAGATGACTAAACCTCTTTTCATATCTCAATTAAATTCAATGCTTTCTCTTTTAAAAAACACAGATTGTGAAAAGATTTGCTTTCAAAGAGAAATGCTGAGGTTTAAAGACAAGTGAAACCTTCTAGAATTAAATACTAATCATCCTATGTCATACTATTATAAGCATAGCATATTGAGTCCAAGATTTCTACACAAATATGCTTTGCATTGGCTCTTTTTGTGTAGAAATGTGTATTTCCATGTAGGAGACAGGTATGTGTGCATGTGTGTGGAGGACAGAAATTGATGTCAGGTATCTTCTTGGTTGCTTTCTGTTATCGTTTTAAGATAAGCTCTCTCAGGTGAACCAGAGTTTAGCAGTCAGCTAGGCTAGCTAACCAGCTTGCCTTGGGGAGTCCCTGTCTTTGCCTTCTAATCACAGGTAATGAATCCAAGTTCAGGTACTCATACTTGGTGGAGCAAACGCCTTATCCACACAGTTCTCTCTCCCATCTTTCTATTAACTCTTAATGTAATCTAGATAAATGGTTTGGTCCATTTTAAAATTATCATGAGAAACTCTTGCCTATTATCAAATTCATACAACCTTTACTGATTTCTTTCAATATTTCTCAATGTGAAAAAAGTTTTTAAATCAGAATTTCCGTTGGAAACATTCTTCACAAATTAAACAAACTGATTTCATAGATCCTATTTTTCTACGCAAGGGCAGTAATGTCGGAAACATAGCTGAGCTTTGAAAAAGTGCCAAGAATGAATGAAATAAGTGAATGAGTGAATCAGGAATGACTAAACTGTCTTTGAAGGCTTTGCAAACCTTTCTACATATGGAAAATATCCTTCCCTGGAGGACAGTGGGCTCTTCCTATCTCCCTGACAGTTGCATAGACATACCAATGAAAAGTCATCCAAACCACAGGCACTTGATGGGGAAGAGACAGAATTTAGGCTGACGAGTCAAACAAATCTTTATTCAGATCTTGCCAAGCTACTGAGGTTTCAGGAGGTAAACCCTTGAGTTTAGTTTTCCTCATTTCCATTTCGTTTGCTTGGCAAAGACACGACAGTCCCTCAGAACAGGACCGGGAAATATACCTCCAAGATCTCTTGAACATTCATTTCATTTATACCATTTTTTATTTTCCTTCTTTAAAAAAAGTTTTACATTTGACTCTCAAATACAACGTGGTTGTATATTTGATAATTTAGGAATTCTCTGTTCCTTTCCTTGTCCCTACAACTTTCTTTTAGCCCTAGCATGATTAATATTCATTTCTAGAACCTGCCAAAGGTCCTAATATTTGGTAGCTGACAGTGAACTTTACAAGTCATTTATAACACTCTGCCTTGAGATGCTGCACTTTGGCAAAACATTCCATGCTACATATCTGATCACTTCAAGATTTCAGATGTGTATTAGTGGAAATGTAAGCAAGTCTTTTATCATGTTACCAGATGAGTTCCATATATTTGAAAAAAGATTTTCCCCAAAACCTGTAGGTAAAAATCAAGCCTGCTAATGGTAGACAAGAACAAGTCAGTTTAAATGTATATTAATCAAGAATTTGAACAATGGGTCAGTAACAAGGCTCAGTGTACAAAACTAGTGATCTGAGTTCCAGCCCTGGGGCCCACAAGGTGTAAGGAGAAAACTGACTTGTGAAAGTTGTCCTCTGAGGTCCACATGAACATTTTCTCTTGTCTCCTCCCTTTCTCTGTCTCTCCCCAATAAATGAAACATTTAAGATCTTTTACCTCTTAAAAAATAATTTGAATGATCAGTACACAGTCATCCTCAACAATTTTTCAGGTTTTTTTTAAAGAATACCATTCACTTTATTCTACTCAATACACTTTATAAACATGGCAAAACATTATCCCTAATAAACTGTTCTTAGCATGAATATTGTTTTGAGACAGGATAAAAAGACAGGGAAAAATCTTAGGGGAAAAGAGTCCTTAACCCAGGGATCCAGAGAGAGCTCCTCACCAACAAAGCAGCAGAATTGTGGTATCAGCCCTTCCCGGGAATTTCCACAGGAACTCCTCATGCAGAGAAAGCACACACACTCTTTTGTGTAGTCCTCATGGCTTCTGGTTTTACTGTATTAGGTTAAAATTCCATTCAAGGCAACCCCAGAGCTACGCTAGAATCTCACTTATCTAAAGAGAGAAAGGGGAAAAAGTTTTCTTGGATTGTGAACTATCACTTGAAAGCCACCAAAATGGTACAAATGGCTAATGCTAACACAATTGCTTGCAACCCTCCCTTGAGCTCACATCCACACTTGGGCACATCTCACCTTCCTCTGCCATCCCTTGGGAAGCACACACCCTTATTGGGAATGTCTTGTTTTCTTCTGAGCACCTTTTTTTCTCTTAGTCCTCATGATTAAGTCTATATTAAAATATACTTAATAATGTCTTCAACTTTGTTTCATCATAATCCAGCTGGTTGTGAAATCCTTTTTTTTAATTTTTTAATTATTATTATTATTATTTATTCAACTGTGTGTATGTGCGCGTGCGTGTGTCTGTGTGTGTGTGTATGTGTGTGTGTGTGTATGTGTAGAACTACGGACGAATTCGTGAACCACCATGGACGCCTCCACCTCCTTCTGCCCTGGGATTCACAGGCTCCGCCCTACCAGGACCAGAAGCGCAGGCCGTCCCTGGTTCCGCCTGGCGTCTATACGTGGGATCTGGGATCCGAACTCCGGACCTTCTGCCTGCAAGGCGGAGGCTTAACCCCTGAGCCACCTCTCCAGCCCCGTGAAATTCTTTCAGCCTGAAGACAGCTAATCCCTATTTGGTGAAAGATAGCAGGCCTCAAAGACTAGGGGAACTGGGGCTATCCAGGGTAGTAGCATGAAGCTGCGTCTCTGTCCCTTCAGACTGAAAGTGTCAAGCCTGCATGACAAATGACAAAAAAGATTTACTCAAATATTTTAAGGGATGAATTGGAACTTCACATATTTCTAAAAGTGAATTCTTCCAGTGATAGTGAATAGATATCATCAGAGTGATACCAACTAACAAATGATTCTGGTATACACTAAGAATCTATTCTATGCCTGTGATCACACAGAAGACACTTTTTTTAAAAATTGATTTTTATTTTTTTGAGTTTAATATGTGTATACAGTGAATTTATGTCTTTTTCACACCTTATTAAATGCAACCCCACCTTTTTCCAATGTAAACCTTTCTCTTCCCAAGTAGTCTCCCTCTTACTTTCATGTCATTTGGCATGTGTGGCCCACTGAGTTGAAAGACAGGCTTTTACATGACAGACAAGTGGTATGTGCAACTTTCTTCTCTGAAAATATCTGTTCTATTTCAAGCTTCACAATAGAGATGCTTTGGACACTTTGGGAGTCAGGAAAATTCACCCCACCATCCTTCTGTAGACAGGTCATAAGAGTGCAAAACCAAGTGGCAGGAAATGGAGGATTGCAGGTGCTCAGCTGACATTTCAGATGCTCAGTGTTCAAGCTTGACACACACAGTCAATGTTCTCAGGCCCCAAGGCCTGCTCCCAAGAGGCCATGCAGAGATAACACAGGAGCACAGACTGCTCTTGAAACCAGCTATAAGGATCAGTTACTCTCAGAAGAGCTTCCAAGACTTTGATTTGGGATAGACAAGATCTTCATTACTTCAGTGAATGGTGCTGAAGAGCAGGGGACTTGTGAAATAAGGTCAAGATGGATTTAAGAAGGTAATTTCATGTTTGCTAGCAACGCTGATGAGGACAGTGAAAAGAGAAGACAGAGCCGTCTCACTGGCCCTGGCAGGCTCTGAAGGGCATGACTACAAAGTGTAGCATGGGAAATGGTCTATGAAATGTAGAAATTTGAAGATTCAGAATTACAGAGTACAGGTTTGGAATTGGATGAAGGGTTAAAAAATGATGTGTTGATGACACAACAACCAAATGAACACCACTGTTATCACTGAACATGAGCGTATTTTTGCCACTGCAAATAGTGCTTTGGCTGTTAACCAAGTTTTGCTTTCTCAGAAAATGAAACTTTTTCCTTCTACAGTTCATGACTAAGATAACTGCTTCATTAAGACACTGATCATGATTAGACATTTTAAAGTGTGAAGATGCCATGTAGCTTAATAGAAACTTTTATGAGTTCAATCTCTTCTATTTTTAATTCTGTATAAACACAAGCCAAAAAATAAGCCTGTCATAGAAGAGACCTCAGCTGCAAAGTTCCTAACAAACAGCAATTACTCCTCCTTGATAGGGGAATAGTTATTAATGCCAGAAGACAAAATTACAAAATTTGAGTTACAGGCCTAATTGTTTGTGTGATTTTTTTTAATGTGTGATTCATGAACTAGGGCATGATTCATGAATTACAAAACAATGAGAACTCCCACTGGGTAGAACTTTGCAAGATGGTGAGGAAAAAAAATAGACCTGATACATCAGCATGAGGTTATTCTTTTCTGTTAAAACAGACAGGACTTCCTAATAGTTGAATCGTATGCATTAGAATCTCCTTATTAAGGGTTACCTGCGACATGGACCCTACAGTATAGTGTGTTAGGATATAGGGTCCTCAGTAGATGGCATTATTTCAGAAGATTGGGGAAACTTTAGGTGTGGACCTCAACCGGTGGATAGGCAACTGAAGGGCTGGCCTTAGGAGCTAGTCCTCTCTCATTTCACTGACCCCTCTCCATTCCCTGACTGCAGATGCTATGTGACCGGCCACCAAACACACCATGTAATCAGCTGTCTGCTACTCAGAGCTCTTGTTGCCATAGTACCAGCTATCAGTCCCAAGTGGTTCCCATAGCTGTGCCTTCCCTATCATGATGGACAGTAACCTCTTAAAACCATGACCCAAAATAAATGCTTCCTTCCTTAGGTTGCTTCTTTCAGGTATTTTATTATAATAAAAGAAATGAATGTACTTCAGTTTTCAAGACCAATTCATCTGTTTTGAGATTCATCTGCTTCCTTAAAGTTTCTCTTCATCTGCAACTCCAAATGAATTAATATCTGAAGTCGAAGTTCACCAAAGTCAGATAACAAGAGAAAGTAAGCCCAAATCATATGTGGGTTTCTTTGTGGCAGCTCAAAACTCCCATTGTAACAGTTTTACCAAATATTAATTTAATTCTGACCAAGCCTCCGATTCTAACTTCCAACATGAAGGAAATACAGAGAAGAAAGGAACACAGTTAGGGCGCCTGAGAGGGTGAAGCAAAATTAGACATAGGGAAACCACCATCACCACCAAAATAGGTGATGACTTTACAGAAGAAAACATCCTTAAGAAATCTACAGGCAATCATAAGATGATCAAACCTTGATTTATGAGAAAATGCTATTTGTGTAATGTTGTGAGAATAATTATTAATTAGGTAAAATAACGGCATGATGTCTAAGCTATTAGAGACAAATGGAAAATGTTTCCATTATTAAATGCGATTGCATCTTGACCTACTTTCAAAACAATTCTGTCAGGGAAGGAAATGGGCAAAGGCAATGGCCACACATTGATCACTAATGAGGCTGCTTGACTATAATAATTTCCTTAAGCTTTCTTGAAATACGTTTAAGCTGATTTTTATCTTTATAAAAGTCAATAAAAAAAGAAAAATGTTCTCTCATCATATTCAAATTAAATGGTGATGTAACTGGTAAAAAATCATTAATAATTTTATTTGTAATGATTTTGTAATTTTCACCAGAAAGAAAAATGAAGCACTCTGAAAAGTGACTATGTGAAACTTTCACTACTTGGAAATAGGTGATTTCTTTATTCTAAAGGATGTAAAACTACTCTAAGAGCTCCAGTTCTTGTCTACACAAGATTCTTTCTAAGTAACAGAATGTAACAATATTAAACAAGATCTAAAATACTCTTCAGCAACTTTTGATGTACCAAACAGTAATCTTTCCTTTCAATTCTTCATCTTCTTTATGAAACTTCTCAGTTTTCTTCCACTTCACTGAATATGGTTAATTTCTATGAGTAATTTCTCGTTGATACTAATTTCCTCAGGTCAGTTTTAAAAATTATACTCCAAAATATTTCATGCTTGGTATCAGCCATCACCTCTATTATGATTTTGTATATATGTGTGTGTGGTGCTCAATACAAAACCAGGGCCTTGGCCATACTGGACAAACACTCTACTACTAGGCTATACCCCTAACTTCTGTACATTTAATGGATGAACTACACGTACTTTCTAGTCCTGATTTTCAACATGAAGGATTATAGTTCTCATACAATCAGGATGATTTAAATGATTTCATAAATTTCTTTTAATTTTGTTGCCACTTAGTGTGAATATGAAGAGCATTTTCCTTTTTTCAAATTATTTAAAAAAAAATCAGTGTAAATAAAGCTTATTTCCTGACATAATGATTCAGAAGTGAGTAGTATGCATGGGCTTCCTTGAGCTGTGATACAAACGTTTCATTAATTTCTTCAGAGAAATACTAACCACTTATCAGTTGGATAGATTTTACATTTTATCAGGGACTGCTAAAACTTGGAATGTTGGGAACAAGGAGTAGAAAAGACTAGAAGAAAACTACAAAACTGAAGAAAGAAAGGTGCTATGAGTCCTTGCAAAGATGAAGCAGCATCCAATAGAGACAATCGAAGCTGTACTGACACCAGCAAAGTTGGCACAGTGACCACCTACTAAAACAAAATCATATTTGAAGTGAAAACCAAGATTTCTGAACCTTTTCTCACTGTGGGCAACTCTTGAGCACACAGCCAATTACTGAAGAAGAGGGAATCAGTGTGAAGAGCAGCATTTCCAAAACTCAGTGAATTCTATGTGAGCATGTCTTCCCATTTTTTTTAAAAAAATAAAAATCTAAAAGGGATCAGTATTTATTTCCTCTTTACCATAATTCCTGTACGTGCAGGGCCAATCATATCGATTTGCAAAAAGTATTTTTAAAAATATCACAGGTAATGTTATAAATGCCAATTTTCACCTATGTACAGAGATATCAAAGCTATGCTTATGTTAACTTTATTTCAATATACAGTTAAATTCATAAATACACATGTGTATAAATTATAGGAACACATAAATATAAGTATATATTATTTTAAAAGAAACTTCAGATAATTGGGTTGGGAAGATGGCTTATTGGTTAAAGCCCTTGCTGCATATAGGCAAAAGGACCAGAGTTAGGTTCCCAGATTCCAGGAAAATGTCTAGAGGGTGTGTTGGCCAGCCTATAATTCCAGCCCAGAAAGGCAGAACCTTAAAATCCCTAGAGCTATCTATTTAGTTGGATGTATAGGTACACTCTGGATTTATAGACCAGTACTCAAAGTAATAAAGTGGAAAAGCAATCAAAATGATTTCTATATAACTCATATGTATTACCTTAAGTATATACCCTCACATATACCTGCATGCATCCATATGCAAACACACATACACACATATACACTTATACCACACACACATACACATAAAATGGGGAAAAGCTAAATAATTATTTCTGCTATAATAATGCTTTGAAATAACATGAGAAGTTATAGAGACTGCATACATGATAGAAATTCAAAAGATTCGTAACTGCTGGGAAGAATTTTTTGGCAGGGGCGTGTGTGTGTGTGTGTGTATGTGTGTGTGTGTGTGTGTGTGTGTGTGTGTGTGTGTGTGTGTGTGTGTGTTTGTATGTGTACAAGAGAGCATTTTAATGTGCATGTCTCTAGAGGCCCAAAAGTGATGTCGAGAATCATCATGGATTGCTCTGTATCCTTATTGTTTTGCTCTGGGATTTCCCAGGCTCTGCCTTCCAGGGCTGGAATTGCAGGCAACCACCATATTACCTAGCATTTTATGTGGGATCTGGGGGATCTGAACTCAGGTACTTTTGCTTGTGAGGCAAAGGCTTTAACCCCTGGGCCGTCTCCCTAGCTCCCATTTTTTTTCTTTTAAAGAAAGTTTATGGCCATTCTTTGTATCTATCAAGCAATATCCATGTCCACTGTATTTCTTACCCTCCTTTTCATCCACGTGGTTTCTTTTAAGGTACAAGTTAGAGGAAAGTCCTGATTGGGGCTTGGTCAAGGGCATGAACTTCTGAGGATGTTGGGTTGGGTGCCCATTGTGGACGAAGGGAAAGTGCACAGTTACTACAGGATCGTTCAAGAGAGATGTCAGCAAATATGCACCCCTCCTTCCTCCTTCTCCACTCACACTGATCTACAGTTACTGCTTCCTTTCTATACTGTTAGCACCATTACTTTGGTCATTATTATTGTTAGATTAGAAGCAGAATCTCCTAATCCTTCCGAGAGGTGGTTTATAAACAGAGAAATAAATTAAAACAATTATCATTGTTTCTTTTTATATGAACCAGTGGCCATGTTCCCTAAAATTTTCAAATCACAAGAATGAAAATAACCATGCAGTCACCGAAAGGTACCAAGACAGTGACCAGGGAGGGGTCTGTCCCAGGGGTCACGCTCTGCTCTGGAGCACTCCGGAAGCCTCACTTCCTCTCCACAGTTGGTTTGTCAAGAATATTCCTGAAAACTTCCTCTCTATTGGTTCCCACACCACCCCTGCTATTTATGGACCCCATTTCTTCCCACTACCTCTGAGTATTGCTATTTTTCAGAATTAATATCTTTTACTCTTTCCTCTATGGACTGCTCAGCTTGTGGGAGTTTTCCTTCTTCTATGGCTCACACTAAATACTAATGACCCTCAGATTGCAGCATTGACTTGCATACACCACTCCTTATTTCTCACTCAGTTTTAAAAAACTTCCAGGAGCAGATATTCCAGGCCCCTAAAATGTAACTTCCATGAAACTGAAACTTGCAAATGATTCCTTAACTCTTCTTGCTTTGTTATCTTAAATACTCACTCTACCTGGTCACTGTGCTCCTCCTGATCCTCTGACTTCAATCCAAAGTAATGGTAACGCTGTCTACCAGGAGTCAAAGATTAACCCTTGACTTACCTCTGTCACCTCGTAGGTTCAGATGGCCTCCAAGCATCCAGGCCAAAATAATGCACACTTCCCTCTCCCTGTGTATTCTAGTCCTTTGTCTAAACTTGTCCAAACTACTGCAGCAGCCTGCTCTGTCACCTCCATGACTGCAATCCTGACCTTGACCTCCAGGGCCAACATTCCAACTTCACAGCTGATATTTATTCTTGGAAGATTCCTTGCCACCTCAAGGATTAACTCAAAACCTCGTGTGACCCATTAAGGCTTTGACTTCTGCCACCGGCTACTGTTCCAGGTTTCTCCTCTAACTTCTGTGCATGCACCTGCACGCGGAGGCCTGGCTAAGGCATAAGCTGTGTTTCCTGAGTAAGCTCTGCTATATTTTTGCTACTATGAAAGGTCTTCCCTTCCACAACTCTATCCAGCAGGAACTGATGGCTTTACAGCAGGGTGAGAGCCAGAGTGCAGGCCGGGCACCTGGACTGACCCGGTCCCACGGTCACTCTTCAGTTATCCTTTTCCTTCTCCGGAAGTGTCGCTTTAGCCTCCTGAGTTTGAGCTAATTCTAGTTCTCACTTTACAGACTCTTCAGACCTTGATTCTGTCACCTTCCTTCACATACCACAGCTGATGCTCGTTCTTCCAGCCCAGTGGAAATATTGGCAGTGTGCTTCCTATCAGGGCCTTGGCCTCCTTCTCCTGCAGTACAGCTCAAGGACGCTCAGCCCACTGGGTAATGGTGAGACCCCCCCCCAGTAGCATTCACCTCCCCCTCCAGTTCTCAGATCCAACCTGCCATCTTCAGTGGAGCTTTTCCTTCCTTCCCCAGAGTCAGTGCCCTTTAGACTTCAAATAAATTCTCATTATTCAGTATTCACATTGTAATAAAGGACTTCTCTTTCTCTCTCATTAGGCTACAGTCTCTTTGAAAGTAGAATGCAGTGTCTATCTCTTATCCACAATATTAAATTATGTCTGAATATAGTTGATGATTAATACAGGGAGAATCCTGTCCAAAGCCACTTGTCTCCAGTTGACATTCACTTACTTAGACATTCATGACTAGAAGAATCTCATAGCTAATTCTTAAGACCCACATCATGGCTCCTCACACTTTTAGTTGTTCTAATTCCTGTTTGTCTGTTTTGCTTAATTTTCTTATTTTCACTAAAAAGATTTTTATGGAGTTGTTAACTAAATTAACCACAAATGGCCAAATTGATTTAGTAATACAAATTAAGCTAATCACTCCATTTTAGTCTTTTATCAGTTAACGTGAGCATTAAACTCCACTTTTACAGATGACCTTTGAGATGTTTACATGGGCATTCAAATTTTCTCCCATCCCAAACACACTGTTTTGAAGTTGATTATGCTTGTTCAGAGAAATGGATGGAAGCTAGGAAATGGATTACAGCCTTTCCAGTCTCTTTTCTCTTTATTTTCCATTTTCACGTGTATGCATGCAGACACATGTGGGTGCAGATGCTTGAGCATGTGACTGCACATGTGTGTGAGGCCTGCGGCTGATGTTGAGAATCATCTTCAATTCTTCTTCTACCTCATTCTCTCTTTTTTTGTAGTATGTAAAGTGTGTGTATACACACTTTAATGTGTGTGCCTGTGAAGGCCCAAGGGTGACATCAGGAATCACCCTGATTGCTCTATCTCCTCATTGCTTTTCCCTGGAGTTTACCAGGATCTGCCTTCCAGCCTTGGACATTTCCACCTGGCATTTTTTACATGGGATCTGAGGATCCAAACGCAGGTCCTTTTGCTTAGGAGTTGAGTCTAGTCAAAGGCTTTAACCCCTGAGCCCTCTCCTCATCCCCACCTTACTCTTTTGAGACATAATCTCTAATCCAACCCAAAGCTCGTGGATAGAGCTAGTCTTGGTAACCAGTTTGTCCTGGGAATTTCCAGGATCTGCCTTGGGGTAGAAGGTTAGAATTACAGGTAGGCTGCCATAATTTACCCAACATTTCTTCCTGGGATCTTGGGATCTGAACTCTTCTTTCTACTTGTGCAGTGAGCCTTTTAACCACTGATCCATCTCCTCAGTTCAGTCTATTTTACTCAAGGTGCATCGAGGCACTGCTGCCTTTTCTGGGCTAATGCTTGTCTTCTGTAATAACACACGCTGAATTATGAAGGGAAACTTTTCTTTTTTCTAAATTTATATTTGGTTGAAAATTATACTTATTTGACTTTCATAATACTATGAATTACTGTAAAAGACTAGACTAATATTTCTATTTTGCTATCTATAAGAAAAATCAGTCTTTTTTTAATCTCTTGAATGTACCCTCTAAGTCTATATTAAACTTCTAGGTATATACTTTCTTATTAAGGAAACAGTCTCAAAAGAAGGAAATAAAACACAAAGGAAAAACGAAAATGGTCCCAAAACAAAACTTTTGTTCAATACAACTTGAAAAAAAAATCATAGTGCTACAGAGAGGAGAAAAATGAAGAAGGAAATGACAGAAATCGTTCGATCACATCTACAAAGATTTGTCTACTTGTCTTTGCAGCGTTCTTTCTGTTCCCATCCCAAATCTCTCAGAGGTGGAACTGTGCCAAGAATGCAGCAGTTTGCTGAACTCTGTAGCAGTTGGGTAAAATTGGCAAATGTCCATGAAGACTTTAAGAGGGACCACAAAATTCAGCTGAGCTTCGAACCAAAGACCTGAACACTCAGCTCAAAGCCTGTGAGCTATGGGGGTGACAGAGCCTAGGCACAGTCTTCCATTTCTTTGATATGTGGAGAGAGGAAAAACAAACAACCTCTTCAGAAGCATGGGGGCAAATGTAAAAAGGCTCCTCTTCTGATGCATTTCCCTGCTCTCTTAAGGAGAAAAAGTCTCTCAACAGCACAGGAAGAGAATGGCTTCTTTAACCCCCTGATGACAGAAACAAATTGTTTTGCAGCTCTGGGAAGAGATTTGTCACAAATGTGCAAAACAGACTCTGTATCCTGGACATTGTGCAGAACTTCTGTATCACATTTTTAGGGAATTTGAAAGTTTGAAAGTGATCCTCTAATAGCACAAGAGATGTTTTTAAGACACAAAGCTCTGTCTTGATGGATTAGTGAGTTGTATTTGTGTGTGTGTGAGACCTCAAATGTTAATTTTTAGTGTTGCTTCATTTTGCTGTGTTGCCCAGCACATCCAAGGAGGCTTTATTTTTATACTAGCATAGTTTTGAAAGTGCTAATTCTGTTGTTTTTCAATGGACACTTTCCACATTAAACATATTTCAAAAAACATAGCTGTTTATGGTAAATTGGGCAATAAAGAAGGCTTGACGACTATGTCAACCATTCTATGAATCACTGCTTTGATGCTATTTCCATAAAAGATGTCCTCATGGTAACCCTTCGTAAGCACTACACATTTTCATAAGCATTCCCATATGTGTCTGAAGAAAGGCAGCACATGTAGTTAGAAAAACATGAGCTCTAAATAATATATGGGCCAAGACTCCAAATCCTTGACTCTGCTACTGAGCAAGTAGGAAACTGAGTAAGTTACATAGTATCGTGGCTTATAGCTCCTTGAATATATAGAAATTAACATCTGAAGAAACACCATGGGCCTTGAATATGAAAATACACTAACCAACTGGTTGAAGGACTGGCATACAGCAGGTGACCATAATTGCCAACATTTATCCATCAATAAGAAAATAAACATAACCATGTTTACAATAAGTCTAGAACAAGATCAAAATATATTAGGAAATCAGAATTTCTCTTCTTTAAGATCTGTGAGAAATTTGGCATAACAATAATCTCTGTATATATCACTAGACTTCATGGGAAAAGAAATGAATACTCAAATAAGTATCTACAAGCAATATTTCCATGAACGTGTTAAAACTGACCAGGGCCGGGGGCGATGCCTCAGGAGCTGAGACAGTCACTGTGCAAACAAAAAGACTGGATCCTAAGATCCCATGTAAAATTGCCAGGCAATATGGCAGCATACCTGTAATTCCAGCTTCTGAGAATCCCAGAGGGTTTTGAGAATCTCAGAGCAAGCTGACTAGCCAGACTATCCCTGTTGGTGAGATCTGGGTTTGATTAGAAACCCAGCCTCAAAACAATAAAGTGTAAGATCCACTGACAGTGATTCCTAATATCTCCCTCTGGCCTCCATGTACACATCCACATGTGGGCATACAGCCACATGCCAGTACAGGTACACACCCAATACACATGACAAAAATGGGGGGGGGGCAATTAGTCATTGACTGTTTATGCACAATATAGAGATAAATGGCACGGTTCCTAAGACCAGTAAGCTCACAATTCAGGACCATGGGTGGGGAGGGCTTATGAAACTGTCTGCTTGCAAAGTCAAATGATTATGTGTTGAGTGTGGATGTCAGATGGACATCTGTCCAGACTTGAAGGAATGGGAAGAAGTGAAAAAAGGGACTTCCCAAAGGCTCTGATATCAGAGCTGCATTTTGAGAAACCAGGAGTTTGCCAGATGGAGAGGTGATGGAGAGGGCAGTGGAGGGGCGGAATGTGCCATCTACACAAAGGGCCAAGCCACAAAGACATGAGAAAGCATCTGTATCCTGGAAAAGTCAAACATGTCAGCCATGCTCAAGCACATTTACCAAGAATATCATGATGACATACAGGAATTTCACTTTTGGCAGGTAATCAGAGTATAAGGTTGTCAACCTTAGAGAATAGAGTCTTTCCTTTATCCAAGACATGTGCATGACGGGCAACAACTAAAAATAGAAACTGGAAGCCAAGATTAATCTGAATCTAAGCTGTGATAGAACTACAACATCAGGACCACCCAAATGCTTCATTTCCCCAAGGTCAGATTTGCTGGACATATACTAAGAAAATTATCATCATAATAAGGAAGAGCACCACTGAAGTACTTATTCAGGTAAATCTAACTGCCATACAATTACATAGTTAGAACACTGAATGGTAGAATGGTAGGAAGCAAGATGTTAAATAAAATTTGTGAATACAGACATCAGATGAAAGAAAATACATATTTGGGCAACAAATGAAATTCACACCTTTGAGTAAGAGTCAAAACAGGATGGGGAAGGAGGGACACACCAGTAACAAGGAGAGAGGGGACCATGTTACAGCAGAGAAAATAGGCCACTATCAAGGACTGCAAGTAAGTAATGTGACACCTGGCTAAGTTCACAGACTTTCCTTCTTGATCATTTACAACGGATGGGGTATGATCTCACCAGAAGGGGAGGGCATATAGTCTGGCAGATAGAAAGTAACCATTTCGCAAATGGGCGATTGACCCCTCTCTCACCGCGGTTTCCTACTTTTATTACATCTACCCTTGAATATACTCTTATAACAAGACTCTAATTTAACAGGTTTTTATCTCTAACCAGGGGGGCGATATCCAATGCCCATCAGGATGGAGTGAAAGGCATTGCAGGAGCAGCAAAACTGAAAAAAAATTCAACAAACCATAATCCAGAACTTCAGAGACTCTATATCAACCTCCTGGAACTAGGCCAGCTTAATCTCTCCACATCCTGAAGCTCAGAGAAATTTGCAGAAACGGGGGCAGTAAAACTATAAGAGCACAAGGATGGGAGGAGTAATGATAAGATACTCCACACAAGTTAGAGCCAAAGCAATCATATTTGGACTTTGCATGCCCTACGCAATGTCCAACACACTATTGACCCCACAAAATCTAGCGTTTACTAAAGGCACTAGGATCCTTGGCGGCAAGGGATTGACAGCCACAGTAGTATTCCTATGCTTAAAGGAACACAGGAAACGGTTCTGGGAAATGCCCCTGGGTCCTTGCACCTCATCAGAGAGGAGGACCCAGAGCAGAGTTTGGCATGCTCATTAAAGGATGATCCGGGGATGGGAAGGGGAGGCACTGGGGGATGGGGAGAGAAGGGGGAGGGGAGAGGGGAACAAGGGGTGGGGAAGTGGAGGGAGAGAAGGGACCCGTGTACCTGTTAAGTTTGTATGAGTGGAAATAAAAAAATATTAAAAAAAAGAAAAAAAGTCAAAACAAAATATCCTGTAATTTCACTCTGAATTACAAATTTATACACCTGAAGGTCTTTCAGAAATCAGTAAGTAAAAGAATAATAATTCCACCTGTACTTGTAGGAGATTTATTCAAACGAAAAAAGAAAATAAATATCTTTTTTTTCCTTTCCATTTCCAGATATGGCAGGTAATGCTTTGACTCAGAATGTGAAATGATAGAAGCAACACAAAGCACGATTTCAGGAGCATACCAAGGGAGTCAGGAAGCAACCATCAAGAGACAGGGGATCTTAGGCTTGCTACTTTGAAAAGAATAGTATGGATTCATTCCTTCTGCAAAAATGGCCTTAGTAGAATTTGAACTGTAGGCACAAGAAACTATAGGTTCTGTCATATTTAGAGAGAAAATATTTTCACAATATGGATTTCTACTGCTCTGTCAATTAAAAATTCACTTTACTGTTTGGGATGGATGTGTACATGTGTTGATGTACATGGGGATATGAATGGGCTGATTTCAACAGATGTCCACCCAGCTATCATGAAGCATGAAAGAGCTTCATGGTAATGACAGTCAAAGGGATGAAGAAGTGGAGTAGCAAAGCCTACTTCAGCCCAGGAGCTCCAGAACTTCACACAGCACTCCACTCCCAGGCTTATACCACCTTGGGTCAGTGGAGATGCTGGAGGATTTAGATAACTCAAGGTCTTTATTTTGGAAGAGGAAAGATGCACTCCAGGGAGAGTACAGCAGTAGTGATCACATGCCACAGGGAAGGATTCAGCGGAGGTGAGGAGGGGGTAAAGAAGTGAATCACAAAATTTGTCCAAAGCTGAAAGGTGAAAATGTAGCTTAGTAGTAGAATGTTTGCTCCAGCAAGTTCTCAGCACACCTGAGGAAAGGTAACTCAGATGAAATTCAGTGGGCAGCATACACAAAAAGACACAAAAGTAAGTGAGAGACTGATTTAGAAGGTTAGCAGTAGAAAATGGAGGGGAGATGGAATCAGTTAATATTAAGTGAAAATAACATGGATTCATTAAATTTGTGTATGAAACTGCCAAAAATAAAGATACGAA